>LR990950.1:7246529-7920354 GCA_905163415.1 Noctua fimbriata
TTTTCACCAGTGTGTTTTCGAAAATGTTTGGTTAAACAACCTTTTTCACTAAAACTACGTTGACATACATCACACTGGTAAGGCTTTTCACCAGTGTGTTTTCGAAAATGTTTGGTTAAACTACTTTTTTCACTAAAACTACGTTGACATACATCACACTGGTAAGGCTTTTCACCAGTGTGTTTTCGAAAATGTTTGGTTAAACTACTTTTTTCACTAAAACTACGTTGACATACATCACACTGGTAAGGCTTTTCACCAGTGTGTTTTCGAAAATGTTTGGTTAAACTACTTTTTTCACTAAAACTACGCTGACATACATTACACTGGTGAGGGTTTTCACCAGTGTGTTTTCGATTATGTGCTGTTAAATGACTCTCAATACTAAAACTACGCTGATATATATCACATTGGTTAGAGTTTTCACCAGTGTGTGTTCGAATATGTCTGATTAAAGTACTTCTTACTCTAAAACTACGCTGACATACATCACACAGGTAAGGCTTTTCATCCGTGTGTATTCGAACATGTGCTGTTAAACTACTTTTCGTACTAAAACTACGTTGACATACATCACACTGGTAAGGCTTTTCACCAGTGTGTATTCTAAAATGTTTGGTTAAACTACCGTTTTCACTAAAACTACGCTGACATACATCACACTTGTAAGGCTTGTCACCAGTGTGTGTTCGAAAATGTTTTTTTATATCAGCCTTTTGTCGATGCTGATCACATTTGGAAGACTCTTTGGCAGAAGGGCCTTGTTTGGACGTAACATTTTTAGTTGTCCGGAAAGCTTCTAAGTTTGAGTGTTCAGTTTTCATTAGCCCCACCACAGTATTTGTATCTTCTAGTCTAGTTCTTCGTGTGTCCAGTTTTGGTTTCTTCGTGACGGGCGCCCCTGTGAAAATAAATCTGGTAAGTGCAATGTTAGAAAAAGATTGACATACACACGAGTCAAACTAACAGCGGGTTTTAGTTGTTCACACTGTTAACGCTTGTAATCCCCGAAGGTTGAGGCAGAGATGTATACCTAACCTATATAATTTAGCATAGGCTTATCGTTCAAAACATACTAAAATAATCTATTTAATTAATATTAAGCACGTGTTTCAAAATTGTAAATTGACTCAGTATTAATTTTATTTCACACATAAATTTTATACTTTTTGCTGTGCCCTACAGGGTCCGTAATTGTGGGGTGCGTTGTCAGAATTCCTCCTCGTGTGCCCGATGGCTGCCGGTCCCTCTCGATACGTCGGGAGGGAATAGCAGCTGCCGGGCCGGTGCACCCTGGGCGTGGGCAGTATCCTTCCCCGAGGAATGGGAAGAGATTCTTATTCCTCGGGGAATGTTACTGTCCATGGCTAATATTCTGACATGGGAGGGGTCCGTTTTGGACCAAGGGGGCGTTGCTCCGCGTGACCCTCTGAAAAGCAGAGGGCACAGCGGAGTAGCAAGGGCGGGCTCGGTGTGCACTTACCCTGCCTCCGAGCAGACAGTGGAGGACGCAGTCGTTCACTGTCCCCGTCGATATCGTAATCCCACCGTTGAAGTGTCGTGGATCACGTCTCGCGGCTTCGATTGGGACCGAGGGTCTTGGCTTAACCGCCCGGACCGCGAGGTAGAAAACCTCTATAAAAAGTTCCCCGAATCTCAAGCGCGGGCGCACCGCGAGGAGATGTATGGCTGACGGGCTCCTAAGGAAAATCAGTTGCTAGTGCGAACCACTGCCGGGCCTGGCTATGGCTTATCTGGGTACAGGGGGCACTGCCCAGATGGACTCTTTATTTCCCCCATACTCGTGGGAACAACATGGAAAATTGTTTAACAAAAAAAAACGGCCGATAACGGCGAAGCAAAGGAGGGGAGGGATGCGGGGTCGGAGCCCGGCACCGCATCCAGCGATGTGAGCGCGGGAGGCTCAGAGAGCTCCCGGCGCGGGAGGCCCGGGACTGCTGCGGTGAACGGGAAGTTCTTCCGCAAGCGGTCCTGGCCGGAGGGCGACCAAGGGTCGTCATCGGAGGGAGAGCTGGCCTCGGCTCGCAAGATCCCCACCAGTAAGCGAGGAGGGATCCGCGGCAAGGGGAGAGGCCTCTCTGCCACCGAGAGGTCGGCGTGGCTTGCCGAGGAGGGGCGCCACCCGGGGGTGGCCGGTCGCGGGGTGGCCCGTTCGGGCTCCTCTGGCGACGAGGTGGGTGCAGATGGCGGCTCTGAGGCGGAGCGTAAGGCCGGTTTCGCGAAGGAGGTGGAGGCGGCGCTGAGGGCTGTCTCTTGTAAACAGAAGCCTCCCACCAGGCATAAGGCCATGCCTGCAGCGATCGCCTCCATCATGGCGTCAGCGGAGGCCAGATATGGGGGGCCCCCGTCAAACGAAGTGGCCAAACTGCGGGCGGAGGTCGCTCGCCTGACGGCTGCCACGGAGCTTCTCCAAGAGGAGAACAGGAAGCTCCGAGCAGACTTGGCCGGTCTGCGCGAGGCCGGCCCCCGCAAGGCGCCCCAAAATGGGGGCCAGCAGCGACCAATCCAGCCCGTGCCCGTGCCGGTTGAGAACCAGGTCCTGAACCTGGTTCGGCAGGAGCTGGCTGCCTTCCAGGCGCGGTTCTCCGTCCTGGAGGGCATTGTCCTGCGCCCCCCCCTTGCGGCAAACAGGGCGTCCCCGGGCCCGAGGGTGGCCACATATGCGGCTGCTGCGGCCTCCGCACCGGGGTCGTCTGGCCGGCCCTCCGGCAGGGTTGCGTCGGCCCCCGAAGGGCCGACTCTGGCGAAACCGGCTCCGGCCAAGAAGGCGGCGGCCCTGAGGCAGGGCAAGGTGGCGGCCCAAAAGAAGGGCAAGGCGGTGACTGTGCCAGCGCCAGCCGCGAGACAGCTGCCACCGCCGCCCCCCCCCGCCCCCTAAGCCTTCCGCGGCCGAGACCGGGTGGCAGGAGGCCGGAGAGAGGACGAGGGAGCAAAAGGCGGCCAAAAAGGCCAGGAAGCGGCAGCGCAAGCGCCAGCAAAAAGAGCGGAGCGTCGCGGCAAGGCTCAGCGCCCCGAAGACCGCAGCTGTAGTGATTACACTACAGCCGGACGCGGAAAAGAGGGGCGTGAGCTACCGCGACGTGCTCGCTAAAGCGAGGGCGACGGTGGATCTCGGGGAGCTCGGGATCACCGGGGGCCTCCGCCTCAGAGTCACCGCGACAGGGGCTCGAGTGCTGGAGATCCCCGGCGAAACCCGTGGCTCGTCCGCGGACGCTCTGGCTGAAAAGCTTAGAGCGTCCCTAAATGCGGACGAGGCCCGAGTGTCCAGGCCTGTCAAATGCGCAGACCTGCGCATCATGGGTCTGGACGACTCGGTGACCGAGGAGGAGGTGGTGGCCGCCGTCACCAGGACCGGTGGGTGCCCTGCTGAGCAGGTCAAGGCAGGCACCTTACGTCCGGACCTGTCGGGCATGCGAACCGTTACGGTAAGCTGCCCTGTGACGGCGGCGAAAGCCATTGTGGAGGGCCGAAGGCTCTTGGTGGGCTGGGTTTCGGCGCAGGTTAAGCTGCTGGAACCCAGACCTCTGAGGTGCTTCTGCTGCCATGTGGGGCACCATGTGTCGGTCCGGTGCACCTCGGAGGTGGACCGCAGTAGCCTATGCTTCCGCTGCGGCCAGCCTGGTCACATGGCCGCGGCTTGCTCCGCCGCGCCGCACTGCGCTGCATGTGCGGCAACCGGCAAGCCGGCCGATCACCGGGCAGGGAGCAAGGCCTGCGGTACACCCGCCAAGGCCAAGGCCAGGGGCAACGGAAGGCCCTCCACCTCCACCGCCAAAACCCCCACCGTCGCCACCACCGCAGCCGCCGCCACTGTCGCCGCCGCGGCCGCCACTGCTGCAACTTCTGCAGCGGGGCCCTCGCAGGGGGCCCGGGAGGGGGCTGAAATGGAGTGCCAATAACGGCCCCATTACGCCTTCTCCAGGCGAACATCAACCACTGCGCCTGCGCTCAGGATCTGTTGATCCAGAGCATGGCGCAGTGGTCGATTAACATCACCGTGGTCTCTGAGCCGTACTTTGTCCCGCCCAGGGATGACTGGGTGGAGGACCTTAGCGGCTCAGTGACCATAATTGCGTCGGCCGCCGCCGGTACCCCGACCCTTGAGAGTGTCAGGAAGGGTCAGGGGTGCGTAGCAGCACGGTTCGGGGAGATCGTTGTAGTGGGAGTCTACTTCTCCCCGAACCGAACTCTCGCCGAGTTCCACAACTCCCTCAGGGAGTTGAGTGTCGTCATCGGGAGCCATTCACTCCCCGTGCTTGTGCTCGGGGACTTCAATGCCAAGAACTTGGCTTGGGGTTCTCGTTACACGGATGTGCGGGGTAGGATGGTGGAGGACTGGGCTCTGGAGACAGGCCTGGTCGTCCTAAATCGGGGTTCTGTCCCCACGTGCGTGCGGATGCAGGGTGAGTCGGTGGTGGACTTATCGTTCGCTAGCCCCGCCCTGTCGCCGCGTGTCGTTGACTGGCGCGTCATGGAGGGGGTGGAGACCTATTCCGACCACCGGTACATCCGGTTCGACGTCTCCACCCAGACCTCAAGCGCGCCGGTCCTACAGGCCCCGAGTGGTCCGCGATGGGCGCTGAAGCAGCTGGACCGGGAGCTCCTCCTGGAAGCCTCGATCGTGCAGGCCTGGGTGTCATCACCGGCCAGGCCTGCCGACATCAACAACGAGGCGAGTTGGTTCCAAGAGGCCATGTCCGAGATTTGCGACGTGGCAATGCCCCGAGTTCGGCCAGGAAGCGCCCGACGTCAGGTGTACTGGTGGTCGCGAGAGCTGACGTCTTTGCGTGAGGCATGCGTTGCCGCGCGGCACCGGTACGCCAGGCATCGCAGGCTCCGCATCCGCCCTCAGGATGCGGCAGCCATTGAGGCGGAGCTTTACGAGGGGTACAGAGCGGCGAAGACCGCCCTCCAAGAGGTTGTCCGGCGGGCCAAGAACCTGGCCCGTGAGGAGATGCTGGAGTCTCTGAACGGAGATCCGTGGGGGCGCCCTTACAAGATGGTGCGGGACAAACTCCGCACCCGGGCCCCCCCGCTGACGCAGAGTCTCCGGCCTGAGCTCGTGGAGGACGTGGTGAGCGCTCTGTTCTCTTTGCGAGGGAGGCATCCTCCCCCGTGTAACATAGTGTACATAACATGTACACTACTACTACAACTACTATAAATAATAAATAAAAAATCAACTATTTTTTAACTATTATTTAACTATACATACATAACTATAAAACTAAAATTGTACCTAGGTTGTAGTAGTGTAACAATCAAGTGACGCGGACAACCGCATTATTTTATATATACGGAGTAACAGGTTCCTCGTCGCGGCCCGCCACCCGGCCGCGCGCCGCGCGAGCGCGAGCGAGACGACATCAGGTAGTCCGCAGCCAAACCTCTTGAGGCACGGACGCTGTCGCTCGGACTATTTCTACATTTGCTTACCGTCATTGCGAAATATAAGTAATAGACAATTTACACCATTCGAATATTTTATACTAAGTATCTTGAGACTGGATTGCTTCTTCATACTTCTAAATTAAAAGTTGTAATAACTATAAGTGACTGTGATTCCCAAACTTGGGTAAGTTATGCACAATTTTGTATAAAGATTCCTAACGGCCGTTACCTACCTATTTTTTTATTATATTATCTTGTGTTAATTTGAAGGTACGAGTCCGTCTAAATTTCGTAGCTTATTCCTATCCTGTGTGTAATGCTTTGCCTTTCTTTCACTATGTTCTTAGTATAATGTTTGTAACCGCCTCTGCTAGCGAAACTTCACTTGATTGTTACACTACTACAACCTAGGTACAATTTTAGTTTTATAGTTATGTATGTATAGTTAAATAATAGTTAAAAAATAGTTGATTTTTTATTTATTATTTATAGTAGTTGTAGTAGTAGTGTACATGTTATGTACACTATGTTACACGGGGGAGGATGCCTCCCTCGCAAAGAGAACAGAGCGCTCACCACGTCCTCCACGAGCTCAGGCCGGAGACTCTGCGTCAGCGGGGGGGCCCGGGTGCGGAGTTTGTCCCGCACCATCTTGTAAGGGCGCCCCCACGGATCTCCGTTCAGAGACTCCAGCATCTCCTCACGGGCCAGGTTCTTGGCCCGCCGGACAACCTCTTGGAGGGCGGTCTTCGCCGCTCTGTACCCCTCGTAAAGCTCCGCCTCAATGGCTGCCGCATCCTGAGGGCGGATGCGGAGCCTGCGATGCCTGGCGTACCGGTGCCGCGCGGCAACGCATGCCTCACGCAAAGACGTCAGCTCTCGCGACCACCAGTACACCTGACGTCGGGCGCTTCCTGGCCGAACTCGGGGCATTGCCACGTCGCAAATCTCGGACATGGCCTCTTGGAACCAACTCGCCTCGTTGTTGATGTCGGCAGGCCTGGCCGGTGATGACACCCAGGCCTGCACGATCGAGGCTTCCAGGAGGAGCTCCCGGTCCAGCTGCTTCAGCGCCCATCGCGGACCACTCGGGGCCTGTAGGACCGGCGCGCTTGAGGTCTGGGTGGAGACGTCGAACCGGATGTACCGGTGGTCGGAATAGGTCTCCACCCCCTCCATGACGCGCCAGTCAACGACACGCGGCGACAGGGCGGGGCTAGCGAACGATAAGTCCACCACCGACTCACCCTGCATCCGCACGCACGTGGGGACAGAACCCCGATTTAGGACGACCAGGCCTGTCTCCAGAGCCCAGTCCTCCACCATCCTACCCCGCAGACCTCCAGAGACAGGAACCTCCTCACAATACGAGCCGTATCGAGGAGTACTGCCTTCTGAATCAAGCCCTTGATCCAACCGCCTAAGGAGAGCCTCGAAAGATGGTCGTCGAGGCTCTTGGCTATAAGGCCATTGGCCGTCACGACGATCGGCACAATGATAGCCGAGTTCACATTCCACATGTCGACAACCTCGTGTGCCAGGTCGAGATATTTTATTTGTTTCTCTTTCTCAGCTTTCACGAGGTTCTCGTCATGCGGGATGGTAATATCGACTATCATTACGCGGCGCGCTGATCGGTCTATCACTACTATGTCAGGCCTATTGGCGACAATAGTCCTGTCAGTAATGATAGACTGGTCCCAGTACAGCGTGACATGGTCTTTCTTGAGAACTGGGTCGGGCACATACTTGTAGTACGGTACCTCAGATTCCACAAGTTCATATTTCAAGGCAAGTTGCTGGTGAACAATCCTGGCTACTTGGTTGTGCCTGTGCAAGTACTCGCCGTTAGCCAGACGAGAACAACCAGAAATAATGTCTGATGGACTTACTCAATAATTTAGTTGTTTACTCACTTTGTATTGTTTATTTGTTTTCGTTTAACGTATATTTTATTAAAGATTTAATATTAGGTAATTAGCTGCAATAACAGTACCTAGATTTAGTTTTTATTTAACTTTCAATTTTTATACATACCTATAAAAACTACCTGCACGACTAAATGTGTAGACATTATTTGTACGCCTTTGCAAGGCAGCACATAGTGAGACATAACTTTTTTTTTTTATAACACCGTGTACCTACTTACTTATGTGTCACAAATAAACATATTTGAATTTGAATTTTCACATTTTGCATTAATTAAAAAGTTCGTAGAACAAAAATATCAAAAATTCTGGTTGTTTACTTTTTCACTTTACTAATTCTTAATTATCTCCTAAACGCGTGGACCGATTTACATGATTCAAACGGATTAAATGGTTTTAGACCTTTCATTTGACACCAAAATAGTTAAGATATCTGAACAAACAAAACATCTCATTTTCAAGTTGCTCTCGTAATTATCCAACATTATGAAACGTGTAACAATTCTTTTAAAAACTATCTTATCAAACTTTAAACGTTAATTTTATTTTAAACTGGGTCTAATTCAATAATAAAGGAATCAAATTTTATTTGTGAACAACACGATGATCTAAAATTAAACCAGCCGTTCTTGTTGTTCACTATCAATACCTACTTATTTAAAATATTACGGACGCGCGAGCTCCGAGCGCGAGCGGTGACAACTAAAGAGTAAAGTAAGTATAGAGGGAAAGAGTAACAATTCTGTGGTAAAATTTGCATGTATGGAAAGTTCTGCCGCCTAGAGTTTGGTGGGTGAACTAAAGCTACCTATACGTACACACCTACCTATACGTATGCATACTTTAGATACTATGAGGATTTAATTTAATAATCCTATTCAATTTACAGACATCTAACTCTCACATCGCAACTAAAAAAAAAGCGTATGATATTCAAAATACTGTCCTTTTATTTATTATCAAAAATAAATTAGTATTTATTCGTTTTATGCTTATTATAATATATTTGAGCTGCTATTTCTTCGGAGTTCACTCTTGATAACAAAACAACAAAAATTGCCAACGAAAAACAGAGTGATAACAATATTATGAAATAAAAACAAAACTTAACAAAACAAATAACAGTAACAAGTAATAATTTTAACAGAATTAGCTGAGTTAAACTCGGAAAGCGCATCAACCCGTCGAGAAAGCCGGAGTTGATCGACAATTTGACAAACAAGACATGATGGCTGCCAAGTTTTTTATCCCACCAAACTCCAGATGTCGCTGTCGTCTATGTAAATTGATGATAGTACTAAGTGTGCCCCCCCCTGGTGACAACCGACTGGAGGAGTGGCAGCGACACCACGCGAAACTATAGGTGTTTATCGCTGTAGGTACGGCCGAGTGAAGGAGCCCTGCTTTGGTTCACACCGCGAACTACCGAAAAAGCCGAACGAAGTATGAAAAGAGCCTCGCCCGCCTCGCTAGCTGACGGTGTGGCCTGCAGTTTAAAGTATTGTTTACATCCAATTTACAAAAATATATATATATTTTTTTATATACTTTGCCCGACACTAGGAATTTCTCCTATATCGAGGTTGCGTTCACAAACAATTAAATTCACATACACAAACAGCCAGACCCGGAACAACTATCTGTAGGCCATACAAATATTTGCTCCGTGCGGTAATCGGACCCGCGACACGAAGCGCAGCAGTCAATCGCTCAGCCACTGCGCCAACCGTGCCGTCAAATATCATTGTATCATCACTTTTTATTTATGGTTTTGTTCAATGTCTAAACGTATCTCAATTCTTCTAACACAAAATTGAACCATTTTTATGTTGATGGTGATAAATATACTGTACACACACATTCCACATTTTTATTTCTACGCCGTATTGATTTTATAATTATGTAACTCAATAATATCGTAAGGATCAAAATTGTTACGATCACTACGCCCGATCTTTACCCGTGTGTGCGTCAGGGTTTAAAAAAAAAACATTTTTTTTTAAATTGTATAAAACAAGCAGTTCAAATTGTTTTAAACAAGTATTTTTTTGTTCTTTTTAGTTTAGGGCATTATTTCAAATTAATTCGACCTATAATGCTTCATTTCTAGACTAGATCTTTCATATCACATCATATCAACAATTAAAAATAAAAATTATAAAACATAATCCTCGAAGGGTTAGGCAAAGGTATATCTAATAGTGCACACACATTTACCCAGTTATGTTTAGAGGGGGCAAACCTATTGATTAAAAAAATAAAAATCAATCAAATGTTATAATTTTTATTGTATACATGTTTGAAAAATGGGTGTTATCTTGTCCCATATAAATCATGGTACTTAGATCTTTGTTTGATTGAATAAATAGTCATCACAAAAATAATGTTTTATTTAATTACAATGCCAATAAAAGTTTGAAAATATAACATAGCAATAGCATAGACTCAACTGGTTTTTATGTCAAGCTATTTAGACTCCTAGTTATTAGTTTATTTTCATTTTATATCCATTCATTCGCCATGAAAAGTAGTTTTAAAGCTTGTTTTTTCCTATTGTTTTATTCAATGCTTAAAACTTGTTTTAGTCTGTGTTTTTAAACGTGTGATAAAAAACACGGTTTGAAGGCAAACTGTTTTAAACACTGTTTTAAACTTGTGTTTTAAAACAACTTGTTTGAATCGTGCCAAGGCCAACCCTGATGCGTGTATATCTGCATGAACAGCGCACACAAACATAGCATTGCAACGCATTTACCTAAACTCTAACGAGTGAATTTTATACAAGGAGTCTTAAGCGAAAAATACAATAAATAAATACAATAATATATTTTAAGCTTTATAATGGTAATTTTAATAGTTTTTCGTACATTTTAGGTACTAAAACCGACACAACAAACAGCACAGACCATGGGCGTACCCAGCATTTTTTAAGGGGTGGGACAGAAGTAAATAAGCTAAGTAGTAGGAAATTAAAAATGCTTTTTATTTACTGACTGATACGTTTTATTGACTGCACTACACCTTATTTATTTCTGCGAGGGTTCTGGTTAATTCCAGCTAAAATTTCGTTTTCAAATGTATGATGTGCTGCCAAAACCCTCTTTCTATGCTCACTCATCATACAGAGGCCGACAAGACGGTTTTCTGTCATTGTTGACCTTAATCAAGTTTTTATTTTAATGTGAAAAATGTTAAAGTACCCAAATGAATATTTAATTTTGCCTAAAAATTCTTAGCTTCGGGTCTAAGAGCAGCACCTTGCCCCACCGTGGGTACGCTCATGGCACAAACTGATCTATGGCTAAATTCGCGCCGTTTTTTTTTCCAAATCAAAATTTAAATTATGAATTTCGCTGTTATTTTAATTTTAAAATACAGAACAAAAATTTTACATAACACTCGGGCAGTGTTGCCACTTTTTCTTCCCTGCATGCCTCCGACAATGCACCCCTTCACTATGAAGAGCACGACGGACAGTATCAACACTTGTGTCAAATAAACCAGCGGTTTGTTGGCAGATATCCATTCTTTTCGTACTCCCCTACCATGGTTTGACGCTGCGATGTGTTTATACGTCGTGGTCTACCAGTTCTCTGATGGGGTTGCAAAGAACCCTCCTCCTCAAATCTTCGTACCCACAGAACAACAGTTTTTCTCTGCAACAATATAACAGAAATATTTTATTACGCAATAACCATAATCAGCCTATAATGTTCCCACTGCTGGGACACAGGCCTCCTCTCTATGAGAGGGAATGGGCTATAATCCACCACGCGAGCCCAGTGCGGGTTGGTAGATGTCACATGTCTTCGAATTTTTGGTTCTACGACATGCCGGTTTCCTCACGATGATTTCCTTTACCGTTTTGAGAGCAGTGGTGATGAAATAAATTACACAAAGTAATGCGCCTGCCTGGGTTCGAACCCACGACTTACTTTTCGTAAGTCGGGGCCGCCACCACTGGGCCACCGCTGCTCTCCGCATTATAATACGCAATAATGTTTATTATGTAATATTATCATCTGCCTCGCCTTTTCCCAACTATGTTGGGATCGGCTTCCAGTCTAACCGGATGCAGCTGAATACCAGTATTTTACATGGAGAAACTGCCTATCTGACAATATATTATATTATATGATATTTTAGTCAGTACAAGTCTGACACTCCCTTCCGCTCCGCCCAGGAAAAAAAAAAAAAAAAATGGTCGTATATTCCCTTAGTCGCCTTTTATAAGACCCCCGGGATGAGGATGGGGTAGTCGTATTCTTTAATTCCGGGACCACACGGAATTGCCTGTAATATGTAGGATGGAATTTGACAACCTCACCTGGTGGTAACGTATTCTTAAATACCGGAGATAGCAAATTTTACTCAAAGGAAACAATCTTTAATTTTTAAAAAGAAACAAATCTGTATACAAAGATTTTCGAAAATTCGCTTTAACACACTAGGGAATCGAACCGACAAGAAATCGAAATAATAACATCCTTTACTTTTATGACATGAATCGATCATTCATGGATCAAATCTCTCTAACAAACATGATAAATTAAATGAAAGGAAAACCATGAAATCTAAACTTAAAAAATTCAATGGGATAAGATAAAGCACTTTTACTCAAAGGTCCATCCGATTACTTGTTGTGTTAGACCTTATAACATCAGCTATCTGCCAGTAAAAGTGCCGTCAAAATAGGTCCAGCCATTTCGGAGATTAGCCGGAACAAGCAGACAGACCGACAGACAAGATGTAATTTAAAAAAAATGTGTTTTTCTTAGTGCCGTATTTATTTTCATATACATTCAGTAAAAAGATGTTGTTTTGATATACAAACAGACACTTCAATTTGATTTATTTGTATTTAGGCTTACTCTATGATAGGTACAAACAACAAAACGAAATTTCAAACTTCTTTAAATATATTTTATAAACTTGTTTTCTATTCTTATTTTACAAAATATTTATAACTGTACTATTTACAATATTATTTCATTCAGAAACCATTAAAAACGTGCAGTCCACCCGTCACAAGGCTTGCCCCGCACTTCCCGCGAAATTTCGGGTTTTTATTTATTATTTTAAAATATTGAAAGAAATAAGAGAAAAACAATACAAAATTTGTGATGACCTTAAGGTCATCACAAATTTTGTAGCGTTTACCGTGTAAAAAATATCATGTTTGTTAGAGAGATTTGATCCATGAATGATCGATTCATGTCATAAAAGTAAAGGATGTTATTATTTCGATTTCTTGTCGGTTCGATTCCCTAGTGTGTTAAAGCGAATTTTCGAAAATCTTTGTATACAGATTTGTTTCTTTTTAAAAATTAAAGATTGTTTCCTTTGAGTAAAATTTGCTATCTCCGGTATTTAAGAATACGTTACCACCAGGTGAGGTTGTCAAATTCCATCCTACATATTACAGGCAATTCCGTGTGGTCCCGGAATTAAAGAATACGACTACCCCATCCTCATCCCGGGGGTCTTATAAAAGGCGACTAAGGGAATATACGACCTTTTTTTTTTTTTTTTTTCCTGGGCGGAGCGGAAGGGAGTGTCAGACTTGTACTGACTAAAATATCATATAATATAATATATTGTCAGATAGGCAGTTTCTCCATGTAAAATACTGGTATTCAGCTGCATCCGGTTAGACTGGAAGCCGATCCCAACATAGTTGGGAAAAGGCGAGGCAGATGATAATATTACATAATAAACATTATTGCGTATTATAATGCGGAGAGCAGCGGTGGCCCAGTGGTGGCGGCCCCGACTTACGAAAAGTAAGTCGTGGGTTCGAACCCAGGCAGGCGCATTACTTTGTGTAATTTATTTCATCACCACTGCTCTCAAAACGGTAAAGGAAATCATCGTGAGGAAACCGGCATGTCGTAGAACCAAAAATTCGAAGACATGTGACATCTACCAACCCGCACTGGGCTCGCGTGGTGGATTATAGCCCATTCCCTCTCATAGAGAGGAGGCCTGTGTCCCAGCAGTGGGAACATTATAGGCTGATTATGGTTATTGCGTAATAAAATATTTCTGTTATATTGTTGCAGAGAAAAACTGTTGTTCTGTGGGTACGAAGATTTGAGGAGGAGGGTTCTTTGCAACCCCATCAGAGAACTGGTAGACCACGACGTATAAACACATCGCAGCGTCAAACCATGGTAGGGGAGTACGAAAAGAATGGATATCTGCCAACAAACCGCTGGTTTATTTGACACAAGTGTTGACACTGTCCGTCGTGCTCTTCATAGTGAAGGGGTGCATTGTCGGAGGCATGCAGGGAAGAAAAAGTGGCAACACTGCCCGAGTGTTATGTAAAATTTTTGTTCTGTATTTTAAAATTAAAATAACAGCGAAATTCATAATTTAAATTTTGATTTGGAAAAAAAAACGGCGCGAATTTAGCCATAGATCAGTTTGTGCCATGAGCGTACCCACGGTGGGGCAAGGTGCTGCTCTTAGACCCGAAGCTAAGAATTTTTAGGCAAAATTAAATATTCATTTGGGTACTTTAACATTTTTCACATTAAAATAAAAACTTGATTAAGGTCAACAATGACAGAAAACCGTCTTGTCGGCCTCTGTATGATGAGTGAGCATAGAAAGAGGGTTTTGGCAGCACATCATACATTTGAAAACGAAATTTTAGCTAGAATTAACCAGAACCCTCGCAGAAATAAATAAGGTGTAGTGCAGTCAATAAAACGTATCAGTCAGTAAATAAAAAGCATTTTTAATTTCCTACTACTTAGCTTATTTACTTCTGTCCCACCCCTTAAAAAATGCTGGGTACGCCCATGGTCTGTGCTGTTTGTTGTGTCGGTTTTAGTACCTAAAATGTACGAAAAACTATTAAAATTTATTGAAATATATTGTAAACTCTGTATCTATTTAATAGATATGGACCAACACTGTCTCACAGCCTCAAGTAGACAGGTAGCTGTCACTAATGACAACTGTGAGTCACCACGAATGGCGGGAAGTTGGAAGGTGAAGCCGTGAAGCGTACCCTGGACTGGGGGCTTGGTGGTGTGGTGAGGCTGTGATATAGTTAGTAAATTGTGTTATCAACCTATTAGCTCAGCTACAAGAGGATACTACACGAGGGTTTGTAACAATTTGCTGATTTAAAAGAGTGTCCATGGAGTTTCTTGCCCATTCTTCTCCATAGAGATGTACACTAGGGAATGGGCAACTCTGTTTGGTTTGGTATGTTACCAGTGTGTATTCGAATATGTCTGATTAAAGTATCTCTTACTCTAAAACTACGCTGACATACATCACACTGGTAAGGCTTTTTACCAGTGTGTATTCGAACATGTGCTGTTAAAATACTTTTCGTACTAAAACTACGTTGACATACATCACACTGGTAAGGCTTTTCACCAGTGTGTATTCGATAATGTTTGGTTAAACTACCGTTTTCACTAAAACTACGTTGACATACATCACACTGGTAAGGCTTTTCACCAGTGTGTATTCGATTATGAGCTGTTAAATTACCCTTTTCACTAAAACTACGCTGACATACATCACACTGGTAAGGGTTTTTACCAGTGTGTATTCGAATATGTCTGATTAAAGTATCTCTTACTCTAAAACTACGCTGACATACATCACACTGGTAAGGGTTTTCTTCCGTGTGTATTCGAACATGTGCTGTTAAAATACCTTTCGTACTAAAACTACGTTGACATACATCACACTGGTAAGGCTTTTCACCAGTGTTTATTCGATAATGTTTGGTTAAACTACCGTTTGTGAAAACGGTAGTTTAACCAAACATTATTAAACATTATTTACCGTTTGTGAAAACGGTAGTTTAACCAAACATTAAACTACCGTTTTCAATAAAACTACGTTGACATACATCACACTGGTAAGGCTTTTCACCAGTGTGTATTCGATTATGAGCTGTTAAATTACCCTTTACACTAAAACTACGCTGACATACATCACACTGGTAAGGGTTTTTACCAGTGTGTATTCGAATATGTCTGATTAAAGTATCTCTTACTCTAAAACTACGCTGACATACATCACACTGGTAAGGGTTTTTACCAGTGTGTATTCGAATATGTCTGATTAAAGTATCTCTTACTCTAAAACTACGCTGACATACATCACACTGGTAAGGCTTTTCACCAGTGTGTATTCGATTATGAGCTGTTAAATTACCCTTTTCACTAAAACTACGCTGACATACATCACACTGGTAAGGCTTTTTACCAGAGTGTATTCGAATATGTCTGGTTAAACTACTTTTAAGACTAAAACTACGCTGACATACATCACACTGGTGAGGCTTTTCACCAGTGTGTATTCGATTATGAGCTGTTAACTTACCCTTTTCACTAAAACTACGCTGACATACATCACACTTGTAAGGCTTGTCACCAGTGTGTGTTCGAAAATGTTTTTTTATATCATCCTTTTGTCGATGCTGATCACATTTGGAAGACTCTTTGGCAGAAGGGCCTTGTTTGGACGTAAAATTTTTAGTTGTCCGGAAAGCTTCTAAGTTTGAGTGTTCAGTTTTCATTAGCCCCACCACAGTATTTGTATCTTCTAGTCTAGTTCTTCGTGTTTCCATTTTTGGTTTCTTCGAGACGGGCGCCCCTGTGAAAATAAATCTGGTAAGAACAATGTTAGAAGAAGATTGACATACACACGAGTCAAACTAACAGGATTGTAATCCCCGAAGGTTGAGGCAGAGATGTATACCTAACCTATATAATTTAGCATAGGCTTATTGTTCAAAACATACTAAAATAATCTATTTAATTAATATTAAGCACGTGTTTCAAAATTGTAAATTGACTCAGTATTAATTTTATTTCACACATAAATTTTATACTTTTTGCTGTGCCCTACAGTGTCCGTAATTGTATTGTAGTGACCTACATAATAGGAGCATACGTGTAGCCGGGACGGAGCGCAGCCGCTTACTGAGGCGCTGATCACGAGACCGTGCCGTTACGGCGCGCGCGCCGCCCGTTTCTCTGCGCCGACAACATACCTGCGTGGAGTCGAGTTGTCGCATCTCGCAGTTCAACTTCTGAGGTTGGCTTCTGCGTAACCGGACAAATCCTGTGGATGCCTTGTGAGTAAGGTCTCCAGCCAGGGCGTAAAAACTACTTAAAGCTAAGCGACCACACGCTAAGGGTACCCCCTGTGGGCTACGAGCCTCGGCTTAGGGCGTCGCTGGCGGGGGCAGCAAGGGGACAGGCTGGATCTAGTATGTAAGGAATCACATTTTGTATGTAACAGTCCCACATCACGAGAACCTCGTGAAAGCAGAAAAAGATAAACAATTCAAATATCTCGATCTGGTTCGCGAGGTTGTCGACATGTGGGACGTGAGTACAGCAGTCATTGTACCGATAGTCGTGTCGGCCAATGGCTTAATAGCCAATAGCCTCACCAACATCAGAGGAGGCTCTCGTTTGGCAGCTGGATCAAGGGCTTGATACCTCTCCTCCCTTTCGAGCCTCACGTGATTAATCGACGACCCCTTAGCAATTAACTGATTTGATTTAAATCTAGTTTTTTTTTTAAATGTGACAATGTTGGAACTTTGGTTTTTGTGCATGGAATTTCTTGCCTGTTCTTCTCCATAGAGATCTACGTTAGAAATGGGCAACTACAGTACTTTCACAGTTTTTATTCCTTGTGATTGGGACTGTAGCTACATTTCAATGTTGTCTTTCGACAATTCAAAAGTGCCTGTAACAGCTACAAGTTGTTCTCAAGAGTCATCACGAATCGTCTCGCGCGCAGGTTTGACGATTTTCAGCCTCCCGAACAAGCCGGATTCCGAAAAGGCTTTAGCACCGTAGGCCACATACATACGCTGCGGCAGGTTATACAGAAGACCGAAGAGTATAACCTGCCTCTCTGCTTAGCGTTTGTGGACTACGAGAAAGCCTTCGATTCGATCGAGACTTGGGCTTATACAGGAAACGGGATATTTACCATGTTTACTATTTTTGACGAGTTCCCGATATTTCGGCGCTGTTGCAAGCACCATGATCACGGATAAACTGAAGTTATTGCGGGTGGGTGTTTATGAGCAGACAAATCGGTCTACCCTCTTTCTTGTTCGTTTTTTGCACTCAGTACCGCTACCACTGTCACTCAAAACTCGATTCTGTTCCCGACATACGAAACTCACTATGTCCGCTCGCGAACTTTTTTCCGCACTTTTTCGCTTTTTACATAGCTGGACCACTGGATTCCAAGCTCTCGACAGTTGAAACCCATCTTCCCGGTTGAAGTTCCTATATTTGGTAATCTCAATGGCTTCAATAAGCTATGGCTAAGCTATGGTTATGGCTTCTCTTGGCTTCTTCTTTTGGCTGGCAATATCGGGAACTCGTCAAAAATAGTAAACATGGTAAATATCCCGTTTCCTGTCTAAGTAATAATGTTAGTGACCATGATAGTTTAAAACCTTATATTGAGACTTGGGCTGTACTGCAGTCTCTCCAACGGTGCCAAATCGACTATCGGTACATCGAGGTGTTGAAGAGTTTGTACAAAAACGCCACCATGTCAGTCCGACTACAGGACCAGACCTCGGAACCTATCCTTCTGCAGCGAGGTGTGAGACAGGGAGATGTCATATCTCCGAAACTATTCACCACTGCACTGGAGGATATCTTGAAGGTTCTGGACTGGAGAGGGCTAGGCGTCAACGTCAACGGCGAGTATATCTCTCACATTCGATTTGCCGACGATATCATGGTCATGGCTGAGACCATGGAGAACCTCAGTACAATGCTCGATGACCTTAGTAGAGCTTCTGAAAGAGTGGGTCTTAAAATGAACATGGACAAAACCAAAATCATGTCGAATACCCATGTAACACCCACTCCTATCAAGATCGGAGACTCTACACTCGAAGTTGTAGACGATTATGGTTACCTAGGACAAACGATCCAGTTAGGTAGGTCTAACTTCGAGAAAGAGGTCAATCGTCGAATCCGACTCGGCTGGGCAGCGTTCGGGAAGTTGCGTGGTATCTTCTCGTCCAACTTACCGCAGTGTCTCAAGACGAAAGTCTATGACCAGTGTGTGTTGCCAGTGATTACATACGGGACCGAAACGTGGTCGCTCACAATGGGCCTTATCAGAAGGTTAAGCCTTCTTAAGTCACCCAAAGGGCAATGGAGAGGGCTATGCTCGGAGTTTCCTTGCGTGATCAAATCAGAAATGACGACATCCGCAAGAGAACTAAGGTAATCAACGTAGCCCGAAGAATAGCCAAACTGAAGTGGCAGTGGGCAGGGCACATTGCTCGCAGAACGGATGGCCGATGGGGCCGAAAAGTTCTGGAGTGGCGACCGCAAACCGGAAAACGCTGCGTTGGAAGGCCTCCCACTAGGTGGACCGATGACCTGGTGAAGGTTGCAGGGATCCGCTGGATGCGAGTCGCACGGGACCGGTCAATGTGGCGACACTTGGGGGAGGCGTATGTCCAGCAGTGGACGTCTTTCGGCTGAAATGACGATGATGTAGCAAGATGAGTACGTTAAAAGTGTCCATAAAAGTAATTCAAAAATAAAATAATTAATTCAAATAAGCCGTGGCAACCAAGAGATGACCAGTCACAACTGACAGCGCCCGTTCACGAACATGACGCATGTATCGGCACCATTCAATTTAACCATTTTGAAGGGAACTAAATGATCCGACACACGCGCCACCATCAGCGAGACATTTGAGTGAGCATGACATACTCTTAACCGCCATTCATTCAATTTTTAAACAATGTTATATTTTGTCCCAAAATATTTAAAAAAGGTTAAAAGATGGACATCTAACGACACACGAGTAAGTACGTATCGCAATCATTTAGGTACCTACTACCAAATTATTATTATCAATGAGCTCAAGACGACGCTGAAGGCGCGCGCGCTGCGGCGCCGCGTGGTGACCACGTTTTAGTGCGGACAACTAGGTAACAGAACAAGCTTATAACTAGAGACCGGATTATGTGCAAATGTACACATATTTGCATGTTATGGCCAGTTTTTTAAGATATACAAGGAGGGATCAAGAAGGAATATAATGACTATTGATAACTTAATAATTTATTTTTCTACATAGTTTCCGAGTCTCTCTACACACTGAGTCCAGCGCTTTTCCAAGGCTTCAATCCCTTTCACAAAAGAAGTTTTGTCTTGGTCCTGCAAAAAGCTCTCCACGGCATCCATCACCTCGTTATCGTCATCGTACCTGTTTCCCCTTAAGTATTTTTTCAATTTGGGGAACAGATAAAAATCTCTAGCCGCCAGATCTGGTGAATAAGGGGGGTGGTCAACCAATTCGAAGCCAGCTTGCTGAATGGCAGCCATCGCAACTGCCGACCTGTGCGCGGGTGCGTTGTCGTGACGAAACAGCACGCCCCTTCGAAGTTTCCCTCTCCTTTTCTCTTTGATGGCATTCCTCAACTTGGGAATTAAAGCTGCATAATATTGGCCTGTAATAGTGGTTCCACACTCCAGGTAATCAATCAAAAATATCCCTTCTGAGTCCCAAATTATTGAGGCCATAACCTTGCCAGCCGATGCCACAACACGTTACTTCTTCGGGGTCGGTGATGATGGCCGTTTCCATTGCGAAGATTGCTGTTTTGTCTCGGGATCAAAATGATGGACCCATGTTTCCTCCATTGTTACGAAACGAGACAAAAAGTTTTCAGAATCTTCTTGAAACTTGTCCAACAATATCTTCGAAATGTCAAGTCGATTTTGTTTCTGACTGTTTCAATACGGATTGAATACTTCCATATGAAATGCCCGTTTCTTGAATTAAGTATCGGATGGTAACTCTTCGATCGCTCAATACAATTTTCTCGACTTTCGCAACATTTTCTTGTGTGACTGACGTCGATGGACGGCCGCAACGATTTTCGTCTTCCGTGCTCGTTCGCCCTACTCGAAATTGAGAAGCCCACCTTGCGACAGTGGAATACAGCGGAGCAGACTCTCCTAATGTTGCCTCCAAATCGCAATAAATCTCTTGCGTCGTTAAATTTTTAAACAAAGGTATTTAATAACGGCTCGCACTTCGTTTTTCTCCATTTTCGAGAACACGGTCTGACACGTAGCAAACAAATGACTAAATTCAGAAAAAAAACAAAAGAGAATGGAAGATTTTTTTCTTTATTAATATTACAAATATGTATCTGAGCTATGCCTGCCAGGATTTATTTATTTTTCTTACCAAGGAGTATGTCGTTCTCACTACTTTTTGATCCCTCCTAGTAGTATATTTTAGCTGAAATCCACTGATCGTGCATAATTTGGGCGTATTTCCTTATATTTTTCTCTTTCTAACTAGAAAAATGCAAAAATGTGCCAAAGGCATGCAAATAAACTAAAAAAACTAAATTCAAAAATAGAGTCGTTTTCAAGTCTTTTTCAATTAATAAAAATATTTTAAAGAAGACTCAATACTGTTACTGAGAATTTGGAGCAGTACTCGTTTATTGAAGTTTTCAGGAACATTAATGATAATATTTAGTCCAAAAAATAATAATTTGTTCAAGTTATTATGTATGCTGATTTTTAATACTCCAAAATACATTATCTTACTACTTACCTATTTAAATTTTATATTGCATATTTTGGCAAGTTTAGCGTTTTTGTTGAATATTTAGAGTATTTACGATGCATATTCGCATGCATATTTAGACCATTATTATGTTGCATACAATACGGTCTCTACTTATAACTTGATTTTTCATGATACAGTTTTGAAATTTTGTACATAGATTCTTTACATCAAAATACTAGACACATGTTTCAGGTTCCGCATATACTAAAACTAATGTTGTATAAGCAAAATAAAAATAGAACAGTTTTTACTTTGTTAACTTACTTATTCTTATTTATCAAAAATTTTTTATTTCTTTTATAATTAGTTCGGTTATAGCTTGTTACCCTTAATTGGGAATAGACTGGACCCCACGATACCGGATATCCTAGTGTGGAGTCCAGGGAACGTGTCAAAATCTAGCACTTAAGGATCATTGTAACTAGCTTTTTAATATAGATTTAATATACTTTATTCACAAAAAGACAAAAAAGCCACTTACATGAGAACATATGATAACATAATGTAATCAACTTATTCTAGGTAACGGTCACCACCGATTCAATACAATATGTAGAACTTATGTATTTATTTTTGTATTTTCGTCTATTTTTGGTATTTAAATGGGCAGAAAAAAATGGAATTTATTTTTTTATTAAGTTTTTGTTGGGATACATGTTCAACAGTTTTATTCACAATTATTATTATTTATTTATGAGTGCTTTCAATAATATAATTTGACAGTTTAGTTTTAATATAATACCTTGTTATGAGAACTGAATAAATTTTTATTATTAAAAGGCATCATAACAGGGTGCACAGTATCAATAACATATAATTGCACTTACTATTGGTCTCCACGGCTCCTCGTTTCTTCATAAATACTTCTTGCTCCACTGTAGATGCTAACTCCACTAAAAGTCCATCACCTTCTGAATCTGATTCAGATATGTGTGGGGGTATATCTTCTATACCTAGACAGGTATTGTTTAGATTCTCCAGTTCTAGATCTGTATGTAAACAACAACATTTAATGTGATAACAGTATGTATTACTTGTTTATTTCAATCTTAAGTATTTAACTCATTGGAGTCCACCCCTGTTCCCAATACCATCACAATCCCGCGGTGGGATTACAATATATATGGTGGGATTCCCACCATATATATTGTAATTAGAGTAGTGGCCCTCCAGGTGGGTTCCTGGCATCGCAAATGTGACTTGAGTGATCCCACCAGGTGGGCTCCCAGCAATGAAGGTGTTAAAACAATTTCATTTCATTTAAGATAGTCTAGTCTTCATTATGTTTTGTATTAAAAACATACCATCACTTTGATATTCCTCTTTTGGCTCAATAACATCATCTTGTCTGTCACAAATAGCTGTTACTTCTTCTTTGATAGCAATGTTTTCGGTTTGACGTCCATCAACTACACTTATGAGCTCTATTGCACTTGTACTAAACCCATAGCAAAACTCTAAGTGGTCTATTTTCATTGAAGGATTTGGCTGTAAAAAGATGATTCCAGAATTAGGTAAAATCACTCAAAAGCACATCCATAACTGAGGATACTTAAGTAGGCCCAAGGCTTCCTAGACCTTCAGCCGTGCTACTACCCTCATTGACCCAAGCATAAGCTATCACTGCATAGCTTGAGCCAATATGAGAGGAGCATTATCAAACTGCCATGTATATGTAAAAGTTTCAAACAAAAGCTATTGCAGTATTATGTAATATTATCAAAATAGATGACCTTGAGAGAAACAATTTACACATTATATTGAAACTGTGGGACAATGTGGGCTAGCTATAATAATAATATTGAAACTAGCTGTGCCACGCAGTTATTGTGTTTTATGCTCGGCTCCTATTGGTCATAGCGTGACGTTATATGGCCTATAGCCTTCCTCGATAATTGGACTATACGACACTAAAATAATTTTTCAATTCGAAACAGTAGTTCCTAAGATTAGTGTGTTCAACCAAACAAACAAACTTTTCAGCTTATAATATTAGCATAGCAGTATAGATTAGGAGTTAAGTGAATAAATGTCTTGTAGGATACCCCACCTCATAGTCCTCATTCATCATTTGAATGAGCTGCTCTTCAGCTTCCAAACACTTTCTCAGCAATCGGTAGCATTGCTTTAGTTTAGTGCAGCAGAAGAAGCAAGCAAGAGTCGGTCTTCTGTCTTCAGTTACAAACTGCAACAAAACTTGTGTTACACTACTTTGTTTCTATGACTGAAATACTTTCAATCTTGCAAATATAGATATTGTGAACACTGTTTTAAGCTTTCACAGTTTACAACTAAACTTCTACTGTCACTTGTCACTTATGGGATATCTTCCGTGACTGTTCATCATTTTGAGCTCCCGAATTATCGGCGCTGCTTTCGGCAATTTATTTTCCATCCACGCGCATTCTCCAGTCAACCCACGATCGTGGCGCTTGCAACAGCGTCAAAATATCGGGAGCATAAAATAATGAACAATCACAGAAGATATCCCATAAGTGACAGTACAAGTTTATACATATTGTGTATTCAAAGACAGTGATTTATGTCCAGGTTTCCTCACACAGTTTTCCAGTTTTCCTTCACCAATGTCAATGATTTTATTTACTCAATACTTTTATTGCATTCCACATGTTATTCTTAGGTGGTAAACTTATAATTAGATCATATGGACCCTGTCGGGCACAACAAATAAGTGAGTTAGGAGAGAGGAAGCATTTTTAAATTATATAACATTACTTAGCAAATAACTATATATATAAACATGTAGGTACTTTCTAAGGTAAACTAATAGCTTAAATGTTAAATATAAACAAGTATAATATTAACTAATAAATCAAATAAAATTTTAAGTCTTGAGTACTTAAGTTATGGCTTAAGTAATAAGTCTATCACTTTAGATATTTGTTTACCGAGTGGTTACTTATTGTCTAAGTTTTTTTAAAATATGTTGGTTTTTTCTTCTTATTCATTGATGCGGGTAGTTTATTATATAATTTAATGAATATTACAAAGGGACTTTTAGAGTGCATATTTAATTGAGTACTTGGTAAGTTTAGCCTAGATTGGTGTCTCAGTAGACAGCATGTCTGGATGTCTTCACGTTTTGATTAAAATTCTTGATGTTTCCGCAAAAATTTGCATATTTCTAAAATATATATACAAGGAAGGGTTAAAATAAATGTTTTTGAAAAATGTTTGCACACAACTGTATGCTCAATGTTTACCAGGATTCTGACCAATTTCTTTTGCAGGGTTAAGTGTTTGTGCACCTGTACTATTTCCCCAAATTTTTATCTAAGACGACCCTCTGGCCGAAAATTCACAAGAATCCTCGTGTTTGAGATGAGGCAGTTAAAACACTAACGGAAATTCATCAACTATATGGTATCAACTTACTGGAATATCAGTGAGCTTCTCGTATAGTTCATGTAGGTTCTTGTTGACCACTACATACATGCGTACATTCTGCACTAAACATATCCTACACATTGGCAGTTTATCCATCTTTTATGTTATAAAGTTACACTTAAATAATAAAAACCTTAGTATTTTCTTCAACTTGACATTAAAGTACACAGACCAATTTTTTTTTTTTTTTATTTAATCCCAAGGGAAGGCTTTTGACTTGTCTTACGTCCATACTCCCTTACAACCCCTTTAAGTTCATAAAACAAAAAAAACAAAAAAAAACGAAAAAGACGACAACGACGATAGACGATATTTCACGAAAAAGTCATTGACAGATTATAGCACTGTAAATCCATAATATTTGTTATGTTCTCGGATCATATTTTCATCAAGCGCGGGCCACAAAGGGCCACAGAGCGAAGCCAGGAGACAGCGCGCGGGGCCAGGCGGCAGCGACAGGTTATGGTCATCAGATCAGATAATTACTTGCTTGCCTGTCATTTTCGTGGTGCATTCATGGTAGAAAGAAAATCTAACCTATCCGGGATGATAAAATATTATAGCTCGCCTCGCATGCTCTTACAGCTAAGTTGTTTTAATGATTCCAGAACTTTATTGCATAATTAGCAAAAGTAAATTGATTATGATTTGTTTTAATGGTTATCTGTTTTAGTAAACAGATTTCCTGAAACAAACAGATGTTTTCGGATAAATGCGAGGCGGGTTGCTTAATTTTTTGAGCTCGTCTCGTTCGCTCTTGCATCTTCGATCAGTCGATAAAAATGGATCTGAGTATGTGTATAGTTAAAATAAAGGTAGTGTTTGTCAAGTTCAGTGATGAACACCGAAGTCAGTATCAAATGAAAACATTACGTCTTTTGTTGTTTTATTGTTATTTGTATTCGTGGTGAAGAATGGCACTTATAATAATGCTGGGATTTGCTAAAGAAGAGCGAAAACGAAGTCGTCTGCGAATTGAGAGATGCCGCGCGCCGCCTACACGATTATGGAATCATCATCTTCCTGCCCTTGTCCCATCAATCATCATCTTCCTTGGAATCCTAGAGATAAAATCTAATATTCTATTGTATGTTTATAGCTTGTGATGTTCTAAAATGTTTATTTTCTTGTATTGTTTTTATGTATTATAATATTAGTTTTTTTATTGATTATTCTATGCGAATGAAATCTGAAGTTATGGAATGATTTCGTTAGTTCTGATTTTAGCCACGCGCACAAAAAAACCTTGTACAGTTACAAATGAAAAGGCTTGATTTATTAAAGATAGGTAGTTTTATAAATAGCTCGTAATACTTCTAATCTAACTTCACGTGTGTTCATAATATAAATATATTTGTTTTGTGAAACATGCTGAAAAAAAGAAAAATGCTGTACAAACATTTTTTTATTTGAATTATTTTAAAACATCTATATTTTCAGAAATCGATTGTTTCCTTTCGTTAATTAGCTTACATCGTTTTTAAAATCGATGGTTTTCTAATAACCAGCATCCCTAGTCGAATCCATAGCTAGCTTTACTCGCTAAAAATACTTTTCTTATTTAGGGTTGCCAGTAAAGCCGATCAACATCATTCAACAAAGTCTAGGGAACACGAAAAAATATTAGTGGTGATACATTTTCTAAGATTAAAAAAAAAGTACTGGCCAATTTAAATGTTGTTTGAAACAGGAACTCGCTACTTCCTAGCTATACGTACCCTGAGAACAAAAGTGGCCTATTGGATTTGGATAACGGGCTGGTGTCCGCGGCTCTACGTCCAAAGTGAGTATTTTGCGTGCGGGAAGTGAAAGTGGCTTAACAGCGTTTTGTGGGAATGAACAAAAACGTGTTCGTGTTCGCGGAAATGAAAGAGACGAAATGTTTTTGTTTGCCCTTTTCTAGCACAATATCGTCACTTTTTTTTTCCTTCACGGATCGGACGATTTGGCTATTTTAACGTAATGTATGTATCCAAAGACGACTTTTTTTTTACTTTAACTAAAGGACTTATTTAACATCTGCAAGGCTTCACCAGTCTGTACACGAGTGTGATTTATTAGAGCGTTCCTTTTGTCTATAACTACGCTGGCATACATCACACTTGTTGTGATCTTCGTAGGCGATTTTCTAAGGAAAATATGTTTAAGAGCATTAACATCATGACGGCACATTGTCAGTACAAAAACATAATGTAAGAAAGAAAAAATCTGCATCTTTTTAGTAAAAGAGTACTACAATTACAGTACTAGAAATAGGGACCAATTAGTCCAGTCAGGGTTCAGACTCGCTAAAGTCAACTCATCTTTCATGGGGTACTGTTTGAGATGCTATAATAAAATTCTACAAAGTATTCTTGAACTGAATGAGACGAAATTTAAAACATGCATTAAACGCACACTATGTAAGCAAGCATATCACAAGTTGGACGATTATATTGCTGATAAAAATACTTGGCTCAATGCCGGTCCTGCTCCACAAGGGCAGGGGCACATAAAATGATAGCATTAAATAGTATTGTTGGAGCTGCTGAAGATTGTACAACTATCTTTGCATTGTATAAATAAATTCAATCTCTCTAGATTATATACAACATTATTTTTAGTATATGCGAAACCTGAATATAGTTTGTTCAGAATAAGTAACTGAATCGATTTCAATCATTTTTTAACCATGTTATATTTTATCCCAAAAATATTTTAAAAAGTTAAAACTTGGACACCGAGTGAGTTTGAGTACCTATCGCAATAATTTAGGTAGCTACTGTCAAATTATTATTATCAATGAGCTCAAGACGACGCTGGTGGCGCGCACTGCGTGGTGACAACGTTTTTGTGCGGACAACTAGGTAACAGAACAAGCTTATAACTTTGAGATATTTCATGATACAGTTTTGAAATTTTGTACATAGATTTTTTACATAAAAATACTAGACACGTATATCGTGTTTCGCATATACTAAAACTAATGTTATATACTATGTATATAATGGCGTATGTTTATAAAGGTATATATGTATACCATGTATACAACGTGTAACAGATTAAGCGCAATACATCAGACACCCCAATTAGAATATTAAATTATAAGTCTAAAACAACATCCGTAATTAAATAAATTTAAACCAAACCTAGTCTTTTTTTTATAAAATAGTTATCCTTACTAAACGCAAAACGTATGTGCACCAACATCCCTGCATACACACTCATGCAATGTTAGCGGCCGACGCGACACGAACACTTTAGCGCCCGCCAGCTGACCATAGTTGTAGGCTTTAGATGTGCGTTAGTTCAATGAACTAATTTTACGTACCTAAAATGTCACAGACAGATATTATGAATAACTTTTGATACTTCATTGAGTTTACCGTGTAATGATTGATAATTTTCTAGTAAGTGAAATTATCAACAAGAATCTAAGACTAACTTAAACTTAGTAACGGGGATGCATTTAAAACAGCGACTTTTTACCCGAACTACGAAACTAACGAAGGGCGAAGTGCCCGGACTCCGTGCGGCACACATCATCATTCTCTTGCCCTTATCCCAATTCATTTGGGGTCGGCGCAGCATGTCTTCTTCTTCCATACTTCTCTATTACTCGTCATCTTTCTCGATATCAACTACCCCCTGATAAGTCGTGTTTACTGCTTATTACGTGAAAAAAAATCAGTGTTTAAAAGATTTTAATCACAAACAGCAAACTTTGCTGCGCATGAAAAAATACCTACTTTAAAGATGGCCGGCCCGCGACCGGGGTAAGCGCGCGCCGGTTTTGTGCATCTCGCTCTTTGACATCTTACGGTACATTTACAAAGGACAAGGAACCAGAAAATTGTCTACTATTTCGACATTTCTTAACAAATCAATGAGACATGCGGAATATAAATCGGTCGTGCATTTAAAAAAGCCTTGTTGTTCGGACGGAAGGATTAAATTATCTTACATCAACTGTTTTATTAAACTCGCTGCTTTGATATTATTCACATTACTCATGTGCAAGTGTGTATTACGGACCTAAAAATTAGGTTATGCATTTAAGTATGTTTGTTCAATTTTAGCGGCGCCCGCGCCCGCGGTGAGGCGGCATCGCCAGTTCTAACTGTAGGCATTACCTACTGCATTAGGTACCTATGACCGTATGAACGATAATTCAAATACCGAACATTACTTTGATGCGATTTTGATAAGCGACATCACCGAGTAAAATTCATTTTTTTTCTATAAACCTTTCACAGGCTTTGGACCGGATTTGAATTTAGTCTACGCACCGCGCCGCGCGCCGCTGCGTGCCGTTTTTATCTACCTTATCTTTCGAGATTGCATCCCCGCGAATCCCGCGATCCCTCTGATTGTGTTTAGGTACAGTTTATTGTTTGTACTACAAAATTATTCAAAGACGGCGTGTTTAAAAGATTTGAATCATAATATTTACAGTGATAAGAATACAATCGTGTTGATAGGAAGAAGTAGGTACTTACAGAATTGGACTATTTACACTTTACACTTAGGTTATTAATTTGCACTATTTCTGCGATCCACTTTCATTAAAGTTTCAAAATGACCACCGCCTTGTTCTATGCACTTATTTACACGCTTTCTTAAATTGTATTTCAATTTTGTAAGCACTTCAGTATCACTTTTCACCGTCACAATTGCTTGTTCAATTTTTGTTTTTAGTTCCTTGACACATGTAAATTGACTGAAGTACATGAGCGATTTTATGCGACCCCACAAATAAAAGTCTAATGGTGTTAAGTCAGGCGATCTGCTGATACTGCGCATACTCCTGCCATACTCCGCATCCAGATGCCGTCGAACGGTTCACGTGAAATGCGCAGGAGCAACGTCTTGCTGGTAAAACATGTCACGTGAAAGACGTCCAGTAAGTCCAGCAATGTCTCTTGCAGGAACTGCAGGTAGGTATCTCCCGTCAACCGTGGAAGGAAAACGGGGCCGAGTATGAATGTTCCGAGTATACCAGCCCCCACGTTGACGGAGAACCTATGCTGGAACGAATCCTCATTGCAAGCATATGGATTCTCATGCCGCCACAAATGCTGGTTGTGCTGGTTATACATGCCTACATGCGTGAAGGTACTCTCGTCCGTCCAAAGACTGTTCTTATGCCAGTTCTCCAACAACCACCTACTGAATTCCAGTCGTGGCAAGTTGTCGGCTGTCGTTAGGTCTTGAGGCCGTCGAAGATAGAATGGGTGTTCACCATCAGCACGCAACGTTCGCCACACGTACATGTGGCTGCAGTCGAACTGGGGTGCTGCTTCTCTCGAGCTGTCCTCTAGATGTTCGTCGAAATGGTCGAGAATACGCTCTTGCAGACGAGTAGTCCGCACATTCGTCCCTCTGTCCAAAGCCGTATTAGAAAGGAACGTCCCAGAGTCCCTCAGTCGCTGAGTTGCAGCCAGCATCGTCCTGGCGCTCACACTGCAGCCAAAACGGTCATTGAACTCCCGACAAGCTAACGCAACATTATTTATTTGTTATTTATTTATTATTCCTTAACACATACATTTGTTATTACAGGTAAGACCCAAGCTAACAAGACAGCGAGCCAGGGTCCTCACCATCTCCATGTATTGTATGTTAAAATACCGGAAAGCCATCGCGCGTGGAAACAAAAATGACACGGAAGTAAATATAAGAACAACTACACTAGATCACTACCGGCGGATGACTAGCTTTTGTGCTTTTGATGTTAGGTACTCATGTTATTCGGCGGTAACGGCGGCGTGTTGGCATTTCGCATAAACGTCAAAGAGGTTGCCGACAAATGCATTATCTCTTTGCAATAAGTCTAAATAAATTTCTTCAAATTAAATTATTTTATTTTGTAAAAATGCCTGAAAATTGTTTGTTACTGTGTAGGGCTACTTTGATGACCAACTAACTTTGGTCGTGCAAATAAGCCCTACTCATCTATACTAATATTATAAAGCTGAAGAGTTTGTTTGTTTGTTTGCTTGAACGCGCTAATCTCAGGAACTACTGGTTAGATTTGAAAAATGATTTTAGTGTTGGATAGCCCATTTATCGAGGAAGGTTATAGGCTATAAAATTTTACGCGGACGAAGGTCGCGGGCAACAGCTAGTTGGAGATAAAGTTGGAATTCCTTTAAATTACCTATTTATTTGACGCACACTACTTTTAATGTAAAATGCATTGATATTATTTACGTGGATGTATTACGAGCTCTGAGCGAACTACAAATAATGTCGTGCGTTTTAGTAGCCTTTATTGCTCTGAGTTAAGGTTTCAATTTACTTGAATTAAGAATTGTATTAATTTGTCATGATACTGTGTTTCTAATTTAAGTTATTTAAAAGATTTTTCCGTCAAAATTTAACACCTATTTTTAAGAAGGAAATCGATTCAGAAGCCGATTCTGAACAAACTACTTTCAAGAATTGCGTTTATTCTGTTACACGTTGTATATTAGTAAAATTTGTTTTGTAAATTTAGTGAAATTTCAAAATTAGTCATTAATAAAGTTAATACATATAATTTATTGAAGTAATAAATTTCTATCTAATATGTACATTATATACAGACCAAAAAGAACTAAAGTAATGATAAAAATAAGACTAAAAGTAAGAAAATATAAACATCTAAACAACGACGACAATAGGACACTTAGGCGTCAAAGTATTCCTCCGCATCGCTGTCATCTGGAAACGTGCCCAGAAGACTGGCAGCATTGCCACGCTGAATAGCAAATACATATAAGTAATAGTATTCTAGTATTCCATCAGTAATACAATAACAAAGATAGTTACTGTAGGCAAAATATCTCGCAAGGGGCAGACTGGGGGCAACATGTGTCCTTAAAGAAAATGTAGCATAAAATAATAACAGTAATGAAAACTGCAAATCGAAACAAAGGGGGAATCATGAGATACAGACATTTTTGTGTTCGTTTCCATACAAAAATAACAGACTTCATCGATTTGCTCCTAAAGTGCTGGTCAAATAAAAAAACCGTAGTAACAATTTTTGTTGTTCTTTAATAGAGGAATTTTAAATTAAATACTTTTTAAATTTTGATTCTATGTCCAACCTCTTGATTGGGGACGATCCAATTTATATTTATTTATTTATTTATATACACTTCAAGCACAAAGTACAGAGGCGGACTTAATGCCATAGGCATTTTCTACCAGTCAACCTTTGGGTGATGCAGAGACAAACAGTGGTAGGTGTAAATATATCTGCAAAAATTTAATTTATTATTTAGCTAAACTACAAGGATATATAAAATACTATAACGATATATCAAAATACTATAAATATATATCAATATATTATATATATGTAAATAGAAATTTACACGGATATACTAAAATAAAAAGACAAACAATGAAGAAAACATTAACGCTGTGACGAAACTGCCAGCTTTTTATGAATATACTCGCGAACTTTAATTTTAAACGATAAACGATTAGTTGCCATCCTGATTTCCTGGGGAAGCGCATTCCACAGAGAAATAGACTGAACGAAGAATGATCGGTGAATGAAGTCAGTGCGGTGAGAGGGACATTGAAGAATTCGGTTTTGAGATGAGCGCAGACTCCTATTATGATTGGCACAGATGTATTGAAAGTGGGGAGCAAGGTAACTAGGGGAAGAGGGAGAAATAAGGAAAGAAAACAAGGTGGTTAGCGCCCTTTGCTCCCTACGCTGACGTATGGGCAACCACTTAAGTAGAGACCGCTGCTCTGAGACATGATCATATTTACGTAGATTGAACACGAATCGAATGCAGTAGTTTAGAAGACGGTCAAGTTTGTCGAGCAGATCCGCATTCAGGTCAAAGTAGCACACATCACCATAATCGATAATAGGAAAAATTAAGGACTGTACAAGCATTGTTTTTGTATTAGGGGGTAGAAAGTTTTTCAATTGGTATAGAGCCCGCAACGTACCAGTAACCTTCTGGCTGACACGAGCGACTTGGGTATGCCATTTCATAGTTCTATCAATATGCATGCCTAGATCCTTTACATCAGCGCTAAATGGAACGACTGTGCCGTCAAAAAGAACTGGTGGCAAGGTTGTGCCGTCCAACTTACTGAGACTGCGAGAACTCCCAATGATGATCGCCTGACATTTATTAGGGTTAACTGACACACCAAATTTATCGGACCAGGTTTTTATCGACATCAGGTCCCTATTTAAACTGGTGATCAGATCAGCTATTTCGTCAACCCTCCCCTGACAGTACAACTGCAAGTCATCGGCATACAGATGATACGCACACTGAAGCTCAGAAGTTAGGAGATTAATAAAGATAGAAAATAGAAGAGGAGAAAGAATACCGCCTTGAGGAACGCCAGTTTCCAAATCACACCAACATGATGAGGAATCCTCGACATGAACTGACTGCTGACGTTCCTGAAGGTAAGAGGAGAACCATTCTAGTGCTCCGGGAGAGACCATAGCATGGGATAAAATGGCTAACAGGATGTCGTGACTAACGGTATTGAAGGCATTTGAGAAATCGACCAGCACAAGTACAGTTACCTTGGTGTCTTCCAGTCCTGCCCTTATATCGCCAGTCACTTTAAGAAGGGCGGAAACAGTGCTGTGCCCGGGCCTGAACCCAGATTGAAGAGGGCTGATAAGCGAGTTCCGATAGACAAAATTAGAGAATTGTTTGTGCACACAGGCCTCAAGCACTTTGGACAGAAAGGGAAGGATCGAAATGGGACGGAAATGGGTAGGAAGAGAGGGATTAGGGACCTTAGGTAGTGGACAAACATAGGCTTTGCGCCACAGGGAAGGAAATACTCCGGAAAACAGGGAAAAATTCACAATATGGGTAATCGCAGGTAGGAGATCATCCAGAAGAGTAGTGATCATACCACGGGTGATATTATCACAACCCACTGCTTTGGATTTGATTGAGAGAATGATTTTTTTGATCTCTCCCGGCTCAACTGGAACGAAGCAAAAGAGGTTAATATGTGGACGCGTAAGACCAGAAATTAAGGCTAAAGTTTGTTGCTTGGTTAAGCGATCCATGGTGGTAGTAGAAGAAAAATGACGGTTAAGCTCGTCCAGGTCGATAGAATTTGGAAGGTCTAAGGGTCGCGGTTTGCCGATACCCAGAGTTCTAAGAAACTTCCAAGTATCGGCAGAAGAGGAAGAAATTATATTATCCAGAATGTGGCGGCGTTTACCGTTGCGTATCATCTGATTGCACCTATTCCTTGCAACTTTGTATAGTGACCAGTACTCGTCAGTGCGATCCCTCTTGAATTTACGAAATGTACGGTCCCTACGTCGCATAGCCATCCGTATCCCTTCTGTCATCCATGGAGCAGGAGGACGTTTCAATTTAACTTTTTTAATAGGAGCATGGGTATTGTAGAGGTTGACCACAATATCATTAAATATCGCAACCTTATCGTCAACTAAAGTGGCTTCCAACATAGGCTCCCAATCAATCAAGGATGCATCCTCCTTGAGCTCCTCAACATTCATCCGCGCAAAACAACGCCTGTACAGAACCTTGGGTTTGGGTTTGGGAGGTTTCAGGATATATAAAAGGAAAATCATGTCGTGATGAGAAAAGCCAGGAGCGTCATGTTGACCATGGGAGGGTACGAGGGAAGGATTTGAGGTGAGGATCAGATCGAGCCAGGTGTCATCACCAGAAGTGTTATGGTGGGTAGGTTGGAGCGGCAACACGTGCAGACTAACCGACTCGATAAGATGGAGGAGTTTAAGGGATCGAGGGGCGTTACGGGCAAGTAGATTAGTGTTGAAGTCACCCATGATGATATGGTGTGCATACTCTGAACCCAGAGATTCAAGTACTGATTCGAATTCAGTGAAGTAATCAATAGTGGGAGGACAGTAAACGACACCAATAACAGTTTTGGCTCCTTTGACACAGACTTCAAGGAAAATAAACTCGGCAGAAGCAGAATAGTGTGATGAGGAAGAAGCAAGTATTTTATACGGAAAGTCACTACGGAGGTATATCGCCACACCACCCCCTCCCTTACCAATCCTGTCATTCCGTATAAGAATGAAACCAGTAAGAGGGTAGGTAGTGGACAGGAGATGTGGTTTAAGCCAAGTTTCGGAAATCAGGATGGCGTGAACGTTGCTGTTGTTAAAGGCGTCGTACAGCTCACCATAGTGGCTCGGAACGCTTTGAGCATTAATATGACACACATTCATCAACCTATTAGACGTATCATTAAATTTTTGTTGCAAAAAGTCACCAAGAGTATCATTGAAGGAACAAAAGCTTCCATCGCTTGAACAAGGAGCAGATTCATCCGCGGATAAAAAAGTTTCATTGTCTGACATAAAATATATACGTAATAAATAACAATAAATATATAATATATATGGAAAATTACAATTAAGCTGTTACTAAAAACAAAACAATGACTAAAAGGTGCACAACTCTGCACCACCCGCCAGCTAACACCAACACTAGAAACAATAAAACAAGCGTAGAACATGGCACATGTACACAGCAAAACACAAAATGAAAAGTGAAAGATGTAGTTCCCAGACCCAAAGACAAAAATAAAATAAAAGTTAACTAAAGAAAAAGAAGGAGATAACACACCCAACTGAAAATTATGTGAATGTTGCACATGGAACGAAACGATACTGATATTAAAATCTGTGTGTGAAACATTTACCAGACTCATCATTTCAAAACGTAAACTTGGAACGTCACTGTCACTTAATTACCGTCAATTATTTGCCGCTTTCCGTCAGGAGCCTTTATGTAGATAACCCCGTCTTGAGTCCAACACGACCGCATGCTGAAGTGTTCCCGTGCCTTACTGAAGACAGTTTGCCTGGTCCTAGTCAAGAACTCCTTCATAGACATTTTGGAGCCTTTCAAGCCTTTTTTTGCCTTCCAAACCAATGACTTCAAGTCTACACTGGCAAACCTGACAAGGATAGGCCTGTGATGATCCTTGCTGAGGGCCCCCAATCTGTGACAGGCTTTAAGTGAAGATGCCGTGATGTTACTTAGTGCCAGCTTGGTATGTAAAACATCCAAGATAACCGCTGTGCAGTCTTCGTTGTCTGCTTCAGCGAGCCCTTGGATAACCAATGCTTTCCGTCGGTGCCTGGTCTCCAAGCCATCAATTTGCTTGGCACACTCGTTAATTTGGCTCCGCAGCAGACCAAGCATGGAGAACACAAGCTCCCGAAAGCCACGAAACTCCTCAGCTATCTTTGCCACTGTATCCTTGGCAGGACCGGCGCACTGTATCTGTGCCTCAAGCTCACCCATCTTCTTCAAGAAGTTTTCCTCCAGTGTTTTCTGCGCAGCCAGGACTTCGGCAAACTGTGACATTGTGTGTTGTGAAGTGCTTCTCAAACTGATAATGTGGTGTAGTTAAACAGCTGGCAGGTGGTGAATAATTACTCCTCTATGTCACATAAATGTGCCACAAACGAGAGTACTTGTTATGTAACTGTTGTGGAGTAATTTGTGACGTAAACTTAATAAGTTTTTCAATTAATTATATTATATATATTTTAAATAAAATTCCGTATTTTTAAAAACGTCTAAACTTTTTCACACCTACCCCCGAAAAAGCCCAATGTGCGTCGCGTCGGCGTCGTTACGTACGGCGTCCCAAACTTTGAGCTCACTTTTAATTTTAAATACATTTCGCATCGGGCTATTACTTACAGGAAAATGATGATGATTTCGTTAAAAATTTAATTCAAAAAGAGCGACTTTTTGTCTCATAAAAAATATTGTTTAAAAAACCCTGTCCGATCCGGAATGAGTATCCCAATCACATGGCCATAAAATCAAAATAAGAAATATAAAACATTCATAGTAGGGAATTACAAAAATTATGCACGATTTTCATAACCTTCCCAAATCTAGATAATTTTTAAAATGTCGTTGTTGATTGTTTGTTTATGAAGTAACTGTCCAAGAAGGACCGCAGTGTTCCAGCACGTGCCGCTGTGAATTTGGATAAAGAGAATCGAATCTGATACCTATAAATGCCTTCACGGATCAGACAGGGTTATTTTAACGTAATATGTATCCAACGACGGAGTTTTACTATTGTTTTGGAACTCAAGGACTTAAATCACTTCTGTAAGGCTTTCAAAGTCAAAGTTTTTATTTGTTAAAAATTGGTGTAAAAGATGTAAGTAAATATAAAAAGATCGCTATGTTTTGCCGACAACGGCGTACAAATATTAAACATAAATATTAAATGAATTATTTTTTTCTTAATATTTCCGTTTATTATTTCTTAATATTTCTTATTTCTAGGTAAGTTCCTAGGTATTATAATTATACTATAAATTATTCTTACAAACTATGTTAACTAAATATTTTCAGACAAAATTGTTTTAAACATGCAAACTGTTAGGAAAAAATAAAAATGTACCACGTCTTATTACAAAATTAAAATTTTCTTAAATTACTATCTAATGTACTTAGCTTGCATTATCGTCTAGGTATTCTTTGATAGAGTAGAATGCCTTTTGTGTTATATATTTGTTTAGGTACTTTTTGAAATCATTTAACTCACTTTTTTCTCTTATAGGCTTCGGAATTTTGTTGTATGTTCTAGGAGCCATGCCTTTAAGACTTTTTGTATAAAGTGTTGTGTTGTATGCATTGGCACAAATGTCATTATTACGGCGTTTCGACTTCAATGTTTCAAATAAATGTAAGTTACATTTTACGAACACTGTCGTCTCATAAATATACATACACGGTAGGGTAAGTAACTTATACTTTTTGAATAATGGCAAGTAACTATCAGTTGATTTCAGCTTGAAAACAGATCTTAAGCATTTTTTCAGCTTTAAGGCTTTTCGCCAGTGTGTATTCGACTATGTCTTGTTAAAGTCTTTTTTTCACTAAAACCACGCTGACAAACCACACACTTGTAAGGCTTTTCACCGGTGTGTATGCGAACATGTGCTGTTAAATTACTTTTTTGAGTAAAACTACGCTGACAAACCTCACACTTTTAAGGGTTTTCACCAGTGTGTATTAGAATGTCTTGTTAAACTCTTTTTTTCACTAAAACCACGCTGACAAACCACACACTTGTAAGGCTTTTCACCAGTGTGTATGCGAACATGTGCTGTTAAATTACTTTTTTGAGTAAAACTACGCTGACAAACCTCACACTTATAAGGGTTTTCACCAGTGTGTGTTCGAATATGTTTTATAAAACTACTTTTATGTTTAAAACTACGCTGACAAACCTCACACTTGTAAGGCTTGTCACCAGTGTGTATTCGACTATGTCTTATTAAATTAGATTTTTGACTAAAACTACACTGACAAACCTCACACTTAAAAGGCTTTTCGCCAGTGTGTATTCGAATATCTGTTATTAAATTTCTTTTTTCTCTAAAACTACGCTGACAAACCTCACACTGGTAAGGCTTTTCACCCGCGTGTATTCGACTATGTCTTGTTAAAGTTTTTTTAGACTAAAATTACGCTGCCAAACCTCACACTTGTAAGGCTTGTCACCAGTGTGTATTCGACTATGTTTTATTAAATTACTTTTATGACTAAAACTACGCTGACAAACCTCACACTTGTAAGGCTTGTCACCAGTGTGTATTCGAAGATGTCCTATTAAATGACCTTTTTGACTAAAACTACGCTGACATACATCACACTGGTAAGGTTTTTCACCAGCGTGTATTCGAACATGTGCTGTTAAATTCTCTTTTTTACTAAAACTACGCTGACAAACCTCACACTTGTAAGGCTTTTGACCAGTGTGTATTCGACTATGTGTTATTAAATGACATTTTACACGAAAACTACGCTGACAAACCTCACACTTGTAAGACTTTTCACCAGTGTGTATTCGACTATGTGTTATTAAATGACATTGTACACGAAAACTACGCTGACAAACCTCACACTTGTAAGGCTTGTCACCAGTGTGTATTCGACTATGTTTTATTAAATTACTTTTATGACTAAAACTACGCTGACAAACCTCACACTTGTAAGGCTTGTCACCAGTGTGTATTCGAAGATGTCCTATTAAATGACCTTTTTGACTAAAACTACGCTGACAAACCTCACACTTGTAAGGCTTGTCACCAGTGTGTATTCGAAGATGTCCGATTAAATGATCTTTTTCACTAAAACTACGCTGACATACATCACACTGGTAAGGTTTTTCACCAGCGTGTATTCGAACATGTGCTGTTAAATTACCTTTTTTACTAAAACTACGCTGACAAACCTCACACTTGTAAGGCTTTTGACCAGTGTGTATTCGACTATGTGTTATTAAATGACATTTTACACGAAAACTACGCTGACAAACCTCACACTTGTAAGACTTTTCACCAGTGTGTATTCGACTATGTGTTATTAAATGACATTTTACACGAAAACTACGCTGACAAACCTCACACTTGTAAGGCTTGTCACCAGTATGTATTCGACTATGTGTTATTAAATGACCTTTTTGTCTAAAACTACGCTGACAAATCTCACACTTGTAAGGCTTGTTACCAGTGTGTATTCGACTATGTCTTGTTAAAGCTTTTTTTAGACTAAAATTACGCTGACAAATCTCACACTTGTAAGGCTTGTCACCAGTGTGTATTCGAACATGTGCTGTTAAACTCTTTTTTTCACTAAAACTACGATTTAGTGAAAAACTATTTTTAGCTGTCCGAATAACTTCTAAGTTTAAGTGTTGATTTTTCTTTAGCCCCACCACAGTCATTGTATCTTTTAGTCTTGTTCTTCGTGTGTCCAGTTTTGGTTTCTTCGAGACGAGCGCCCCTGTGAAAATAAATCTGGTAAGTACAATATATGAAGAAGAATGACATACACACGAGTCAGGGGCGTGCCGTCCATAGAGGCAATTAGGTCTAGCCTACCCTACCAACAACGCCAAATGCATTTATTATAACTTGCTATAAGAACACTTATAGCAACTTGTCGCGCCCGTGTGACGTAACACATACTCACACTATACTGTAAGGTAAGTTCGTAGCTACAAATTGTCAGTTTTGAGGCCAGACAAGAGCTAGCCTACAACAAAATGAATTACATTCATAATTTTACGCACATTGTTGCATATTTTCGTGTGTATGAACGCCACACATGTATAGATTATGGGCGCAACTCCGTTCACTGTAGACGATCACCACGTGTTATGATTGGCTAGCTAGATTTTTGAATGAAGAGCAGTGTTCCTAATTTGTGGACATTTCCCCGTATTGCGAGGAATTCGAGAAACAGAGACAGACACGATAGTTTCCATAATGACTACTAGATACAATTAAAAAACATGGTGGTATTATCGAATTTATACCTTCCACAAAAATGATAAATTGTATTTGCAAGAATTGCAAAAGTCCTACAGAAATAATTAAAAACTACATGAATTTAATTTTTCGCTTTGATTTTTGTGGAGTTTGGAAAATAAGTAATGGCAACAATACCTTTACTGTCGTCTGTCACTTCTGTCAGTATAATTATCCCGCAAAAATATTTAGTAGCAATATTGTTTCATGTGATAAGCAAATTAAACTCAATCTTGAATGTTTTTATATCTAACTAAGATATAACTTATAAGTCATTCGTTTTGAAACGTACATTAATGTAAATATTATTTGTTAAGTACATTTTCACTTAAATATGGTATTCTGTTGTGAAGTGTGTGGTGATAATGTATGTTTGTTAGCAGTTAAAAGCAATAAGTTTTCGCAATTATCGTATAATGATAAGATTCATGTGGTGTCTAAAGATAGATGTATACCCGAATTACGAGAGTTAATCCAAAAATATGATAATTCACCTCGTACTCGTCATATCAATCCTCAAAATTATGCAACATTTAAGCTGGCTGTGTGTGTGTTTACACACAAATAAATTAGATTGTTTTCCGTGCATTTTGTTTAATACCTGCCCACACGCCCAAGTGCCAAAATTGGGACCGGAACGAAAAAGCTTAACTGCTCAACGCCCAATTTTATTATTACTTATTTTTTTGTTGACAGCGCACTCTGTTTTATTTTTTAGAATTTTTCTAACGAAGCGACATCCTTCGTTCTTGTACTGATAGAAAGCAAAACCTCGTTTTTTAGGCAGATGGTGTTGTTTCCAATCAGCGTTATTAAAATTTTATACGCTGTGGAAAAAGTTGAATTTTGAGTGAATTAATTGCTGTTTATTTTTTCTGTGGTTGTGTTTTGAAGTGATAGGTGTAGGAGTTTGTTATTTGTTTGGTAAGTATATTTAAATACCTTTTTGTTCCTGTTTTTACAGCCTTTCGAATGATACATGTGAATTTCGAATCGATTTGTAAATTGGTTAATGAAATCAATATTTAGTTTATAATTTTGTCAGAAAAATCTGGAAATTAATAAAAAAAACGTGATCAAACTATTAAATTGCTAGTTTGTACGCAAGTCATTGTGAATTAACCATAAAGCGTGATTAATTACGAACAATTCTGTACGAATAACATACCATTTAGATAAGATTTCGAAGTTGTGAAATGATTTATTTACGTTGCGCCAGAGCGTTGTAGGTACATTTTTTTACTACAAATTTGGTACACGCGATGTTATTATTGTTAGTTTATCAAAACTTTGTTCGAAGAGTGGTAACTATTATGATGCCATTTGATGCATATTGAGTTAGCCTATAATTTAGGTCAATAAAAACATAGGGTCATCGCTTTAGATTTTGAAATAATACAAGTTTTATTTGATGTTGGAATAGGGTGTAATGTTGTCTGAAAAATCTTAAAAATTAATAAGTGTCCTATTGTCGTCGTTGTTTAGATGTTTATATTTTCTTACTTTTAGTCTTATTTTTATCATTACTTTAGTTCTTTTTAGTCTGTAAATAAAAGTTGTAGATATATGTATATTTGTATATAAGAACGTGATATAACTATTAAATTGTTAGTTTGTACTTAGTCATTGTGAATTAACTATAAAGCGTGATTAATTACAAACGATTTAGTACCAATTCCATACCATCTAGTTAAGAGTTCGAAGGTGTGTAATGATTTGCTTACGATTACGTAGTGTAGGTATTTGTTTTGACTAGAAATTTAGTCCACGCGATGTTATTAATATCTTTAGTTCAAAACTTTGTGTGAAGAGTGGTCACTATTATGATGTCATTTGATGCCTACTGAGTAAGGCTATAATTTAGGTTCAAAAAAACTGTTTCGGGAGGTTCCTGCACCGAATCGGGCGGGTGGAAACGCCCGGGTGTTTCCATTGTGAGGATCGTCCGGAGGACACGGTGCAGCACACTGTGGAGGTCTGCCCCGCTTGGGCGGAGCAGCGCCGTGTCCTCGTAGTGGCGATCGGCGGCGGCGACCTCTCGCGCCCGGCCCTGGTTCAAGCCATGGTCCGGAGCGAGAGGGAATGGGAAGCCGTCACCTCCTTCTGCGAAGCAGTCATGCTGGTGAAGGAGGTGGCGGAACGTGAGAGGGAAAGAGCCTCACGTCCCAGCCCCCGCGGGAGACGCCCTGGGCGTCGGGGGTCACGTGGTGGCCCCCGGCCACCGTAGGCGCGGGCCTGTGGATGGCGAGTTATGGGCTAGCTCGCCGTCCAGCCGTCTTATGACGACAGGCCGTGTCGACGGCGCGTTCGTGTTCCACGCGCGCCTCAAAGAGATGTCAGCAACCACGTAGGGGTCCGCACGGGCCGATGCCTGCCAGGGCTGCGGGACTGTTCGAAAGAGATACCGCGGCCCTGGAACACAAAGGGCAAAGAAGGAACATGGATGGGTTTTAGTCAGTACAAGTCTGACACTCCCTTCCGCTCTGCCCAGAGCGGGGGGGGTCATTTGATGATTTCCCATCCCAAAAAAAAAAAAAAAAAGGTTCAAAAAAACAGGGTCGTCGCTTTAAATTTTGAAATAATACAAGTTTTATTTTGTTTTGGCTTATAAAACACAAAGACAAACACAAACACACACACAACAAAACAAACAAACACACAAAGACACAACAAAACACAAACACATTACAAAACACACACAAAACACACACAAAACACAAAGACACACATTACACATTGACATTATTCAAAGTTACGAAACAACTTGCGTTGTGAAGCTTGCTGCATACACTTGAGTAAACAGTCATTAGTTTACTATCAGTTCATAGAAACTTTTTGTTTACACGCCGAGCGTCGGTCACCCGACACCCCGCCGCTCGTAAAAAAAAAGGATCAGGTTTTAGGTAGGTAGCGCCTCGGGCGCGAGCCGCTACTTACCTAACTTGGCACGAGCCAGTAGGTGGATACTTCCAGTAAGTGGAGTGAGGGATATATTGATTTGCATAATTTTCATTCCTTGTCAAAAAAGCATGACCTATCAATAGAATAACATCTAGAGGCTGCTCAAAGTTAAATACATTTGGTAAATCACGTATTGAAACTAGTTTGCATTGTCAGAAAATTGAAAAAAACCTTGAATAACATGGTGAGTTCTTGTATTATTATAACAGGCTTATTTTCAATGTTTTTTTTTTTCAAATTTTATAAATCACCTTTTTTTTTGGGTATCAGTGGCGGTAGCCTAGCCTACCCTCCGAAGAGAACCACTGCACGCCACTGACACGAGTCAAACTAACAGCGGGTTTTAGTTGTTCACATTGTTAACGCTTGTAATCCCCGAAGGTTGAGGCAGAGATGTATACCTACATTTACACCAACATTTCGCCAGTTGTGATTAAAACCTATGTTATCCAGAGGAGCCTATTGCCATAAATCGGCCATACATCAAGAATTCCTGGCTTCTACAGAGAACTTCCTTATAAGACAACCCAATTACATTTTGCCCGACCTAAATACACTTAAAAGTTTGTCATGCTACCTAGTTGTCACTGCACGCGGTGGCGTCGGGGCACAAAAACAGCGACATGATAATAAATGATCTTAAGAGTTATGCTCGTGAGCGAGTGCTGCTTAGCGAGAACGTCAGTAGCATCTGATTTTGTGCCGCATTGTAAACGCGAACTTCGACCTTGAGTTTTATGGATGCAGTTATAGGATTTTATATGTATAGATAATTGAATTAAAGATACTTCGAGAAGTAAAACAACCAAAACCGACAAACCAAAAACCGACTTCAAAAACACAAATGTGAAAAATAACTTTAGCTTCAGAAATCGGTGACTTTTGTTTGTTAGGTTTAATTTTTTTGTTACCGACCTCTGAAGCTAAAGTTATTTTTCACTTTTTTGTGTTTTAAAGACATTTTTTTTTACAAAATAGTTTTTTTTTCCATTTTTATTAGTAACATCCTGTACAAATATTTGCTTTGCATTTATTTTACATTGTTAAATTCAAATTCATTTATTTGTTAGAATGTGGTAGAATAAATGGTCTTACGTTTAATCAGTGGTCTCATCACATTCTGCCACATGTGGCGTGCAAAAAAAAAACCTCTTCCCCCCGGATTTTTGAGGAGTTCAGACGCTTTTAACTAGACAGTATTTATTATTTTTTTATTCATATTTTTGTAATTTTATCGCAATTAAATAACTTCATAAAAATAGGAGTGCATAAAAACGTAGGAGCTTATTCAACATCGATTTACTGTTGCGCAGTTACTCATCAGCAGTGACTCAACGCCTCGTCAGTGACAGCTCCGCCCCAGCGCTAACACCGCCCACTGCTGCCTGTCTTCCAGCGAAAGGGGCGTGACGAGGACCAACAAAAAAACTGCGCGCGCGCAAGCTCACCACAGCGCTAGGGGCGGTACGTAAACTTGCTCCTGGTACTTACTGGGCTACAACGTAAGTCGGCTCACACCTCTAATTGTTAAAACCACCGCGCTCCACTGCTACCCTAGTACTCATCAATAACTTTTAAAAATCACAATGGCTACGATTCGCACGCCAACGAAGCAACCATTTGTAACGGAGACGGACTCTGAAAGCGTCGATGGTAGTGCTTGTGATCTGCAACCCACTGAAAACCGGACCAACATTAATACGAGGCGTTTGAAGAGAAAGCGTGGAAATGAATTAAGGTCCTTCATGGAAGAAGTCCGTGATATGTTCTCAAAATTTGCTTCTGAACAAAGAGCCCGACTAGACATTTTAGATTCGTCATTAACAGAAATTAAAACTCAAAATGATACGATAAACTTGTCAATGTCGACTTTATCTGCAAAATATGATGAAATGCAAAAGGAATTAGAAAGCTATAGACAGGAACGAAAGGAACACATATCCTACATGAAGTTACTAGAAAATAAGATAGAAAATCGAAAAGAGCAACTTTGTAGTACCATTAAAAAAATTGGAACTACACTAAACTTAGAATTACAAGCGGAAGATAAAAGAGATATTTATCGCCCGTTCGCTAAGCCGGGTGTCTCTAAACCCATAGTCGTAGAATTTACCTCAGTACTAACTAAGGAAAGCTTAATCAGTAATCCCAAAAAACTCACACAACAGAAGAAAACCGATAAATTAAATACCAAGTTATTTGGCCAAAATAACAGTTCATCCACTCATAAACCAATTTACATCTCGGAATGTCTTACCCTTAAGGGAAGGTGACTGTTCTTCCTTGCAAGAGATTTTGCTAGTTCGAATGACTACAAGTATTGCTGGACATCTTATGGCAAAAATTACTTGCGAAAAAAGGAAGGAATGGCTCACGTCCGCATCGAAGAGGAGGCCGATCTAACCAAACTAAAGGTCAACACAGCATGACTATCGTTAGAGACATGTCATTTTACTGTAACTCATTATAATGGTAATTGTCTTCGCTCATACTCCTTTTGTATTTTTATGTTGCATGCTGTTTTAATTGAAATTGTTATTTTCTATAGTTTGAATTGGTTAATCTATTTACAATCTCTACACTACTCTAAAATATTTCTGAGGTTTTCGTTTTTAAACATATCATTCAAGCACAAACTTAAGATACCAGCTGATAATATTTTTCGTCAGAAACAAATGTCGAAGAATAAAATAAATCACTACCATATAGGGGTAGACGTTTTCAACTCTATTACTTTGAGTGATAGCTGCTACACCTATATCGCACTTGTGTTATGAGAGCGTAATACCTGTTCCCTTATAATTGATCATGTGCTATTTATTATTTGCTTTCACAAATAATAAATAAATAATAAATTTAAATAGTTAAATATTATACTGCAAGATTTCAAGGATACCACCGTTTTTTTTATAGCAATATTATTACAAAACACCGAAATAAAAATGAAATTAAGCAGAAAATTAAAGAAAAAAACCAATACATGGAATTGACACAATATGACATCTCACGTGTCTGTCAAAAATTTTGGAAGAATCGAATATATATGAAGATAAATAAATGTTGACGAGATCAGCTGCACGACGCGCACGCCTATCGCCTCCGGACCCGTCGCTCAGCTCCGCCTCGCCGCCGCCGGAATCCAGCCCCGTCGCGAGTGCTGTGACACCGGCCGTGGCAGTTGCGTCGAGCTCGAGCGACGAGTATTTCTCTCCGCCCACGACGCCACCACCTGTTCGTCGACGGGGAGGACGCCGGCCGCCAGACGGTTTAGGACCTCAAGGCCCACCAGCCTCTGATAGGGTCCCAGCTCCCGGTGGGAGTGTGCAGCGCATGCGATGGACGCAATCCATCAATGCAAATGTCATGCGCGCATACTATGGGGCTACAGAGGGAGGAAACAACCTGACCGCGTACCGTGTTCGGATGCTCTCTCTGTTTCAGGTGCTTGAGCCAGCTGTCAACGTGTCGGCACAACGACTATCGGATCAGGTGCGAGTCATCCAACGTAATCGTATGTTAGATGACACCGTACTTGATCGCTTGCGGACTGAAATGCAGAGTAGCCATGTCATTGCCACGCCGCCGCCGCAGGCTGTGGTTCCACCCCAGTCTACCATAATACCAAATCGCGATAACGACGTGAGTAATGACATAGTTACTAATGTAAGTACCCAGTGCAATGAGGAAATGAGGAGTGCTTTGGAGGGTGCGATTCGAGAATATCGGTTCATGCAACCCGACCTTAGACCACGCATACCTCGTTTGCCCATGCATAACAAAAATAGGGCGCTGGTGGCTGTTCTGGATTCGCAGTTGTCAAACTATTTTGATAACTGCGAAGACCTCACCGATGCTTACTCAATCCTGTATTGTGCGGCTGTAGCGGCATGTCGTGTAGCTCATGTCAAATTTTCTGATGACAGAGCTACACGACCTAAACCAGCCGTACCGCCATGGCAGTACAGGATTGAACGACGTATTGGTGGGGCCAGAGCACTCATCGGCAAACTGATCTGCTTCAGGGAGGGCAATACTCGTCCTAGAGTGATGCGTTTTGTGAGGCGGGCGTTCTCGGGGACTGATATTAGTCCTCGAGACTACATGTCCCGTATCACAGAGCGCATCGACTTCCTGAAGCAGAAAGTGTATGCATGGGCAAACCGTATTCGTAGGTATAAGCGGCGGGTGAACCGATACACTCAGAATCGCACTTTTCAAAGAGATGAAAGGTGGGTGGCTTGGGAGCGACCGGACCAAGGTGTGGCTGACACGCGCCTACCGGATGATGATGCCATGTGTTCGTTCTGGCGCAGCATCTGGTCGGTGCCTGTTAGCCATACCGAGGGTGAATGGACTCAGGAGGTCGAGCGAGCGTGCGATCTAGTACCAGAAATGGGGGCAATCACTATCAGCCCCCAAGACGTAGTTCGTGCAGTCCGTCCGTTGCCTAACACATCTCCAGGGCCGGATGGACTGCACAACTTTTGGATTAAATGGTTCACAAGGTCGCACGCTCGCCTGGCGATCCTGTTCCAGTCAGCCTTAGAGTCAGGGTCGCTGCTAGAGTTCCTGACAACAGGTATAACCCACCTGCTCCATAAATCGGGTAGTACTGCGGAGCCCAAAAATTATAGACCGATTACCTGTCTTCCGACGGTCTATAAAGTTCTTACATCCATTTTGAGAGCTAAAATTAACAAACACATTGATGACAATTCTATCATGTCCGCTTCTCAAAATGGATGTAGGAACGGGTCCCGCGGTACTAAGGAGCTACTCCTCATTGATATGGCCATTAGTCAACAGGTTCGCCGTTCCCAAAGGGATCTGTCGACATGTTGGATAGACTATAAGAAGGCCTATGACTCGGTGCCACATACATGGCTCATGAGGGTGCTAGAGTTGTATAAAGTTGATGCAACTCTGCGCACCTTCCTGATGTCATGTATGGGGCAATGGAGGACAGTCCTTCGCTATCCAGGATGTCGGCAAATCCAGAGGAATAGCGAGCCGATAAGGATAGAGCGAGGTATATTTCAGGGCGATAGTTTGAGTCCACTTTGGTTCTGCTTAGCCTTGAATCCTCTTAGCACGCTGCTGGAGGATTCAGGTCTAGGCTATCGGTTGAGGAGAGGTGATCAAGTTATATCTCACCTCCTTTACATGGATGACCTGAAACTCTTTGCCCCAAACGATTTGCAACTGATGGAGCTACTGAAGGTAACTGAAACTTTCAGTAGCGCCATCAGGATGGAATTTGGTGTGGACAAATGTGCGGTCATGCATGTAAAGCGAGGGGAGACTGTGGAATCTTTGGGAACCCAGCTCTCGGATTCCATAAATCTTAGATCCCTCTCAGCAACCGAAACCTATAAGTATTTGGGTATGTCGGAAGCGCTGGGCATCAATGTTGCTGACATGAAACAATCGTTGAAGGAGCGCTTCTTTGGCCGCCTGAAAAAAGTATTTAATAGTCTTTTATCAGGCGGCAATAAGGTACGTGCCTTCAACGGTTGGGTCATGCCGGTTCTGATGTACTCTTTCGGCATACTCAAATGGACTCAAACAGAACTAGACGCCCTGGATAGGAGGGTCCGTACATTGTTGACGGCATATCGAATGCATCACCCGCGTTCTTCTGTTATGAGACTGTATATCCCGCGGAAGTGTGGGGGTCGAGGCTTTTTAAACGCTAAGACTCTCCACAATCGCGAGATGTGCAGTCTCAGGGAATATTTCCTTGAAACCGACGTGGGGATGCATCGAGATGTGGTCGCAGTGGACAAGGGCCTCACCCCGCTTTCCTTGGCTAAAGAGAACTGGCGCAAACCCTTAGTGCTTGACACTAACGACCGCATGGAGGTATGGCAGAGTAAAGAGCTTCACGGACGCTTTTTCCGGGTTTTTTGTCCCGATGTAGACCTATCAGCGTCCGTAGAAACCGAAGGTTTTGTCTGTGCAATTATGGATGAAGTTATGATGACGAATAACTACCGGAGATTTATTGTGAAGGACGGTACGGTTGACATATGTCGGGCATGCCACCGTCCAGGCGAATCAATCCGTCACATTATCTCCGGGTGTTCTCGTCTGGCTAACGGAGAGTACTTGCATAGACACAACCTTGTAGCCAGGATTATCCATCAGCAACTTGCTCTAAAATACAACCTTGTGGAATCGGAAGTGCCGTACTATAAGTATGTGCCCGACCCAGTTCTCGAAAATGGCAGTATCACATTGTACTGGAATCAATCCATCATCACTGACAGGACTATTGTAGCCAATAAGCCTGATATAGTGGTGGTGGATCGATCAGAGCGGCGCACAATGATTGTTGACATAACGGTCCCGCATGATAAGAACCTCGTGAAAGCCGAGAAAGATAAGAAAATCAAGTATCTTGACTTGGCTCGCGAGGTTGTCGACATGTGGGATGTGGACTCAGCGATCATTGTGCCGATAGTCGTATCAGCCCATGGCTTAATTGCCAAGAGCCTCGACCAATACCTGAGGAGGCTCTCGTTAGGCAGCTGGATCAAGGGCTTGATTCAGAAAGCGGTACTTTTGGACACGGCTCGTATTGTTAGGAGGTTCCTCTCTCTGGAGCCCTGACCGCCGGTAGCTTGGACCCTGTTCCCGATACCGGTGGGCTACATTTTTTTATATTTTTAAATGTTTTTTATATATATATTTTTTTTAAGGAATATTTAAAAATGTAAAATAATTTGTAAAAATTTAAATAAAGGAAATAATAATAGTAAACCCCGTACGTCAATCACCGGTTACATCATCGAACAATTTTATTTTATTTTATTTTAATATTAATATTCGTTTTAATACAAAAGTATTTATATTAGTTGTCTAAAGACTAATAAAGGAAATCCCAGAATATAAAAACAGAAATTTGGAAACCAAAAGGAAATTTAAATACAGTTGATGAAAAAATGACGCCTGTCAACGGCGTCGTCAAAAATGTCAAATACTGAAAATTACATATAAGATACAAGATGATAACCGAAAAATGATTACGAGAGCTGCCTACCGACGCGCACGCCTACCACCTCCGGACCCGTCTCTCAGCTCCGCCTCGCCGCCGTCGGAATCCAGCCCCATCGTGAGTGCTGTGACACCGGCAGTGGCAGTTGCGTCGAGCTCGAGCGACGAGTATTTCTCTCCGCCGACGTCGCCAACAACTGTACGTCGGCAGGGGAGAGGCCGGCCACCGAGAAGCTTGGGACTTAGGGGCCATCCGGCCCCGAGCCGGCTCCCCGCTGCCGGTGGTTGTGTGCAGCGCATGAGATGGACTCATTCCATTAACGAGAACGTCATGCGCGCATACTATGGGTCTACAGAGGGGGGAACTAACCTCACTGCGTACCGTGTTGGGATGCTGTCTCTGTTCCAGGTACTTGAACCAACCGTCAACGTTTCGGCCCAACGACTGTCGGATCAGGTGCGGGTCATCCAACGCAATCACATGTTGGACGATGCCTTACTTGATAGGCTGCGCTCAGAGGTACTGAGCAACCGTATCGTTTTAACTCCGGCACAAACCGCGGTGCAAGCGTCAGTGATTGACGCAACCCCGCCGCGGTTCAACCCAGCTGTTGTAGAGGAAGATGATAGGGTTGCTGTGGTAAGTAGCCAGTGCAACGACCGATTGAGGAGCGCTCTGGAAGATGCGCTTCGTGAATATCGATCCACTCCTACCGAACTTAGGCCCCGATTACCACGGTTACCCATGCATAATAAAAATAGGGCGCTGGTGTGTGCCTTGGATTCGCAACTCAAGAATATATTCGAGAGCAGCGAGAACCTCGTTGATACACACTCGATCCTGTACTGTGGGGCTGTTGCGGCATGTCGTTTAGCTAACGTCAAGTTCCCAAATTGTGACGTAGCTACTCGATCAAAACCAGCCGTACCAGCCTGGCAGCGCAGGATCGAGCGCCGCATCGACGGGGCCAGGGTACTCATCGGCAAACTACACTGCTTCAGGGAGGGCAATACACGACCACGTGTGATGCGCTTTGTGAGGCGGGCATTCTCGGGGACTGGAATCAGTCCTCAAGAATACATGTCCCGTGTCACAGAGCGCATCGACTTCCTGAAGCAGAAAGTTTATGCATGGGCGAACCGTATTCGGAGGTATAAGCGGCGGGTTGATCGGTACTCACAGAATCGCATGTTCCAGAGCGATGAGAGGTGGGTATACAGAGCTTGGGAGCGACCCGAGCTAAATATGGCGGACGTGTGCCGCCCGGATGATGCTACCACGAGTTCTTTCTGGCGCAGCATCTGGTCGGAGCCCGTCTGTCATACTGAGGCTGACTGGATGCGTGATGTCGAACGAGTGTGTGAACCTATCCCAGAAATGGAGCCAATTTTGATAACACCTTTAGATATAGCCAGAGCAGTTCGGACGGACTGCACAACTTTTGGCTCAAATGGCTTAGTAGTTCACACACTTGCCTGGCATCCCAATTCCAGTCATCCTTAGAGTCTGGGTCCTTACCGCAGTTTTTAACAACAGGCGTTACCCACCTGCTCCATAAGTCAGGTAGTCCCGCGGAACCCAAAAATTATAGACCGATCACGTGTTTGTCTACGGTCTATAAACTTCTTACATCCATTTTGAGAGCTAAAATTAATACACACATTGACAAAAACTCCATTATGTCTGCCTCTCAAAATGGATGTAGGAATGGGTCCCGCGGCACTAAGGAGCTACTCCTCATCGACATGGCCATTAGCCAACAGGTTCGTCGATCCCGCAAGGATCTGTCTACATGCTGGATAGATTATAAGAAGGCCTACGACTCGGTGCCACATACATGGATCATGAGGGTGCTGGAGTTGTACAAGATAGATGCAACTCTACGCGCCTTCCTTGAGTCGTGTATGGGGCAATGGAGGACGGTCCTTCGATATCCAGGATGTCGACAGATCCAGGGGAACGATGAACCTGTATGGATTAAACGGGGAATATTCCAGGGCGACAGTCTGAGCCCACTATGGTTCTGTCTAGCCCTGAATCCTCTGAGCACATTGCTGGAGGATTCAGGTCCGGTAGCCTAGGTTGAGGAGAGGTGGTCAGGTCATATCTCACCTTCTTTACATGGATGATCTGAAACTCTTTGCCCCCAACAAATTGCGACTGATGGAGCTACTGAAAGTAACTGAAACTTTCAGTAGCGCCATCAGGATGGAATTTGGTGTGGACAAATGTGCAGTCATGTATGTAAAGCGAGGGGAGATTATGGAATCCGAGGGAATTCAGCTCTCGGATTCCATACACCTGAGATACCTTTCCTCATCCGAAAGCTATAAGTATTTGGGTATGTCGGAAGCGTTAGGCATTAACGTAACTGACATAAAGCAATCGTTGAAGGAGCGCTTCTTTGGACGCCTGAACAAGGTATTACATAGCCTTCTTTCAGGCGGAAACAAGGTGCGCGCCTTCAACGGTTGGGTCATGCCGGTTTTAATGTACTCTTTCGGCGTACTCAAATGGACTCAGACCGAACTCGATGCCCTGGATAGGAGAGTTCGTACACTGCTTACCGCAAACCGGATGCATCACCCACGATCATCAGTGATGAGGCTGTACATCACGCGGAAGTGCGGGGGTCGAGGGTTTTTAAACGCGAAGTCCCTTCACAACCGCGAGATGTGTAGTCTCAGAGAATATTTTTTTAAAGTCGAGGTGGGTATGCACCGAGATGTGGTCGCAGTGGACAAGGGACTCACCCCGCTGTCCATGGCTAAAGAGAACTGGCGCAAACCTGAAGTACTTACTACCGATGACCGCAAGGAAGTATGGCAAGGCAAGGAGTTTCACGGGCGCTTCTACCGAGCTCTTCATGGGCCCGATGTAGATTTTCTAGCGTCCGTGTCCTGGTTACGTTTCGGCGATCTCTTTGGAGAAACTGAAGGTTTTGTCTGTGCGATTATGGACGAAGTAATGTTGACGAACAACTACCGGAAATATATTATGAAGGACGGGACGGTTGACGTGTGTCGGGCATGCCACCGTCCGGGTGAGTCTATCAGACATATTATTTCTGGTTGTTCTCGTCTGGCTAACGGCGAGTACTTGCACAGGCACAACCAAGTAGCCAGGATTATTCACCAGCAACTTGCCTTGAAATATAAACTTGTGGAATCTGAGGTACCGTACTACAAGTATGTGCCCGACCCAGTTCTCGAGAAAGACCATGTCACGCTGTACTGGGATCAGTCTATCATTACTGACAGGACTATTGTCGCCAATAAGCCTGACATAGTAGTGATAGACCGATCAGCGCGCCGCGTAATGATAGTCGATGTTACCATCCCGCATGACGAGAACCTCGTGAAAGCTGAGGAAGAGAAACAAATAAAATATCTCGACTTGGCACACGAGGTTGTCGACATGTGGAATGTGAACTCGGCTATCATTGTGCCGATCGTCGTGACAGCCAATGGCGTTATAGCCAAGAGCCTCGACGACCATCTTTCGAGGCTCTCCTTACGCGGTTGGATCAAGGGCCTGATTCAGAAGGCAGTACTCCTCGATACGGCTCGTATTGTGAGGAGGTTCCTGTCTCAGGAGCCCTAACCACCGGTAGCTTGGACCCTGCTCCCGCAACCGGCGGACCACTATTTTTTATATTTTTAAATGATTTTTATATGTTTTTTTTTTAAGAAATGTTTAAAAATATTTAAAATAAGTTTACAAATGAATAAAGGAGATAATAATAATAAGATTTATTTTCTCCCACAAAGTACAATTTTAACAAAGAAGTGTTCCAAATATAGGAGGTACAAAGGTTTGTGGGAGTCAGGAATCCAAACTAGGATACCCTGTGCTATGGAATCCTGGCACCCCTCGCCTAGATTGGTATAATAATAATTTTAGAACGTACGACATATAGGACTATTGTAAGAAAATAACAAAACAAGAAAAGGTACAAATGGATGATTTAGCTGGGCATATAGATAAAATAATTGTTTCGGAATCCCGCTCTTGTAATTTTGAGGATTGCAAACATCTTATAACGCATCCCGCTGAATGTCTCACTGTCATAAGTCAAAATATACGCAGTAGTTATACTGCGTATATTTTTTGATAGTTTCGTTATAATGTTGGGCAGGCTTGGTGTTGAGTGTGATATAGTTGTTTTGACTGAGTGCTGGTTATCGTGCTGTCCTACGGTGCCAAGTTTGGACGGTTATTGCTCATATACATCGAAAAAATTGTGTAATCAAAATGACGGAGTATCGGTGTATGTTAAAACTACTCTTAGTGTTGTTGTGGTCGAGCCGCCTTGTCTAGATTGTAATTGTCTCATCATAAAGATTGGTACTGCAATGGCAATTTTGGATATTTATAGATCTCAATCACACAAAAAACTAGATAATTTTCTCCGCACACTCGATAATATCTTATCTGAGTTATCTTCCTTCAAAAATGTTACAATTATAGGAGATATTAACATAAACATCTGCCCCGGTCAACTTTCTGGAGCTCAAATTGATTACCTTAATTTATGTTCATATCATGGCTTTTTACCAGCACCTACGCTGCCCACTAGAAACGGCAAGGCATGTCTTGATCACGTGGTATTAAGAACAAAAATTCCAGCACTTACATTAAGAAGCCGCGAAGCCTATGCTAGGGCAAGACTATTTCAACGAAATATTACGTTTCCAAATAACCGCAAAAGAAACTGCTAGCGAGGCCGCTACGCGTCTGTGGAGTCTCATAGAGCGCATACCACGTACAGAAATGGCCGAAGATATATTGACGGGGTTTGTTGCATCAGTCTTGTGCCAAAAGGATAGCACAATTCGAAGAGAATTACACTCACATAACGTGGTAACAAGAGCCCAACTGCTTCGGATTCTTAATGGAATTTCTCTTAAACGAAGAAATGAAAGCAGCGAGGGATACGATGGTGACACCAAAAAACCTCGCTACACGGAGAATCGCTTCAACGGCACATGCCATCGGTGTGGCAAATCAGGCCACAAATCAATGGATGGCCGCAAGCGGCAGGACGAGCCTTCATCTCAAGTAAAGGCTTCGAATCGAACCCCAACACCGAGGACTCACGATAAGAATCGTATCACCTGCTACGTGTGCGGACCACCAGGACACGTTGCATCGTCGTGCCAAGACCGAAAAGGAGGCAGTGGAATAGCGGCGGCTGCCGTCAAGGGGGTCAACTTCTGCGAACTCAAATCGACAAGGAGTAACCTGACCACATCATCTGGTGAGCTCGTTTCTTTTCTCTTTGATAGTGGATCTGCTTGTTCACTTGTAACTTTTAGCTTTGACAACAAGTTCCCGGGTACTATGCACTTTGATTTAGTTTACCTTACAGGCATAGGCAAAGAAAACGTAAAATGTGAATCTCAAATATTGAGCCGTGTTAAAATTCAAAACATCACAGTGTCCCTTTTGTTTCATGTTGTGCCTGATAAGTCAAGATAGCGATATCCATGTACGTATAGATAGTGACAAAATTACATTCTCTTTGCGCAAAGAAGTTTACATTACTGAAAACCCTCATTATTTCGATTTTAATAGTATCGACACCGACCTACAGGTGAAGATAAACTCGCATTAGTTCAGATATTGCAAAAGTGTAGTGAATTCTTTATTGATGGTATACCTACGCGTCGCGTTAAAACGGGTGTTTTACGTTTAGACCCTATTGAACCAAGTAAAACAGTACATTTCGCCCATATAAGTTATCCCCAACAGAGAAAGAAATAGTCAAAGAAAAAATCGATTCCCCCTAGAATACGGGCGTCATTCGTGAAAGTTCTTCACCATTCACTAGTCCAATTCTTCTTGTCAAAAAAAAAGGATAAAACGGATAGGATGTGCGTAGACTATAGGGAACTTAACTCTTATCACGCGCCCCGAACATTTTCCTTTACCCAGAACAGAAGTAAAAAAAAGACCGGCTTCACGGAGCATGTGGCATCAGGGTACCATCAAATGTGTGTTGACCCAGATAGCGATAGCATAGCACAAACGGCGTTCGTGACCCCTGATGGCCAGTACGAATATTTGGCCAAGCCCTTCGGACTTAGAAATGCTGCGTCTGTGTATCAGTGTTGCATTAACAAAGCTTTAGGTACCCTTAAAGACAAAGTAGCGCTTGCTTACATGGATGACGTTTTGTGTTATTCGGTTAATGTTTCCCAAGGTCTAGAACGCTTAGATGTAACGTTAAAGGCATTATCGGATGCTGGATTTTCATTTAATTTTAAAAAATGTAAACCCTTGATAAGATTTATGAACAATACTGGTTCCCTGAAATGGCCAAGCAGGTGCGAAAATTTGTTGAATAGTGCATTGTATGCAAGGCCTCTAAAGGATGTTCAGGGGCTCAACAAGTTAGACTTCATCCAATACCTAAAGTTTCTACACCATGGCATACTATACATATAGACATCACGGGGAAGTTAAGTGGAAAAAGTGATAGAAAAGAGTATTCTTCCGTCATTATTAACTCATTCACCAAATACGTCCTTCTAGAGTACACCTCCTCTTTAGACGTAGCTGCAGTTAGAGCACTAAAAAAAGCTGTCCGTCTTTTCGGTGCACCTTCACGGATCATTGCAGATCAAGGCAGATGTTATATTAGTGCAGATTTTAAGCAATTTTGTAGTGACCATGGTATTGAATTACATCTTATTGCTACCGGTTCTAGCACGGCAAATGGTCAAGCAATGGCAACGGCTTACTTACTATAATAGAAAATGACCCAAACAAAACCTGGCGTGACGAACTTCTCGAAGTACAACTAGCGTTAAATAGTACGCGGTCTAGGGTAACTAACTACACACCCACAGAACTAATGTTCGGCATTCGCGCACGGTCCTTAGGTCTAGCACGCATAGCTTCAAATTCCGAACCTGAGTCTCGGTTAGATTTAAATAAAATTCGCGAGATAGCATCCGAAAATATTAAGAAAGCTGCTACGTCAGAAGTAGAGCGCTTCAATCGCGGCAGAGCAACGGTGAAACCATTTTCAAAGGGCGATTTTGTCTTCATTAAATGTAGCGAAAGGAGTCAGACTAAACTTCATAGGAAATTCAGAGGTCCCTTTGTTATAACTGTCGTGTTAGATAACGACAGATATAAATTTAAAAACTTAGATGGATCAAATAGAACATACAAATATAGTCATGAGAATTTGCGTGCGGTACCCGGGGGCTATGATAGCTACTACCGTAAGCAATAACTTGGAGGAGCCCGAGACGGCGGTCTACGATCAGGGACCACTCCCTGATCGTGTGATAGTGGTTTTCATCTGGTGATGACAGTGATACCTTGTCGATTTGTAGTTCCCCTACGGTGACTGCTAGCTCTGGAACCCTCTCGGCCTCCGAGAGCGAATAAACATAATTAGTAACATTGCTATTAATCTGTGAGATTAACTTATCTGGGTGAGGCTAATCTAAGGGACTGGCTCATGTGGGTCGACGTCCTATGGTGTGTGTAGTTGCGAGGTCTAAGGAACTGGCTTAAGCGGGCCGATGTTCCAGATCATATCCAATGGTATGTGTAGTTGTATGGTTTAAGGAACTGGCTTAAACAGGTCGATGTTCCGGATCATATTATGGCACTGATCGTCTAGTCTGAGAGGCTATGTGATCAATTGAGATATGTGTGTCACTAGTGACTGGTCGAAGGGAGGCCTATTTCAGTTGTCCGGGTTAGCTCCTAGATGTTGAGTTTGTGGGCTATAAAATGTTGTAATGTATGTTGTCAGTGATTGACGAGCGTACAAAGTAATGTCTCTACCAGTTTTATTCTCTTTACAGAATAATGGACAAGCGGCGACTTAAGAGGATGGACACGCACGAGGACGTGCGAATGTCAGTCTGGCCGTGACGGCGCTTTAATATTAAAATTAGTGTTAGTTAGGTTTCATAGATGTCACTGTTAGTTTAAGAGTGCCGTGAACAAGAATTATCTGTCTGCTACGTCACATCCAATCACACGACACTCTGACACAACACCGAGCGCTAGTGCGCAAGGAAGCGACGATTTACTGGCAGTATGATTTGAGACTCGGTCGGGATCGCACAGGCGAACTACGCGCTCGGTGGAGTGTCTTACTTGTGCTACCTATTTTGTTATTTTATTATACTAGTGATTACGTAGTGATTATTTAATTGAAATTAGTTTGAAATAAAAGTGATTGTGCGATAACTAACGCCTTTATTGTCTTCGCCCGATAATCCACGCCTACCCACAAAGTGCAACATAATAGTTGAGATCATGGATCCAATTAATAATTCTGATGAGGGGCAAGTCCCTTCAAGCAAAATAAAAATAGAACAGTTTTTACTTTGTTGACTTACTCATTCTTATTTAATAATTTTTTTCTATTTCTTTTAGTTAGTTTTAGTTCGGTTAAAGCTTGTTACCCTTACTTAAGAAGAGACTGGACCCCACGATACCGGATATCCTAGTGTGGAGTCCAGGGAACGTGGAAAAACTAGCACTTAAGGATCATTGTAACTAGCTTTTTAATATAGATTTAATATACTTTATTCACAAAAAGACAAAAAAGCCACTTACATGAGAACATATGATAACATAATGTAATCAACTTATTCTAGGTAACGGTCACCGATTCAATACAATATGTAGTCTTAAACTTATGGATTTATGTTTTTATTTTTGTATTTTCGTCTATTTTTGGTCGGACCAGGAAATAATGGAATTAATTTTTTTATTTAGTTTGTGTTGGGATACACGTTCAATAGTTTTATTCAAAATTACGGTTTTTTATTTATGAGTGCTTTCAATAATATCATTTGACAGTTTTGTTTTAATATAAGTACCTTGTTATGCAAACTGAATATTTTTTTATTATTAAAAGGCATCATAACAGGGTGCACAGTATCAATAACATATAATTGCACTTACTATTGGTCTCCACGGCTCCTCGTTTCTTCATAAATACTTCTTGTTCCACTGTAGATGCTAACTCCACTAAAAGTCCATCACCTTCTGAATCTGATTCAGATATGTGTGGGGGTATATCTTCTGTACCTAGACAGGTATTGTTTAGATTCTCCAGTTCTAGATCTGTATGTAAACAACAACATTTAATGTGATAACAGTATGTATTACTTGTTTATTTCAATCTTAAGTATTTAACTCATTGGAGTCCACCCCTGTTCCCAATACCATCACAATCCCGCAGTGGGATTACAATATATATGGTGGGATTCCCACCATATATATTGTAATTAGAGTAGTGGCCCCTCCAGGTGGGTTCCTGGCATCGAAAATGTGACTAGAGTGATCCCACTAGGTGGGCTCCCGGCAATGAAGGTGTTAAAACAATTTCATTTCATTTAAGATAGTCTAGTCTTCATTATGTTTTGTATTAAAAACATACCATTACTTTGATATTCCTCTTTTGGCTCAATAACATCATCTTGTCTCTCACAAATAGCTGGTACTTCTTGTTTGATAGCAATGTTTTCGGTTTGACGTCCATCAACTACACTTATGAGCTCTATTGGACTTGTACTAAACCCATAGCAAAACTCTAAGTGGTCTATTTTCATTGAAGGATTTGGCTGTAAAAAGATTATTCCAGAATTAGGTAAAATCACTCAAAAGCACATCCATAACTGAGGATACTTAAGTAGGCCCAAGGCTTCCTAGACCTTCAGCCGTGCTACTACCCTCATTGACCCATGCATAAGCTATCACTGCATAGCTTGAGCCAATATGAGAGGAGCATTATCAAACTGCCATGTATATGTAAAAGTTTCATACAAAAGCTATTGCAGTATTATGTAATATTATCAAAATGACCTTGAGAGAAACAATTTACACATTATATTGAAACTGTGGGACAATGTGGGCTAGCTATAATAATAATATTGAAACTAGCTGTGCCCCGCAGTAATTGTGTTTTATGCTCGGCTCCTATTGGTCATAGCGTGATGTTATATAGCCTATAGCCTTCCTCGATAATTGGACTATACAACACTAAAATAATTTTTCAATTCGAACCAGGAGTTCCTAAGATTAGTGTGTTCAACCAAACAAACAAACTTTTCAGCTTATAATATTAGTATACCAGTATAGATTAGGAGTTAAGTGAATAAATGTCTTGTAGGATACCCCACCTCATAGTCCTCATTCATCATTTGAGTGAACTGCTCTTCAGCTTCCAAACACTTTCTTAGCAATCGGTAGCATTGCTTTAGTTTAGTGCAGCAGAAGAAGCAAGCAAGAGTCGGTCTTCTGTCTTCAGTTACAAACTGCAACAAAACTTGTGTTACACTACTTTGTTTCTATGACTGAAATACTTTCAATCTTGCAAATATAGATATTGTGAACACTGTTTTAAGCTTTCACAGTTTATTGGCGCTGCTTTCGGCAATTTATTTTCCATCCACCCGCATTCTCCAGTCAACCCGCGATCGTGGCGCTTGCAACAGCATTGTTCAAATAATGAACAATCACAGAAGATATCCCGTAAGTGACAGTACAAGTTTATACATATTGTGTATTCAAAGACAGATTGGTGATTTTTGTCCAAGTTTCCTCACACAGTCTTCCAGTTTTCCTTCACCAATGTCAATGATTTTATTTACTCAATACTTTTATTGCATTCCACATGTTATTATTAGGTGGTAAACTTATAATTAGATCATATGGATCCTGTCAGGCACAACAAATAAGTGAGTTAGGAGAGAGGAAGCATTTGTAAATCATATAACATTACTTGTCTTAGCAAATAACTATATATATAAACATGTAGGTACTTTCTAAGGTAAACTAATAGCTTAAATGTTAAATATAAACAAGTATAATATTAACTAATAAATCAAATAAAATTTTAAGTCTTGAGTACTTAAGTTATGGCTTAAGTAATAAGTCTATCACTTTAGATATTTGTTTACCGAGTGGTTACTTTTATTTACCAAAAAATTGTCTAAGTTTTTTAAAATATGTTGGTTTTTTCTTCTTATTCATTGATGCGGGTAGTTTATTATATAATTTAATGAATATTACAAAGGGACTTTTAGAGTGCATTTTTAATCGAGTACTTGGTAAGTTTAGCCTAGATTGGTGTCTCAGTAGACAGCGTGTCTGGATGTCTTCACATTTTGATTAAAATTCTTGATGTTTCCGCAAAAATTTGCATATTTCTAAAATGTATATACAAGGAAGGGTTTGAATGTTTTTGAAAAATGTTTGCACACAACTGTATGCTCAATGTTTACCAGGATTCTGACCAATTTCTTTTGCAGGGTTAAGTGTTTGTGCACCTGTACTATTTCCCCAAATTTTTATCTAAGACGACCCTTTGGCCGAAAATTCACAAGAATCCTCGTGTTTGAGATGAGGCAGTTAAAACACTAACGGAAATTCATCAACTATATGGTATCAACTTACTGGAATATCAGTGAGCTTCTCGTATAGTTCATGTAGGTTCTTGTTGACCACTACATACATGCGTACATTCTGCACTAAACATATCCTACACATTGGCAGTTTATCCATCTTTTATGTTATAAAGTTACACTTAAATAATAAAAACCTTAGTATTTTCTTCAACTTGACATTAAAGTACACAGACAAGACAAATGTTTTTTTTTTTAATTTAATCCCAAGGGAAGGCTTTTGACCACATTGCCTTGTCTTACGTCCATACTCCCTCTATACCATAGACATATAAAAAGTATGAACTGGAAATACCTACAAAAAAAAGGTGCATACCTACAACCTAGAACGTCTCTTAAAATGGCTGCCAATGCTAGGGTTGTGCCAATCATGGAACATGTACACTGTAACGAGTATCGATACTAGTACTACTTAATAGTATTACCGAGTCTTACTAGACATCACGGTTGAATTATAATTCCAATCCGTTGTAACAGAAAAAATATGAGTAAATTTACTTACCTTCTTATACTCGAGAATAAAATTAATTTAAAGTGGTTTTTCTGCACAGAATTCAAACACGCTTTCGCTTATTTTATATTTGGTCTGTAGCTTCTGGTAGTCAGTGAAAAACGAGTTCTTCTAAAAGGAAGAAGATAATGTTTCTATTCTATTTAATATACTGACTGGTAGAGTAAAATAAAATGAGAATTATTTTTTAAAATTTGTTTATTGGTGTGATAATGATGAAAGTAAAACATTTAATTGGTAAATAAGCTTACAAATGCAGTTATTACCTATTCATTTTTAATCAATATTAGCTTGTTCAAAAACTGTCTATGTGACACTTTCTCAGATGTTCTTTGACCGTGATATCTATACCTTATATCTAGGAAGATCTTAATTATAGATTTGGGTTGGATCACGTATAACCATCTTATAACTCTGTGGGACGGTCTCTCGGTGCTGTGAACCACGGGCCTGACCTGGCAAGGTTACTCGAACAGACATCGTTTCAGCACAGCGAAGGAACTAGTATCGGAAACTATTACGGCAATAGTACAACACTATTCCACCGTGACATGTTCTTGTAAACAAACGAATGAAATTATGAATTAACAAAAAGGTATGTTAGACGGAAATAAACCCAAATATTAAAACTTTAGCCATAAATTCATGATTGCTTAGCAATTTTTTCATCAAAAGTGTATTACTCCAAGTACTATTGCATGAAAACCGGCTACTAACCTGTGCAAAGATAATTGAGGTTGATTTACCTTCTTTCTTGCACCACACTTCACAATACAACACACAGGCATGTTGAATTGCTATTTTTCAACATATACATGCAGTTTTAAAGGTAAACTCCTCGTAATTTTCTCACAAATCTCAATAAGACAAAAAGTAAACAACTATTTGACAGCAGAACTACCACGAAACTGGTCGCTTAATATGGCGGATACGGCACTTACCTACAACTGTATGACTCGTAACTACAAAATGTTGCCATTATGAGCAACAACTGAAATATTGTTGTCTCTTTCATCAAATACGATTACTGCATTAGAAAGAATTAAACAAAACGATATTTCACATTCTGTATCGTTTTTCACTCATATTTGTATAAGCAAATGCATCTATAGAATATAGCGGCGCCTCCATGTTTTTTCTATCTCAATGCTCTATACTTACTTTACTCTTTGGTCCATACAGACCAAATAGTAATACCTAAATTCATCGATAGTAGACAAATGTTTTACGTCGATATTAAATCCTCGAAATGTCGATGAATAATACAACATTGATATCGTCTGGGCCATCTAGCGTGCATTGCATGGTGTTGCGGCCATAATGCGCAAGGATTTACAGAATTACAATCATTAAAATTACAACCCCTTTAAGTTCATTTAATCCCATTGCATGAATATTTCACGAAAAAGTCATTGACAGATTATAACACTGTAAATCCATAATATTTGTTATGGTCTCGGATCATATTTTCATCAAGCGCGGGCCACAAAGGGCCACAGAGCGGAGCCGGGAGACAGCGCGCGGGGCCAGGCGGCAGCGACAGGTCATGGTCATCAGATCAGATAATTACTTGCTTGCCTGTCATTTTCGTGGTGCATTCATGGTAGAAAGAAAATCTAACCTATCCAGGATGCTAAAATATTCTAGCTCGCCTCGCATGCTCTTACAGCTAAGTTGTTTTAATAATTCCAGAACCTTATTGCATAATTAGCAAAAGTAAATTGATTATGATTTGTTTTAATGGTTATCTGTTTTAGTAAACAGATTTCCTGAAACAAACAGATGTTTTCGGATAAATGCGAGGCGGGTTGCTTAATTTTTTGAGCTCGCCTCGTTCGCTCAGTGCATCTTCCATCAGTCGATAAAAATGAATCTATCTGAGTATGTGTATAGTTAAAATAAAGGTAGTGTTTGTCAAGTTCAGTGATGAACACCGAAGTCAGTATCAAATGAAAACATTACGTCTTTTGTTGTTTTATTGTTATTTGTATTCGTGGTGAAGAATGGCACTTATAATAATGCTGGGATTTGCTGAAGAAGAGCGAAAACGAAGTCGTCTGCGAATTGAGAGATGCCGCGCGCCGCCTACACGATTATGGAATCATCATCTTCCTGCCCTTGTCCCATCAATCATCATCTTCCTTGGAATGCTAGAGATAAAATCTAATATTCTATTGTATGTTTATAGCTTGTGATGTTCTAAAATGTTTATTTTCTTGTATTGTTTTTATGTATTGTAATATCAGTTTTTTTTAATGATTATTTTATGCGAATGAAAGTTATGGAATGATACCGTTAGTTCTGATTTTAGCCACGCGCCAAAAGATCCTTGTACAGATACAAATGAAAAGGCTTGATTTATTAAAGATAGGTAGTTTTATAAATAGCTCGTAATACTTTTACTCTAACTTCACTTGTGTACATAATATAAATATATTTGTTTTGTGAAACATGTTGAAAAAAAGACAAATGCTGTACAAACATTTTTTTATTTGAATTATTTTAAAACATCTATATTTTCAGAAATCGATTGTTTCCTTTCGTTAATTAGCTTACATCGATGGTTTTCTAATAACCAGCATCCCTAGTCGAATCCATAGCTAGCTTTACACGCTAAAAACACTTTTCTTAATTAGGGTTGCCAGTAAAGCCGATCAACATCACTCAACAAAGTCTAGGGAACACAAAAATTGTTAGAGGTACATTTTTTTTTAAGTTTAAAAAAAGAGTACTGGCCACTTTAAATGTTGGTTGAAACAGGAACTCGCTACTTCCTAGCTATACGTACCCTGAGAACAAAAGTGGCCTATTGGATTTGGATAACGGGCTGGTGTCCGCGGATTCGGCTATTGTAACGTAATGTATGTATTCAACGACGACTTTTTTTTTTACTTTAACTGAAGGACTTATTTAACATCTGCAAGGCTTCACCAGTCTGTACACGAGTGTGATTTATTAGAGCGTTCCTTTGTCTATAACTACGCTGGCATACATCACACTTGTTGTGATCTTCGTAGGCGATTCTCTAAGGAAATGTTTAAGAGCATTAACATCATGACGGCACATTGTCAGTACAAAAACATAATGTAAGTAAGAAAAAATCTGCATCTTTTTAGTAAAAGAGTACTACAATTACAGTACTACAAATAGGGACCAATTAGTCCAGTCAGGGTTCAGACTCGCTAAAGTCGACTCATCTTTCATGGGGTACTGTTTGAGATGCTATAATAAAATTCTACAAAGTATTCTTGAACTGAATGAGACGAAATTTAAAACATGCATTAAACGCACACTATGTAAGCAAGCATATCACAAGTTGGACGATTATATTGCTGATAAAAATACTTGGCTCAATGCCGGTCCTGCTCCACAAGGGCAGGGGCACATAAATTGATAGCAATAAATAGTATTGTTGGAGCTGCTGAAGATTGTACAACTATCTTTGCATTGTATAAATAAATTCAATCTCTCTAGATTATATACAACATTATTTTTAGTATATGCGAAACCTGAATATTGTTTGTTTAGAATAAGTAACTGAATCGATTCCAATCATTTTTAAACCATGTTATATTTTTTCCCAAAAATATTTAAAAAAGTTAAAACTTGGACACCGAGAGTTTGAGTACCTATCGCAATAATTTAGGTAGCTACTGCCAAATTATTATTATCAATGAGCTCAAGACGATGCTGGTGGCGCGCACTGCGTGGTGACAACGTTTTTGTGCGGACAACTAGGTAACAGAACAAGCTTATAACTTTGAGATATTTCAGATACAGTTTTGAAATTTTGTACATTCTAAATATTATATCATCATCATCATCATTTCAGCCGAAAGACGTCCACTGCTGGACATAGGCCTAATATACATTAATAAATTAAAATAACCTATATTAACTAACTAACTTAAAAATAAACTTAAAAAATGGCGTCAAAAAAACTCCTCCTCAACGTAGTCAACTGGTAATGTACCCAAAAGACTGGCGGCGTTGCCACGTTGTATGGCAACGCTAAGCCTTTGGCCAAGGTAAAAGCCAGCCCTTGGGTCACGGGAAGAGTCAACTAAACGTTTAGAAATGTCCTTGAAAAGGCTGTGAGCACTCGGACCCCACGGACCTAGAGTTTCAACCCCAAACGGCTCGAAAATATAGTTACCAATAAGGTTACTATATATAGAGAACCTCAAGCGGCGTAAATATAGTAACCTTATTGGTAACTATATTTACGCCGCTTGAGGTTCTCTGCAGCCGCAGCCGCAGCCCCAGCACAGCACGATGAGCTAGGAAGATGGGATGGCGCAAGAGTATCGACACAAGTTGCATCCCACACTAAAGGCCTACCCATCTTCCATGGAAACAAAGACATGCCGTCCGGTCTCTTGCCATCGTCGCGTGCCAAGCCATTTGGTTCTAATAAAGCTGGAACGCCGACGGTGACAAGAGCTCGACGGATGATATCATTTAAGTTCGCGTGCCGTGCAAAGCGGCCCGCACTTCGGCTGCATGAAAGGCCGTGGTGTCCAAGGCTGTTGACAGCTTCACCACAGTGACAGCGATGAGGAGAAAAACAAGGGGCGCCTAGGCGTAGAGCAGCAGCAAGGCGGAAAGTAGTGTCGTCGAGCAAAGTGCCTATGCTCGACGACGGTAGTGCGTGAAGCCAAAGACCCGACTCCCACTCACCCACAGCCAGCAGACGCGCACGCTCAGCAGTAGTAGCAGACGTGAGCAGTAAATTGTTCTGAACTACTCTGCAGAGCGGCTCGTCCCAACGTCTCTGGGAAAATGGATGGTCGGGTTCTTCAGAATTCGGGCAAGCGAGTTTCCAGGCATTAATAGCCTCGGAGAAGCACGGCACATCAAAATCAAACAGTGTGGAAGCCAGGATATTCCTGATTAATTTCTCAGTGCCGTGGACCGAAGATATAAACGCCGGTAAACTAATACTAGAAATTTTGCGGACGCCGAGTCCTCCCATACGAATGGGAAGAGTAGCTTGTATCCAAGCACGGTCGTCCAAAGCCACATTTAAAACGGATGATATAGTATTTTTGATAATTTGGTCCATTTTGTCCAAAAGATGAGTGTGCTTCCATAAAGGGGAAGCACGTAGGAAATATGTTAATTTTGGGCCGAAACAACAGTAACGGATTAGGGTGATGGCCGAATGCATATTAATTTGGAGCAACCTTTCCGAAATATCATTGAAATTTTGAATTTTTTCCTCGATAAAATCGGGAAAGGAATTCTCGAAGATTGGAGACCCAAGGAGACGAAGAGAACTTTTTTCAATAATTTTGATGTTAGGGGCTATTACGTTAAATTTAGGAATAGTCAGTTGTCTGTTGGTACAGTCCGCTAAATACAGTTCACATTTTGCAAGGTTTAGGTCAAGGCCAATTGAATGAAGTTTATTTTTTAAGAAAATTAAATCATTTAAAACAGTATCTACGTCGCCGCCCAGGGTTCCATCATCAAGATACCAAACGTTAAATTTAGAATTTAGCTGTCGAACAATTGGGTGAATAGCTAAACTGAAAATCACTGGCCCCAGGGGGTCACCTTGTTGACAGCCAACAGCAGATTCCAAAAGGTTGTCGCGATACAGTAATTTAGACGGGTGTCTGTAGCACTGCCAAAGAAAACTATAAGTTTGAGGTATCTCATTTTTAATTTGTGTTAACAAGGTGTCCCTATTAACTGAATTGAAGGCATTCTTTATATCAACCTTCAGGATGACCTCACCTTTGCCTGAATTTAGTTAGGTCGATAAAGCGTGTACGGCAGCCTCACAGCCCCCTTTGGAACCGTAACCTAGCTGCAGAGGCTGAAATTTTTCCGAAACAGCCTCACCATAAAATTTACAGCAAATCTTGGCTGCCATACAACGGTAAGTAGTACCCACGGCAATGGGACGAATGCCGCCATCCCTCTTGCGCAGGGCACATAAATTGGCCCCGTACAAGATGTCGATGACGGCCTCGTTCACCTTGCCGGAGAGCATAAGGTTAATCAGAGCCGTAAGCTCCTTCAAGAGTAACTCACCGGCCTCCCCGGCGCCTGAACAAATTAGGTCCTTTATGTGCTGAGGACTTAGACCGTCGAGGCCGCCTGCGGAGCCGCTCCGGAAGGAGCAAACGGCTGTGACCACCTCTCGACCTGTAATGGTGAGGGAGTAAATGTCTGAATCAGGAGGGTCGGGAAAAGAAAGGCCATCCGTGGGGGCGGGGTGTTTGGACTCCAGAGCTGCGAGTGTTTCTGGAGAACACGGAGCCACCACATCGCTACTGAAGAGAATCCTGGCTGCACCACTAATGTCACCTTCCCCTAACTTTGATTAAAAAAAAATGAAAAAAAAAAATTATGAAGAAAGAAGTAAAATAAGGGCTAGGTTAATTTATTTTGTTATCTTTAGTCCTTCCTATATATATTATAAATCTGGTAAGTCTGTTGTGTTACCAAGGCTCGGAACCGGTTTAAAATATACCGGTTAATACTGGTTTATTTCGGTTTTCCTCCGAACTTTTCTTAAGAACGTGAACGTTTTAAGAACTTTATTTTAACCTAAATTAACCGGTTTATTCGATGAGCGGCATGTCGGCAAACGCGTTGCAACGTGTGACTACTTGTAAGGATGCCGCGCATAGCGGCGCGGTACTAGACGAACTTAGTACTTACGCTATTTCTTTTCATTCGATTCGTGACTTCGCAGTTGATTTAATTACCAGTTAATTTTATTATAATTGTGTTTAACATGGGTAGAAAGCGAAAGAATTTAATCTACACATACTTTGACTACAATGAAAACAATAAAACTTCAATTAATATATATATATATATTAATTATAATTATTAATATATATATTTGTCGGGTCAGGAGCATTATTGGCACCGTCGTCAGACATTATGTGGGCTGATATTAGGGTGATCGAGCAAAGTAAAACAGTAAATGCACAATAATCACTTTTAATAATAATCTTTCACAATAATCACAATAACAATTTAGAACTAAGCGAAACGTAGGACAGTTCCTAGAATGGAGGTTCTGTTCTGTAGAACGGTTGAAAAGCAAGTGCCTCGCCCTGGCGCTCCTCCATTAGCTAGGCTCCGTCGTAGCACGAAGTTAGCCGAGTGTTAGTGCTGCCATCACTCGGACCACGTGCCGCGCTTCGTTTAGCAACTGTACTATTGACCGTCTCCGACACGGCCATCCTGCGCTAACACACGTCCTCGTGTGGTTATCCTGCAATAAGGAAAACATAGCACAGTACACTTCGTTCGGTCATTCCTGACGCAAAGCTCAACTAATCAACTAGAAAATAAAAATAAACTTCGTCACAATGACTTTAATTTATTTCTTCACAAATAATTCTCTATGTCTAAAGTTTTAAATCAAAATAAAACTAAAAATTAGATCAAACCAAAAATTAGATCAAACTAAAAATCAGATCAAACTAAAAATTAGATCAAACTAAAAATTAGATCAAACTAACAATTAGGCCAGTTAAAATGCTAGAGCAACCAAGTACCTCTTCATCCATCTAATCGTCATACAAAGCGGGAATCTCATTCGTGGCCTATTGCCAACATTTAGGCCCTCCAACAAACCCCTGTTTGTTTTACTACGTTCCTCAAGATCGCCGTGACTCACATGTCACTATGGTCTCTACCAGACCCGACCTCCGCCAGAGCCACCCGCGCACCGCGCATCCACGGACTGCTACAAGCAGACACCGACTTCTACCGGACTACGGCTACGAAATGGCTACTGGTACGGTCCGACCATCCGAACTAAGTTTCCACACTATCTCTCAACTCTAAATCCTCTACTTCAATCGGTACTTGGCCCTCGGGCATTCTCCTTAACCTATCATGTGCGTACTTATAAGTACGCTTACAATTTAATGCTCTCAATGTGTAGCGATCTCCCTCTAACACATCTACAACTCTGAATGGTCCCTTATATTTGGGGTCTAATTTAGTCTGGTTGCGTTCTTCGTTTTGGAGCAACACAAACTCACCCACGGAAAATCTATCCAGTCGCGCCTTAGTGCTATCAAACCGTTTTTTGTCATACAGAGCCGACCTTTCGATTAACCGAGCTGAGTTTTCCCTAACTTTTTCGAGATCTACGTTAGTATCATCGTCGTAAGCTATTAGACTAAGAGGGCGCGCGACTTTACCGACTAGTAATTCGAGTTAACTGGCTTTTGTTACCCTATTGACAGTACAGTTTAGTGCCAGCTGCACGTCTCCTAACGCATCCTGCCATGACCTATCTTCGTTTACTTCAACCGCGGTAAGCATAGATTTTAACGTGCTCATTGTGCGCTCAACTTGACCGTTAGCTCGCGATGATCCCGTAGCTATTAAATGAAGCTTAATATGTTTACTCTCACAAAATTCCCTAAATTCGTGACTTGCGAAACAACGACCTTGATCAGCAATAATCCGTACCGGTGCTCCGAACAATGATACGCTCCTTGTCACAGCTTTTATACTACTGGCAGTGTCAATGTGCATCGTATGATGTAAAAGGACAAACTTTGTAAATGCATCAATGAGTACGAACACATACTCCTTGTTATCGCGTTTTCCGCTGAGTTTACCTGTCGCATCGATGTGTACCGTGTGCCACGGCACCGCAACTTTTGGAATTGGGTGTAACTCTGCCTGTACCTTGCCTGAATGACACTTTGCTACTTTACATGTAACACAATTATCCACGAACTTACGAACATAGCGACACATACCTTCAAACCAGTAGTAGTCGTAGAGCTTCTCTAGCGTCTTCTCCCAGCCTAGATGTACAATGGAATCGTGTATGTTGTGAACGACTGACCATCTTATATTACGAGGCAGCACAGGTAGACACTTGGTCTTCCGGTTGCGTTGGATTTTACGGTAAAGTAAACCAGAACGTACCTCATATGTCCGTGCAATTTCACCACTCAACTCCCCATTGTTTAATTGAGCCATGACTTTTTGTATCTCCTCGTCCCGTTGTTGTTCAGCTAACAGCCAGTTTCCGGAAAGCTCTGTTATGTCAACACGCTTCTGCTCCACTTTAGTAACCTGTTTTGTCTGGTGGCGGGGTAAATGGTTGCGGGAGAAAAAGTCAGCATGGGCCATATTCTTACCTGCCCTGTACATAACGTCGAAATCGAACGCTTGCAGGTAGGCCCACCAACGGTGTACTCTCGGCGTTAGATCTATCTTGTCTCGAGAAGATTTTAAAGAATTGCAGTCGGTTACCACAACAAACTTCCTTCCATGTAAATATGAACGAAAGTGTTTTACACCGTTCACTACGGCCAACGTCTCCAGCTCATACGAGTGGTACCTCGATTCAGCTGCCGTTGTGCGCTTGCTGTAATAACCAACCACACATTTCTTACCTTCTACTATCTGCAACAAGATAGCTCCATAACCCTCCATGCTCGCGTCCGTATGTAGTTCTGTCGGGTAACGGGGGTCGTAGATCATCAATACCGGCTCTGTTGTTAAAATTGAAATTACCTGTTGACGTATCTCTTCGTGATTCGCCTTCCAAACAAACGGGGATTTTCCTGAAGTCAGTCTATGTAAAGGTGCCATTAACCGAGAAAAACGGGGTATGAATTGTCTAAAATATGAAGCAAGACCAATAAATTGCCTAAGTTGAGTCACCGATTCGGGAGGAGGTAAAACAGTGAGTGCCTCGATTTTCTTTTTATTTGGTCGAATTTCACCTGCTTCTACTTCATAGCCAAGGAACTGTACATGCGTTTTTAAAAATGAACACTTTTTAAGATTGAGCGAAAAGCCAGCCTTAGATAAAACCTCTAAAACCGCACTTAACCTCTCTAAGCCCTGTTCCTCGGTTTCGGATATTATCAACAAATCGTCAACGTACACGACCACATATGTATAGGCTAGTTCACCTAACGCAATTATTATTGCCCGCTGAAAAACAGAGATAGCATTACGTAGCCCAAAAGGCATGGTTAAAAACTCGTAATGCCCCTCGGGTGTTACAAACGCAGTTCGCTCTATTGATTCCTTGCTAACCGGTATTAAATGAAAACCACTAGCGCAATCTAATTTTGTAAAATAATTAGCTCCATTAAGACGCGAAATCTGATCCGAAATCAACGGTAACGGGTATCTATCCGGGACAGTATTTTTGTTTAACTCCCGATAATCGATACACATACGTTTCGTACCGTCTGATTTTTCCACAAATAACGCCGGACTCGCAAAAGGTGAATTGCTAGGTCTTATTATTTTGGCATCTAATAATTCATTCACTCGTTCGCGCATTACTGTTCGTTCCACCGGCGAGCAACGATAAGGCCGTCTTTGTACAGTCTTGTTTGGGTCTATTAAACGAATTTCTAGTTTATATGTGTTAACGCGGGTATTTGGAAAACCGAAGATGAAATATTCTGAGAATTTTGTTAGTAAACTGATAAGGGATTGTTTACGTTCTAATGAAATATCAGTGTCTACCTCATCCAAATTCTTTATAACTTGCCGAGAACTAATTGTAGCACAGGAAAAAATAGCATTGCTCTTAGTTAATGTAAACTCGTTTGCACTAATATTAACAACAAAACCGGAAGACAATATTTCGCGACCAATCATTACATCACTGCGTAAATAAACGTCGGGCAATACATGGAATAAGATTTCGGTGGAATATTCGTTGATTTCTACGCTACATAAAATCTGTTCAGTGCTATTGACATTCTTATTGCCTATTCCTACGAGTGAAATAACATTATTAAAACGTTTACCGGACAACTTTTTGGCAAAACTCTCTTTAACTAATGAGCACTCTGCTCCTGAATCGAAATGAAATGTTATCGACTGACCTTTATGCGTTAGTGATCCTGAAGGGGGCTCGACCGTGCATAAGTCGACACGGTGCTCCGCGCGGGGCGCGGCGCCTGCGCTTGCCGCAACAGCAGGGGCGGCGCTGCTGCAGCGCGAGGCAATGTGGCCGGGCTGCCCGCACTTAAAGCAGATGAGACTTCCTTTCGGTGTCGGCTGCTGACTTGCACGTGCAGGTGCAGTGGATGGTATAGGGTATTTCTTAAATTCCTTTCCCTTAAAACGACAATCGACTTGTTTGTGGCCAGGCTTGCCGCATATGAAACATTTAGGCGGTGGCGTCGACATCCTGGGTTGCTTGGCGTTATCTGAAGTGTCGTTCGCGTCTTGTGGTGCTTTACGTTTGAGATAGGAATACGCTTGCAATTCCTGTTGCAGGTTATGCCGCGAATTAACCTCAATGGTGAAAGCAAGTCGTTGCAATCGTGTTTCAATTTGGGCTAAATGAGCTAGCACAACGGACACGGCAATTTGTTCAGTACTTGCGTTTTTCCAACGGTTCATCAGGGACGACATCAATCGGCTGGCGTACGCTGCGTAGTTTTCTCCCTCGTTGGGCTTACTAGAATTCAGATGAATAAGCGTAGCCGGAATTGTCTCTGTGGGCACAAACCTTGCTGAAAACAGCTCTCTGAATTGTGGCCAAGTGATTCCGGGGTAAGCAACTTGTGACAGCCACGTTGATGCAGTTCCTTTCAAGGCTTTGCTGAGCGCGACGATTAGATGGCATCCTTCCAGGGGTTTATCAGAAAGGCACAGGTCGGCGGTCGCGCACCATGATTGAGGGTCTGCTTCTCTATTTTCTGGATTGAACTCCGGCAGGGCCACGTGGTTGTTGGGTCGTGGCGCGTTCAGGGTTTGTATAAGTGCTCGCATTTGCTCGTTTTGCATTTCAAGCATCATTCGCCATTGTGCAGTTTCGGGGTTCTCACCACGTGTTTTTTCATTTGCTCGATCGGATCCCAATTCTGATGTCGGGTCAGGAGCATTATTGGCACCGTCGTCAGACATTATGTGGGCTGATATTAGGGTGATCGAGCAAAGTAAAACAGTAAATGCACAATAATCACTTTTAATAATAATCTTTCACAATAATCACAATAACAATTTAGAACTAAGCGAAACGTAGGACAGTTCCTAGAATGGAGGTTCTGTTCTGTAGAACGGTTGAAAAGCAAGTGCCTCGCCCTGGCGCTCCTCCATTAGCTAGGCTCCGTCGTAGCACGAAGTTAGCCGAGTGTTAGTGCTGCCATCACTCGGACCACGTGCCGCGCTTCGTTTAGCAACTGTACTATTGACCGTCTCCGACATATTAATAATTTTTCTTTTTCCAAATATTTATAAAAATGTCAAATTAACCGTAAAAAAAATGTATATCTACATTTGTACCTGAACATCCATCTAAGTAGGTACTAAGTACAGCATGCAAAATGGTGTCCACACATTAAGCAGATTACTAGATTCCTGAATTTAAAATAAAACTTCGCTCTTATTTTCCTCTATTTATTTTTATTAGTAACATTTCAGTACGAATGATTACATTGATATTTCGCATGTTCCTCCAGGCACATTATACAAATTAAATATTTATTTTGTTTGATTTCTCTGTGTTGATGTTTTAAAGCATCTATATACTTAAAAATATTGATATATGCTTCAAGCGCATACATGGCGGCAAAAAATGTACTTCACCTATTAGCAAATTTCCAAAATAATAGTTTCTTTTATCAAGGTCCTTATCAAATAAACATAAAACACATTTTTGACATTCGAAGTAGTTTCTTCTCCTGGTTTAGCACTGATATCTTCGCCTGATTTGTTTTCGTTACTATCAGAACTGTTTTTTGAATCCTCTTTCAAAATTTGGGTGTTTATTTTATTGAGTTGATGGTACGGTTTTTAGGTGCTAGCAATGATTGGGATTGATCTTCATCATCAGAATATTCCTTTCTTCTTTTTCGTGGTTCACCTGTTACAAAATAATATAACATTCAAATAGTTTTTATCACATAGACACACAAAAGATAAGACCCAGTTTCACTGGTCGTTAATACCAACAGTGAAACTGGGCCTTATATCGGGCATTTTGTGGCCTATTTATCGTTTAATTTTGAGAGTTTAAGGCCCGCTTGCACCACGAATCACTAAACGCGTTTAACGTAGAATGCATTTAAAACATCGTTCTGTTTCTATCAATCGTTTAAAGATGACAGAGACAGAATGCTGTTTTAAATATGTTTAGCGTTAAACGCGTTTAGCGATTCGCGGTGCAAGCGGGCCTTAATGTCGACTACAGAATTGAAGTGTTTAGGTACTTACCGAGATATTGAGAGATTTCTTCTTCATTAAAAAATGACTGATTATCTAACTGGTCCATAGGATCTGTGAAAAGTAATATGTATTATGTTTACCGATTATTTATCGTCATTATCAACTTAATTTCACCAAAAAAAATATTAGATACTTACCCATTTTTTTTTTTGTTTTTGCCGCGGAGCTTATTGATGCAATGACATAAATAAACGTCCGACCGAAACTAAAAATTTCTTACTACGGAATAAAAACAAAACAGCGCGCGACGTTGGATTATCGTGCGTCTGTATTAAACGGTTTTTATTGCTCTAAACCGTTTAAACCGAAAAAACCTTTATGTTAATACTCTTCCAAATACCGGTTTAATAATAACGGTTTATGCGAACGAAACCGAATATAAAGGTTTTGCGTCAAAGTACGTAATAACGGTTTGAAAATTTAACCGATATCCGAACCTTGTGTGTTACCACTTGCATAATAGTAATATAGATACAGGAACTTTATTTTAGGTTTTATCAAAAATTTAACATCCCCGGTGTACTGGGATGTATCGACTGCACACAAATAGCAATAGTTAGGCCAGTTGAAAATGAAGAAAGATATCTTTGTAGAAAGCACTATTTTTCATTAAATGCTCAGTTGGTAAGTTTTCTTAAGTTACTGCATTGTTAATATACAATACTTGTATGTTAAGTATATTGTGAACACTTTCCAAGTAGCAAAAATGTTCAGAATGACATGCAAGTATTTGTAGCAAATAGTTACAACTTTAAGATGTAATATATCATGTTCTAATCTATATTTTGTATACAGATTTGTGATGCGGACTTGCAGATCACTAGTGTAGATGCTAGCTATGGTGGGGCTTCACACGATTCATTCATTTGGAATGTGCACCCATTAAAATCACATTTAGAAAATATAAATGAATGTACATGGTTACTAGGTAAGATTAGAAGTATATTTAAAAAAAAAATCTTAAATTCTACAACTATTGATAAAATAAATAAAAAATTTAGTAATTTTCCTTGGTATCAAAATACTTTGTAATTGGTCATATATACAACATTAATAATCACTAAAATATAAAAACTTTGGCATTGTTTTAGTCTTATAAAAATAATTATTTGGCTTACAAATTCTAAAATAACAAAATATATTTTAACATGAATTTTTCCTATTTGCAGGTGACTCGGGATATCCATTGAGAAGTTACATGATGACACCCATTATCAATGCAAATCCTGATACACCAGAGAGCCTTTACACAAATATGCATGTCCAGACTAGGAATATGATTGAGAGAACAATTGAGCTACTTAAAGCACATTTTCGTTGCCTTCTGGTACACAGAGTTTTACACTACAGACCAAAAGTTGCCGCCTCTATTATAAATGCTTGTGTGATTCTGCATAACATTTGTAATAGAGCTAATATTCCTGTGCCAGAATTAAGTAACGAAGACATACTTCAAGAAGCCCAGATGCAGGTGAATTTGACTGATACTCATAATGAAAGTGTCAGCAGCAACAACCAAGCTCTTCAACGTGATGTGACCATCAGAAACAACCTCATTCGGCGTCTGTGGTGTGCCCGACTGACCTAGAATGATAATTTGACAATTTAGTATTATAGAATAATTACATTCGAAGCCACATGATGCGTGATTATGAGAATAGTATAGTATGCTTAAAATATCTTTTAATTATTATTACTTTTTAAGCATATTAGACTTAGTATGGTATTTTTATATAGTTTCTCCTAGGAAATGAATATTTAATTTTTGTTTATTAGAATCTATAATTATTATGTTCTTAGCTATGGTTGTTTTTATGAGATTTATTGGTACTGTATTTGTAATTAACAATAATATTTATATAAGAGGACTATTTTTTATTTAGTAGTAAGTAATAAAAATATAAACTTACCTCAACTGCAATATTTCTTTTATTTCCTTCATTTCTTGTAGTATGTTTTTCAGGGTTTCACTATTTTGTTCCTTTATGTTGGCTCTCCTCTCAGATATGCGAATAAGAGCGTCAGTATCTCGTCGCGTGTGTCGTCGGCGGCGTGGTGAGCGCCGAGGAGTGCTCTGCAGGTCTGGCGCACCAGTGGTAGTGTGCTCGGGTGGAGACGCAGGTGGAGGGGATGTCACTCTGGTTGATGGCCCTGCTTCCATGATTTCTGGGCTCATCCCTTCATAAATATGGACTGGACAGAGAGTCAGTATACTCTCAGAACCCGTCTCGCCTTCCAGAACTGTGGGCACACTACTTGTACCAATATTTAATGGCGTGTCCAAGCCACTCTTTGTTTCTTGTATTTCCTGCAAATCATAATTAATTTTCTTCCTTCATTTACATCACTAAAATTACATGCAACTGAGCAAATATTTTTATACTATATGAACGAATGAGCAAGTATAAAAATAATACTAACTTGTTCAAATGGCTCTACCCGTATACCAGGCAGGCCGGTACCAAAGTCATCTCCTAAAATCTGAAGGAATTTTTTTTCAATGTCTGTCATCTTTTTTATCTTTGCTCTAGTAGCTGCAGCCAATTTATTTAATTTTGATTTATAATCATTCCAGTACTAAAAAATATACATTATCTTGTTAAGCTGCAGGGAAATATTTTTTTGACAAAAATAAATTATTAATAGTTAATATATTCTTTTTACTTACTTTGCACGATCCTTTCCAATATTTAATTGCACCATTACCATGGGAATTTAAATTCTGGGCTATATTCTCTTACATATTCTTTGAAAATTCCCTAGCTTGGGATGATTTATTTTAGCCCGCTGCTATGGCTTTATTTTTGTTTAGAAATTCCCAAAGCTGCTCAAGTTGACCGTAAGTCACTCTTCGACGCAATACATCACTGTAAAAAAAAACACTTAAAATACTTTGGCACACTTAAAAACTCAAAGTACGCGTTTGAGTTAAAGAAGTTTGTAAGTTTACTTTATGAAAATATTCACAAACTCCACAAGAATACTTACGCCATTATTCGTATTACCAATTATTTTACCTCAGTGAAACGTTAAAAACACTTTAAAATACTAACAATAACACCTATGTTCTCTCGATAATAATTTGAGATATTAAAACTGTCAAAACAAATCGCAACAACAACAACCGCTTTCTGTCAAATCAAACATGAGTGGAGGTGCGTTCCAATCCAAACTCGTCTTATTCAAATTATTTTTACGACAACATTAAGCAAACCTTTAATTTGTAATTTAAAGAATTATATACATTACTATTATTTAATGAGTACTAAAAAGGGCTAATGGCATATAATTTGACGCATAAAAGTGCAATTTTAAAATGTATTTGTTGTATGTTTTGCACAAAATAACCGTAACTTACCGCTATAATTTCATCAACTAGGTTTCGAAACGCAACGCATATGGTTCGAGTAAACGAGACAGACTTATGCAACGACTGCACAGCGTCATCTCTTTCTCACACCGCGGACCACGGACAAATTACGTTCGTTCATTCCTCCGTGAGTAATTCAAACGCCAGTTAGTTATAGGCACTTCATGGTACGAATCTTAGCGATTCAGTTTAGGTACCTAGTCTGGATTACATCGGAATTGAACGGCTAACTAAAAGTTGATGGTAGGCCTCCTGATCTTTGTAATAATAAAAAATATGTGGGGGAGAAGAGGTAGCCTAAAACCTAGTATAAGTATTACCAAGGGGGGCTATGAAAGTGGCCTAAAAACCTCACGTCATGCAAGGATGGCCCCTAAGGATCAAAAACTACCACCAACCAACCCAACCCAACCACCACCAACCAACCAACTGAAGTTTCAGGACTAGAGAAATCAGAAGAGAAACCCCAGCTCTCCAAGAAAGGCCAGCGAAGCAAAAATCAAAGCAAACGTTTTACCAAAATGAGTACGCGTAACAATATTGATCCCGCCACAAAAGCTCAAATAATTGCTTTGCATGATCGTGGCAAAAACCTGTCAGAAATAGCTAGAGAGATCGGTGTTAACGTAAGTAGTTTTGTTTTTACACTTTTATATAAAATTGAACTCCATTATTAATAACAGCCGGTCGGGCCGATCTTAAGGTTAAGCCGCGCTTGCCTAGGTTGGTCCGTAGATGGGTGACCGCCCATTACATACCGAGTTTCCTCCGTGCCTCGGAAAGCACGTTAAGCCGTTGGTCCCGGCTGTCATTTGTAGATCTTTGACAGTCGATACAGGTAGTCAGTGACCCGAAAGTCTGACAACCAGTCTAACCAAGGGGTATCGTTTTACCCAGTTCTAACTGGGTTGTGGAGGTCAGATAGGCAGTCTCTCCATGTAAAATACTGGTATTCAGCTGCATCCGGTTAGACTGGAAGCCGACCCCAACATAGTTGGGAAAAGGCGAGGCAGATGATAATATTACAACATTATTGCGTATTATAATGCGAAGAGCAGCGGTGGCCCAGTGGTGGCGGCCCCGACTTACGAACAGTAAGTCGTGGGTTCGAACCCAGGCAGGCGCATTACTTTGTGTAATTTATTTCATCACCGCTGGTCTCAAAACGGTAAAGGAAAACATCGTGAGGAAACCGGCATGTCGTAGAACCAAAAATTCGAAGACATGTGACATCTACCAACCCGCACTGGGCTCGCGTGGTGGGTTATAGCCCATTTCCTCTCATAGAGAGGAGGCCTGTGTCCCAGCAGTGGGAACATTATAGGCTGATTATGGTTATGGCGTAATAAAATATTTCTGTTATATTGTTGCAGAGAAAAACTGTTGTTCTGTGGGTACGAAGATTTGAGGAGGAGGGTTCTTTGCAACCCCATCAGAGAACTGGTAGACCACGACGTATAAACACATCGCAGCGTCAAACCATGGTAGAGGAGTACGAAGAGAATGGATATCTGCCAACAAACCACTACGCTGGTTTATTTGACACAAGTGTTGACACTGTCCGTCGTGCTCTTCATAGTGAAGGGGTGCATTGTCGGAGGCATGCAGGGAAGAAAAAGTGGCAACACTGCCCGAGTGTTATGTAAAATTTTTGTTCTGTATTTTAAAATTAAAATAACAGCGAAATTCATAATTTAAATTTTGATTTGGAAAAAAAAACGGCGCGAATTTAGCCATAGATCAGTTTGTGCCATGAGCGTACCCACGGTGGGGCAAGGTGCTGCTCTTAGACCCGAAGCTAAGAATTTTTAGGCAAAATTAAATATTCATTTGGGTACTTTAACATTTTTCACATTAAAATAAAAACTTGATTAAGGTCAACAATGACAGAAAACCGTCTTGTCGGCCTCTGTATGATGAGTGAGCATAGAAAGAGGGTTTTGGCAGCACATCATACATTTGAAAACGAAATTTTAGCTAGAATTAACCAGAACCCTCGCAGAAATAAATAAGGTGTAGTGCAGTCAATAAAACGTATCATTCAGTAAATAAAAAGCATTTTAATTTCCTACTACTTAGCTTATTTACTTCTGTCCCACCCCTTAAAAAATGTTGGGTACGCCCATGGTCTGTGCTGTTTGTTGTGTCGGTTTTAGTACCTAAAATGTACGAAAAACTATTAAAATTACCATTATAAAGCTTAAAATATATTATTGTATTTATTTATTGCATTTTTCGCTTAAGACTCCTTGTATAAAATTCACTCGTTAGAGTTTAGGTAAATGCGTTGCAATGCTATGTTTGTGTGCGCTGTTCACGCATCAGGGTTGGCACGATTCAAACAAGTTGTTTTATAACACAAGTTTAAAACAGTGTTTAAAACAGTTTGCCTTCAAACCGTGTTTTTTATCACACGTTTAAAAACACAGACTAAAACAAGTTTTAAGCATTGAATAAAACAATAGGAAAAAACAAGCTTTAAAACTACTTTTCATGGCGAATGAATGGATATAAAATGAAAATAAATTAATAACTAGGAGTCTAAATAGCTTGACATAAAAACCAGTTGAGTCCATGCTATTGCTATGTTATATTTTCAAACTTTTATTGGCATTGTAATTAAATAAAACATTATTTTTGTGATGAGTATTTATTCAATCAAAGATCTAAATACCATGATTTATATGGGACAAGATAACACCTATTTTTTAAACATGTATAGATTAAAAATTATAACATTTGATTGATTTTTATTTTTTTAATCAATAGGTTTGCCCCCTCTAAACATAACTGGGTAAATGTGTGTGCACTATTAGGTATACCTTTGCCTAACCCTTCGAGGATTATGTTTTATAATTTTTATTTTTAATTGTTGATATGATGTGATATGAAAGATCTAGTCTAGAAATGAAGCATTATAGGTCGAATTAATTTGAAATAATGCCCTAAACTAAAAAGAACAAAAAAACACTTGTTTAAAACAATTTGAACTATTTGTTTTATAAAATAAAAATAAACTGTTTTTTTTTTAAACCCTGACGCACACACGGGTAAAGATCGGGCGTAGTGATCGCAACAATTTTGATCCTTACGATATTATTGAGTACATAATTATAAAATCAATACGGCGTAGAAATAAAAATGTGGAATGTGTGTGTACAGTATATTTATCACAATCAAAATAAAAATGGTTCAATTTTGTGTTAGAAGAATTGAGATACGTTTAGACATTGAACAAAACCATAAATAAAAAGTGATGATACAATGATATTTGACGGCACGGTTGGCGCAGTGGCTTGAGCGATTGACTGCTGCGCTTCGTGTTGCGGGTCCGATTCCCGCACGGAGCAAATATTTGTATGGCCTACAGATAGCTGTTCCGGGTCTGGCTGTTTGTGTATGTGAATTTAATTGCTTGTGAACGCAACCACGATATAGAAGAAATTCCTAGTGTGGGGCAACGTTTAAAAAAAAAATATTGGATGTAAAAAATACTTTATAGTGCAGGCTACACCGCCAGCTAGCGAGGCGGACGAGGCTCTTTTCATACTTTCTTCGGATTTTTCGGTAGTTCCAGTGGCGGATTTGCAGTCTTGGCCGCTCTAGGCCCCAGGGCATGTGCCGCCCCTTTCTCAGCACCCATCATATAGACTAGGTACGTAATTCATTTACTTTATTGCCAACTTTTATCGAAAGCGATTCAGAAATTTTGTAACTATAAAATAGCTGCTATACTATCCTAACTATAATTTGTAATATTTTCCGAGGTTTCGGGCACATTTAAATAAAACATTTAAAACGATGTTAGGTTTTATTTATTAATGTGTTTCAAAACTCGTCTACACTTAAGCGCAGTAAAATCATTAATTAAATCTTCGCAATCCTATATGCTTAAAAATCAGATTCTATGTTAAGCAAAGCAAGATCGTTTAACCTTTGCTCCGTCGTTTTTGTGCGTAAATAGTTTTTAACTCTGAACAAGAAAACGACCGTTCCCCTGAACAGTTATTGGCGGGAGTGCACACAGATAGGAATAGAAATATGCACGTTTGGTTAAATGGTTTGAAGACTTTCAGTTCGTAACCATTTTAACAAACTGACAGCACTGTTCCGCTCCTCATTTTTTATGCAGCAGTGAGAACGAAAATGGAGAGATTCTTCCGAACAAATTGTCGAAGAATTAACTATTTGCAATGCTTTGGCCTTTTCTTCGACTTCTGAGATGCTTAGTTCCGTCAGGTTAGTAATAAAGTTAAATTTATTGTAAAATTTATAAGCATCCCGTCGTTTTTTCAGTTCTTCAGACAATGTCTCAATTACTAGCAAAAAAGTAGTGATCCTGAAATTTTCGCGACCATTCTTTTGTTGCATCTTTCTACCTGTATGAGTCTCGCCAGTAAATAGCTTACGCTTTCGATTGCGTCGAATTTTTTAAACTTTGCCCAACACTAGAAATTTCTCCTGTATCGTGGGTGCGTTTACAAACATTTAAATTCACATACACAAACAGCCAGACCCGGAACAACTACCTGTAGGCCATACAAATATTTGTTCCGTGCGGGAATTGGACCCGCGACACGAAGCGCAGCAGTCAATCGCTCAGCCACTGCGCCAACCGTGCCGTCTCTAATCTCAAATTCTCTTCTCTTCGCGCGTATAGCAATATTCTTTTCTCAACTATGTTGGGGTCTGCTTCCAGTCTAACCGGATGCAGCTGAATACCAGTATTCTACATGGAGCGACTGCCTATCTGACTTCCACAACCTAGTTAGTACTGGGTTATACAATATTCTTCCTAAATCACTTATATTATATCTACGAAATATTTTAAATGTACGAAATAATTATTACTTATATTTATATACGTAAATAAAAGTGATTTAGGAAGATTTTTGTCATACGATGTGGTGCAGTGCAGTCCGCTTTAATGTGCACGAGCCTTTAAAATATTTAGGTACTTTGCATTTGAGTTATTTCTTGTTATCTTCAGTGAATTTTTTGTCACGATTTGCCGCCCCTAATATCTGGCCGTCCTAGGCCCGGGCCTACTGGGCCTTAGGGCAAATCCGCCAATGAGGCCACCTTCCCTCGGCCGTACCTACTGCGATAAATGCCTATAGTTTCGCGTGGTGTCGCTGCCACTCCGCCAGTCTGTTGTCACCGCTCGCGCTCAGAGGGCTAATTCACGTAATTTTATGACGCGCCGATGAAGTTGTAGTGCAGTTGCAGTTAAGTTCAAGTTCGAGTGATAAACGGTATTCTTGTAATCTTTGAACTGCGCGTGAACTGCACGTCAACTGTACGACAACCAAACTCTACCGAACTTACTTATGGTGTGGCCATATGAGAGAAAAAATATTACTCACTAAATAATCGAATAGAATCGATTACATTTCAATGAATATGACGTTATTATAATATTAAAATAATACCCCAGTACAGTTTTTAGTGCTTTTTATTACTATATAAACAAACAATTATGCTTTGATTCACAATCAACCACATATTTTGCTAAAATTAGGCTGAATGATGATCTATCATTGCCCCATAAAACCAAACCTGTCAAAATAATGGCACGAAAGTTGAAATTCAAGACTCAGTGCAAATAGAAAACTTCAAGAGATTTATTACACTTTGATGGTAAGCATGTATTATATTAAATAAATGATTATAAATAAAATGATTTTTAAGGATGTAGTTAAATAGGTAATTATAATAACTTGTCATATTTAGGAAATAAATAACAGTCTAATACCCATAACATAATATTTTTATTTTGTTTCATTGAGCAAGAGGCTACTGCAACTAGACAGCGTCGCAGCAACAATCCACGTCGCCGTCGTAGATTAGATATTAACATTATATTATTAGATTTTATATAACCTCTTACTTAGAATATTAACATAATTTTAAATACAAAAATAAATAATTGAGGTTATTAAGTGGAATTCTGACTCCTTATTCCCTATGTAGCCACAGGCGATTAATAAGAGCCTGTTGGACAGCCCGACCTTCCAATAAATCTGTTTGGCCGCCTATTGCTTTGAGCAAGAATACTCAGGCTCTCCGTATGCACATCCTCCTCAGCAGCTCTACACCATACACGCATTCTCTCTCCTTGCACACACTCTTGATGTGTTGGTCGTGGTACTGGTAATCGTGCCTTGTTTGCTATATTGTGCAATATCGCACAGGCATTCACCATTTGGCCTGCAAAAACAGGATCATAGTGAAGCATGCGTGCAGCTAATAAACACCTGAAACAAAAATATTTCCTCTTCATCTTTTTGGTTAAGATAGGGCTGTAATGGGTGATCACGCCACTCTGAAGAATCATGGGTTGCCCCAGGTTTACTGGGATCTATGCATAAAATGTTAAGATCCGCATCACATATCTAAAACAATAATTTTCAAATGTAGATACAGTTTTTTTATGACAGTAAAGCATAATATTATTATGTACCTAAGTATTGTTTGTTTTTTAAATAAAATAGATTAAGATTGATTAAGTATAGGTAAGTAGATTACATACAATCATCACATTGAGAGAATGATATCCTTTTCTATTGAAATATCATTCTTCATGTTGGCTGGGTCTAATAATGCCAACATGGGTGCCATCAATACACCCCTGGCAACTTGAACTCTCTATAAAGGTCTTTTGTGACTTGCAGATCATTCTCGACACAGAGGGCTGTGATACTTCATTGCACCGGCTTTGGCCCACCAGTCTGATAAGATCCGCTGGCCAAGAAAGCTAGTGTTATGAGAACCTGAAAGTCACCCAATTATTTAGACTACCTAGTGTCAAATATAATGTATTTTGCATTATTTCATTCCAATACTTGTCGTACCCTGCGGTTTCACCCGCACTCGGCTTCTGAGTCATAGCGTGATGTTAAACATACAAACTCTTCAGCTTTATTAAATCACTATAGATATACAGCTTTAACTAACCTTTGCCTGTACACTCAAACCATCTTTCCTTCTCCCCTTCGGAATACATGTTGATAATTTCGTAATCAATTGTCGTGTTATGTTCTTGCTCATACGATAGGTTTTCTGGGATTCCCGTTCTGAAATACGGAATGGATCCACAGAAAACCTTTGTCTTCTTCTGGCTTGACGACGTTCTCGGTCATCAACTTCGGCAGTGAGGGATAAAATTCTCAAACCAAGTTGGACACTCATATTCACTAAAAGGGTAAAAAAAACATTTAGAATTTCATTGAAAACGACTTGTAGTTAACTTGTCTACATACAATAATCCATTTTAAACACTTACATTTACAAAAAATACAATTTGATGCCAACAAAAGTAAATAATGAAGAACTTATGTTGTGCGTAACCGAAACTGCACGTTGATCGAATTGAAACTGCTTTGCTGTCATTTTGAGACGTCAAACGAATAGTAGAATACCGATCATGTTGCGTTCCAAAACACGCGCCAAAGACGCGGAACTGTTGAATGCCGTTATTGTGCGCGCGTGACGCGAACTTGACGCGAGCGTGTCTGACAGCGGTAGAGAATACGAAAAGCGTTGTTTTGATCGAAACTTAACTGCAACTGCACTTCTTTAGTTACGTGAATTAGCCTACAGAGCTGGCGCGTCCGTATTATTTTAAATAAGTTTTGGTAGTGAACAACAAGAACGGCTGGTTTAATTTTAGATCATCGTGTTGTTCACAAATAAAATTTGATTCCTTTTTTATTGAATTAGACCCAGTTTAAAATAAATTTAACGTTTAAAGTTTGATAAGATAGTTTTTAAAAGAATTGTTACACGTTTCATAATGTTGGATAATTACGAGAGCGACTTGAAAATGAGATGTTTTGTTTGTTGAGATATCTTAACTATTTTGGTCTCAAATGAAAGGTCTAAGTTTAAAACCATTTAATCTGTTTGAATCATGTAAGTCGGTCCACGCGTTTAGGAGATAATTAAGAATTAGTATAGTGAAAAAGTAAACAACCAGAATTTTTGATATTTTTGTTCTACGAAGTTTTTAATAAATGCAAAATGTGAAAATATTATTATTGTAAGTTAATGAGAAATGTTCAACAAAGAGATATTGTATTGTATAACGGGCTGGTGTCCGCAACTCCACGTCAAAGCGCGTATATTGCGTGCGGGTGGGAAATTTATTCGATCCACCCTAACTCCCCGAGAAAGGCCAGCAGCGCCTTGATGTTGCTGACAATCTCGCGGAGAGTACCTGGGTTACTGAAGTACTTTGCCCTGTATGTTGCAACCACTGGGCAATGCAGAAGCACGTGGGCTGCTGTCTCGTCTTCCTCCATGCAGGCTCGTCAGGGGGCTGTCTGTGACCCCTATGACAAAGAGGTGTTTATTAAAAGAGCCGTGTCCAGTGATGGCGGCTGTAAGTGTGTGCAGCTGTAATTTGGTCAGCCGAAGCGCCCGTTTGGTGAGGCGGCCATTGATAGTAGGAAGTGCTTCCTTGGCCTGCCTGCACTCGCCATGGTCCAGCCACAGCTTGTGGTGTCGTTCACTGGTTCGCTTCCTTACCAGTATGCGTAGATACCCGAAAGGGAGTGGCACGATGAGTTCGGGTCCCACTGCTGCCATGCTCGATCCCCTTCTAGTGAGTTCGTCCGCTGGATCATTGCCTCGGGAATCGCTATGCCCTTTGATACATTGGATGGTTCTATTATTGAGATTACCAACCTGGTTCAGGCGTTGATGACACTCGTGTATTAACCCAGAGTTGACTATATGGTTGTTTAGTGCTAGCAATACAGCCATGCTGTCTGAGAGTATGCGAATAGAGTGGTCCACAACCTCCCTGACTAAGATGGCTGATGTCGCCAGGGAATTGGTGTGCGTTACGATTGCTCCGCCAAGTTATAAAAACAGAAAAAAACTTCGCCAAAAATTTGTCAAAATTGAAGGGTACAAACCAAAAATTTGTCAAAGTAGAAATAAAGAAGGGTTTTAAGCTGGCCGCGCGAACGTAACGTGGATTGCGCAGCCATAGAGATCTCAGCAACTACTTGGGTTAGAGATCTAATTCTTTTTGTCTATTGAAGACTGAATTTGTAAAAATTGTCGAAAAAAGAATTATAAGCTCTGGATCAATATTTTACGAAATATTCACCTTGGAAGTTAAGGCCGCGCAATCCTCCACTTGTTGTTTCTTTATATTTAAAACTGTTACAAGAAGAAAGGTCTTAATTTGTCAAAACTAACGAAAGCATTAAATACTACTAAAGTTTAGTTAAACAGACGAAATAAGTACAAAAAACGTTCTGCACATACTTCCCAGTCACACCTTTCTCCATAAGAGCCAACCACATAACTCACGGGGTACGCGGTCGTATGCCTTTTCGAGGTCGACAAACACCATGTGCAAGTTTTTATGTCCACCTCTGTATTTCTGGCACAGCTGGCGGATAACGAAAACGGCATCCGTCGTTCCCCGACCAGGCATAAAACCATATTGGTTCTGAAATTTCTCTCTCTCTTCTCTCAGTCGCCTTTCAATAACTTTGTCCCAAACTTTCATTCTATGTGAAATTTACTTTATTCCTCTATAATTGTTGCACTCCACCACATCACCTTTGTTTTTAAAACTGGGCACTAGCTCACTGTTATACCATTCGTTAGGTATCGCTTCTTCCAGCAACAATTTACTGAAGAATAAATCTAACCACGTCCATCCGTCCATCCGAAATTACTTTCATACTTCAACCGGTATTCCGTCCGGTCCTAATGCCATTTACTGCAATCTTCACTTCATCAACACTAACCTTTCTCACTAGTCCCTCATTCGCTAGTTTATTTTCAAGCACACCACTCCAATCATTCTCCTCATAATTTTCTCACTATCCGAAATAACCATTCCAGTTTCGTCTTGTACGCATTAAACCTGACAAACATCCTTCGCCTTTCTTTCTCTAGCTCTAGCAAGCCGGTAAAGGTGTTTTTGCCTGCTGGAATATCCAGTGTATCATAGAGCTATGTCTTCGTTGTAGGTCGTATATTCCCTTAGTCGCCTTTTATAAGACCCCCGGGATGAGGATGGGGTAGTCGTATTTTTTAATTCCGGGACCACACGGAATTGCCTGTAATATATAGGATGGAATTTGACAACCTCACCTGGTGGTAACGTACTCTTAAATACCGGAGATAGCAAATTTTACTCAAAGGAAACATTCTTTAATTTTTAAAAAGAAACTAATCTTTATACAAAGATTTTCGAAAACAAAAAATCCAAATAATAACACCCTTTACTTTTATGACATGAATCGATCATTTATGGATCAAATATCTATAACAAACATGATAAATTAAATGAAAGGAAAACCATGAAATCTAAACTTAAAAATTCAATGGGATAAGATAAAGCACTTTTACTCAAAGGTCCATCCGATTACTTGTTGTGTTAGACCTTATAACATCAGCTATCTGCCAGTAAAAGTGCCGTCAAAATAGGTCCAGCCATTTCTGAGATTAGCCGGAACAAGCAGACAGACCGACAGACAAGACGTAATTTAAAAAAAATGTGTTTTTCTTAGTGCCGTATTTATTTTCATATAAATTCAGTAAAAAGATGTTATTTTGATATAAAAACAGACACTTTAATTTGATTTATTTGTATTCAGGCTTACTCTATGATAGGTTCAAACAACAAAACGAAATTTCAAACTACTTTAAATATATTTTATAAACTTGTTTTCAATTCTTATTTTACAAAATATTTATAACTGTACTATTTACAATATTATTTCATTCTGAAATCATTAAATACGTGCAGTCCCCCCGTCACAAGAGTCGTCGAGACACTGACGTACCGCGGTCCCGAGTATACGTCACAAGGCTTGCCCCGCACTTCCCGCGAAATTTCGGATTTTAAAATATTGAAAGAAATAAGAGAAAAAACAATACAAAATTTGTGATGACCTTAAGTATAACATATATTTTTTACACGGAAAACGCTGTATCTATTTAAAAGATATGGACCAACACTGTCTCACAGCCTCAAGTAGGCAGGTAGCTGTCACTAATGACAACTGTCAGTCACTACGAATGGCGGGAAGTTGGAAGGTGAAGTCGTGAAGCGTACCTTGGACTGGGGGCTTGGTGGTGTGGTGAGGCTGTGATGTAGTTAGTAAATTGTGTTATCAACCTATTAGCTCAGCTACAAGAGGATAGTACACGAGGGTTTGTAACAATTTGCTGATTTAAAAGAGTGTCCATGGAGTTTCTTGCCCGTTCTTCTCCATAGAGATCTACACTAGGGAATGGGCAACTCTGTTTGGTTTGGTTTGTCACCAGTGTGTATTCGAATATGTCTGATTAAAGTATCTCTTACTCTAAAACTGCGCTGACATACATCACACTGGTAAGGCTTTTTACCAGTGTGTATTCGAATATGTTTGGTTAAACTACTTTTTAGACTAAAACTACGCTGACATACATCACACTGGTAAGGCTTTTTACCAGTGTGTATTCGAATATGTTTGGTTAAACTACTTTTTAGACTAAAACTACGCTGACATACATCACACTGGTAAGGCTTTTTACCAGTGTGTATTCGAATATGTTTGGTTAAACTACTTTTTAGACTAAAACTACGCTGACATACATCACACTGGTAAGGCTTTTTACCAGTGTGTATTCGAATATGTTTGGTTAAACTACTTTTTAGACTAAAACTACGCTGACATACATCACACTGGTGAGGCTTTTCACCAGTGTGTCTTCGATTATGAGCTGTTAAATTACCCTTTACACTAAAACTACGCTGACATACATCACACTGGTAAGGGTTTTTACCAGTGTGTATTCGAATATGTCTGATTAAAGTATCTCTTACTCTAAAACTACGCTGACATACATCACACTGGTAGGGCTTTTCTTCCGTGTGTATTCGAACATGTGCTGTTAAAATACTTTTCGTATTAAAACTACGTTGACATACATCACACTGGTAAGGCTTTTCACCAGTGTGTATTCGATAATGTTTGGTTAAACTACCGTTTTCACTAAAACTACGTTGACATACATCACACTGGTAAGGCTTTTCACCAGTGTGTATTCGATTATGAGCTGTTAAATTACCCTTTACACTAAAACTACGCTGACATACATCACACTGGTAAGGCTTTTCTTCCGTATGTATTCGAACATGTGCTGTTAAACTACTTTTCGTACTAAAACTACGTTGACATACATCACACTGGTAAGGCTTTTCACCAGTGTGTATTCGATTATGAGCTATTAACTTACCCTTTTCACTAAAACTACGCTGACAAACCTCACACATGTAATGCTTGTCACCAGTGTGTGTTCGAAAATATTTTTTTATATCATCCTTTTGTCGACGCTGATCACATTTGGAAGACTCTTTGGCAGAAGGGCCTTGTTTGGACGTAAAATTTTTAGTTGTCCGGAAAGCTTCTAAGTTTGAGTGTTCAGTTTTCATTAGCCCCACCACAGTATTTGTATCTTCTAGTCTAGTTCTTCGTGTTTCCATTTTTGGTTTCTTCGAGACGGGCGCCCCTGTGAAAATAAATCTGGTAAGAACAATGTTAGAAGAAGATTGACATACACACGAGTCAAACTAACAGCGGGTTTTAGTTGTTCACACTGTTAACGCTTGTAATCCCCGAAGGTTGAGGCAGAGATGTATACCTAACCTATATAATTTAGCATAGGCTTATCGTTCAAAACATACTAAAATAATTTATTTAATTAATATTAAGCACGTGTTTCAAAATTGTAAATTGACTCAGTATTAATTTTATTTCACACATAAATTTTATACTTTTTGCTGTGCCCTACAGGGTCCGTAATTGTATTGTAGTGACCTACATAATAGGAGCATACGTGTAGCCGGGACGGAGCGCAGCCGCTTACTGAGGCGCTGATCACGAGACCGTGCCGTTACGGCGCGCGCGCCGCCCGTCTCTCCGCGCCGACAACATACCTGCGTGGAGTCGAGTTGTCGCATCTCGCAGTTCAACTTCTGAGGTTGGCTTCTGCGTAACCGGAAAAATCCTGTGGATGCCTCGTGAGTAAGGCTTCCAGCCAGGGCGTAAAAACTACTTAAAGCTAAGCGACCACACGCTAAGGGTACCCCCTGTGGGCTACGAGCCTCGGCTTAGGGCGTCGCTGGCGGGGGCAGCAAGGGGATAGGCTGGATCTAGTATGTAAGGAATCACATTTTGTATGTAACAGTCCCACATCACGAGAACCTCGTGAAAGCAGAAAAAGATAAACAATTCAAATATCTCGATCTGGTTCGCGAGGTTGTCGACATGTGGGACGTGAGTACAGCAGTCATTGTACCGATAGTCGTGTCGGCCAATGGCTTAATAGCCAATAGCCTCACCAACATCAGAGGAGGCTCTCGTTTGGCAGCTGGATCAAGGGCTTGATACCTCTCCTCCCTTTCGAGCCTCACGTGATTAATCGACGACCCCTTAGCAATAACCTGATTTGATTTAAATGTAGTTTTTTTTTTAAATGTGACAATGTTGGAACTTTGGTTTTTGTGCATGGAATTTCTTGCCTGTTCTTCTCCATAGAGATCTACGTTAGGAAATGGGCAACTACAGTACTTTCACAGTTTTTATTCCTTGTTACTGGGACTGTAGCTACATTTCATTGTTGTCTTTCGACAATTCAAAAGTGCCTGTAACAGCTACAAGTTGTTCTCAAGAGTCATCACGAATCGTCTCGCGCGCAGGTTTGACGATTTTCAGCCTCCCGAACAAGCCGGATTCCGAAAAGGCTTTAGCACCGTAGGCCACATACATACGCTGCGGCAGGTTATACAGAAGACCGAAGAGTATAACCTGCCTCTCTGCTTAGCGTTTGTGGACTACGAGAAAGCCTTCGATTCGATCGAGACTTGGGCTGTACTGCAGTCTCTCCAACGGTGCCAAATCGACTATCGGTACATCGATGTGTTGAAGAGTTTGTACAAAAACGCCACCATTGCAGTCCGACTACAGGACCAGACCTCGGAACCTATCCTTTTGCAGCGAGGTGTGAGACAGGGAGACGTCATATCTCCGAAACTATTCACCGCTGCACTGGAGGATATCTTCAAGGTTCTGGACTGGAGAGGGCTAGGCGTCAACGTCAACGGCGAGTATATCTCTCACCTTCGATTTGCCGACGATATAGTGGTCATGGCTGAGACCATGGAGGACCTCATTACAATGCTCGATGACCTTAGTAGAGCTTCTGAAAGAGTGGGTCTTAAAATGAACATGGACAAAACCAAAATCATGTCGAATACCCATGTAACACCCACTCCTATCAAGATCGGAGACTCTACACTCGAAGTTGTAGACGATTATGGTTACCTAGGACAAACGATCCAGTTAGGTAGGTCTAACTTCGAGAAAGAGGTCAATCGTCGAATCCGACTCGGCTAGGCAGCGTTCGGGAAGTTGCGTGGTATCTTCTCATCCAACTTACCGCAGTGTCTCAAGACGAAAGTCTATGACCAGTGTGTGTTGCCAGTGATTACATACGGGACCGAAACGTGGTCGCTCACAATGGGCCTTATCAGAAGGTTAAGCCTTCTTAAGTCATCCAAAGGGCAATGGAGAGGGCTATACTCGGAGTTTCCTTGCGTGATCAAATCAGAAATGACGACATCCGCAAGAGAACTAAGGTAATCGACGTAGCCCGAAGAATAGCCAAACTGAAGTGGCAGTGGGCAGGGCACATTGCTCGCAGAACGGATGGCCGATGGGGCCGAAAAGTTCTGGAGTGGCGACCGCGAACCGGAAAACGCTGCGTTGGAAGGCCTCCCACTAGGTGGACCGATGACCTGGTGAAGGTTGCAGGGATCCGCTGGATGCGAGTCGCACGGGACCGGTCAATGTGGCGACACTTGGGGGAGGCGTATGTCCAGCAGTGGACGTCTTTCGGCTGAAATGACGATGATGTAGCAAGATGTGTACGTTAAAAGTGTCCATAAAAGTAATTCAAAAATAAAATAATTAATTCAAATGAGCCGTGGCAACCAAGAGATGACCAGTCACAACTGACAGCGCCCGTTCACGAACATGACGCATGTATCGGCACCATTCAATTTCACCATTTTGAAGGGAACTAAATGATCCGACACACGCGCCACCATCAGCGAGACATTTGAGTGAGCATGACATACTCTTAACCGCCATTCATTCAATTTTTAAACAATGTTATATTTTGTCCCTAAAATATTTAAAAAAGGTTAAAAGTTGGACATCTAACGACACACGAGTAAGTACGTATCGCAATCATTTAGGTACCTACTACCAAATTATTATTATCAATGAGCTCAAGACGACGCTGAAGGCGCGCGCGCTGCGGCGCCGCGTGGTGACCACGTTTTAGTGCGGACAACTAGGTAACAGAACAAGCTTATAACTAGAGACCGGATTATATGCAAATGCATATTTGCATGTTATGGCCAGTTTTTTCAGATATACAAGGAGGGATCAAGAAGTAGTGAGAATAAGATAGAATATAATGACTATTGATAATTGATTGGAATTTATTTTTTTATTAAGTTTTTGTTGGGATACATGTTCAACGGTTTTATTCACAATTATTATTATTTATTTATGAGTGCTTTCAATAATATAATTTGACAGTTTTGTTTTAATATAGTACCTTGTTATGTTCTCATAACAAGGTACAGGTAGGTAGGTTTTATTTTTTTTTATTATTAATTTAATAATTAATTGGTTCTCCGAATAAATTTTTATTATTAAAAGGCATCATAACAGGGTGCACAGTATCAATAACATATAATTGCACTTACTATTGGTCTCCACGGCTCCTCGTTTCTTCATAAATACTTCTTGCTCCACTGTAGATGCTAACTCCACTAAAAGTCCATCACCTTCTGAATCTGATTCAGATATGTGTGGGGGTATATCTTCTATACCTAGACAGGTATTGTTTAGATTCTCCAGTTCTAGATCTGTATGTAAACAACAACATTTAATGTGATAACAGTATGTATTACTTGTTTATTTCAATCTTAAGTATAAAACTCATTGGAGTCCACCCCTGTTCCCAATACCATCACAATCCCGCAGTGGGATTACAATATACATGGTGGGATTCCCACCATATATATTGTAATCAGAGTAGTGGCCCCTCCAGGTGGGTTCCTGGCATCGCAAATGTGACTAGAGTGATCCCACCAGGTGGGCTCCCGGCAATGAAGGTGTTAAAACAATTTCATTTCATTTAAGATAGTCTAGTCTTCATTATGTTTTGTATTCTTCTTTTTCTTTTCTTTTTCTAAAAACGTTGCCCCACACTAGGAATTTCTCCTGTGTTGTGGGTGCGTTTACAAACATTTAAATTCACATACACAAACAGCCAGACCCGGAACAACTATTAGTAGGCCATACAAATATTTGTTCCGTGCGGGAATCGAACCCGCGACACGAAGCGCAGCAGTCAATCGCTCAGCCACTGCGCCAACCGTGCCGTCAAAAACCGTGTATTAAAAACATACCATCACTTTGAAATTCCTCTTTTGGCTCAATAACATCATCTTGTCTCTCACAAATAGCTGTTACTTCTTCTTTGATAGCAATGTTTTCGGTTTGACGTCCATCAACTATACTTATGAGCTCTATTGCACTTGTACTAAACCCATAGCAAAACTCTAAGTGGTCTATTTTCATTGAAGGATTTGGCTGTAAAAAGATGATTCCAGAATTAGGTAAAATCACTCAAAAGCACATCCATATCTGAGGATACTTAAGTAGGCCCAAGGCTTCCTAGACCTTCAGCCGTGCTACTACCCTCATTGACCCATGCATAAGCTATCACTGCATAGCTTGAGCCAATATGAGAGGAGCATTATCAAACTGCCATGTATATGTAAAAGTTTCATACAAAAGCTATTGCAGTATTATGTAATATTATCAAAATAGATGACCTTGAGAGAAACAATTTACACATTATATTGAAACTGTGGGACAATGTGGGCTAGCTATAAGAATAATATTGAAACTAGCTGTGCCACGCAGTTATTGTGTTTTATGCTCGGCTCCTATTGGTCATAGCGTGATGTTATATAGCCTTCCTCGATAATTGGACTATACAACACTAAAATAATTTTTCAATACGAAACAGTAGTTCCTAAGATTAGTGTGTTCAACCAAACAAACAAACTTTTCAGTTTATAATATTAGTATAGCAGTATAGATTAGGAGTTAAGTGAATAAATGTCTTGTAGGATACCCCACCTCATAGTCCTCATTCATCATTTGAGTGAGCTGCTCTTCAGCTTCCAAACACTTTCTCAGCAATCGGTAGCATTGCTTTAGTTTAGTGCAGCAGAAGAAGCAAGCAAGAGTCGGTCTTCTGTCTTCAGTTACAAACTGCAACAAAACTTGTGTTACACTACTTTGTTTCTATGACTGAAATACTTTCAATCTTGCAAATATAGATATTGTGAACACTGTTTTAAGCTTTCACAGTTTACAACTAAACTTCTACTGTCACTTGTCACTTATGGGATATCTTCCGTGACTGTTCATCATTTTGAGCTCCCGAATTATTGGCGCTGCTTTCGGCAATTTATTTTCCATCCACCCGCATTCTCCAGTCAACCCGCGATCATGGCGCTTGCAACATTGTTATTAGCATTGAAATATCCGGAGCACAAAATAATGAACAATCACAGAAGATATCCCGTAAGTGACAGTACAAGTTTATACATATTGTGTATTCAAAGACAGATTGGTGATTTTTGTCCAAGTTTCCTCACACAGTCTTCCAGTTTTCCTTTACCAATGTCAATGATTTTATTCACTCAATACTTTTATTGCATTCCACATGTTATTATTAGGTGGTAAACTTATAATTAGATCATATGGATCCTGTCAGGCACAACAAATAAGTGAGTTAGGAGAGAGGAAGCATTTGTAAATCATATAACATTACTTGTCTTAGCAAATAACTATATATATAAACATGTAGGTACTTTCTAAGGTAAACTAATAGCTTAAATGTTAAATATAAACAAGTATAATATTAACTAATAAATCAAATAAAATTTTAAGTCTTGAGTACTTAAGTTATGGCTTAAGTAATAAGTCTATCACTTTAGATATTTGTTTACCGAGTGGTTACTTTTATTTACCAAAAAATTGTCTAAGTTTTTTAAAATATGTTGGTTTTTTCTTCTTATTCATTGATGCGGGTAGTTTATTATATAATTTAATGAATATTACAAAGGGACTTTTAGAGTGCATTTTTAATCGAGTACTTGGTAAGTTTAGCCTAGATTGGTGTCTCAGTAGACAGCGTGTCTGGATGTCTTCACGTTTTGATTAAAATTCTTGATGTTTCCGCAAAAATTTGCATATTTCTAAAATGTATATACAAGGAAGGGTTAAAATAAATGTTTTTGAAAAATGTTTGCACACAACTGTATGCTCAATGTTTACCAGGATTCTGACCAATTTCTTTTGCAGGGTTAAGTGTTTGTGCACCTGTACTATTTCCCCAAATTTTTATCTATGACGACCCTCTGGCCGAAAATTCACAAGAATCCTCGTGTTTGAGATGAGGCAGTTAAAACACTAACGGAAATTCATCAACTATATGGTATCAACTTACTGGAATATCAGTGAGCTTCTCGTATAGTTCATGTAGGTTCTTGTTGACCACTACATACATGCGTACATTCTGCACTAAACATATCCTACACATTGGCAGTTTATCCATCTTTTATGTTATAAAGTTACACTTAAATAATAAAAACCTTAGTATTTTCTTCAACTTTACATTAAAGTACACAGACCAATGATTTTTTTTTTTTTATTTAATCCCAAGGGAAGGCTTTTGACCACATTGACTTGTCTTACGTCCATACTCCCTTACAACCCCTTTAAGTTCATTTAATCCCATTGCATGAATATTTCACGAAAAAGTCATGGACAGATTATAACACTGTAAATCCATAATATTTGTTATGGTCTCGGATCATATTTTCATCAAGCGCGGGCCACAAAGGGCCACAGAGCGGAGCCGGAAGACAGCGAGCGGGGCCAGGCGGCAGCGACAGGTCATGGTCATCAGATCAGATAATTACTTGCTTGCCTGTCATTTTCGTGGTGCATTCATGGTAGAAAGAAAATCTAACCTATCCGGGATGCTAAAATATTATAGCTCGCCTCGCATGCTCTTACAGCTAAGTTGTTTTAATGATTCCAGAACTTTATTGCATAATTAGCAAAAGTAAATTGATTATGATTTGTTTTAATGGTTATCTGTTTTATTAAACAGATTCTGAAACAAACAGATGTTTTCGGATAAATGCGAGGCGGGTTGCTTAATTTTTTGAGCTCGTCTCGTTCGCTCTTGCATCTTCGATCAGTCGATAAAAATGGATCTGAGTATGTGTATAGTTAAAATAAAGGTAGTGTTTGTCAAGTTCAGTGATGAACACCGAAGTCAGTATCAAATGAAAACATTACGTCTTTTGTTGTTTTATTGTTATTTGTATTCGTGGTGAAGAATGGCACTTATAATAATGCTGGGATTTACTGAAGAAGAGCGAAAACGAAGTCGTCTGCGAATTGAGAGATGCCGCGCGCCGCCTACACGATTATGGAATCATCATCTTCCTGCCCTTGTCCCATCAATCATCATCTTCCTTGGAATGCTAGAGATAAAATCTAATATTCTATTGTATGTTTATAGCTTGTGATGATCTAAAATGTTTATTTTCTTGTATTGTTTTTATGTATTATAATATTAGTTTTTTTATTGATTATTTTATGCGAATAAAATCTGAAGTTATGGAATGATATCGTTAGTTCTGATTTTAGCCACGCGCCAAAAGATCCTTGTACAGTTACAAATGAAAAGGCTTGATTTATTAAAGATAGGTAGTTTTTTATATAGCTCGTAATACTTCTAATCTAACTTCACGTGTGTTCATAATATAAATATATTTGTTTTGTGAAACATGTTGAAAAAAAGACAAATGCTGTACAAACATTTTTTTATTTGAATTATTTTAAAACATCTATATTTTCAGAAATCGATTGTTTCCTTTCGTTAATTAGCTTACATCGTTTTTAACATCGATGGTTTTCTAATAACCAGCATCCCTAGTCGAATCCATAGCTAGCTTTACACGCTAAAAATACTTTTCTTATTTAGGGTTGCCAGTAAAGCCGATCAACATCATTCAACAAAGTCTAGGGAACACGAAAAAATATTAGAGGTGATACATTTTCCAAGATTAAAAAAAAAGTACTGGCCAATTTAAATATTGGTTGAAACAGGAACTCGCTACTTCCTAGCTATACGTACCCTGAGAACAAAAGTGGCCTATTGGATTTGGATAACGGGCTGGTGTCCGCGGCTCTACGTCCAAAGCGCGTATTTTGCGTGCGGGAAGTGAAAGTGGCCTAACAGCGTTTTGTGGGAATGAACAAAAACGTGTTCGTGCTCGCGGAAATGAAAGAGACGAAATGTTTTTGTTTGCCCTTTTCTAGCACAATATCGTCACTTTTTTTTCCTTCACGGATCGGACGATTCCTCAAACCAACCGTCAAAGTTTCGGCCCAACGACTGTTGGATCAGGTGCGGGTCATCCAACGCAATCACATGTTGGACGACGCCGTACTTGATAGGCTGCGCTCAGAGGTACTGAGCAACCGTTTCGTTTTAACTCCGGCACAAAACGCGGTGCAAGCGTCAGTTATTGACGCAACCCCGCCGCGGTTCAACCCAGCTGTTGTAGAGGAAAATGATAGGGTTGCTGTGGTAAGTAGCCAGTGCAACGACCGATTGAGGAGCGCTCTGGAAGATGCGCTTCGTGAATATCGATCCACTCCTACCGAACTTAGGCCCCGATTACCACGGTTACCCATGCATAATAAAAATAGGGCGCTGATGTGTGCCTTGGACTCGTAACTCGAGAATATATTCGAGAGTAGCGAGAACCTCGTTGATACACACTCGATCCTGTACTGTGGGGCTGTTGCAGCATGTCGTTTAGCTAACGTCAAGTTCCCAAATTGTGACGTAGCTACTCGACCAAAACCAGCTGTACCAGCCTGGCAGCGCAGGATCGAGCGCCGCATCGACGGGGCCAGGGTACTCATCGGCAAACTACACTGCTTCAGGGAGGGCAATACACGACCACGTGTGATGCGCTTTGTGAGGCGGGCATTCTCGGGGACTGGAATCAGTCCTCAAGAATACATGTCCCGTCTCACAGAGCGCATCGACTTCCTGAAGCAGAAAGTTTATGCATGGGCGAACCGTTTTCGGAGGTATAAGCGGCGGGTTGATCGGTACTCACAGAATCGCATGTTCCAGAGCGATGAGAGGTGGGTATACAGAGCTTGGGAGCGACCCGAGCTAAATATGACAGACGTGTGCCGCCCGGATGATGCTGCTACGAGTTCTTTCTGGCGCAGCATCTGGTCGGTACCCGTCTGTCATACTGAGGCTGACTGGATGCGTGATGTCGAACGAGTGTGTGAACCTATCCCAGAAATGGAGCCAATTTTGATTACACCATTAAATATAGCCAGAGCAGTTCGTCCGTTACCGAACTGGAAGTCACCGGGACCGGACGGACTGCACAACTTCTGTAGTTCACACACTTGCCTGGCATCCCCATTCCAGTCATCCTTAGAGTCTGGGTCCTTACCGCAGTTTTTAACAACAGGCGTTACCCACCTGCTCCATAAGTCAGGTAGTCCCGCGGAACCCAAAAATTATAGACCGATCACGTGTTTGTCTACGGTCTATAAACTTCTTACATCCATTTTGAGAGCTAAAATTAATACACACATTGACAAAAACTCCATTATGTCTGCCTCTCAAAATGGATGTAGGAATGGGTCCCGCGGCACTAAGGAGCTACTCCTCATCGACATGGCCATTAGCCAGCAGGTTCGTCGATCCCGCAAGGATCTGTCTACATGCTGGATAGATTATAAGAAGGCCTACGACTCGGTGCCACATACATGGAGGACGGTCCTTCGATATCCAGGATGTCGACAGATCCAGGGGAACGATGAACCTGTATGGATTAAACGGGGAATATTCCAGGGCGACAGTCTGAGCCCACTATGGTTCTGTATAGCCCTGAATCCTCTGAGCACATTGCTGGAGGATTCAGGTCTAGGCTACCGGTTGAGGAGAGGTGGTCAGGTCATATCTCACCTTCTTTACATGAATGATCTGAAACTCTTTGCCCCCAACAAATTGCAACTGATGGAGCTACTGAAAGTAACTGAAACTTTCAGTAGCGCCATCAGGATGGAATTTTGTGTGGACAAATCTGCAGTCATGTATGTAAAGCGAGGGGAGATTATGGAATCCGAGGGAATTCAGCTCTCGGATTCCATACACCTGAGATCCCTCTCCTCATCCGAAAGCTATAAGTATTTGGGTATGTCGGAAGCGTTAGGCATTAACGTAACTGACATGAAGCAATCGTTGAAGGAACGCTTCTTTGGACGCCTGAACAAGGTATTACATAGCCTTCTTTCAGGCGGAAACAAGGTGCGCGCCTTCAACGGTTGGGTCATGCCGGTTTTAATGTACTCTTTCGGCGTACTCAAATGGACTCAGACCGAACTCGATGCCCTGGATAGGAGAGTTCGTACACTGCTTACCGCAAACCGAATGCATCACCCACGATCATCAGTGATGAGGCTGTACATCCCGCGGAAGTGCGGGGGTCGAGGGTTTTTAAACGCGAAGTCCCTTCACAACCGCGAGATGTGCAGTCTCAGAGAATATTTTTTAAAAGCCGAGGTGGGTATGCACCGAGATGTGGTCGCAGTGGACAAGGGACTCACCCCTCTGTCCATGGCTAAAGAGAACTGGCACAAACCTGTAGTAGTTACTACCGATGACCGCAAGGAAGTATGGTAAGGCAAGGAGCTTCACGGGCGCTTCTACCGGACTCTTCATGGGCCCGATGTAGATTTTCTAGCGTCCGTGTCCTGGTTACATTTCGGCGACCTCTTTGGGGAAACTGAAGGTTTTGTCTGTGCGATTATGGACGAAGTTATGTTGACGAACAACTACCGGAAATATATTATGAAGGACGGGACGGTTGACGTGTGTCGGGCATGCCACCGTCCGGGTGAGTCCATCAGACATATTATTTCTGGTTGTTCTCGTCTGGCTAACGGCGAGTACTTACACAGGCACAACCAAGTAGCCAGGATAATTCACCAGCAACTTGCCTTGAAATATAAAATTGTGGAATGAGGTACCGTACTACAAGTATGTGCCCGACCCAGTTCTCGAGAAAAACCATGTCACGCTGTACTGGGATCAGTCTATCATTACTGACAGGACTATTGTCGCCAATAAGCCTGACATAGTAGTGATAGACCGATCAGCGCACCGCGTAATGATAGTCGATGTTACCATCCCGCATGACGAGAACCTCGTGAAAGCTGAGAAAGAGAAACAAATAAAATATCTCGACTTGGCCCACGAGGTTGTCGACATGTGGAATGTGAACTCGGCTATCATTGTGCCGATCGTCGTGACGGCCAATGGCCTTATAGCCAAGAGCCTCGATGACCATCTCTCGAGGCTCTCCTTAGGCGGTTGGATCAAGGGCCTGATTCAGAAGGCAGTACTCCTCGATACGGCTCGTATTGTGAGGAGGTTCCTGTCTCTGGAGCCCTAACCACCGGTAGCTTGGACCCTGCTCCCGCTACCGGCGGACTACTATTTTTTATATTTTTAAATGGTTTTTTTATATGGTTTTTGTTAAAAAATATTTAAAAATGTAATTAGTATGTAAAAAAATAAATAAAGGACATAATAATAATATAACAGGTTCGCCGTTCCCGAAGGGATCTGTCGACATGTTGGATAGACTATAAGAAGGCCTATGACTCGGTGCCACATACATGGCTCATGAGGGTGCTAGAGTTGTATAAAGTTGATGCAACTCTGCGCACCTTCCTGATGTCATGTATGGGGCAATGGAGGACAGTCCTTCGCTATCCAGGATGTCGGCAAATCCAGAGGAATAGCGAGCCGATAAGGATAGAGCGAGGTATATTTCAGGGCGATAGTTTGAGTCCACTTTGGTTCTGCTTAGCCTTGAATCCTCTTAGCACGCTGCTGGAGGATTCAGGTCTAGGCTATCAGTTGAGGAGAGGTGGTCAAGTTATAACTCACCTCCTTTACATGGATGACCTGAAACTCTTTGCCCCCAACGATTTGCAACTGTTCATTTCCGCGAGCACGAACACGTTTTTGTTCATTCCCACAAAACGCTGTTAGGCCACTTTCACTTCCCGCACGCAAAATACGCGCTTTGGACGTAGAGCCGCGGACACCAGCCCGTTATCCAAATCCAATAGGCCACTTTTGTTCTCAGGGTACGTATAGCTAGGAAGTAGCGAGTTCCTGTTTCAACCAACATTTAAATTGGCCAGTACTTTTTTTTTAATCTTGGAAAATGTATCACCTCTAATATTTTTTCGTGTTCCCTAGACTTTGTTGAATGATGTTGATCGGCTTTACTGGCAACCCTAAATAAGAAAAGTATTTTTAGCGTGTAAAGCTAGCTATGGATTCGACTAGGGATGCTGGTTATTAGAAAACCATCGATGTTAAAAACGATGTAAGCTAATTAACGAAAGGAAACAATCGATTTCTGAAAATATAGATGTTTTAAAATAATTCAAATAAAAAAATGTTTGTACAGCATTTGTCTTTTTTTCAACATGTTTCACAAAACAAATATATTTATATTATGAACACACGTGAAGTTAGATTAGAAGTATTACGAGCTATTTATAAAACTACCTATCTTTAATAAATCAAGCCTTTTCATTTGTAACTGTACAAAGATCTTTTGGCGCGTGGCTAAAATCAGAACTAACGATATCATTCCATAACTTCAGATTTTATTCGCATAAAATAATCAATAAAAAAACTAATATTATAATACATAAAAACAATACAAGAAAATAAACATTTTAGATCATCACAAGCTATAAACATACAATAGAATATTAGATTTTATCTCTAGCATTCCAAGGAAGATGATGATTGATGGGACAAGGGCAGGAAGATGATGATTCCATAATCGTGTAGGCGGCGCGCGGCATCTCTCAATTCGCAGACGACTTCGTTTTCGCTCTTCTTCAGCAAATCCCAGCATTATTATAAGTGCCATTCTTCACCACGAATACAAATAACAATAAAACAACAAAAGACGTAATGTTTTCATTTGATACTGACTTCGGTGTTCATCACTGAACTTGACAAACACTACCTTTATTTTAACTATACACATACTCAGATCCATTTTTATCGACTGATCGAAGATGCAAGAGCGAACGAGACGAGCTCAAAAAATTAAGCAACCCGCCTCGCATTTATCCGAAAACATCTGTTTGTTTCAGAATCTGTTTAATAAAACAGATAACCATTAGAACAAATCATAATCAATTTACTTTTGCTAATTATGCAATAAAGTTCTGGAATCATTAAAACAACTTAGCTGTAAGAGCATGCGAGGCGAGCTATAATATTTTAGCATCCCGGATAGGTTAGATTTTCTTTCTACCATGAATGCACCACGAAAATGACAGGCAAGCAAGTAATTATCTGATCTGATGACCATGACCTGTCGCTGCCGCCTGGCCCCGCTCGCTGTCTTCCGGCTCCGCTCTGTGGCCCTTTGTGGCCCGCGCTTGATGAAAATATGATCCGAGACCATAACAAATATTATGGATTTACAGTGTTATAATCTGTCCATGACTTTTTCGTGAAATATTCATGCAATGGGATTAAATGAACTTAAAGGGGTTGTAAGGGAGTATGGACGTAAGACAAGTCAATGTGGTCAAAAGCCTTCCCTTGGGATTAAATAAAAAAAAAAAAATCATTGGTCTGTGTACTTTAATGTCAAGTTGAAGAAAATACTAAGGTTTTTATTATTTAAGTGTAACTTTATAACATAAAAGATGGATAAACTGCCAATGTGTAGGATATGTTTAGTGCAGAATGTACGCATGTATGTAGTGGTCAACAAGAACCTACATGAACTATACGAGAAGCTCACTGATATTCCAGTAAGTTGATACCATATAGTTGATGAATTTCCGTTAGTGTTTTAACTGCCTCATCTCAAACACGAGGATTCTTGTGAATTTTCGGCCAGAGGGTCGTCTTAGATAAAAATTTGGGGAAATAGTACAGGTGCACAAACACTTAACCCTGCAAAAGAAATTGGTCAGAATCCTGGTAAACATTGAGCATACAGTTGTGTGCAAACATTTTTCAAAAACATTCAAACCCTTCCTTGTATATACATTTTAGAAATATGCAAATTTTTGCGGAAACATCAAGAATTTTAATCAAAACGTGAAGACATCCAGACATGCTGTCTACTGAGACACCAATCTAGGCTAAACTTACCAAGTACTCGATTAAAAATGCACTCTAAAAGTCCCTTTGTAATATTCATTAAATTATATAATAAACTACCCGCATCAATGAATAAGAGGTTTGTTTTTGTCAGAGGCCCATGGGCGGCATAAAAACTCTGACACCAGGTTAGGAACTAACCACACGATAACAACAACAACAACAATGAATAAGAAGAAAAAACCAACATATTTTAAAAACGTAGACAATAAGTAACCACTCGGTAAACAAATATCTAAAGTGATAGACTTATTACTTAAGCCGTAACTTAAGTACTCAAGACTTAAAATTTTATTTGATTTATTAGTTAATATTATACTTGTTTATATTTAACATTTAAGCTATTAGTTTACCTTTGAAAGTTCCTACATCTTTATATATATAGTTATTTGCTAAGTAATGTTATATAATTTAAAAATGCTTCCTCTCTCCTAACTCACTTATTTGTTGTGCCCGACAGGGTCCATATGATCTAATTATAAGTTTACCACCTAAGAATAACATGTGGAATGCAATAAAAGTATTGAGTAAATAAAATCATTGACATTGGTGAAGGAAAACTGGAAAACTGTGTGAGGAAACCTGGACATAAATCACTGTCTTTGAATACACAATATGTATAAACTTGTACTGTCACTTATGGGATATCTTCTGTGATTGTTCATTATTTTATGCTCCCGATATTTTGACGCTGTTGCAAGCGCCATGATCGCGGGTTGACTGGAGAATGCGGGTGTATGGAAAATAAATTGCCGAAAGCAGCGCCGATAATTCGGGAGCTCAAAATAATGAACAGTCACGGAAGATATCCCATAAGTGACAAGTGACAGTAGAAGTTTAGTTGTAAACTGTGAAAGCTTAAAACAGTGTTCACAATATCTATATTTGCAAAATTGAATGTATTTCAGTCATAGAAACAAAGTAACACAAGTTTTGTTGCAGTTTGTAACTGAAGACAGAAGACCGACTCTTGCTTGCTTCTTCTGCTGCACTAAACTAAAGCAATGCCACCAATTGCTAAGAAAGTGTTTGGAATCTGAAAAGCAGTTCACTCAAATGATGAATGGGGACTATAAGGTGGGGTATCCTACAAGACATTTATTCACTTAACTCCTAATCTATACTGCTATACTAATATTATAAGCTGAAAAGTTTGTTTGTTTGGTTGAACACACTAATCTTAGGAACTCCTGGTTCGAATTGAAAAATTATTTTAGTGTCGTATAGTCCAATTATCGAGGAAGGCTATATAACATCACGCTATGACCAATAGGAGCCGAGCATAAAACACAATAACTGCGTGGCACAGCTAGTTTCAATATTATTATTATAGCTAGCCCACATTGTCCCACAGTTTCAATATAATGTGTAAATTGTTTCTCTCAAGGTCATCTATTTTGATAATATTACATAATACTGCAATAGCTTTTGTATGAAACTTTTACATATACATGGCAGTTTGATAATGCTCCTCTCATATTGGCTCAAGCTATGCAGTGATAGCTTATGCATGGGTCAATGAGGGTAGTAGCACGGCTGAAGGTCTAGGAAGCCTTGGGCCTACTTAAGTATCCTCAGTTATGGATGTGCTTTTGAGTGATTTTACCTAATTCTGGAATCATCTTTTTACAGCCAAATCCTTCAATGAAAATAGACCACTTAGAGTTTTGCTATGGGTTTAGTACAAGTGCAATAGAGCTCATAAGTATAGTTGATGGACGTCAAACCGAAAACATTGCTATCAAAGAAGAAGTAACAGCTATTTGTGAGAGACAAGATGATGTTATTGAGCCAAAAGAGGAATTTCAAAGTGATGGTATGTTTTTAATACACGGTTTTTGACGGCACGGTTGGCGCAGTGGCTGAGCGATTGACTGCTGCGCTTCGTGTCGCGGGTTCGATTCCCGCACGGAACAAATATTTGTATGGCCTACAAATAGTTGTTCCGGGTCTGGCTGTTTGTGTATGTGAATTTAAATGTTTGTAAACGCACCCACAACACAGGAGAAATTCCTAGTGTGGGGCAACGTTTTTAGAAAAAGAAAAGAAAAAGAAGAATACAAAACATAATGAAGACTAGACTATCTTAAATGAAATGAAATTGTTTTAACACCTTCATTGCCGGGAGCCCACCTGGTGGGATCACTCTAGTCACATTTGCGATGCCAGGAACCCACCTGGAGGGGCCACTACTCTGATTACAATATATATGGTGGGAATCCCACCATGTATATTGTAATCCCACTGCGGGATTGTGATGGTATTGGGAACAAGGGTGGACTCCAATGAGTTTTATACTTAAGATTGAAATAAACAAGTAATACATACTGTTATCACATTAAATGTTGTTGTTTACATACAGATCTAGAACTGGAGAATCTAAACAATACCTGTCTAGGTATAGAAGATATACCCCCACACATATCTGAATCAGATTCAGAAGGTGATGGACTTTTAGTGGAGTTAGCATCTACAGTGGAGCAAGAAGTATTTATGAAGAAACGAGGAGCCGTGGAGACCAATAGTAAGTGCAATTATATGTTATTGATACTGTGCACCCTGTTATGATGCCTTTTAATAATAAAAATTTATTCGGAGAACCGATTAATTATTAAATTAATAATAAAAAAAAAAAAAACCTACCTACCTGTACCTTGTTATGAGAACATAACAAGGTACTATATTAAAACAAAACTGTCAAATTATATTATTGAAAGCACTCATAAATAAATAATAATAATTGTGAATAAAACCGTTGAACATGTATCCCAACAAAAACTTAATAAAAAAATAAATTCCATTTTTTTCTGCCCATTTAAATACCAAAAATAGACGAAAATACAAAAATAAATACATAAGTTCTACATATTGTATTGAATCGGTGACTGTTACCTAGAATAAGTTGATTACATTATGTTATCATATGTTCTCATGTAAGTGGCTTTTTTGTCTTTTTGTGAATAAAGTATATTAAATCTATATTAAAAAGCTAGTTACAATGATCCTTAAGTGCTAGATTTTGACACGTTCCCTGGACTCCACACTAGGATATCCGGTATCGTGGGGTCCAGTCTCTTCCCAAGTAAGGGTAACAAGCTATAACCAAACTAATTATAAAAGAAATAGAAAATTTGTGATAAATAAGAATAAGTAAGTTAACAAAGTAAAAACTGTTCTATTTTTATTTTGCTTATACAACATTAGTTTTAGTATATGCGAAACCTGAAACATGTGTCTAGTATTTTGATGTAAAGAATCTATGTACAAAATTTCAAAACTGTATCATGAAAAATCAAGTTATAAGTAGAGACCGTATTGTATGCAACATAATAATGGTCTAAATATGCATGCGAATATGCATCGTAAATACTCGAAATATTCAACAAAAACGCTAAACTTGCCAAAATATGCAAATTCAAATTCAAATTCAAATTCAAATTCAAAATATTTTATTGTGGATCATAGGTAGGTACAGTTCTTAACAGTTGAAAATTTTGATCCGCTATGTCCCGCCCGTAGGGCATACAATAATCACACAGAAATTGACTGTTCGATAAAATTAACATTATTACTAATTATTATTATTTTCCCTCTAGCACAATAAATAAAAAATAAAATAAAAACCAAAAGGGCACAAATTAAGAGAAATGTCAAATTCAAATTATATAGAAAATAAAATTACATTTAACACTCAAAAGATAAAAAGATAAAGTCAAACATAACAAATTAAGATAGGAACATGTCAAATTATACACATAAAATTAAAAAAAAAATTAAATTATTCATAACAAATTAAAATGTCAAATTGTAAAAATCATACATAAAATTAAAAAAATAGAATATTGAAGAGAACAAAATTAATTAAAGTCTGTAGGTCATCGAACACATCATGACTGGGTGGGACTATATTTAGGCAAAGACTTGTCGGACAGAAATTCTTTTACAGAGTAGTAACTTTTGTCTACTAACAGATCATGGAGAGTCCTTTTAAAATTTTCCTTTTCCATAATTGTTCTAATAGGCCCCGGTATATTATTAAAGATGCGAGAAGCTGAACAAAAGATGCTCTCATGCATTAGATGAGTTTTACTGGCTACTGTACGTAATTTGTCCTTACGCCGTATACGCGTGTAATAGCTAAACATGTGGATATTGTTTTTAACAAATACTGCAGCCTCCAGTATATAGATACATGGCAGTGTTAATAATTTATTGTTTTTAAAAAATGGCTTACAGGAGTCAGTTCCGCATAAATTAAATATAGCTCTGATGCAGCGTTTTTGAGCAATGAAAGCGCGCTCTTTTTCCGTACTGTTGCCCCAAAATATTACACCGTATCTGAGAATAGAGCCAACGTAACCATGGTAAGCTGTTAGCAAAGTACTCTGATTCGCTATTTTCCTTAATCTATATAGTGCATATGAAAATTGTCCCAGCTTTTTGCAAACATGCTCAATATGAAATTTCCAATTAAGTTTGTGGTCAATATGTAGCCCTAGAAATTTCGTTACTTCCGTTTCCTCAATGTCACTATCTAGGTAATGAATTTTTAAAGCACCTGTACGTCGAGTTCTTATTTTAAAATTCATTATTTTAGTTTTATCAATATTAATCATTAAATTATTCATTTTAAGCCAATCTATAATCAATAGTATTGTTTGGTTAATGTCAGATTCTAAATTAATTGAATTATCATTAGCAAATAAAACGGTACTATCATCAGCAAACAGTGTAACGTCATGAATAGTTACCGAAGGCATGTCATTTATATAGATCAGAAAGAATAGTGGGCCGATAATACTCCCTTGAGGAACGCCGAATCTAACTGTTCTATATTCAGATACATATAGTTCTTCTGTTTTAGTACTAAAATTTATCCTCCTTACTTCTGTGAATTGTTGCCTGTTGTTAAGGTACGATTCTATGAGTTTGTACACATTTCCTTACTTGCAATATAAAATTTAAATAGGTAAGTAGTAAGATAATGTATTTTGGAGTATTAAAAATCAGCATACATAATGACTTGAACAAATTATTATTTTTTGGACTAAATATTATCATTAATGTTCCTGAAAACTTCAATAAACGAGTACTGCTCCAAATTCTCAGTAACAGTATTGAGTCTTCTTTAAAATATTTTTATTAATTGAAAAAGACTTGAAAACGACTCTATTTTTGAATTTAGTTTTTTTAGTTTATTTGCATGCCTTTGGCACATTTTTGCATTTTTCTAGTTAGAAAGAGAAAAATATAAGGAAATACGCCCAAATTATGCACGATCAGTGGATTTCAGCTAAAATATACTACTAGGAGGGATCAAAAAGTAGTGAGAACGACATACTCCTTGGTAAGAAAAATAAATAAATCCTGGCAGGCATAGCTCAGATACATATTTGTAATATTAATAAAGAAAAAAATCTTCCATTCTCTTTTGTTTTTTTTCTGAATTTAGTCATTTGTTTGCTACGTGTCAGACCGTGTTCTCGAAAATGGAGAAAAACGAAGTGCGAGCCGTTATTAAATACCTTTGTTTAAAAATTTAACGACGCAAGAGATTTATTGCGATTTGGAGGCAACATTAGGAGAGTCTGCTCCGCTGTATTCCACTGTCGCAAGGTGGGCTTCTCAATTTCGAGTAGGGCGAACGAGCACGGAAGACGAAAATCGTTGCGGCCGTCCATCGACGTCAGTCACACAAGAAAATGTTGCGAAAGTCGAGAAAATTGTATTGAGCGATCGAAGAGTTACCATCCGATACTTAATTCAAGAAACGGGCATTTCATATGGAAGTATTCAATCCGTATTGAAACAATCTTTGAATATGAGGAAAGTCTTCGCAAGATGGGTGCCGAGAATGTTAACCGACAGTCAGAAACAAAATCGACTTGACATTTCGAAGATATTGTTGGACAAGTTTCAAGAAGATTCTGAAAACTTTTTGTCTCGTTTCGTAACAATGGAGGAAACATGGGTCCATCATTTTGATCCCGAGACAAAACAGCAGTCTTCGCAATGGAAACGGCCATCATCACCGACCCCGAAGAAGTAACGTGTTGTGGCATCGGCTGGCAAGGTTACGGCCTCAATATTTTGGGACTCAGAAGGGATATTGTTGATTGATTACCTGGAGTGTGGAACCACTATTACAGGCCAATATTATGCAGCTTTAATTCCCAAGTTGAGGAATGCCATCAAAGAGAAAAGGAGAGGGAAACTTCGGGCGTGCTGTTTCATTACGACAACGCACCCGCGCACAGGTCGGCAGTTGCGATGGCTGCCATTCAGCAAGCTGGCTTCGAATTGGTTGACCACCCCCCTTATTCACCAGATCTGGCGGCTAGAGATTTTTATCTGTTCCCCAAATTGAAAAAATACTTAAGGGGAAACAGGTACGATGACGATAACGAGGTGATGGATGCCGTGGAGAGCTTTTTGCAGGACCAAGACAAAACTTCTTTTGTGAAAGGGATTGAAGCCTTAGAAAAGCGCTGGACTCAGTGTGTAGAGAGACTCGGAAACTATGTAGAAAAATAAATTATTAAGTTATCAATAGTCATTATATTCTATCTCATTCTCACTACTTCTTGATCCCTCCTTGTATATCTTAAAAAACTGGCCATAACATGCAAATATGTGTACATTTGCATATAATCCGGTCTCTAGTTATAAGCTTGTTCTGTTACCTAGTTGTCCGCACTAAAACGTGGTCACCACGCGGCGCCGCAGCGCGCGCGCCTTCAGCGTCGTCTTGAGCTCATTGATAATAATAATTTGGTAGTAGGTACCTAAATGATTGCGATACGTACTTACTCGTGTGTCGTTAGATGTCCAACTTTTAACCTTTTTTAAATATTTTGGGACAAAATATAACATTGTTTAAAAATTCAATGAATGGCGGTTAAGAGTATGTCATGCTCACTCAAATGTCTCGCTGATGGTGGCGCGTGTGTCGGATCATTTAGTTCCCTTCAAAATGGTTAAATTGAATGGTGCGTATACATGCGTCATGTTCGTGAACGGGCGCTGTCAGTTGTGACTGGTCATCTCTTGGTTGCCACGGCTTATTTGAATTAATTATTTTATTTTTGAATTACTTTTAACGTACACATCTTGCTACATCATCGTCATTTCAGCCGAAAGACGTCCACTGCTGGACATACGCCTCCCCCAAGTGTCGCCACATTGACCGGTCCCGTGCGACTCGCATCCAGCGGATCCCTGCAACCTTCACCATGTCATCGGTCCACCTAGTGGGAGGCCTTCCAACGCAGCGTTTTCCGGTTCGCGGTCGCCACTCCAGAACTTTTCGGCCCCATCGGCCATCCGTTCTGCGAGCAATGTGCCCTGCCCACTACCACTTCAGTTTGGCTATTCTTCGGGCTACGTCGATTACCTTTGTTCTCTTGCGGATGTCGTCATTTCTGATTTGATCACGCAAGGAAACTCCGAGCATAGCCCTCTCCATTGCCCTTTGGGTGACTTAAGAAGGCTTAACCTTCTGATAAGGCCCATTGTGAGCGACCACGTTTCGGTCCCGTATGTAATCACTGGCAACACACACTGGTCATAGACTTTCGTCTTGAGACACTGCGGTAAGTTGGACGAGAAGATACCACGCAACTTCCCGAACGCTGCCCAGCCGAGTCGGATTCGACGATTGACCTCTTTCTCGAAGTTAGACCTACCTAACAGGATCGTTTGTCCCAGGTAACCATAATCGTCTACAACTTCGAGTGTAGAGTCTCCGATCTTGATAGGAGTGGGTGTTACATGGGTATTCGACATGATTTTGGTTTTGTCCATGTTCATTTTAAGACCCACTCTTTCAGAAGCTCTACTAAGGTCATCGAGCATTGTAATGAGGTCCTCCATGGTCTCAGCCATGACCACTATATCGTCGGCAAATCGAAGGTGAGAGATATACTCGCCGTTGACGTTGACGCCTAGCCCTCTCCAGTCCAGAACCTTGAAGATATCCTCCAGTGCAGCGGTGAATAGTTTCGGAGATATGACGTCTCCCTGTCTCACACCTCGCTGCAAAAGGATAGGTTCCGAGGTCTGGTCCTGTAGTCGGACTGCCATGGTGGCGTTTTTGTACAAACTCTTCAACACCTCGATGTACCGATAGTCGATTTGGCACCGTTGGAGAGACTGCAGTACAGCCCAAGTCTCGATCGAATCGAAGGCTTTCTCGTAGTCCACAAACGCTAAGCAGAGAGGCAGGTTATACTCTTCGGTCTTCTGTATAACCTGCCGCAGCGTATGTATGAGGCCTACGGTGCTAAAGCCTTTTCGGAATCCGGCTTGTTCGGGAGGCTGAAAATCGTCAAACCTGCGCGCGAGACGATTCGTGATGACTCTTGAGAACAACTTGTAGCTGTTACAGGCACTTTTGAATTGTCGAAAGACAACAATGAAATGTAGCTACAGTCCCAGTAACAAGGAATAAAAACTGTGAAAGTACTGTAGTTGCCCATTTCCTAACGTAGATCTCTATGGAGAAGAACAGGCAAGAAATTCCATGCACAAAAACCAAAGTTCCAACATTGTCACATTTAAAAAAAAAACTACATTTAAATCAAATCAGTTTATTGCTAAGGGGTCGTCGATTAATCACGTGAGGCTCGAACGGGAGGAGAGGTATCAAGCCCTTGATCCAGCTGCCAAACGAGAGCCTCCTCTGATGTTGGTGAGGCTATTGGCTATTAAGCCATTGGCCGACACGACTATCGGTACAATGACTGCTGTACTCTCGTCCCACATGTCGACAACCTCGCGAACCAGATCGAGATATTTGAATTGTTTATCTTTTTCTGCTTTCACGAGGTTCTCGTGATGTGGGACTGTTACATACAAAATGTGATTCCTTACATACTAGATCCAGCCTATCCCCTTGCTGCCCCCGCCAGCGACGCCCTAAGCCGAGGCTCGTACCCCACAGGGGGCACCCTTAGCGTGTGGTCGCTTAGCTTTAAGTAGTTTTTACGCCCTGGCTGGAGGCCTTACTCACAAGGCATCCACAGGATTTTTCCGGTTACGCAGAAGCCAACCTCAGAAATTGAACTGCGAGATGCGACAACTCGACTCCACGCAGGTATATTGTCGGCGCGGAGAGACGGGCGGCGCGCGCGCCGTAACGGCACGGTCTCGTGATCAGCGCCTCAGTAAGCGGCTGCGCTCCGTCCCGGCTACACGTATGCTCCTATTATGTAGGTCACTACAATACAATTACGGACCCTGTAGGGCACAGCAAAAAGTATAAATTTATGTGTGAAATAAAATTAATACTGAGTCAATTTACAATTTTGAAACACGTGCTTAATATTAATTAAATAGATTATTTTAGTATGTTTTGAACGATAAGCCTATGCCTTATTATATAGGTAAGGTCAACCTTCGGGGATTACAAGCGTTAACAATGTGAACAACTAAAACCCACTGTTAGTTTGACTCGTGTGTATGTCAATCTTCTTCTAACATTGTTCTTACCAGATTTATTTTCACAGGGGCGCCCGTCTCGAAAAAACCAAAAATGGACACACGAAGAACTAGACTAGAAGATACAAATACTGTGGTGGGGCTAATGAAAACTGAACACTCAAACTTAGAAGCTTTCCGGACAACTAAAAATTTTACGTCCAATCAAGGCCCTTCTGCCAAAGAGTCTTCCAAATGTGATCAGCGTCGACAAAAGGATGATATAAAAAAACATTTTCGAACACACACTGGTGACAAGCCTTACAAGTGTGATGTTTGTCAGCGTAGTTTTAGTGAAAAGGGTAAGTTAACAGCTCATAATCGAATACACACTGGTGAAAAGCCTTACCAGTGTGATGTATGTCAGCGTAGTTTTAGTGAAAACGGTAGTTTAACCAAACATTTTAGAATACACACTGGTGAAAAGCCTTACCAGTGTGATGTATGTCAACGTAGTTTTAGTACGAAAAGTACTTTAACAACACATGTTCGAATACACACGGATGAAAAGCCTTACCTGTGTGATGTATGTCAGCGTAGTTTTAGAGTAAGAAGTACTTTAATCAGACATATTCGAACACACACTGGTGTAAACTCTAACCAATGTGATATATGTCAGCGTAGTTTTAGTATTGAGGGTCATTTAACAGCACATAATCGAAAACACACTGGTGAAAACCCTCACCAATGTGATTTATGTCAGCTTAGTTTTAGTGTAAAAACTAGTTTAACCAAACATATTCGAATACACACTGGTGAAAAGCCTCACCAGTGTAATGTATGTCAGCGTAGTTTTAGTGAAAAGGGTAGTTTAACCAAACATTTTCGAAAACACACTGGTGAAAAGCCTTACCAGTGTGATGTATGTCAACGTAGTTTTAGTGAAAAAGGTTGTTTAACCAAACATTTTCGAAAACACACTGGTGAAAAGCCGTACCAGTGTGATGTATGTCAACGTAGTTTTAGTATAAAAGCTAATTTAAAAACACATGTTCGAATACACACTGGTGAAAAGCCTTACCAGTGTGATGTATGTCAGCGTAGTTTTAGAGTAAGAGATACTTTAATCAAACATATTCGATTACACACTGGTAAAAACCCTTACCAGTGTGATGTATGTCAGCGTAGTTTTAGTGTAAAGGGTAATTTAACAGCTCATAATCGAAGACACACTGGTGAAAAGCCTCACCAGTGTGATGTATGTCAGCGTAGTTTTAGTCTAAAAAGTAGTTTAACCAAACATATTCGAATACACACTGGTAAAAAGCCTTACCAGTGTGATGTATGTCAGCGTAGTTTTAGTGAAAAGGGTAATTTAACAGCTCATTATCGAAGACACACTGGTGAAAAGCCTTACCAGTGTGATGTATGTCAGCGTAGTTTTAGAGTAAGAGATACTTTAATCAGACATATTCGAATACACGCTGGTGACAAACCAAACCAAACAGAGTTGCCCATTCCCTAGTGTAGATCTCTATGGAGAAGAACGGGCAAGAAACTCCATGGACACTCTTGTAAATCAGCAAATTGTTACAAACCCTCATGTAGTATCCTCTTGTAGCTGAGCTAATAGGTTGATAACACAATTTACTAACTACATCACAGCCTCACCACACCACCAAGCCCCCAGTCCAGGGTACGCTTCACGGCTTCACCTTCCAACTTCCCGCCATTCGTGGTGACTGACAGTTGTCATTAGTGACAGCTACCTGTCTACTTGAGGCTGTGAGACAGTGTTGGTCCATATCTATTAAATAGATATGGACCAACTACTACCTTAAGGTCATCACAAATTTTGTATTGTTTTTCTCTTATTTCTTTCAATATTTTAAAATAATAAATAAAAACCCGAAATTTCGCGGGAAGTGCGGGGCAAGCCTTGTGACGGGTGGACTGCACGTTTTTAATGGTTTCTGAATGAAATAATATTGTAAATAGTACAGTTATAAATATTTTGTAAAATAAGAATAGAAAACAAGTTTATAAAATATATTTAAAGTAGTTTAAAATTTCGTTTTGTTGTTTGAACCTATCATAGAGTAAGCCTGAATACAAATAAATCAAATTGAAGTGTTTGTTTGTATATCAAAACAACATCTTTTTACTGAATGTATATGAAAATAAATACGGCACTAAGAAAAACACTTTTTTTTTAAATTACGTCTTGTCTGTCGGTCTGTCTGCTTGTTCCGGCTAATCTCCGAAATGGCTGGACCTATTTTGACGGCACTTTTACTGGCAGATAGCTGATGTTATAAGGTCTAACACAACAAGTAATCGGATGGACCTTTGAGTAAAAGTGCTTTATCTTATCCCATTGAATTTTTAAGTTTAGATTTCATGGTTTTCCTTTCATTTAATTTATCATTTTTGTTAGAGAGATTTGATCCATAAATGATCGATTCATGTCATAAAAGTAAAGGATGTTATTATTTGGATTTTTTGTTTTCGAAAATCTTTGTATACAGATTAGTTTCTTTTTAAAAATTAAAGAATGTTTCCTTTGACTAAAATTTGCTATCTCCGGTATTTAAGAGTACGTTACCACCAGGTGAGGTTGTCAAATTCCATCCTATATATTACAGGCAATTCCGGGTGGTCCCGGAATTAAAGAATACGACTACCCCATCCTCATCCCTGGTCTTATAAAAGGCGACTAAAGGAACATACGACCTACAACGAAGACATAGCTCTATGATACACTGGATATTCCAGCAGGCAAAAACACCTTTACCGGCTTGCTAGAGCTAGAGAAAGAAAGGCGAAGGATGTTTGTCAGGTTTAATGCGTACAAGACGAATCTTGAATGGTTATTTCGGATAGTGAGAAAATTATGAGGAGAATGATTGGAGTGGTGTGCTTGAAAATAAACCAGCGAATGAGGGACTAGTGAGAAAGGTTAGTGTGTTTGAAGTGAGGATTGCAGTAAATGGCATTAGGACCGGACGGAATACCGGTTGAAGTATGAAAGTTATTTCGGATGGACGGATGGACGTGGTTAGATTTATTCTTCAGTAAATTGTTGCTGGAAGAAGCGATACCTAACGAATGGTGTAACAGTGAGCTAGTGCCCATTTTTAAAAACAAAGGTGATGTGGTGGAGTGCAACAATTATAGAGGAATAAAATTAATTTCACATAGTATGAAAGTTTGGGACAAAGTTATTGAAAGGCGACTGAGAGAAGAGAGAGAGAAATTTCAGAACCAATATGGTTTTATGCCTGGTCGGGGAACGACGGATGCCGTTTTCGTTATCCGCCAGCTGTGCCAGAAATACAGAGGTGGATATAAAAACTTGCACATGGTGTTTGTCGACCTCGAAAAGGCATACGACCGGGTACCCCGTGAGTTATGTGGTGGGCTCTTATGGAAAAAGGTGTGACTGGGAAGTATGTGCAGATTTTTTTTTGTACTTATTTCGTCTGTTTAACTAAACTTTAGTAGTATTTAATGCTTTCGTTAGTTTTGACAAATTAAGACCTTTCTTCTTGTAACAGTTTTAATGTATGAAGTCTTAGGTTTAAAGAAATAATCAACAATTAAGAAACAACAAGTGGAGGATTGCGCGGCCATAACTTCCAAGGTGAATATTTCGTAAAATATTGATCCAGAGCTTATAATTATTTTTTCGACAATTTTTTACAAATTCAGTCTTCAATAGACAAAAAGAATTAGATCTCTAACCCAAGTAGTTGCTGAGATCTCTATCGCCGCGCAATCCACGTTACGTTCGCGCGGCCAGCTTAAAACCCTTATAACTTCTTTATTTCTACTTTGACAAATTTTTGGCGAAGTTTTTTTTTCTGTTTTTATAACTTGGCGGAGCAATCGTAACGCACACCAATTCCCTGGCGACATCAGCCATCTTAGCCAGGGGGGTTGTGGACCACTCTATTCGCATACTCTCAGACAGCATGGCTCTACTGCTAGCACTAAACAACCATATAGTCAACTCTGGGTTAATACACGAGTGTCATCAACGCCTGAACCAGGTTGGTAATCTCAATAATAGAACCATCCAATGTATCAAAGGGCATAGCGATTCCCGAGGCAATGATCCAGCGGACGAACTCACTAGAAGGGGATCGAGCATGGCAGCAGTGGGACCCGAACCCATCGTGCCACTCCCTTTCGGGTATCTACGCACACTGGTAAGGAAACGAACCAGTGAACGACACCACAAGCTGTGGCTGGACCATGGCGAGTGCAGGCAGGCCAAGGAAGCACTTCCTACTATCAATGGCCGCCTCACCAAACGGGCGCTTCGGCTGACCAAATTACAACTGCGCACACTTACAGCCGCCATCACTGGACACGGCTCTTTTAATAAACACCTCTTTGTCATAGGGGTCACAGACAGCCCTGTGCCGAGCCTGCATGGAGGAAGACGAGACAGCAGCCCACGTGCTTCATTGCCCAGTGGTTGCAACATACAGGGCAAAGTACTTCAGTAACCCAGGTACTCTCCGCGAGATTGTCAGCAACATCAAGGCGCTGCTGGCCTTTCTCGGGGAGTTAGGGTGGATCGAATAAATTTCCCACCCGCACGCAATATACGCGCTTTGACGTGGAGTTGCGGACACCAGCCCGTTATACAATACTATATCTCTTTGTTGAACATTTCTCATTAACTTACAATAATAATATTTTCACATTTTGCATTTATTAAAAAGTTCGTAGAACAAAAATATCAAAAATTCTGGTTGTTTACTTTTTCACTATACTAATTCTTAATTATCTCCTAAACGCGAGGACCGACTTATATGATTCAAACGGATTAAATGGTTTTAGACTTAGACCTTTCATTTGAGACCAAAATATAATTATCTCAACAAACAAAACATCTCATTTTCAAGTTGCTCTCGTAATTATCCAACATTATGAAACGTAACAATTCTTTTAAAAACTATCTTATCAAACTTTAAAAGTTAAATTTATTTTAAACTAGGTCTAATTCAATAAAAAAGGAATCAAATTTTATTTGTGAACAACACGATGATCTAAAATTAAACCAGCCGTTCTTGTTGTTCACTACCAAAACTTATTTAAAATAATACGGACGCGCCAGCTCTGAGCGCGAACGGTGACAACAGACTGGCGGAGTGGCAGCGCCACCACGCGAAACTATAGGCATTTATCGCAGTAGGTACGGCCAAGTGAAGGAGGCCTCATTGTCGGATTTGCCCTAAGGCCCAGTAGGCCCGGGCCTAGGACGGCCAGATATTAGGGGCGGCAAATCGTGACAAAAAATTCACTGAAGATAACAAGAAATAACTCAAATGCAAAGTACCTAAATATTTTAAAGGCTCGTGCACATTAAAGCGGACTGCACTGCACCACATCGTATGACAAAAATCTTCCTAAATCACTTTTATTTACGTATTTAAATATAAGTAATAATTATTTCGTACATTTCAAATATTTCGTAGATATAATATAAGTGATTTAGGAAGAATATTGTATAACCCAGTACTAACTAGGTTGTGGAAGTCAGATAGGCAGTCGCTCCATGTAGAATACTGGTATTCAGCTGCATCCGGTTAGACTGGAAGCAGACCCCAACATAGTTGAGAAAAGCCTGGGCAGATGATGAGCAAGAATATTGCTATACGCGCGAAGAGAAGTGAATTTGAGATTAGAGACGGCACGGTTGGCGCAGTGGCTGAGCGATTGACTGCTGCGCTTCGTGTCGCGGGTCCGATTCCCGCACGGAACAAATATTTGTATGGCCTACAGGTAGTTGTTCCGGGTCTGGCTGTTTGTGTATGTGAATTTAAATGTTTGTAAACGCACCCACGATACAGGAGAAATTCCTAGTGTTGGGCAAAGTTTAAAAAAATCGACGCAATCGAAAGCGTAAGCTATTTACTGGCGAGACTCATACAGGTGAAAAGATGCAACAAAAGAATGGTCGCGAAAATTTCAGAATCACTACTTTTTTGCTAGTAATTGAGACATTGTCAGAAGAACTGAAAAAACGACGGGATGCTTATAAATTACTTTACAATTAATTTAACTTTATTACTAACCTGACGGAACTAAGCATCTCAGAAGTCGAAGAAAAGGCCAAAGCATTGCAAATAGTTAATTCTTCGACAATTTGTTCGGAAGAATCTCTCCATTTTCGTTCTCACTGCTGCATAAAAAATGAGGAGCGGAACAGTGCTGTCAGTTTGTTAAAATGGTTACGAACTGAAAGTCTTCAAACCATTTAACCAAACGTGCATATTTCTATTCCTATGTGTGTGCACTCCCGCCAATAACTGTTCAGGGGAACGGTCGTTTTCTTGTTCGCAGAGTTAAAAACTATTTACGCACAAAAACGACGGAGCAAAGGTTAAACGATCTTGCTTTGCCTAACATAGAAACTGATTTTTAAGCAAATAGGATTGCGAAGATTTAATTAATGAATTTACTGCGCTTAAGTGTAGACGAGTTTTGAAACACATTATTAAATAAAACCTAAGATCGTTTTAAATGTTTTATTTAAATGTGCCTGAAACCTCGGAAAATATTACAAATTATAGTTAGCATAGCTATTATAGTTACTAAATTTCTGAATCGCTTTCGATAAAAGTTGGCAATAAAGTAAATGAATTATGTACTTAGTCTATATGATGGGTTCTGAGAAAGGGGCGGCACATGCCCTGGGGCCTAGAGCGGCCAAGATTGCAAATCCGCCACTGAGGCCTGCTTTGGTTCACACCGGGAACTACCGAAAAAGCCGAAGAAAGTATGAAAAGAGCCTCGCCCGCCTCGCTAGCTGGCGGTGTAGCCTGCACTATAAAGTATTTTTTACATCCAATTTCCAAAAATATATATATTTTTTTTTTAAACGATGCCCCACACTAGGAATTTCTTCTATATCGTGGTTGCGTTCACAAGCAATTAAATTCACATACACAAACAGCCAGACCCGGAACAACTATCTGTAGGCCATACAAATATTTGCTCCATTCGGGAATCGGACCCGCGACACAAAGCGCAGCAGTCAATCGCTCAGCCCACAGATATAGATAGACCTAGATAACGCAAGTATCACGATCTGTATGAAAACCAAGCGTGCCATTTTTTGAGTACCTATTATGACGTCACAAGCACTATTTAGTGATGGGAAAATCAAATCGATTCAAAGACGCCGCCGCGGACGGCGCCCCCCTCGTCCTACCCCCCGCCATGACGCCCACTGACGTCCGACTTGCGCTATGCTCCGATGCAGACTGAGTTCGAAATTGGCCACTTACGATTTTTGTACGTAAGCTACATAATAATATGGCACGCGAAGTAGTTGCTCTCGCGTTATCTAGGTCTATCTATATCTGTGGCTCAGCCACTGCGCCAACCGTGCCGTCAAATATCTTTGTATCATCACTTTTTGATTATGGTTTTGTTCAATGTCTAAACGTATCTAAATACTTCGAACACAAAATTGAACCATTTTTATGTTGATTGTGATAAATATACTGTACACACACATTACACATTTTTATTTCTAAGCCGTATTGATTTTATAATTATGTAACTCAATAATATCGTCTAAACGATCAAAATTGGAAATGGAAATTTGGAATTGGAATTCTAAGGGACTTACCAGTGAATGGGCAGCAGCGTTCTCTGTGATTTTTATAACAAACATACTGCGATCGCCAACCCGCCTGCCAAGCGTGGCGATTATGGCAAAACCCCCCTTGGGGAGGCCTATGTCCAGCAGTGGACGTCTTTCGGCTGAAATGATGATGATGATGATGATCAAAATTGTTGCGATCACTACGCCCGATCTTTTCCCGTGTGTGTGTCAGGGTTTCAAAAAAAAAACAGTATTTTTTTAAATTTTATAAAACAAACAGTTCAAATTGTTTTAAACAAGTGTTTTTTTGTTCTTTTTTATTTTTGCATTATTTCAAATTAATTCGACCTATAATGCTTCATTTCTAGACTAGATCTTTCATATCACATCATATCAACAATTAAAAATAAAAATTATAAAACATAATCCTCGAAGGGTTAGGCAAAGGTATACCTAATAGTGCACATACATTTACCCAGTTATGTTTAGAGGGGGCAAGCCTATTGATTAAAAAAATAAAAATCAATCAAATGTTATAATTTTTATTGTATGCATGTTTAAAAAATAGCTGTTATCTTGTCCCATATAAATCATGGTATTTAGATCTTTGTTTGATTGAATAAATAGTCATCACAAAAATAATGTTTTATTTAATCACAATGCCAATAAAAGTTCAAAAATATAACATAGCAATAGCATAGACTCAACTGGTTTTTATGTCAAGACTCCTAAATATTAATTTATTTTCATTTTATATCCATTCATTCGTCATGAAAAGTAATTTTGACCTTTTCACCGCCAACGTACACAGAACGCGATGCCTCGCCAGCGCCAAGCTATAAATGTATAACGAAGTATACAGTAAACAGAAGTGATGAGGATATCGTCATATCGATGAATGAGATTTACACGCTTTAAGTTAAGTTTTATTTATAATTTTACGAATATAAATAAAAACTGATTAAATATATTCATATTTGTTTTATGTCACATTATCCCTAGTAAGAAATACCAGTATAAATTATAAATATCAAAGGACCGAAAACATAACTCCATTAGAGCTCTAAGAAATGAGGTACATCTCTATTTGTTTCTTGACGTCATTCTTTGACTTCATTTCAAGTCCTTGGCGCTCAGAGCACGATAAATTCAATTGTTTTTCTTCCTTCTATTCTTGTCTACTCACGTGTTTTTTTAACGTTTTTCACCGTAGGTATCTAAGCGGAAGAATTTTTCGCTGTATTTAAAGTGTTTTTCGAAATGGAAAGTAAGTATGTATTTAAATTATAACACACTTGAAGCAGTGTATTTATCACAGCAGTGTTTTTAAAGATTTGTCTCTGTTCTTTTCTTCACTCAAGTATCGTTTACCCGTCATGTCTTTTTTTTTTAGGATTGGAAATTTTCTGATGGACCCCCCCCCCCCCCCGCTCGGAGCGGAAGGGAGTGTCAGACTTGTACTGACTAAAACCCATCCATGTTCCTTCTTTGCCCTTTGTGTTCCAGGGCCGCGGTATCTCTTTCGAACAGTCCCGCAGCCCTGCCAGGCATCGGCCCGTGCGGACCCCTACGTGGTTGCTGACATCTCTTTGAGGCGCGCGTGGAACACGAACGCGCCGTCGACACGGCCTGTCGTCATAAGACGGCCGGACGGCGAGCTAGCCCATAACTCGCCGTCCACAGGCCCGCGCCTACGGTGGCCAGGGGCCACCACGTGACCCCCGACGCCCAGGGCGTCTCCCGCGGCGGCTGGGACGTGAGGCTCCTTCCCTCTCACGTTCCGCCACCTCCTTCACTAGCATGACTGCTTCGCAGAAGGAGGTGACGGCTTCCCATTCCCTCTCGCTCCGGACGATGGCTTGAACCAGGGCCGGGCGCGAGAGGTCGCCGCCGCCGATCGCCTCTACGAGGACACGGCGCTGCTCCGCCCAAGCGGGACAGGCCTCCACAGTGTGCTGCACCGTGTCCTCCGGACGATCCTCACAGTGGAAACACCCGGGCGTTTCCACCCGCCTGATTCGGTGCAGGAACCTCCCGAAACAACCGTGTCCGGTGAGGACCTGCGTCAGGCGGAAGGTGAGGGCGCCGTGGCGCCTCTCTAGCCACTCCTCAAAGAGGGGACTTATCGCCACTATGGTGGCGTGCCCTGCACGGGGTTGCGACAGTAGCTCTCTCCATGTCACCATGAGATCGCGCCGGAGGTCTGTCCGCTGAGCGGCGATTTGCCGCGGCAGCGGAGAGTTTCCCCCCGACGTAGTGCCTCCGCGCGCCATTCGTGAAGGCGCGCGAGGACTATCGCCTCCAGATCCCATGGCGGCAATCCGGCAAGGAGGCTCGCCGCCTCACCGGAGATCGTGCGGTACCCCCGGACTAGCCTTAGGGCTATCCCCTTTTGGGGCGCGTTCAAGTAGCGGGCGGCTTGCCGCCTCAGAGAACGCGCCCACACTGGGGCCCCGTAAAGGGCCATGGACCGCACGACCCCCGCGTAGAGCCTCCGGCAGGAGGCGTTTGGACACCCCAGGTTGGGCAGGAGCCGCTTGAAGGCAGCCCCGGTCCGTTCCAGTTTGGGGGCCAAACGTCGGAAATGCTCCACGAAGTTCCACCGGCTGTCAAGGACGAGTCCCTGGTACTTCAGCGTCGACCCGACGCCGATGGAAACCCCTCCCGCCGTCAGTAGGGATCCCGACGGTGGCGCATTCCGAGGCCCATGAAAACACATGGCCTCGGACTTGTGCAATGCCACCTCGAGACCCAATTGCCGGATCCTCTCCACGACTATCGCAACCCCGCGTGTCATGTTTTCGGCCGCCGTCTCGTGCGACCTCCCTTGTGCCAGTACCAGCGTGTCGTCAGCGTAGTCTGCTACGCTGACAACGCTAGGGAGGTCGGCGCGCAGCACCCAGTCGTAACCGATGTTCCACAAGGCCGGCCCCAGAACCGATCCCTGTGGAACACCGCACGACATCTCTCGCCGGTTCCATTCTCCGCTCTGACCGGGGTACGTGATGGCCCTATCCGTCAGATAGTCCCCGACCACACGACGAAGGTAGGTCGGCACCCGGTGATACCGGAGTGCTTCCCCAATGCAGCTCCAGGGCATGGAGTTGAAGGCGTTGGCGATGTCAAGAGACACCGCCAAGACGACCCCGCCCCGGGAAACCGCGTCCCCCGTCGTCAGGGCTCTCACGCGCATGATGGCGTCCACCGTCGAGCGCCCCTTGCGGAAACCAAACTGGTGTTCCGCAAGATCCGGCCCCATTCCCGCGAGGTGCCCGGCGAGGCGGTTAGCAATAACTCTTTCAAAGAGCTTGCCCACCTCGTCGAGCAACACGATGGGCCGGTATGCGGACGGAGAGTCCGCAGGGCGCCCTGGCTTACGGATGAGGACCAGCTTCCCCGTCTTCCAACGAAGCGGGAACTGGCCTCTCTCCAAGCATGCGCTTAGGAGCCCTTCCAGTCGGGGCCCGAGAGCCTCAGAGGCCAGGACCCAGGCTTTGCCAGGCAAGCCATCGGGTCCCGGGGCGGTATTTCTGGCCTTCAGCCTGCGTACCGCCACTCTCAGGTCTACCCCAGTTACCTCCGGAACGTCGTCATCGGTGTGGTCCGCTTCCGGCACCGCAAGCGGCGGCGGAGCCATAGGCGGGGGAGGATGCCTCCCTCGCGAAGGGAACAGAGCGCTCACCACGTCCTCCACGAGCTCAGGCCGGAGACTCTGCGTCATCGGGGGGCCCGGGTGCGGAGTTTGTCCCGCACCATCTTGTAAGGGCGCCCCCACGGATCTCCGTTCAGAGACTCCAGCATCTCCTCGCGGGCCAGGTTCTTGGCCCGCCGGACAGCCTCTTGGAGGGCGGTCTTCACCGTTCTGTACCCCTCGTAAAGCTCCGCCTCACCCGTCATGTCTGCCATTCTAAAGCCGCGGTCCCACAGCATTCGCGGCGAGCATTCCCACGGATCATCCCATACATTCGATCGGACGGCAACGACAGCTCATCCGAACCCAGTTCTTCATTCATTTTTCACTATTTTTTACTATTATTAGTAAAAATAAAACAGTGTATAAGCAAATTGAAAGAAGGATACGTGCGCGTCCTGATTGGTGCTGCACTATGCCAAAGTGACCTTGACAGCCGTACGCTTATGACGTCACAAAACGACTTCTATCATAGTCCGTGGCGCCCGGGGCACGGAAAACCAATTGTTTTGTAGAGATGGGAATATAATTATCGACAAGGATTGATAACAACTATGTAATTCTGGATCGGCAACTATCTGAAGGTCGAAATTCGTTTATTTTCCTTTTGTTATAGAGTAGTTCACTAAGTTCATATTTTACCGACCTCAAATTGTTTTCAATAGTAGTATTAAATATTTCAACGGGCGAAATCAAACAGTTATAACTTTCGCGTCACATCACTGGCCGACTATATATCAAGTCTTTAGCGTTCTGGGAACAGTAAAAATGTCCGGAGTTTTTGTTTTTGCCGATTTTAAGACAAATAAAGGCTACTTTTGGGTGTAAAAGTAAAAGACAGGGTATTAGACCGTGCTATATTAAATAATAAAATGAAACGAAGCTTTTAAATACAGTAGTTTTATGTTTTATAAGTAGTTAAAAATTTAGAGCTTCTAATGAAGTCATGGCGCTGGTGGCACGAAAATCTGAAACTTCTATTGAAGTCCGTGGCGGTGAAAAGGTTAAAGCTTGTTTTTTTCTTATTGTTTTATTCAATGCTTAAAACTTGTTTTAATATGTGTTTTTAAACGTGTGATAAAAACACGGTTTAAAGGCAAACTGTTTTAAACATGTGTATTAAAACAACTTGTTTTAATAGTGCCAACCCTGGTGCATGTATATCTGCATGAACAGCGCACACAAACATAGCATTGCAACGCATTTACCTAAACTCTAACGAGTGAATTTTATACAAGGAGTCTTAACCGAAAAATACAATAATATATTTTAAGCTTTATAATGGTAATTTTAATAGTTTTTCGTACATTTTAGGTACTAAAACCGACACAACAAACAGCACAGACCATGGGCGTACCCAGCATTTTTTAAGGGGTGGGACAGAAGTAAATAAGCTAAGTAGTAGGAATTAAAAATGCTTTTTATTTACTGACTTATTCGTTTTATTGACTGCACTACACCTTATTTATTTCTGCGAGGGTTCTGGTTAATTCTAGCTAAAATTTCGTTTTCAAATGTATGATGTGCTGCCAAAACCCTCTTTCTATGCTCACTCATCATACAGAGGCCGACAAGACGGTTTTCTGTCATTGTTGACCTTAATCAAGTTTTTATTTTAATGTGAAAAATGTTAAAGTACCCAAATGAATATTTAATTTTGCCTAAAAATTCTTAGCTTCGGGTCTAAGAGCAGCACCTTGCCCCACCGTGGGTACGCTCATGGACACATACTGATCTATGGCTAAATTCGCGCCCTTTTTTTCCTTATTAAACATTTAAATTATGAATTTCGCTGTTATTTTAATTTTAAAATACAGAACAAAAATTTTACATAACACTCGGGCAGTGTTGCCACTTTTTCTTCCCTGCATGCCTCCGACAATGCACCCCTTCACTATGAAGAGCACGACGGACAGTGTCAACACTTGTGTCAAATAAACCAGCATAGTGGTTTGTTGGCAGATATCCATTCTCTTCGTACTCCCCTACCATGGTTTGACGCTGCGATGTGTTTATACGTCGTGGTCTACCAGTTCTCTGATGGGGTTGCAAAGAACCCTCCTCCTCAAATCTTCGTACCCACAGAACAACAGTTTTTCTCTGCAACAATATAACAGAAATATTTTATTACGCCATAACCATAATCAGCCTATAATGTTCCCACTGCTGGGACACAGGCCTCCTCTCTATGAGAGGAAATGGGCTATAATCCACCACGCGAGCCCAGTGCGGGTTGTTAGATGTCACATGTCTTCGAATTTTTGGTTCTACGACATGCCGGTTTCCTCACGATGATTTCCTTTACCGTTTTGAGAGCAGTGGTGATGAAATAAATTACACAAAGTAATGCGCCTGCCTGGGATCGAACCCACGACTTACTGTTCGTAAGTCGGGGCCGCCACCACTGGGCCCCCGCTGCTCTCCGCATTATAATACGCAATAATGTTTATTATGTAATATTATCATCTTCCTCGCCTTTTCCCAAATATGTTGGGATCGGCTTCCAGTCTAACCGGATGCAGCTGAATACCAGTATTTTACATGGAGAGACTGCCTATCTGACCCCCACAACCCAGTTAGTACTGGGTAAAACGATACCCCTTGGTTAGACTGGTTGTCAGACTTTCGGGCCACTGGCTACCTGTATCGACTGTCAAAGATCTACAAATGACAGCCGGGACCAACGGCTTAACGTGCTTTCCGAGGCACGGAGGAAACTCGGTATGTAATGGGCGGTCACCCATCTACGGACCAACCTAGACAAGCGCGGCTTAACCTTAAGATCGGCCCGACCGGCTGTTATTATTTAGTCATGAGCTCATCCTTTATTATGCAATATACTAACTAAAAATAATGGAGTTCAATTTTACATAAAAGTGTAAAAACAAAATTACTTACGTTAACACCGATCTCTCTAGCTATTTCTGACAGGTTTTTGCCACGATCATGCAAAGCAATTATTTGAGCTCTTGTGCCGGAATCAATATTGTTACGCGTACTCATTTTGGTAAAACGTTTGCTTTGATTTTTGCTTCGCTGGCCTTTCTTGGAGAGCTGTTTCTCTTCTGATTTCTCTAGTCCTGAAACTTCAGTTGGTTGGTTGGTGGTGGTTGGGTTGGGTAGGTTGGTGGTAGTTTTTGATCCTTAGGGGCCATCCTTGAATGACGTGAGGTTTTTTAGGCCACTTTCATAGCCCCCCTTGGTAATACTTTGTGAGGTTTTAGGCTACCCCTTCTCCCCCACATATTTTTTATTATTACAAAGATCAGGCCTACCATCAAATTTTAGTTAGCCGTTCAATTCCGATGCAATCCAGTCTAGGTACCTAAACTGAATCGCTAAGATTCGTACCATGAAGTGCCTATTACTAACTGGCGTTTGAATTGCTCACGGAGGGATGAACGAACGTAATTAATTGTCTGTTCTCCGCGGTGTGAGAAAGAGATGACGATGTGCAGTCGTTGCATAAGTCTGTCTCGTTTACTCGAACCATATGCGTTGCGTTTCGAAACCTAGTTGATGAAATTATAGCGGTAAGTTACGGTTATTTTGTGCAAAAATTACAACAAATACATTTTAAAATTGCACTTTAATGCGTCAACTCATTAAATAATAGTAATGTATATAATTTTTTAAATTACAAATTAAAGGTTTGCTTAATCATCATCTGCCTAGCCTTTTCCCAACTATATTGGGGTCGGCTTCCAGTCTAACCGGATGCAGCTGAATACCAGTATTTTACATGGAGCGACTGCCTATCTGACCTCCACAACCCAGTTAGTACTGGGTAATACGATACCCCTTGGTAAGACTGGTTGTCAGACTTAAAGGTTTGCTTAATGTTGTCGTAAAAATAATTTGAATAAGACGAGTTTGGATTGGAACGCACCTCCACTCATGTTTGATTTGACAGGAAGCGGTTGTTGTTGTTGCGATTTGTTTTGACAGTTTTAATATCTCAAATTATTATCGAGAGAACATAAGTGTTATTGTTAGTATTTTAAAGTATTTTTAACGTTTCACTGAGGTAAAATAATTGGTAATACGAAATAATGGCGTAAGTATTCTTGTGGAGTTAGTGAATATTTTCATAAAATAAACTTACAAACTTCTTTCTCAAAAGCGTACTTAAAGTTTTTTAAGTGTGCCAAAGTATTTTAAGCGTTTGTTTTTACAGTGATGTATCGCGTCGAATCGCCCATTCCCTCTCATAGAGAGGAGGCCTGTGTCCCAGCAGTGGGAACATTATAGGCTGATTATGATCGCGTCGAAGAGTGACTTACGGTCAACTTGAGCAGCTTTGGGAATTTCTTAACCAAAAGAAAGCCATAGCAGCGGGCTATAATAAATCATCCCAAGCTAGGGAATTTTCAAAGAATATGTGGGAGAATAGCCCAGTATTTAAATTCCCATGGTAATGGTGCAATTAAAGATTGGAAAGGATCGTGCAAAGTAAGTAAAAAGAATATATTAACTATTAATAATTTATTTTTGTCAAAAAAATATATCCCTGCAGCTTAACAAGATAATGTATATTTTTTAGTATTGGAATGATTATAAATCAAAATTAAATAAATTGGCTGCAGCTACTAGAGCATCTCACCAGCAGACTGGAGGAGGTTCGTCAGAGATAAAAAAGATTACAGACATTTAAAAAAAAATCCTTCCGATTTTAGGAGATGATTTTGGTACCGGCCTGCCTGGTATGCAGGTAGAGCCATTTGAACCAGTGAGTATTATTTTTTATACTTGCTCATTTGTTCATATTGTATAAAAATATTTGCACAGTTGCATGTCATTTTAGTTATGTAAATGAAGGAAGAAAATTAATTATGATTTGCAGGAAATACAAGAAACAAAGAGTGGCTTGGACACGCCATTAAATAGTTATTAGTTCTGGAAGGCGAGACGGGTTCTGAGAGTATACTGACTCTCTGTCCAGTCCATATTTATGAAGGGATGAGCCCAGAAATCATGGAAGCAGGGCCATCAACCAGAGTGACATCCCCTCCACCTGCGTCGCCACACGAGCACACTACCACTGGTGCGCCAGACCTGCAGAGCACTCCTCGTCGCTCACCACGCCGCCGACGACACACGCGACGAGATACTGACGCTCTTATTTGCATATCTGAGAGGAGAGCCAACATAAAGGAACAAAATAGTGAAACCCTGAAAAACACTACAAGAAATGAAGAAAATAAAAGAAATATTGCAGTTGAGGTAAGTTTATATTTTTATTACTTACTACTTAATTAAAAATAGTCCTCTTAACTCACACCTAAATATTATTGTTAATTACAAATACAGTACCAATAAACCTCATAAAAACAACCATAGCTAAGAACATAATAATTATAGATTCTAATAAACAAAAATTAAATATTCATTTGCTAAGAGAAATTATATAAAAATATCATACTAAGTCTAATATGCTTAAAAAGTAATAATAATTAAAAGATATTTTAAGCATACTATACTATTCTCATAATCACGCATCATGTGGCTTCGAATGTAATTATTCTATAATACTAAATTGTCAAATTATCATTCTAGGTCAGTCGGGCACACCACAGACGGCGAATGAGGTTGTTTCTGATGGTCACATCACGTTGAAGAGCTTGGTTGTTGCTGCTGACACTTTCATTATGAGTATCAGTCAAATTCACCTGCATCTGGGCTTCTTGAAGTATGTCTTCGTTACTTAATTTTGGCACAGGAATGTTAGCTCTATTACAAATGTTATGCAGAATCACACAAGCACTTATAATGGAGGCAGCAACTTTTGGTCTGTAGTGTAAAACTCTGTGTACCAGAAGGCAACGAAAACGTGCTTTAAGTAGCCCAATTGTTCTCTCAATCATATTCCTAGTCTGGATATGCATATTTGTGTAAAGGCTCTCTGGTGTATCAGGATTTGCATTGATAATGGGTGTCATCATGTAACTTCTCAATGGATATCCCGAGTCACCTGCAAATAGGAAAATTTAATTCATATTAAAATATGTTTTGTTATTTTAGAATTTGTAAGCCAAATAATTATTTTTATAAGACTAAAACGATGCCAAAGTTTTTATATTTTAGTGATTATTAATGTTAAATATATGACCAATTACAAAGTATTTTGATAACAAGGAAAATTACTAAATTTATTGTATCAATAGTTGTAGAATTTAAGATTAAAGTGATTAAGTTTATAATTTGTTTAATTTATTAAAAAAATATACTTCTACTCTTACCTAGTAACCATGTACATTCATTTATATTTTCTAAATGTGATTTTAATGGGTGCACATTCCAAATGAATGAATCGTGTGTTGCCCCACCATAGCTAGCATCTACACTAGTGATCTGCATGTCCGCATCACAAATCTGTATACAAAATATAGATTAGAACATGATATATTACATCTTAAAGTTGTAACTATTTGCTACAAATACTTGCATGTCATTCTGAACATTTTTGCTACTTGGAAAGTGTTCACAATATACTTAACATACAAGTATTGTATATTAACAATGCAGTAACTTAAGAAAACTTACCAACTGAACATTTAATGAATAATAGTGCTTTCTACAAAGATATCTTTCTTCATTGTCAACTGGCCTAACTATTGCTATTTGTGTGCAGTCGATACATCCCAGTACACCGGGGATGTTAAATTTTTGATAAAACCTAAAATAAAGTTCCTGTATATAAATTACTATTATGCAAGTGGTAACACAACAGACTTACCTGATTTATAATATATATAGGAAGGAATAAAGATAACAAAATAAATTAACCTAGCCCTTATTTTACTTCTTTCTTCATATTTTTTGGGAAAAATAATGTATTTTCTTCTCATCTCAGGAGAATCAATGCATGCCGTTACTTTAGCTATTATAGAGGAAACTGTTGGCTGAGCTATAGAGTAAGCACTTATGTCTCCAATGGGTCTCTGGTATGACCCTGTCGCATAGAACGATAGTGTAGTTAAAACCTAAAAAAAAATGATATTAAATGAGTAGATGCATGTATCCAGATAACTTATTATATTGTGCCATTGTTTTGTGAATAATTTGACTTCTACCTTTGTCTCTACTGATAAATCAGTTGATTTTGTTGGATTTTTCAACAATGGCCTCAGCTCATCACACAGTTCTAATACCAATTGTTTAGACAACCGATATTGCTTTATAAATTCTGCATCTTCCAAATCAAAGGGGTCCGATTGTTCCCGTGTTAGACGTCTTTTTTGTCGCCGTGTTGTGTTTATTTCATTATCATTTTCTAAGAATTCAAAAATGACTAATTCGTCAGACATTACAATTAAAAATGGCTCTAGAAATCACTTTTTTACATTTACAAAATAACGAAATACCTTGAATTACGTATATTTTCACTATTTTTTTAAAGTTATTAACAAAACGATTCACTTCACGCCAAGAAAGTAGCACCTTTTTTTGGATAGCTTAATTTGACACATAAGATATCCAATTTAGGTTGAAATACATAACATTTCAACCTAAATTGGATAGCTTATGTGTATCAAAAATGCATGGTACGAAAAATGAATGAACATGAATGAACAAAAACGGTTTGCGATCCAATTGCAGACTTGATTTGGAGTCAACCTAAACTGGATAGCTTTAATGACGTCGTGGTATGAAATAGCAAAGCAGTTTATTTTAGGTCGTCAATTGAATCGCAATAATAGTTCATAGTAGGCCTCCAGCAGATGGTTTTAGAAAATGTTTAAAAAAAAAAATATTTTTACACGACACACATAACATCTTTATTGATCCTTAGGGGCCATTCTTGAATCACGTTAGGTATTTAGGCCACTTTCATAGCCCTTGGTAATAAATACTTTGTGAGGTTTTAGGCTACCCCTTCTCCCCCATATATTTTTTATTATTAAAAAGATTAGATGGTTTTAGTATCTGTTTTAAAAGAAATTTATTTACACTATAATTTTTTTTTTGCTGCTCATAGTGCCAGTAAGGCTTAGGGGCACTATAAGCAGCAAAAAAAAAAAATATAGTGTCGATACTATAGATAGTATCTATACCCAATAGTAACGATCCTATCGATAGTATCAATACCCAATAGTATCGATACTAATGATAGTATCAATACCCAATAGTATCGATACTAATGATAGTATCAATACCCAATAGTAACAATAGTATCAATACCCAATATTGTCGATACTATCGATAGTATCAATACCCAATAGTAACGATACTATCAATAGTATCAATACCCAATAGTATAAATACTAACGCTAATATCAATACCCATTAGTATCGATACTAACGATGGTATCAATACCCAATAGTATCGATACTATCGATAGTATCAATACCCAATAGTGTAGATACTAACGCTAGTATCAATACCCAATAGTATCGATACTAACGATGGTATCAATACCCAATAGTATCGATACTAACGATAGTATCAATACCCAATAGTAATGATACTATCGATAGTATCAATACCCAATAGTGTCGATACTATCGATAGTATCAATACCCAATAGTATCGATACTAACGATAGTATCAATACCCAATAGTATCGATACTAACGCTAGTATCACTACCCAATAGTATCGATACTAACGATGGTATCAATACCCAATAGTAATGATACTATCGATGGTATCAATACCCAATAGTGTCGATACTATCGATAGTATCAATACCCAATAGTATCGATACTAACGATAGTATCAATACCCAATAGTATCGATACTAACGCTAGTATCACTACCCAATAGTATCGATACTAACGATGGTTTCAATACCCAATAGTATCGATACTAACGCAAGTATCAATACCCAATAGTATCGATACTAACGATAGTATCAATACCCAATAGTAATAATACTATCGATAGTATCAATACCCAATAGTGTCGATACTATCGATAGTATCAATACCCAATAGTATCGATACTATCGATAGTATCAATACCCAATAGTATAGATACTAACAATAGTATTGCTCAATTTCTTGGATAGACATTATCAATAGTATTGTAAAATTGAAATACTATCAGTAGGGTTATAGATATTCTGACTATTTCTCAAGGTCACAATAGTATTGAAAACCTATCGTTAGGCAATCAATAGTAAGGCAACACTAATGCTAATCACTTCCTATTAAGTGGACTGTCATCCTGTTTGCTTATACAACATTAGTTGTAGTATATGCGAAACCTGATACACATGTCTAGTATTTTTATGTAAAGAATCTATGTACAAAATTTCAAAACTATCATGAAAAATCACAAAATTATAAGCTTGTTCTGTTACCTAGTTGTCCGCACAAAACGTGGTGACCACGCAGCGCGCGCCTCCAGCGTTGTCTTGAGCTTATTGATAATAATAATTTGGCAGTAGGTACCTAAATTATTGCGATAGGTATTCAAAGTCACTTGGTGTCCAACTTTTAATGTTTTTAAATATTTTTGGGAAAAAATATAACATGGTTTAAAAATTATTGGAATTGATTCAGTTACTTATTCTCAACAAACTATATTCAGGTTTCGCATATACTAAAAATAATGTTGTATATTGATTAAGTAACTAATACTTACTATTGGTCTCCACAGCTTTTCGCTTCTTCATAGATAATTCTTGTTCTTCTTCCACTTCAATTTTATCATCACGTCCTGAATCTGATTCAGATAGGTGTGGGAGTATATCTTCTATACCTAGACAGCTATTGTTTAGATTTTCCAGGTCTAGATCTGTAGGTAAACAGTAAAAGTGATAAGAGCATTGCTTGTTTATAGTGCCATTCGTAAGAGAAACAATTTCATTTAGTTTAAGATTATTTAATGATCATATTATATTTTGTTCTTAAAACATACCATCATTTTGATATTCCTCTTTTGGCTCAATAACATCATCTTGTCTCTCACAAATAGCTGGTACTTCTTCTTTGATAGCAATGCTGTCAGTTTCACATCCATCAACTACGCTTACATGCACTATTGGACTTTTAATAAACCCAGTGCAACGATGTAAGTCGTCTTGGCTTATTGAAAGATTTGGCTGTAAAAAGATGATTCCAGTATTAATATTTTGAAGTCACTCAAAAGAGCCTCCATAAGTGATTATACTTAAGTAAGCCCAAGGCACCCTAGACAGGTGACCATGCTACCAACCTCACTGACCACTGCACAAGCTACAGTTGCATAATTTGACCCACCATGAGAGAGGACCGTTATCAGAATACCAAGTACATGTACAAGTTTCATAGCCATACTATGGGCAGTGTTCAATGTATCATAATTATTATCACCTTCATTTGACCAAAGTGTACACTCAACACTCCCAAGGTATTATTTGTATGAAATCCAGACAAAATAGGCATGAGCTTGAAAGAAACAATTTCCACATAAACCTCTTGAACGGCGCGTACACTCCGGCCATACGTAATGTTCAACTAAAATTAAAAGGTATGAGAATAAATGCCTATTGAAGAAAAGCTTACCTCATAGTCTTCATTCAGCATTTGAGCGAACAGCTCTTCAGCTTCCAAACATTTTCTCAGCAATCGGAAGCATTGCTTTAGTTTAGCACAACAGAAGAAACAAGCAAGGATCGGTCTACTGTCTTTAGTTACAAACTGCAACAAAACTTATCATATACATATTATACTATTTTGTTTCTATGAATAAAATACCTTCAATGTTAGGAATATGTTGTGTATTCAAAGACAGATTGGCGATGTTAGTCGAGGTTCTGTGGCTTCTGTCACTGCATGTTGTTTTTACCGTCTTTTGTACCACATTTACCGCAAAAAATAAATAACTTTGCATTTTGACTTTGAATTTGTTTCATCAAACTGTTTTCCTTCACTGATGGCCGTGGTTTCTACTTTCCTAAGAGGACAGCGACCGAAAATTCGTATGAATCCTATCCTAATCCGTGTATGAGATCAGAGGCAGTTAAAACAATTAATTAAACAATCTCTTCAAGTATCAACTTACTGGAATATCAGTCAGCTTTTCATAAAGTTCATGCAAGTTCTTGTTGACCACTACATACATGTTAACATTCTCCACTAAACAAATCCTACACATTGGCAGTTTTTCCATCTTTTAATTCATAAAGTTATTTATAAATATTAAAAACTGATAATTTTGTCAACTTGACATTAAAATCCACAGACCAAAGAGTAGAACCTTCAACCTAGAGCTAGGGATGCTCGATTCATCAAAGGTAAATAAATGTTACTACATTGATGTTAAATCCTCGAAGACATCGAAATATCGATGAATAATATTGACAGTTTGGCCATGACAGATATGTTCAGAGCCATCCAACGTGCATTGGGAGTTGGAGTTTTTGATGAGAAAATGTAGCTCATTGCCGATTCCACTTTTCCCGACTACCCGTCAAGATATTCGTCGCTGTCCTTTGACCGATTTTGGCGTTAAAATCACCTAAAACTACCGTTCTCTTTCCAAGAAATACCCAAAGGGCATCCCTTTTTGTATTTCTTGGAGAGGTTTTGCCAAGACGCTGTAAAAGTTCTCGATTTCATCCTCGCTAGATTGAGCGGTAGACGCAGAGAGACGAACTTCCTCACAGTGCGAGCCGTATCAAGGAGTACTGCCTTCTGAATCAGGCTTTTGATCCAACCGCCTAGCGAGAGCCCCGAGAGATGTTCGTCGAAGCACTTGGCCATCAGGCTATTGGCCGTTACGACTATCGGAAAAATGATGTTGAAAGCTAAGAAATACTGAGAAAGACTAAACCTCGCGGTTGTTGTGTAGACCCTCCACGTCTTCGCATTTAAAAAGCCTCGACCCCCGCACTTCCGCGGGATGTACTGTCTTATCCCCGATGATCGTGGGTGATGCATCTGGTCTGCTTCGGTCCGAGTCCATTTGGGTATGCCGTAAGACTAGTATGTTCATTAAGGCTGAATTTGCACCAGAGATGTGCGAGGTAGCTGAGCGGTGCGAGAATGCGAAACGAGGCTGCGTACCGGTGTAAGCATTTTCACCAGAGATGTGCAAGGCCGCTGAGCGTTGCGAAGATGCGTAGCGAGGATGTGTAACGGTGTGAGCATTTTCACCTGAGATGTGCAAGGCCGCTGAGCGGTGCGAAGATTCGTAGCGAGGATGTGTAACGGCGTGAGCATTTTCACCAGAGATGTGCGAGGCCGCTGAGCGGTGCGAAGATTCGTAGCGAGGATGTGTAACGGTGTGAGCATTTTCACCAGAGATGTGCAAGGCCGCTGAGCGGTGCGAAGATTCGTAGCGAGGATGTGTAAAGGCGTGAGCATTTTCACCAGAGATGTGCGAGGCCGCTGAGCCTTGCGAGGATGCGTAGCGGGCTTGTTTCTGATGCGAGCGGTAACCATACACCGTATAGTGACTGCTATTTTTTCGCTCGCGTCCGTCACTAGCACCATCCCTCGGCTAGCGGAGGCTAGGTAAATGAAGTGATTGATTCTTTTAAGACACATCCCTAACCGGCCTTAAACCGGCAAAAACCCAACCTTGAAACTCCCTTTTGAACTGTCCACCTCCATCTGCACCTGCACAAAGTAACGCACCTTGACTTGGCCTCTTAGTTTAAATAAAATAAAACTCAGAATTATTTTCCGTATGTATGTATTATATCTTGACAAATGGAGATCAAAAATGAAGATTTTGTAGATTTTCTCAAGAAACATCGTATTTAGAGCATAAATCATGAATTTTAAACACAAAAATAAACTAGCGTTTCTTTTTAAACAGCCAAATTCATCACATTTTAAAATATATATACATAATATTGATAATCAGCGATTGTAGGTACTCATGACAGGCGGTTTTGACAATTGATATTTAATCTCTTTTTTTAGCGCTTAGATTCCGTATAGCGCCATCCCTTTCTATCATTCGAAAAATACATTTGAGCACCTTTGCTAAATTAACATGTAATTTGCGAAAATATGTCTTAAAATATAAACTTTTGTGAACAAAACAAATTCAAGACTTAAAATTACTCTTACATATCAAAGTGTTATTTCATAACAAATATTTTTTAAATCTATGTTATTCGTAATTAATTATGTTTGTTTCAGTTTAAAACACTAAAACAGGGTTTCTGTCAAAGTTTATGCTCCTTCCTTGATAGGCTATTCATAGGTAAACAAATAAAACTTGGTTTAGAAACGAAACTCCATCGCAAGAAGTTAAGAAGTTTCGTTTTTATACCAAGAATTATTTATTTTTCTGTATTCCTTTGGCCTCCCGTGGCCTCCAAGCAGTATTGTTTAAATCTTATGCAGTGTAGGTAAGAAATGGCGCTAGACGTCCTGTATAGCTCCAAGTCGATCCCACACAAATGACATGCAAGAAATACTGCTAGAGGTACGTACGGGCCCTGTACAGTATCTACAGACCGTCTAATATATTTTGGCAGACTATCCAAAAAGTGCTCAAAAAATTATTAAAACAATGTTTTTGCATTGGAAGCAAGATTTTATTTATTCTGTCTTCTGTCTAAATATACTAGACGCACTATATTCTTGTTGCTAGCCTGCTAACAATGCTTCTAAAAATAAAAGACTTAGATCCTAAAAGTACGCGTTCTGACTCTATGATAAATTCTTGTACCCCATAAAATATGTCATCATTTTAAACGTTACATAGTAATATCCAAGTTTCAGAACGGGTCTTTATAATTTTTAACATTATCGAAATAAATCTATAACAACATTAATGTATAATGGTACCAAAGTGTATAGATATGACTATTAATAAGCCATTTCTAAGATATTTCAGAAATTTGATGTCTGATGCTGGCCATATAAAGTACAAAACGAATTTTCACTTTAGTCCTAGATAAAACCATAGAGCCTGTTATTGTATTTTGAACTTTATCCCGACTTGGTACAGTTATTTTGATAGTCTTGGTTGTCAATTCTGTATTTAGAACTACGAGTCGTGGTAAACTACGAAATTAAAAAAATGGCTCTATGGTTTAAACCTAGTTCCAAGGCAAACCATGCTTTGTCTATGATTTGGCAACTTGTCCCAAAGGATAGAATATGACAGCAAAAAAACTCAATTCTTAAAATATCTTATGAATGACCTTAAAAAAATATATTTAATACATTCTTATTATTATCTAAAAACACTAATTTCTAAAATCTTACATCAACTAACTTGTGTATTTTCGCGCCAATAAAATTCCATTGACAAAGTAAAGCTCCATAAACGTTTAATTCTTTTTTCAATAAAGACAAATATTCTCGTTACTTGTTGATTTTAGGTTTAAAAAAATGGTACCTGTTGTAATGGTAATTTAATGTTCCATAGTTTAAATTTACTGCAACCAATTGGCGCGAAATGAATAATATCGTTAACATAAAACCTACGATTTATTAGAAAATAACGTGTTTAACGCACAACCATTTCGATCAATACATATTTTATCAAAAATGTTATTTTATCGGTTAATTATAATATATACAACATATTTATCGGTAAGTAATAACATTTATTTCAGCTCGTTTAAAATTTTTGCGAGCGAATTTGTCATATTTTCATTCAGTAAAAAATAAACGGTTATTTTATGTTTACAAACTACCCTTTCAGAAACTATCTATCCTTGTCATTTCTTTTTGAATAAAGCGAGAGGGCTTAGACTAACAACACCACTTAAAACATTAGACATTTATTCATTGTAAAAATCATGTGAATGTTATCTGTTGCATTTAAAAACAGATTTGCCGTTAAAAGAAAGACTTGTGTACCTAGTAAGCAAGTAGCAAAACTTTACTATTGCTATCCTTTACTCCAAACCAAAAACAAGAAAGAGACAGAAAGATATAAAAACTGTCAAATTCGACTGAATTTTCATAGAATGTTAGACGTCATTTTGGAAAATGGCGCCAAAACACATGCTTCGTTTCAGTAGTTTGACACTTCAAACTAAACCGTCTCTATTTCGTTCTCTGTCAGAAAAAGATAGTAATACATTTATTTTTTTAAAAATCGTCGCACATAACATCACCCCTGTACTTCCATAAGTTAGACAGAGGTGTAACTATAGTATACTCCCATTTAGCCAAGTCTTGTGAAGGCAAGCCTGTCACCATCAATCGGATCCATAGGGAAAAAATCCAATAACACGACTCAGAGAGGCAGTCAGCTTCTTTCACGTAAGTAAAAATATATTCGGTCATTATAAAAACCCTTTTTAGGGATCTCTTTAATTACAATTAGTATAAAACTATCTTTCGAAATTATCGGGTTTTCTCACCGAAAACCTATTGAAATGCATAGTTTTTTCTATACTTGTTATACCGAATAAAAGAGATCTTATGTCAATTTGACAGCAACGCCACTTTCTTTTTAAGATTCGGGCAGAGTTGTACCTAGAACTCCCACATTGTGCAAATTACATGAAAAAAGTTGTTCTGAATTCTGCATATTAATTTGCCTAAGAACTTAGTTTGAGTGCTACCAAAACATTATTAGTGCATTTTAATTTTCGAAACTTTTATGTTAAAACTCAAATATTACTAGAACATTTTAAGTTTGTAAACACATTCTAAGGCCTTGCACCACACCGAATAACAAAATGCCCTTAAAAAAATCTTACCAACGCCCAGTAACTGGTTTGTGGAGGTTAGACTGGAAGCCGACCTCAACATAGTTGGGAAAAGGCTAGGCAGATAATGATGTGGTGCAAGCAAACCTCAGTTAGTGGGTTTCATTAGCTATTGTAGGTGTGTTCAAGGAATTTGTAGGTATTTTTGATATCTTGTATGCATGTGTTTGGTAGGTACTATTATGTGTTTAACGGCATTTCTTGAGGAAGTCCAGTACTTCTTGTGGGTAGTTTTGCCTGGTGGTGGTCTTCGCAGCCAGCCGGGCTAGGTCCAGCGGGGTTTTGGTGCTAAGGAAGAGAAATAAATAATAATGTTTATATGATATTCTATTTAAAAACACAATTTAAATATTCAAAAAATATTTACGCCGTAAAGGCGCATTTCTGTTTGCCGAAATTAAAAAAAAAACAATCACCGCCGACTACAGTAATTTAACCAATTTGGACTTTGTTTATGTATTATGTGGAAATTTTTATTTTCGCACACGTTGTGATAAATGAAAAAAATCCACGTGTGTGAAATACATTGCATGTTGAACCTAATTGTAGTTGAAAAGAGCTAGTTTTCGAGGAAATGCATTGAAAAATATTTACTTTTATGAACAAATTAACATTTATCTGTGTTCTAAATTAAAATATATTTTAATGTTCTATTCCTCATATAAGGCTGTTTAGCGGTTTCATATCTTTGCTTCTTCTTCGACCTGGCGAAAGCAAGGCGTGAAAAAAAAACGCAAATAAAATCAGTTTCCTAATAATTCATGACAAAAATACTTTTCGTTCTATTGTTTCGAAAGTGTATTGAAAAACGTCGTTTGATACACGTGGGCATTTATTACTGCAGTTCTGGACTCTATAACAACCTCGCCTGCGGCTCGGGTGTGAATTCCGCCGCGAATGCAACAACAAAGTTTCCCCACTTTCAAAAAATGTACTATTACATACACCCGCTTAAGTCCGTAGACGTGAGTCACCTTTTGATGGCTTCCAAGTAGACCGAAGATAAATCTTAATATTTAGTAAGTAAAGGGTTTTACCTCAAGTTAGGATGATGCGCCAGACTCTTCCACTCCTTGCGGGGCAGTTGGTTGAACATCATCAGCACCAACTGAAGGTCGCAGTGAGCAGAGTTCACCGCTAGATGGAGCGCAGTGTCCCTCCCTTTTTGGTCCTGTAGAGTTAGATGAAGCACTTGGTTATTTATTAACAGAATTTTAATTCTTCAAGGTTAAGCAGCGCTTGCCAAGGTCGGTCTGTGGATGGGTTACCGGTCTATATCATACAGAGTTTCCTCTCTGCCTCGGTAAGCACGTTAAGTCGTTGGTCCCGGCTGTCATTTGTAGATCTTTACCAGTCGTTAGAGGCAGTCAGTGACTCGATAGAGATGACCAGTCTTAACCAAGGGGTATCGTTATTAGTTTAATACCCAGAACTACTGTGAGACTGTGTTGTGGCGGTCAGATAGGCAGTCGGTCCATATAGCTGCATCCGATAGAAGTTCGTTATTTTCATGACGAACACGTCCAAAAATAAATAAACTGTTGACTGAAATCGGTTGAGTGATTTCGGATATTGGCATGTACGAACATAGCGACACGTTGTTATACAAAGTGTAAACGGACCCTTCACGAACCCCACGCAAATTATTGCTGGGAAGCGACTTTTTTTGGGATGAAACATTACGTTTTACTGTAAAACTCAATGTAACGCACTCAAAACATTGCGCTGATGGATGCGTTGAATAGTAAACGGATTATGGAGGTATTTAAGTTAATGTTATGACCTTAAAAAATACTATTTAAAAAAAAAAGCTTGTGGAAACTTTGGAAATTTGACCTCGAATATCTCCGTATGTAGTGATTACATACGGGACCAAAGCGTGGTCGCTCACAATGGGCCTTATCAAAAGGCTTAAAGTCACCCAAAGGGCAATGGAGAGGGCTATGCTCGGAGTTTCCTTGCGTGATCAAATCAGAAATGAGGACATCCGCAAGAGAACCAAGGTAACCGACGTAGCCCGAAGAATAGCCAAACTGAAGTGGCAGTGGGCAGGGCACATTGCTCGCAGAACGGATGGCCGATGGGGCCGAAAAGTTCTGGAGTAGCGACCGTGAACCGGAAGACGCTGCGTTGGAAGGCCTCCCACTAGGTGGACCGATGACCTGGTGAAGGTTGCAGGGATCCGCTGGATGCGAGTCGCACGGGACCGGTCAATGTTCGCCACACTTGGGGGAGGCCTATGTCCAGTAGTGGACGTCTTTCGGCTGAAATGATGATGATGATGATGAATCTCCGTAACTAGAAAGTATGGTCCAGAACAAAAAAATATCGCAAAAACGGGGAGAACAAGTGCCTTTCGCCCTCGTTAAGGGGCACCCTTTATTTAAAGGTGTAAATAAGAAAATAAACTCACCCCGTCCGTGATATCGAAGCCGGCGTGAGCTAACAACACGTGCACTGTGTGTAGCCGCGGGTTCGATGCGCTGTGCTGGCTGCAAGCCACATGCAATGCTGTATATCCTGCAAACAAAACGAAAGTATTAAAAAAACCGGCCAATTGCGAGTCCGGGTTCCGTACCATCGTAGTAGGGGAGCCCCCTTTAATTTTTAATTTATTTTTATTATTTGTTGTTACAGCGGCATCCGAAATACACAACTTTCATTCTGTCAAAATTTTAACTGTCTACCTATTACGGATCACGAGATACAGCCCGCTGACAGACAGACGGACGGACGGACTGCGGAGGCTTAGTAATAGGGTCCCGTTGGTTACCCTGTGGGTACAGAACCCTAGAAAGCAGTGTGTTTCCCAAAAACTCGTTCAGCTGTGATTGCATTATATAACAGCCAATAATGTTCCTACTCTGCTGGAACACAGGCCTCCTCTCCATGAGAGGGAATGGAATGATTTTCGAAAAACTATCGCATATATATATAGCAGACTTGAGGCCCAGGGCCTCAAATCTGCTATTACAGTTGTGTCGTGTTGTGTTGTGTTGTGTGTTGTTGTTGTGTTGGTCTATCATTGATTTCATAATTGTTGATTTTGACAAGTTTGGTAATCTACTAATTTAATGGCTTCATTATGACTTTCCAATGGTCAACCACTGACACTCCATTGAAAGAAATGGCATAGAATAGTAATCTGATAAATAATATGTAAAAATATACATAAATTAAATCTGGCATGAATAAATGTTCTTTAGTAGTAGTTTTTGGAAAATCATTTCTACTAACGGTTTTTATAATAATGGCAACACGACAATGTCATTATAATACAATTCTATTACGAGACCATTGACCGACCAATGATCGACCATTATGAATTTAGCAGATTACGAACTTTTAGCAAAATGACAATGGGATCGTGTTGGAATGACGAATTTATAAAAATAGCAGACTTGGGCCCCAGATGTATGAACGTGGACGAGACGAAGTACGTAAGTTTCGTAGCTGGTGGCGTTCTGTGGTTTCTGCCTACCCATGGGAAACAGACGAGAGTTTATTTATGTACTAGCTTTTGCCCGCTGATTCGCTCGCGTTAATTTAGAATTTGACAATCAATTCGGGTTGTACTCTGCTTGTAATAATATAATTCAATCATGATTCGAAAGACACGTGGCGCCATCTACTATCGTATATAAGAAAGTTATTGTTGTTTTCCTCGGGAACAGTACTTTCTTTCGCTCAAATGTCTCGCTGATGGTGGCGCGTGTGTCGGATCATTTAGTTCCCTTCAAAATGGTTGAGTTGAATGGTGCCGATACATGCGTCATGTTCGTGAACGGGCGCTGTCAGTTGTGACTGGTCATCTCTTGGTTGCCACGGTTTATTTGAATTAATTATTTTATTTTTACTATGGACACTTTTAAAGTACACATCTTGCTACATCGTTCTCACATAATGTACCATCTCAACATAAATGATGTAACCAAGTTATTGTAAAAGTATTCGGATTTAAAAGAGTGTCCATGGAGTTTCTTGCCCGTTCTTCTCCATAGAGATCTACGTTAGAGAATGGGCAACTACAGTACTTTCACAGTTTTTATGCCTTGTGACTGGGACTGTAGCTATTTTTCATTGTTTTCTTTGTTTCGACAATTCAAAAGTGCCTGTAACTGGCCTACTTGAGATAAATGCTTTGATTATGATTATGATGAAAGGTACCCATGGTATGAATTGATGGATGATGATGATAAAGATGAACTCCTTACCATCAGCGTTGATGTGGTTGTGCTTGAACAGCGGCGCCTGGTTCTCGGGGACTCGCACGAGCTCACTGAGCACGTCGGAGTAGCGGTCACCGGCGCGAGCGCACGCGATCACTAGGTTGTCGCCTAGCACGTCTACCTGTGGGGAACACAAAGAAATCTAATTAGTAGAACTCATGAATTCAATCACTTACTGACAACACTCACAAAAATTACAGTAAAAAAAAATACGGGAAAATTGGGTAGTTGACACCATTAAACAATAATTACAAGACACAACTTCTCTAAAAAATTACTTCATTTTAGACCTGAAGACCCGATTAATTTTCAATTAATTGCAAAATTCGATTTTTAGTTGCTTTGAAATCAATAAATAGTTAAGTCTTTGAGTTGATTAAATAGTGACGTCATAGCGTGCTATTTCCATTCAAAATATAAGGCGGAATCACGTTTTGACAGCTCTTAAAAAGTATGTCAATTGATTGGTTTGTCAACTACCCTATTTACATGATTATCCACCTAGCCATTTCTGGTCTACTCACAATCCTCGCGCACGTTTTTGTTGTCACTGAATAAAATACTGTATCAGTACTGCGTTAAACTATAAAATTGGGCGCTTGCGCATCCTCGAGCACGCGAAAGGAGACGCGTTGCAAATTGCATGCAGGTGGCCTACCATGACGTCTTAAAGCAGGAGTGCACACTGGAGTGTGTGGGAAAGAGAAGGCGCTAGACGACCTGTATAGCTCTGTCTCTTTCCCACACTCTAATAACTCCTGCTTTAAGACGTCATAGTAACCCCCCAGGTTTTACTTGTATACAAGTGGAGATGTTCAGCAATTGAGTAGGACACGTCACTCCTTCGCAATTCGAAACGTGCAACTAACGTTTGCGCGTTCAATTTGCACGTCACTTAAATAAAAAATGTACTAGTTCAAACTACGTCATACATGTTGGAACTTGTATGCAAGTTTGTTCAAGTTGTATGCAATTTGCAACTTATGGTTTAAGAATTTTATTATTCCTCATGAAGAATTAAAAATAATTCACTTAATGAGAAACTAAATTTAAATAAAAAGGTTTATGAGCGTACAGAATCTACGTTCATAGCAAAAAATAACAAATATGAGGGTAAGCGATCACAACAGCAAAAAACAAAATATGTATTTAGTAGCTATCACCAACCAAGTAAATACGGATCTAAACTAGAAGTGAGTTGTTGTACTAGATGTGGCAATACATGGCAACATAATAAGGTATTTTTTTTTTTTTTTAACTTGCATACAAGTGACTTGCCTAATGGAATAAAATACTGGTATTCATCCGTTGAGACTGGAAGTCGACCTTAACATAGTTAGGAAAAGGCTAGGCAGATGATGACGTTAGATAGCTTACCTCATGAAAGATATGCTCCTTGCTGGTCACTAGACCAGCGTCACACTTGATGGCCGTGCGGATGCACTGGACCAGGTAGCGAGTTAGGAGGGGTCTGTGAGGGCAGCGGAGGGCGGCTGACTTCAGGAGACTTAGGCCTGCTGTGGAGGAGATAAAAACAAAGATTATTCTTCAAGTCGATTTATTTTTGACAAAATAATGGGTCTGCCGAATATTTTCGTCAAAGTTCATAATATGCAATTCCTTAATCTGAATAAGATTATTCTAGGCGGTTTTTCTTAAGCGCTTATACTTGATTAGTGCTACATTTTAGAAGCAGAAAACACGGCGTTGACGCTCGATACATACAAATGCAACACGCGTTTATTAACACAGTTTTAAGCTTTCACGGTTTACAACTAAACTTATACTGTCACTTATATATCTTCCGTGATTTTTCGTTGTTGGTGTTGTGCAGCAGTGTCGAAATATCGGGAGCTCAAAATAATGAACAATCAAGGAAGATATTACGCGTTTATAAATACACCTTACGCATAGGCCCCTAATTGCCATCTCTTCCTGGTTACGCCAGGTCTTATGGTGTATTTTTCTAAAAATTCCTACCTAAATCCAACGTTGATGGACTGGAAGCCGACCCCAAAATTGTTGGGAAAAGGCTATGTTACATTGCCGATATAATTAGATTTATAGATCCTTGTTCAATGTTTACCTCCAAAACTCTTGGCATCGCGTAGACGCCAGTCTGTCGGGCATATTCTAGACTTGAACCGAAGTGGTATTATTATGCCACTTCTGCTGTATGCAAAGGTATAGTACAGTGAGTGATAGCAATTAGCTGACCCACCTTTTTTTTTATTTACTTTGCTCAAATAAATAAAATACAAAAGAATTATAAAATTCTATCGATTCCTTTTCTAAAAAATCTCAACTATTTATGCAAAGGTGGGTCAGCTAATTGCTATCACTCACTGTACAAAGATGTATACGTACCATCTCCAACGAACATAGCAGGGTCTTGCGCCAGCATCCGCTCGCAGACCAGTCCAAAGAGTCCGTACTGCAAGTCTTCCTTGTCGGACGTAGTCGACAGACTCAACAGGATGTGCTGGAGGACACTGGAATGGGAATAAAAAGAGGTTTTAGTTGATTTGCATAGTGTTTTTCTGGTTTAAAAAGGGAACAAGGGTTATTAAATACACATGACTCAAAACTAAGAGCACTTGTACAGAAAGTGGGCAACTTCGCTAATAGCTGTCAAATATTTCACTGTTTTGATTAATTTGGCAATATTACTGTATGGAAATAAGAAATATGGCTAAATATTTTAGAATATTGATTATGGAATGCATGTAAAGGGTTATTAAGCCAATTACAGTACGACCAGTTTAAGGTTGCAGTTCAAAGTGGCGCTGCTTGTCAAGAGAATTTGCATCGATATGTCACACTGGGTACATTTATTTTAGTTCAGTGTTTTACCGCTTGCACAGATAAGTTGGTGGAAGTGTATGTAGGTAAAAAGTCAATTTGTTAAACATAGGTGTAAAAGATGTAAATAAATAAAAAGAGATCGCTATGTTTGCCGACAAAGGCGTACAAATATTAAAAGAATTAATTTTTCTAAAAGGCGATAGCAGCTGTCTACCATACATTATTTCTTAATAATATTCTTATTTCTAGGTAAGCTCCTAGGTATTACATTTATTATATTATAAATTATTCTTAAAAACTATGTTATCTAAATAATTTCAGTCAAAATTATTTTTAAACATTCAAAAAGTTAGGAAAAAAAAAAGTAACATTTCTTTAGTATTATAAAAACAGAATTTTCTTAAATTACCATCTTATCTACTTAGCTTGCATTATCGTCTTTGTATGAATGCCTTTTAAGTTAAATATTTGTTTAAGTACTTTTTAAAATCATTTAACTCATTTTTTAGTTTATAGGTTTTTTTTTTACTTTAATTATGACAAACCACAATCAAAATCTAAATTCAATGGAAAAATATTTAAAAAAATAAAGGTATGGCGTGGCAATACTGGCAATAGTAAGTTGTTATCAAACAGACAAATGAATGATTCAAAAATGGAATTGCCGTCAATTGTTTTTGTTACCTACAGTATTGTTAAAATTAGAGAGTTTGTAATTTTGGAGTATGCAACTAATGTCTACCTGCCTTGTATCATGTATGCTATAACATACCTACACCTACCTACCTAAACAGTTTTCCTGGCAACAATATCCATAATTTAATAAAAACCTAATTGAAATCATATTTGTACACACGGCGACTTATCAAGCTACACAAAACCAGTATAACCTGACCTCGCTTTGTATAAGCTTTCTGGACAATTAGAGATCAGCTTATACTAGTTTTTAAAGCTTGATTGGTCGTAGTATGTACTATTTAGTAAGTACATAAGGTAGGTTTTGTTCGCGGCCGTTGATAACACACATGAAGTATTAGACGATGACTGTGACATAGTGTTTGTCATGGTTCTCTTTTAATGCATGGCCATAGTCGGAACCGCCATTTTGTTTTTTCAATCTACAAATGTTTAACAACAGCGCCCTCTTGACAAGGTTGAAATTACTATGACGTACTCTAAAGTTAACTGCTACAAGAATCTTTTGACAGGGATACGAAAAGACATACTATGACGCGATCTGTGAGGTCAGAGGTCGGCCATTTTATATTTTTACGCATCAAAATAAAAATGACGCAACACCGTTCCGTTATTCGTCCTTTTACTATATTTTTTCTTTTCATTATTCTTTATATATCAGCTAGCAGGTGAATCATTCTTATATTTTCCTCCATCAAATAAAATTACATGTTCATGGCATGTTTGACGCAATTGCCAAGCCAGGAGGAAAAATAATACACAATAGGTAAAATAATTCATTGATATGAAAATAATAATACCTAAGTGTTTATAGTAAAATTGTTTTAAGGAAAAACTGTGCGAAACGACCATGTCTGGACAAGTTAGGAACAAAATATTATGTATTAGCATGTTCCAGTTTAAGTTGCCCGTTTTTGCATTTTTTGGATTCATGTGCGTATTGTATAATTATCACTTGCTGCGGTGAAGGAAAACATCGTGAGGAAACCAGCATGTGTGAGAGATATTTCTCGACGTCATGTAAAGCCAAGTCAGAGGCCCATGGGCGGCATAAAAACTCTGACACCAGGTTAGGCACTAACCACACGATAAAGAAAAGAGATCAACTTATTTTAATTAATTCATCGTATTAGCAATAACTTTATATGGTATGCAGGTTGTATGCCTAAGGGGCCGTGTTGCTAGACTAAATATTTATCGTACTTATAATACAACATTATTTTTAGTATATGCGAAACCTGAATATAGTTTGTTCAGAATAAGTAACTGAATCGATTCCAATCATTTTTAAACCATGTTATATTTTTTCCGGAAAATATTTAAAAAGTTAAAAGTTGGATACCAAGCGACTTTGAGTACCTATCGCAATAATTTAGGTACCTACTGCCAAATTATTATTATCAATGAGCTCAAGACGACGCTGGAGGGGCGCGCTGCGTGGTGACCGCGTTTTTGTGCGGACAACTAGGTAACAGAACAAGCTTATAACTTTGTGAATTTTCATGGTACAGTTTTGAAATTTTGTACATAGATTCTTTACATAAAAATACTAGACACGTGTATCAGGTTTCGCATATACTAAAACTAATGTTGTATAATTAAATACTTGTAAAATTGTTTGTCCTGACGTACTATCAACGCACAGCTCAAACCATTGGACGGTTCGGGATAAAATTTGGCATACAGATAGCTATGAAGACGTAGGCATCCATTTAGAAGGGTTTTTGGAAAATTCAACCCATAAGCGGGTGAAATAAGGGTTAAAAGTTGTATGAAAATCCGTTACCGAAGCTGGTGCGAGTCGGAATAATTTAGTCTAGCAACACCGCCCTGATTCAGTTGGGCGCCAAAAAACTATTGTTATCCTTTACTTACAGATAAGTTAAGAAAGAGATAGAATATGTTTATAAACAACTTACCCATACGCTTCTTTCAGATCTATCTTCGATAATTCCATGCACAAATTCTTCCTTACACCTTTATTAACTTTTTGCAAATGCTCCTGCAATAATTCCTTGCAAGATTTCCTCGTCACCTGGCAACAATCTCTCTTGGAGAAATTATATACAATCTCCTTTTGCATATCCTTAAACTGTTTCATGGTCATAGACGATGTAGAGGGTGTGCGTTCCCGCTCTTTTTTATCTGTGCCCTCTTTTTCTTCTTCAAAATGGGGGATATCTTGGTATTTCTCATAATCACTGTTGTAGATTGGGGATCTACCGGGGGAGAACGTGCATTCTGAATTTGAGGGGTAAAATGAAGCTGGGGAGAGATTTGACATAGGACTTGGGACAGTTTCAGACCTTGGCGGGGTGGGGAAAGTATATTCTGCACCAACATATCCATCGTTCGACGTATTGCTGTAGTCTTTTTGGACAAAATTGTTGAACATCTGTGTGAATTCCTCTTGCCCGAATTGGTCTACAGGATTTGACAAACTTTCGGGTGACATTTGATAGTTTTCTTGCAATAACTGCATCAATTCATTATGTTGAACTGTTTTCTCTTCATAGTCACCTAAATACGCATTTGAAGTCAGTTTCTTTTGTGAAAAATCAATGTTAGTATGTTCTTGATAATCATATTCGGGTGTAACAACAAGTTTGGGTATCGATTTCGGTTTTGTGTCCTCATTGATCAGTTCCATGACATCTTGCAAGTATGTTTCTCTGTCGTTTTGTAGAAATTGTGAGTTCTTTTGGACGCTTTCGAGAGCAAGTTTGACTTCGGAGAAATTATCTGGTTGCGCTTGGTTGACTAGCACCTGGCCTCCGGAGAGGGTGTGTTTATTTATTGAGCTGATCTGAAAATTGAAAAAATATTGGCATTAGAAATGGTAATTATAGTCACTAGGACAAGGGAAGAGCCCGTGGCTAAATAAAAACAGCCGCTCGGGTCGATCTTTAGGTTAAGCCGTGCTTACTTAGGTTGGTCTGTCGATCGGTGACCACCCATTACATACCGAGTTTCCTCCGTGCCTCGGAAAGCACGTTAAGCCGTTGGTCCCGGGTGTTATTTGTAGATCTTTGACAGTCGTTAGGTAGTCAGTGGCGTAAAAAGCAGTCTGACAACTAAGTTTACCAAGGGGTATCGTACTACCCACTACTAACTGGGTTGTGGAGGTCAGATAGGCAGTCGCTCCATGTAAAATACTGGTATTCAGCTGCATCCGGTTAGACTGGAAGCCGACCCCAACATAGTTGGGAAAAGGCTAGACAGATGATGAGTTACTAGGACAAGAGACCTCCCTTGTTCTTTCCGATTAGCTGCATTTAGGGCACGGCCGTTAATGTAGTATGGATCGGAAGATTCTCACAGCGTGTGGAAAAGAGACCTAAAAGGTTGATGGAATTAGGCTGCTTTTCCATCAAAGATGAACGAGGATGCGTAGCGAGGAATGCGTGTGGAACTAACCAATCACATAGCTAGAATAGCTCAAGCTGTGAAAAAGCGATATTATTGATAGCTATTTTTTTATTATTTTCGTTTTTCGACTGGCCACGTCTGCCGCATGCCCAATGAGCTGTGGGCTAAAATAACCACTTTCTGGAGCCCTGACACAGCCAGAAGGCGTCGCGGCAGACCTCGCAGAAGATGGCGGGACGAACTTGACAAAACAAACGACCAGTGGCCCACATTAGCCTTAGATCGTAGCAACTGAAAGTCATGGGGAGAGGCCTTTGCCCAGCAGTGGGATGACGCAGGCTAGTAGTATCAGTATCAGTATTTTCGTTTATTTATTTTTATACATACTATTTTTATTTTTTAAATATTTCTTTAAAAAAAACATTTAAAAATATAAAAAATAGTGGTCCGCCGGTATCGGGAGCAGCTTTTTATTATTTATTATATTTTTTTGTTATTTCACTCAAATTCCTCGCTACGCATCCTTGCTCATCTCTAGTGGAAACACAGCCTTAGGCAGAAGAAAATATGAAAGGATTGATGGACAGATGCTGGGGAGTTAGTTCCGCCAGTTCTTCTCCCAGTTAAAATAATAGGAAGTGGAGAAGGGCGGGCGTTATAAGGGTCTGCCATTAGACATTTGAACGTACACAAACTGATGTTTTTTAGCCAAATTGAACTAAATCCTTTTACATTTTGGTGTTATTTTTGATCGACTGACTCGTTGGTCTAGTGGTCGCAAGCACGACTGCTGAGCATGAGGTCCTGGGTTCGATTCCCGAGTCGAGCTAAGTGCTATTGGGTTTGACCATCAGGAATTTCTCACGCAGCCCCGGCGTGCCCGGTTGATGGCAATAGGTTCGCCCCCTATCACATGGGACTTAAAATGTAACTGGAGAAATGTAGGTTATTAGGTACACCTCTGCCTAACCCTTCGGGGATTACAGGCGTGATGTTATGTTTCGTTTCTAGATTATCCTGTAGTATAAATATCTATCAATATTTTAAATCAAGCCTGCTATTTGACCTTTGCAAACAAGCTAGTATTCTAAACCGGTATTTTTTGTTGCGGATTTGCGATGCTTATGTCTTCTGGTCAGTCACACTTCAACTTTATTCCCTAAACATAAGGTTCAAAACAAGGTTTTAAATAGACGTAACGTTCTTAGATATTTTTTAATATTAAAAACAAGTTAAATACCCGCACATAAGGTTCAAAATAGAATAATTAATAGACTGTGCTCTTAATCAAAGTATTTATAATATTAGAAGTTACGCAATAGTATTTTTTAAAACTTTTTGTTTTGGCCTTTTTTGGTCTAGCTCAGGTGCGTAGTACTCTCAACCAGCGTGCGTGTATGACCAGATATATGAACGTGGACGAGGCAAAAGGAGTATGTAAGAATCTGAACAGGTAGCGTTAGGTAGTTAGTTGTTGGCTACCCAACTACAGCAATACATGTTTTTAATGTAAGATGTTTACTTTAAACACCTCCACGACTCCCGTACTATTCAATCCATCCATCAACACAATGGTTTGAGTGCGTTCCAACGTGTCCTACCGTAAAACGTGATTATTCACTCCAAAAAAAAAGTCGTTTCCCAGCAATAATTTTGCGTAAAGTTACTTAGTTTCATATACAGAATACTTGGTTGACGGCTTCGTGAAGGGTCTGTTTACACCCTGTATGTGGTCTTGCTAAATAGTGGTATAAATCACAATAGTGCCACTGTCTTCATTTTGTGGTTGCCAGCTAATGTATTTTATTGTAGTCTTGATCCGGTTATGATAATAGGGTTTGACCCCAAAATTTGTCTAAATAGGATAGACAAATTATGGAAGTGCGCTTACAAATTGTATGCTTTGCCTAATTTTGCTGTTGTCGTATTCGTTTGCTTCTAGTCTTATTGTTTTTGAAGGCAGTCGCTTATGAATTGAGAATTTGTCAAACCAATCACTTTAGCATTAGATGTTTTCTTTCAAAATTGAAATGAAAAAATCTTACTTCCTTTTTTTAATCGGATTTTGTTGTTGGTTTTAATTGTTTTGCACGGAACCCTTATTCTTTTTTCTTAAATAAAAGTAGTCTCAGTTACTCCTTATAACATCAGCTATCTGCCAGTAAAAGTCCCGTCAAAATCGGTTCAGCCGTTTCGGGGGTTAACCGGAACAAACAGACAGACAAAAATTTAAAAAAGTTTTTGTGTTTTTGTTATAAATACCGTATGTACTTTCATATATACATTCAGTAAAAAGCTGTTATTTTGAAATAAAAATAGACACATCAATTTTATTTATTTGTAGAGTAAGCATGTTATTTTTTATTGTTTGTAAATTATGATGAAGCTTTTAGGTATTCTTCCCTTGTTTTACATATTCGCTATAAGTCACAAGTTACATTAGTTTTTTTTTTTTAGCATTCATTATCTATGTGCGTATTAGTCGACTAGTATTTCCCGTTTATCATTTACGTCAAAATATAAACAGTTAAGTATCTTAAGTTTCCTTAAGACATACCTACTTTATTATAATCATATAGCAGTTTTTAACCACGCAGGTAAAACAGCTAAAAAGTATATTAGTGACGTCTTAAACGGGTATAGTATGACAACTTTAAGTGTGCAGTTCAAGGTGGCGCTGCTTGTCAAGAAAAATTGCATCGAAATGTCAAACTTGGTACATTTATTTTAGTTCTGTTTTTTTCCCGCTTTCACAGATAAGTTGGTTGAAGTATAAGACGAGAGTACGCTCCGATGCGTCTTGTGCGTCAAGCTACGCGCGCGCGTCATTTATTTCCTTCAGGTAAGTAATGACGTCGCGTGGCGGCGTGCGCCAAAACAACTTTTTTATTTGTACCTTTTTTTTATGTGAACCGTCTTCTAAAATTTTGTGATTTTGTGTATTTTATGTTCAGCGTTAAATTTTCTGTGTACTGGTTGTATTTCGTGATTCTTTTTTATTAGGTACAGGAAGCTCGCGCAGTGGTCCCATATAAATTGTATTTCAACGATTTTTGACCTCATTTTTACATGAATCGTAACAATTCGTGTGTTCTATGTATTGTTAACAGTAGAAATCTATTAAATTCATTAATTTAGTCGTTACGACAATGCGTAATTGAAATTGGTTACATTTTTACCGCGGATTTGCACTATCCCCGACGATATGCATTTTTTCTTCATCGTCTATGTGGATGATGTGCTAATAACTTCTAGTTACAATGTAAAATTGATACTTGACAAGGATTTGAGTGAGATATCACGATTAAAAAGGGAAAAATACTTTTTTTTATTAATAAATATCGTTATAATCAATAATGATGACGTAGGTATAAAATAAACAGTTTTGGAGACCATAATTTATGTAATTTAGCAGAGTGGTAGACGCTGTTTGCCTGTCTTGACGTAATACCTTACCGTTTGACCACAAGCTGTACACACTAAAGGACGCGCGTGTTACGATTGCGGAGAAAAAAAAATCATATCGTTTAAAATCATTTCGAACTATGGATTAGCAAGAGAAGTATAAGCTATATTGCTGTGCCGTTCCTAAGAGAGTTCATGTTTTTTTTAGCTTAAAGCTTTATAAAACACCTTATTTCATCATCATCATTCATCATTTCAGCCGAAAGACGTCCACTGCTGGACATAGGCCACCCCCAAGTGTCGCCACATTGACCGGTGTGCGGCTCGCATCCAGCGGATCCCTGCAACCTTCACCAGGTCATCGGTCCACCTAGTGGAAGGCCTTCCAACGCAGCGTCTTCCGGTGTAAAACACCTTATTTATGTACCTACATTCATCATCTTCCAGCCTTTGTCCTATGTGACTTGGGGTCGGTGCAACACGTTTTTTTCTTACATTCTCCTCTGTCAACCGTCACGCTATCATTTACTCCTTTTTCTTTCATATCCTCTTCACACAATCCATCCATCGTTTCCTTGGTTTTCCTCTCCCTCTCCATCCATCAACATTTATTTATATATTTTTTTTTAAATAAAAGTGCTACAAGATGTTTAGCGCTCGAATGACATTGACAGAGTAGCGTTGTTGGTAAACATTAATGAAATGTATTGAAAAAACAAGATGACGACATTAGTACCGATTTTGTCCGCGCGCCGAATGATCCATGTAAAGATATACAAAACACGGGCAATGAGACATTATAGAGGTTTAGAAAGACACTGAGTAGTTTCGTCACTCATGACCTCGACAAAGCTGAACGTTTCCCTATATTAAATCAGGTTTTTTTCAAAATGGCTGGCCATGTCTTGCTTGCTGATTTATCACGAAATTTCTGCGAAAGCATCGAGACTGGCAATAAACTTAATGCAACCGGTAGACAAAAAAGCAAAACTACTAGGTAGAAATTTACAAAGAAACATACAAGATACGCGCGAAAAAAAAAGGCATTACCCTTCGTTGGCAGTCGGGTAAAAAGGAAAAATATAAATTTTTTTTTTGGAAAAAAAATAACCGCCTCCAAAAAAAAAACCAAAAAAGTGAAAAATAATTTCCTTTCGAGAGTAATTTTATTTTCAACTATTTAATTTTTTTTCGGAAGTCTTTTTCTTTTCTTGTTCTTTCGTCCTGCTAGCTAAGTGGAAATCAAAGCCACTTTCCTGTCATTTTTATTTTACCTCCGAATTTGTAGTACAGTGCATTTTCGTTGCCATAAGGTTAACGTCAGCGGTAAAAATAACTGTGAAAGGCGTTCCTTTCCAAAACGCTAGCCGCGTAACTACAAATTATAAAAATCGTCACGATTACTTAGTGACAAAAGAGAGAGAATTAGTAGGAAATATCTCCCTCGCTTTCCATCAAATCGAAGTCAAGAACAAGACCATTTAGCAATTTCAAAAAAAGAATAGACGGGGGGAAAAAAACAAACGAAACAGCAAGAGGAAAGGAGAGACAAAAGAATCTCTAAGGATTCATTCTAGTGTGTTTTTTTCCACCTGATAATTTATTATTTTGTCTTGAAAAGTATAGAATTACATGTAAATACGCATGTCTTTTGCAACAGTGGCGTTTCGATCTATTTATTATTGATAACGGCATCAGTCTTTACATCATGTGATTCGTTCTCGTCTAATACATAACAGACACAATGTTTTCGTATCTAACACTCTTTATAAGAATGGTGTATTTATTTACCTAACGTTTCCCAAAATATCCGTTCTAAAATAAACCTATAAATCAAATAAATAACATCAACAACCGATTATCAATGACACGCGAAGACTTAGCAGTTCAATTCTCTATTATTATTGCCTTGAACCCGCCAACCAATAAATATTTGAAGAAAAATGACGCATCAATACATTATTGAATTTAAAGCCATCTAGTACCGTGCAACCTCAACTACCGAATTGACATAAGCGCCATCTAGTTTCACACATAGTAAACTGATGTAACCGGCCTTGTAGTAGACTGGCCCCATCTGTATAATTATAGTACATGGTAGTTTGTATATTGCGAACTTGTTTTTCCGCATAGAATGTGTTGTGCAAAACTCCAGACTCGCTGCATGAATATTAAAACGTACGCATTGTTGAATTGATTGTGTCCGTTTAGAAACGAATTAAAGAGTTAAAGATTCGATTTCGTCCTTCGCCGTGTTACCTATTACAATTTTTCTTTTGTTTTGCGAATTAGCGCGAAAAGTTATACCAGTTTTTCTTGGAACTTCGAAGTTCTTACGTCAGCCTTTTAACGTAAACAAAAATACACGTTTTAAATGACGGTTTTGCGGTTTAGGCGACAGTTATCACATGTTTTGAAAGCATAGGTCACTTTTATGACAGTCCGCCATTCGAAGTGCTTAGTCTTTGGGCAGGAAACACGTATCTCAGTAAGGAGAAAAGTCACTATAAAGCTGAATCATATTATTGTCTGTGTTTAATTTTTATTTTAAGTTTTGGATATGACAGCAAGGTCACCTGGCCCGGTAAATTAAAATTGCCAGATTTTGCGGTTTAGACACGCGACAACCAGCTTTCGAAATGTTTCAAATTTTTACAATGGTTTTCAACAAAATTGACATTTCGTTCGGTAGTTTATGTCATGTCAGTAATATAGAAGATGAAGATGTCGTGAGCAACTTTTGGGTAGGTATGTGGGAGAAGGCCAAAGAGACGATGGAGTACCTATGCGAAAGTTGATATCATTAGAAAGGGGGTGACTACTCAGATGACTTGTTAGAGAAGCATTGAAGAAGAAGACATGATGTGCCGACCACAAATAAATAAGGATGAGCAAGAGAATGATGGCTATGTTTTTGATATTTCGATCAACGTCATCGATAGAATGGAGTGTGTGAAGATTTACAAAAATATGTTTGAGACTGTGACATCTAAACTGACAATCAGTTGCAAACTTGCAAGCAACAATGATAATCTGCGTTTATGTCATTTGTTTCAATTGCTACCACTCGTGTTTATCACTTGACACAACGGTGTGTGTGACTCATGCTCTCAAGTCATAATATCATTGAATATACTACTACACAAAGAGATTAAAGATACTATAGATAGAGATCAGAATAAATCTTGGAAAAAAATGTGATCCGATGTCTCAGGCTCTTATGCCAGTCGCGGTTTAACCAAAAATTTACCTTATTTGCAAAAAATTGCTCGTAAATTGAACCGATTTTGTTTTTTTTTTGTTGACCGTTTGGCATTGTAGAGCGTCGTCTTTATCACTCATACATGTATGACTGTCTCTTTCAAATGATGATTAGATGGATTGTGCGACAGATGATATGGTGAGAAAAGGGGAGAATACTTAGAATTCTAATAGAAGACTAGTTTGGAAGAAGAGAGATGTTGAGCTGATCACAAATAAATTGGAAGAGAAGGGGTTTTCATTTAAATCTTTAAGTATATCCTGAGGTAGTTCTATGCCCTGAAAGGGCAGTATCCTAAGGTGTATCCTAAGGTGTATCCTTGTATTCCCTAAAAGGTACGTCAGCTAAAGTACATGTCCTAAAGTGAGAGTAGGAAAACCAATTGCCGTCGGCCGAGCACTAATCCATACTCAGCAAGGCGTTGAACGGAGAAATCACTTACAAGGCTGAAAGCTCATGAACAGTTTACCCATCCTAGGACCAGCTCTGGACCCGCGTGGTGTATTACAGCCCATTCCCTCCCATAAAGAGAAGGCCTGTGTCCCAGCCGTGGGGACATTACAGGCTTAATATGCTTATGCATCCGAGGATTCGAACCCAGGGGCACCACACGAACAACTGCGAATTTTGACCGCTAGACTAATGAGGCAGTGATTGAACTATACTCTAAATCGTATAAGTAAAACTCACCTTGTTATAGCTATCCTGATCTTGTGTAGGGTAAGGCGCCGAAGTATAATTACAGAGTTTATTCCTTATAGGTGTCCTGGATACTAAAACAGTCTGAATCTTTTTCTTTTTTTTAGCATCTTCATCTAGTTTTAACTTCTCCAAATCTTCGGCTAAATCATCCGGCTGTTCCGTATTCTCTGTTTTTTGCTCAGATTCTTCGGTAGTGTCTGTTTTGTCATCATTCTCCGTTTTGTCACAGTTCTCCACGTCTTTGTTGTCGGAGAACCCACTGTCGCCTGAAGCAGTGGAAGACTGAGAGTGTATTCTTTCATTTCTTGATTCTTCAATTACTTTGAACGTGAAGTTCTCCAATTCATTCTCTTGTTCATCCTTTACTTCTTGTTTGACCGGTTTATTCTCTTCCAAATTCAATTTATTGAAGTTTTCCAAGATGGTGGCGACAGTGTTCGTATTTTGAATTGGTTTCGAATCTTTTTTTACTTCTGGTTTTTCTTCAACTGTTTCTTTTTTCTCGATCTTAGGTTTTTCCTTCTTTTTGTGGAAGAATGATTTTATTAGGGTTTTTATTGATTTTTTATCCGTCGTCTCCATTGGTATAGGTTTGGCGTTTGATACTCTGGCACTTCCCATAGTGTTTATTTTCGTATTGTTATGATCCAGGATTTAACATCTGAAACAAGAAAAAGGATTATTAGTTACCGTATTCGTAATGCTCACAAACTGAAAAATTGGCCAAATCCAAAGTCTACAGACGAAAAGGCCCCCCAGACTTCAAGTTGGTCGATTCCTATAAAAATTGAATTTCTATGGAGAAGAATCGGAAAAGAAATTCCATACACTCCTTTCATGGTCATATAAGAGTTATTTTATCTCAGATTTTACTTGACTGTCGAATTGTAATGTTCCTGTTGTTGGATTACTGCTGTCAGATGTAAAATAATTTTGAAAAGACTGTAATTTTTTAAGTTTTTCTCAAGAAAGCCGAGTTTATACAATATGATACTTTGCCAATGTTTAATAAGATTAATGTCGGCTTTCTAGAGAAAACTCTAAGCAGTTCAATTTGCCAGCTAAATAATTGATTCAATTCTGCTAAATCTGTCATAGATTAGCCAAAATCATCGTCACTCAGTCTAAATAGACAAATAACGTTTCTGGCTATCTTCCAAGCTGCATTTACAAGCTGTAGCTTCAAATTTATCTAGAAAATACAGCGTGTGGAAAGGTGTGTTAGTTGTTACAGAACTGCAGATCATCAAACTGAACATGAGACCATCATCGGAATCGCAAAAAACATCAGCTGTCCCATTCATTTGGGCCGAGTTACTGTATCTGTGAGCCTGTGTCATCCCACTGCTGGGCAAAGGCCTCTCCCCATTACTTCCAAATCCTTCGATCCAGGGCCAATATGGACCACTGGTCGTTGGGTCTGTCCAGCTCGTCCCGCCATCTCCTGCGAGGTCTACTGCGTGGCCTTCTAGCTGTGTCAGGGCTCCACATCGTGGTTATTTTGCACAGCTCGTCGGGCAGACGGCAGAAAGGGCCAGCCCAGTCCCACTTCAGCTTACCGGCTTTTTGAGCAGTAATTCGTGTTTTGGAGCGCGGTGTGGTGTTGCGTACATGGTCGGTAAGTTTGACGCCTAGGATACTGCGCTCCATTGCACGTTGACAAACCTTGAACTCGAATTTTTGAATATTTGTCAAAGACCAAGGTCTGGGATGCATAGGTCAAAATGTGAAGAACGCAAATGTCCACGATTTTTTGGCTTTTTGGATCGAGTAAGCATTGAAATTTTGGACGGGATCACTGAATATGTTTCTACGATTATGATGTTGGTACTATGGAGAGAGTTGAGTGGAGGAGCTCGTGGCTAAATAATAACAGCCACACGGGTAGATTTTCAAGGTTAAGCCGCGCTTGCCGAGGTTGCTCCGTGGATGGGTGGCCATCATTACATAACCGAATTTCTTCCGTGCCTACTATGAAGAAAGCTGTTCAGTTCGGTGGTCTGTACCACACAGTTCTGTGACCCTAAATGACCACATTTGTCTGACACATGCTGTATTTAAGTAGCCAGTATGTTTTGTACTAGTGTTCCGAGAATGTGTTAACATGTTCGACCTTGATACCGATTCCTGTCCTATATACATATTTTATGGGTGAAGATGTGATATTTTGGTGTTTCGCTGATTGTGGGTTGGGAAGGTCGTTCTGGATTTGCGAAATGTGTTTGTTTTTCTGTTTTTATGGTTATTCAATTGTGTCATTGTCATTCTTTAAACGAGACGAAAATTTGTGTTTAGTTTTATCAAAAGAATTTTCTAGGAGCTCGTGGATAAATAATAACAGCCGCTATTGTCGATCTTTGGGCTATAACGTGCTTGTCTAGGTTGTTCCGTGGATGGGTGACCACACATTACATACCGAGTATTCTCCGTGCCTTGGAAAGTACGTTAAGCAGTAATTGGTCCCGGCTGTCAATTGTAGATTTTTGACAGTAGTTTCAGGTAGTCAGTGGCCCGAAAGTCTGACAACCAGTGTTTCCCAGGGGTACCGGGTAACTGGGTTATGTATCGCATTATCCAGTAATAACTGGGTTATGGACGGAGGTCAGATAGGCAGTCGCTCCATGTAAAATATTAGTATTCAACTGCTTTCGGTTAGACTGGAAGCCGATCTCAACATAGTTGGGAAAGGCTCTGCAGATGATGGTTGATAAAAAGTCGTTTAAAAATAAAAACTAATTAGCTTTTTCACAGATACATGCAATACCTATTAAAATACACACAGAGAAGCGGTATTTTGCACTTCCATGGGGAAATAACGCTATATTGCTATCATTAATCATACATAATCATTTACTTATGTAACATGCATTGTGTAGAATAGTCAATATACATAACAACATAGTTATATACACTAGAACTGGATCCATTGAGGAAGTATCGTGAAGAAATATATAGAATTACTTATATACGTATATATATAGATAGACAAATGAATCTACTTTATGACTTGAGTAGATGTCTATTTAAAACTAAGGTGATATCATTCAATTCATTATGTACTAAAAGAAATAACATAACATTTTTAAGTACCAAACTGATTTACGAGAACCCAAAAACAGTTTGTGTATAACAATCGTTGTTTTTCTGATATAAATCAGTTTTAATTTAATTTTCGTACGTTTTAGGGGCAACTGTCAAATAACATTGACAAACGGCTGTCAATGTCATGACAAACAAATTTCAAAATTGAGTTTGAGTTCGACTTTCAAATTCTGAAAGCGTGATAATTTTAGACTAATCTGGTTGTCGACCGAACATGTAAAGCCTATACGAAATCGCTTGTTTGCGAGTATAATGACATACGTCGAAAAATACAGAACAGTTCTTTTTTTAAGTTGGACTTAAAGTATTTTCATTATAAATTACACATATTTTTTGCTTTGAAATCTTTTATCAAAAGATACAAGGTTTATTTTACGTATTTTGTTGCTTAATTTAGTACTTAGTTTCGTTTATTTTATATTCAACTACAAACAATATCGAAAAATCTTTTCGGAGTTATATCATCCTTGTGTCGCAAACGAGCGAAATGTCATTCTAATACAATAACGATGGAAAAGCCAAGCTATAATGGATTGAAATATTATAAGCTGCTGAAAAGCTTCTGTCAATCTTGATGTCGACTTGTCGGAGAAATACGAAACAAGAAAAACATAAGTCAAAACACTCGAGAAGACATTTGACATTACAGAATTAATTTCTGCTGCACGACAAGACAATCTTTTGGCGTGTAGCCAAAATCACGAGACAAATTCACAAGATGTTTACCAACAGTGCTTCCATCTCGAACATAGATCTCGAATGACGTTGACAGTGATATGTCAACGTCATTAGAGATCTATGCAGCATTTTACGTACCTTATTTATGTACTTTGTTGTAAGGAAAAAAGCTGCCCTTTTTAGCGCGATGACGACCATAGCGGGAAAATATTCAATTCTCTATGACGAATGGGAACTCAGGACCCTATGATTTTAAGATAATAATTTCCTCCTTAGTAAGATATTGTCTCGGGTTTTCATAACGTCGCGTTTGGATTCCCCAAATGTGCTAAAACTTAAAGCATTTATTTCATGGAAACGTCAGTCAAAAATATGAAGCTAAAATCCATTCCAGGCTGGAGGTAATGTTCCTTATGAGGTCTCACAACTCTCAACTCCACGGACATTTACTGCTAAAACAAGGTATTAGGTTTTTTGGTTTAGGTATTTGGCTTTAATAAAACCGTTTGTGAATACGGGGGCAGGACTCGTTTGCTCCATCATCCATCGACGTTCTTCGACAGACAGGTGGACCGATTACCAAGACTGGGAAAAACTCGATGCAGATGACAAGGTGTTGCGCGAAGTTTTCGAGAGGCCAAGTCCAGCAGTGGACTTCAAATAGGCTGAGTTGATTGATTGATGAGCTATTCTCCCAACTATTACACGAAAACCTCGTTAACATGCTAATTACATAACCTTGTCGAACAAAAATTCTGAGAACTATTCTTCATTTGCAAGCAACGGCACTTTATTTATGTTTGAACAAAAAATCGCATATGTCGTACGTCTGTGTTGTGGAGGTCAGATAGGCAGTCGCTCCATGTAAAATACTCGTTATCAATTGCATCCAGTTAGTCTGGAAGCCGTTCCCAACATAGTTGGGAAAAGGCTAGGCTGATGGACTATTCTCAGTTCGCATATCAGATGAGGATAAGAGAATCTTGAAGTGGGTTCATTCATTTATATTTTATAGTGTTGTTAAGAATTGCTTTCGGGGTTTTACATAATAAGTTTTATACTCAAACAACAAAAAACAACTTATGTATCATTTAAACATAACATAGTTAATTGGCAATATGCAAACGGGTTTTTCAAACATTCAATTTTATTAATACATTCCTAATTGTTTGATTTTCAGATTTATATTTGAATAGAGCATTACAATGACGATAATACTCATAGCTAAATAATAACATCCGCACCGGTCGGTCCTAAAGGTTAAGCAACGCAAACCAAGGTCGGTTCTTGGATGGGTGACCAGAATAGAGAATGAGGGGGCTTGTGGCTAAATAATAACATCCGCACGGGTTGGTCTTAAAGGTTAAGCAACGGTTGCCGAGGTCGGTCCGTAGATGGGTGACCATACCGTGCCCCGGAAAGCACGTTAAGCCGTTGGTCCCGGCTGTCATTTGTAGATCTTTGACAGTCGTTATAGTGGCCCGAAAGTCTGACAACCAGTCGTACCAAGGGGTATCGTATTACCCAGTACTAACTGGGATGTGGAGGTCAGATAGGCAGTCGCTCCGTGTCATACCAAGGGGTATCGTATTACTGGGTACTACGATACCCCTTGGTAAGACTGGTTGTCAGACTTCCACTGCCTATTATTATTATGTAATAATTTATACATAGTTTTATTGTTTCCTCATTTATTCTATACCCCATGAACGAAATAACAGGATAAAGATTATATCGGCTAATTTTGTTATTCCTTACATTTTATTAGCACAAGTAATACATTATTAATAGTTCAATTATAATAGCAATCAGTCATACATAAAGTACGAAAAATTAGTACTGTTACGAGAATTTCAACTTTATTCCTTTATGAACTAAGTTGATTTCAGAATGGCACTGATTTTCATAAATAAAATGTCGATGGAAATTGAACTGTGCTTCCTACTGTTAAGTTCTTTAATCGCAAATCATGTTGGGTTTTGATTAATGTTTTAATTGGCACATAGGCATACATAATATTGTAAGTAATCACTACATAGTATAAAACAAAGTCGCTTTCTCTGTCCCTATGTCCCTTTGTATGCTTAAATCTTTGAAACTACGCAACGGATTTTGATGCGGTTTTTTTTAATAGATAGAGTGATTCAAGAGGAAGGTTTATATGTATATATTGCACCTGTGCGAAGCCGGGGTGGGTCGCTAGTTAATAGATAAAAAAGAATAGCAAAACAAATAATAATAGCAAAACATCACGCCTGTAATCTCCGAAGGGTTAGACAGGTCCTCAAAGCGCAACTAACTTAGTCCTCGAAGCGCAACCATTAGTTGCGCTCACAAATTCAAATTAAAAATATTATAGGTTTATTCCTTAAAGCGCAACAACGATTGAAAAAAAAAATGAATCCATCATACCCCTCCCTATTTTTCATCATGGTTGCGCTATTGAATTTGTGAGCGCAACTAATGGTTGCCCCTGACTTGGCTTTACATGCCCTCGAGAGATCATCATCTGCCTAGCCTTTTCCCAACTAGGTTGGAGTCGGCTTCCAGTCTTAACTGGATGCAGCTGAATACCAGTACTTTACATGGAGAGAGAGAGCATTTTTATTTATTACTTCAAGCACAAAGTACAGATGCGGACTTAATGCCATATGCATTTCTACCAATCAACCTTTGGGTGATGCAGAGTTATTAACATTGGTAGGTGTATTTATCTGCAAATAATTTAAAAACTCAAAAAGATGTATAATTTTTTTTTGTAACTTTGACCTCCAATATCTCCGTAACTAGAAGTTTCCCAGGTATGGTCTAGAACAAAAAAATGATCGCAATAACGGGGAGAACAAGTGCCTTTCGGCTTCGTTAGCGGTTTTTTTTACACCTAGTATATTACAAAATGTTTTGTCAGATTCGCAGGAAATCGACAATTAATCACCAACCGACATATACATATACCTATGCATCAATAATCCTTTCTATGTACGTAATAACTTGATATGATAACACAATAAACATTTTCATCATGTATTTCAAATCTATTCACGTCATTTTCAAATTATGAGACTTATATCCACTTTACTAAACGAATATCAACTTTGTGACAGAAACAAATAAGTTGATTACAGCATGATTGTAAAAGTTATAAATACGTTTTAAGTTGTAGCGTAGACTATACTGGTCTTTATTTACGGGTTTTAAAGATGTTTTTACCAAAAGCATACACTTAGAAACTAAATACTGAACGATTTTCTTTGATTTTTCAAGCGATTCTCTAGGTAACAATTATTTATTTAAACTTCATGTACGATAGTGGTACATAGGCGAATTTAATGCCACAAGACATTCTCTACCAGTCAACCTTGGGGTTAAATAAGAAAACATTGTTAAACACAAAATAAATATACTATAAAAATAAAAACACTTGTGATGCCTTATTTGTATCATCATTTCAGCCGAAAGACGTCCACTGCTGGACATAGGCCTCGCCCAAGTGTCGCCACATTGACCTTATTTGTATATTATTAGGTAATTCCACCATATCTGTCGTCAAGATGTATTGACAAACGACATCAAGGTTTCGTATACTACAACCAACTTATCTGTTCATGCGGGAAACCACAGAACTAAAATAAATGTACCAAGTTTGACATATCGATGCAAATTCTTGACAAGCAGCGCCACCTTGAACTGCACACTTAAAGTGGTCATACTATAAGTGTTTTTGACAGCTGTCAAAGCTGATAGATCGCGTCATCGCGTCCTAACCAAAGCAACCGTTACGGTCGTTTTGTTCGATGAACCCGAACACGTGGTCAACAAGCCTTCAGGAGGAGCATTCCCGTTTAGGCGCTACCTAACAGCAACATTCGCCTGTTATGTAACATTTCAAGCTTGTAATACAACATAGGAAGTGTCTTTCGGCTTCGATAAAGATATTTTTACACCCCAAAAAAAAAATTGTTTCTTCAACAAGAAACAATTTTTTTTTTCAATCAAAACAACAGAACAACACCAACGTGTTGTTTTGATTTTCGCGTAAAGTTACTTGTGTAGAATGCTTGGTTGACGGCTTCCTGAAGGGTCCGTTTACACCTAATATGTTTAATGTTTATCAATAAACCTATTCCTATACATGGTGTAACAGAAAAGGTATAGTCATATGAAAGGATATGCTGCAGACCATCAAACTGAACAACTTTCTCCTTGGGACCAATATCGTAAATGCGAAACTATCAGCTGTCCCATACATTTGGGTCGAGTAGGTATTGAATTTTTTTATGAGACGGCTGTTAATTTTTTCAGCTGGATTTGGCGATACAGATGTTTGGAAGTCATGCTGCGCCGACGACAAATAAATTGAGATAAGAGCTGAAGGATTACTCTACAATCATGTATTTATTAGATCTAGTAACATCTATATTAACAAGTACTGATGACGCGTCCTTATCACTTTATCAGTAAAAATGATTACGCAGGAAGTTGACTGATAATAATATTCACAATAATACGTAATAAAAACTATGTTTAATATACATAAAAGTGACGGGCGCAAAAATATATATAGGGCACGGCACGTCCTAGATTATTGCAAAAACTAAGCGTTGAGCAGTTGGACCCGAGTGTCATTCGCAGATCGGGTGTAAACGGACCCTTTACGAAGCCGTTAACCAAGCATTCTGTACATCAAAATAAGTAACTTTACTTAAAAATTATTGCTGGGGAACGATATTTTTTTTTGGGGTGAAAAATCATGTTTTACGGTAAGACTCAATGTAACGCACTCAAAACATTGTGCTGATGGATGGATTGAATAGTAAGGAGGTCGTGGAGAAAAATCTTACATTAAAAACATGTATTTAAAAATAAACTTGTGAAAAAGTTGGAACTTTGACCTAATATCTCCGTAACTAGAAGGTTCCCAGGTGTGGTCTAGAACAAAGAAATGATCGCAGTGACGGGGAGAACAAATGCCTTTCGGCTTCGTTAAGGGTCTTGTTACACCCTTTACAACAATCGTTACCGAGTAGTCAGTGTCCCGAAAGTCTGACAAAAAACTTACCAAAAAAAAAAAAATCCAATTACTTCAGGTTCTCCCATATGAAAATCACAAGTTACGACACAAATACCCGGGTTGACAGTTGTGCGATAGTGACTTTTTCTTTGACAATTTATTATCGGATAATTGCCGGATGCATGCTGATTTATAACTTGTTATCTGATCGTTAATTTTTTACTTAAACCGGTTTTATTGTTTTGTACCAAGGGGTATCGTGCTACCCAACACCCGGGTTAACAGTTGTGCGATAGTGACTTTTTCTTTGATAAATTAATTATCGGATAATTGTCGGATCCATGCTGATTTATAACTTGATATCTGATAGTTAATTTTTTACTTAAAACGGTTTTATTGTTTTAACGCATTCGAATTCAGTCCAAACAGGGTGTTTATTTTGCGATATTTTCGTAATTATCTCTCTGGTCTTATACAGGGTGTCGCCGACATTACGACAATCAATGAAAACACTACTAATACTACTTCATAGGAATATTTTTAAACTATCCAATAAGTCCTAATATCAAAATATTAAAAAAAAAACAAATAAAAAAAAAACAAATAAATATTGATTTACTAATCTTTGGTATAATTTCCAATAACTCGCGTCGGGAAATAAAATTGAAGGAACGCAGTAATTGTCGTATTGTCGGCGCCACCTAACAAACCTAACAAAAAGTACTCAAAGTTCTGTTAATTGTCATTTATCAATGATATTATTACTTCGATCTCAGATAGCTACCTGCTATCATCTCCTTCCGTTGTCCTTTCTCCTCATCCACGTTCATACATCTGGTGATCCATACACGCCGGTTGCAAGCACCTGAACTTTCTAAAGCTCATCTTACAAATAAATAAAATTGAAGTGTCTGTTTGTAATATCAAAATAACAGCTTTTTACTGAATGCAAATGAACATATAAACGGCACTTGTACCAAAAACATTTTTTTTTCTGTCTGTCGGTTTGTTCCGGTTAATCTCCGAAACGGCTGGACCGATTTTGACGGGACTTTTACTGGCAGATTGCTGATGTTATAAGGTCTAACTAAGGCTAATTTTATTGTAGAAAAATAAATAGGGTTCCGTGCAATAAAATAAAACTCGTGAAATTGTTATCAAAATTCGATTTAAAAAAGAAATAATTTCTCGCGAACGAAGGTCGTAGGCAACACCAAGTCACCAATAAAATCAGTGTACGGTTTTCTAGGGTATCCCCTCTAAGTAATAATAAAGAAATTATGATTTTCTGGGGTCAGCGACCTAGATTACGGATCTATTTACCACGCCCGTAATATGCGGTAATGTTAGCAACACTACCTATCTCAATATTTAAAAGTAACTAGTTCTTTTAACCGGAGACGGATGTGTAGTTACTTAATTCATCTCGTAGTCGTCAGCCGGCAATGCAACGATCTGGTATTACGTAAGAATACTATGTAATAGTAACTACATAATACATTTTTCGAAATAAAAGAATTTAATTTTCCAGTTACATAGATTTGTGATCAGAGGAGCTCGTGGCTAAATAATAACAGCCGCTTGGGTCGATCTTAAGGTTAAGCCGTGCTTGCCTAGGTTGGTTCGTGGATGGGTGACCGCCCATTACATACCGAGTTTCCTCCGTGCCTCGAAAAGCACGTTAAGCCGTTGGTCCCGGCTGGCATTTATAGATCTTTGACAGTCGTTACTCGTAGTCAGTGGCCCGAAAGTCAGACAACCAGTCTTACCAAGGGGTATCGCATTACCCAGTACGTACTGGGTTGTGGAGGTCAGATAGGCAGTCGCTCCATGTAAAATACTGGTATTCAGCTGCATCCGGTTAGACTGGAAGCCGACCCCAACATAGTTGGGAAAAGGCTAGACAGATGATGATAACATAGATTTGTGGTCACTGTCGAAAATACATAAGGCCATATGTAGTAAACGTGATGGGTTTCGATTTTTAAACATTTGAAAAAAGAAAATTACAAAAATAAATGATTTGACATCGTTTCTGAGGTCAACGGCCACAGGTAGTAAAGATATTGTCTGACTTTGAGCAATCCGTTTTATTCTTTAGTTTAGGTACCCGAAACCGTCAAATTTTCCAAATCAGCCTTTTAATGCTTCGGCAATAAAGTTGAAAATCTATTAAAGAAATTTGACAGGTTGTACTAGCGTGATGTGCTAGCGTCTGTACCATTTAAAATAATAAATATAATAATGTTATTCAATATCTAATTTTAGAACATCATATTTTCGTATGAGTTTTCCTCTAAAACCAGTTAAATTATCTTCAAAACAAATCACAAGTTCAAAATAAAAAAACGATTTCTTTTTTTGACCAAACCGGTTTTTAGAATCGGAATTAATGACTCATAAAAATAAGATTAGGTACTAATAAAATAATATTACTTATGTCCTCAACGAACATCCTATTCAATATTGAAAACCAATAAAACAGCATATAATCCATACTAATATTTTAAATACGAAGGTTCTGTCTGTCCATTACCTTTTCACGCCTAAACAACTGAACGATTTCGATAAAATTTTGCTCACGGATAGAACTTTGCCCGTGTTAAAGCAAAGGATACTTTTTAAGCCGGATCAACCTTGAACCTAATGCTTTAGCGATAAAGTTGAAAATCTATTAAAGAAATTTGACAGATTGTAGTAGCTTGATGTGCTGACGTCTGTGCAAATCCGTGGGATATTTTTTGACCAATACGATTGCGAGCCGCAAGAAAAAGCTGCTGTACTTTTTGCACTGGCCAGCAGTAAGTTTCCTAACAATACAATTTCTGATCTCCACGCGAGCAATATACAGCAAGAATGAGTAAGTTAGGACTTAGATGCTATAGTTAATCACATTATAGTGGATCGCGGGCTTTTGTGCCTTGGTACGTCTCATTTCAAACGACTGCAATTCTTGAGTCCGCGGTATAACGGGCGCGTCACTGGACGCCTTTTTCTCTTTTGTCAAATTATAAAATAAATTGACATTCTCTAATCAAATGCTAACGATATTTAAGTTCCGAAAGAGGATTCCAAATTCAATATGGCGGCTGTGACGTAACAATACATCCTACTGAAGTTAATATTTATGACTAGCTTTTGCAGAAGGGTTAGATCGCACGGAGGTTGAAAATGATCACACAGGAACGTGTTACTGGGATTAAAAGTACAATTATAACCTAACTTAGGACACGGCCTAATATTTTTGACGCTATAATAATTATAGCTTGTGATTTTATTGTTTTTAATTTAAAGTATGTATTTAGTTAGGTGGCAACAGATTAGTTTACTTACACGGAAATTTCAGCGAAATCTATTCAGCCTCTACAACGTGTAAAGGACAGACGGACAGCATTGCTTTTGCATTTATGATATAAGTATAAATGCTAACAACAACGTCGACGTTTCGAAAATTCAAAATGGCGGCTTTGACGTAAGTCACTTCCATTCTTATTTCACATCTTCCTGAAGAAAAGATTTATGTATTAACGCATTCAGGGCGAACGTTTTAAATTTTATAACCGACGTTGTTGTTTTCACACTTCTTGAAACTGTCTTGAAAATAACATTTAGTACTTTTCTTTATTGCGTGTTGTGTCCGAAAATAGATGAGCTCGTGCCTTCCAAATCCTTTCTCACCTTACGTAACGGCAGCAAACCAACAACACCCTTATACAAATGAGAATAAATATCACTGTTATTTGACGGAAATGTCAAGAGGCAGCAACCGAAAAACCACCTTATTGTTACATAATTAAGATCACTGTAATTTTGACAGTAATGCCCAATTATTAGTAAACTATAGTATGACCACTTTAAGTGTGCAGTTCACGGTGGCGCTGCTTGTCAAGAAAATATGCATTGATATGTCAAACTTGGTACATTTATTTTAGTTCTGTGTTTTCCCGCCGGCACAGATAAGTTGGTTGAAGTGTAACTGTGAATGAACAGCAGTGTAGTGTGTATTGATTATGTGGTTTTGTTTTTTTTTAATCTTATAAAACCGCAAACAGATGAGTTGGACGCTTACATGACCTCGGCAAGGGCGTCAAATAAGTTGTTGGTAAACATTACATTGATATTGTTAAAAAAAAGCGCTAAACAAGATGGCGGCGCGCGGCGGTTAGTTTCGATTTCAGACACGCGCCAAAACATCCTTAAAAACTTGTGAATGTGTAAATGAACAATTTGAAAAAGGAACTTATCAACTTAGGCTAGTTTCTTTCATGTGTTTTATAGTTTTCGAATTTCTTTTATTTTTTTGTTCTATTTCAGTTCATTTGTTTTCAATGCTAAATCTTTCACCTTAGTCTATTTCCTTAACCATAAAACTATTTATGGTCTAGTTAATAAAGAGGCCTATTACATTTCGACCGTGATTTTTACGTTAAATCGCCAACTTTGGTGTTCTTATTCTGAGAAACTAAAATACTTCGACAACTTTTGCATGATTTGTGTGTTTTTGTGTTTTTTAACATGACATTTGAAAGTCGTAAATTGCAAAAAAAAAAAAACAAGATGAATTTCGGGGGTACCTTAGCGCATCTTGCTTAAAATGATAGATTTGAAAAATTGCCCCGGTAGTTTTTTTTTACACATAGGTCAGGTTAGCCAACTTAATAGCAAGCTGTAAATGAACTGAAAAGACAGTACACAAGGAACAAAAAAACAATGATAGGACAAGACATCAATAAATTTCTTTTTGAAATAGTTAACAAGCTACCACTTAGCATTATAGCCATAATAAAAATGCTCCCACGAATCATTTTGACGTTTGTAGCTATGTCAATAAACGTACTGAATTTCTGATATCATTGGAGTTCCCCTCAAGGCAAATTCTGAGATTTTAACAGCACACTTAATGGATTTTAAGTAGGTAACAAATTTTGACTACGGTACGTACTAAGGTAGTAAAGTGTTAGGTAATTATAGAAACTAAACATGTATCAGTAGTGTATCTAACGTTAAAAGAATACAAAATACTAAAAAGGAAATGGGGTATGCCCCAGCAGCGAAGGTCAATTTTTGTAAGAGGTAAGCCGGAGTACATATCTTTACTGTTTAGAATATTATTGGCTATAGAATACAGACTGTGCCATTTTTCAAAGGGAAGCCGGTAGGAATAGGGTTGTATGGAACCTTCGCCACTGTATGCCCAAAGACATTCAAAATATTTACGAACGATAGACGGGACAAGACTAAGGAAATGCAATACTTGTTACTACTTAGTAATAAATCGGTCTGTCTAGTGTCATACGCCCGCTTGTCAGCATAGCTATTCACAATCGCTTCGATTTGGAAAGTCGTATGTCTATCTCGCTCATTTTCCTAATGCCAAAAAAAGATAGGCATAGGACTTGTCGAATTCATGTGTCAAAATCGAAAATGTTCGGGATCAAAATATTTGTATGACTTTATTATAATTCTTTTAAATCTTTTTGGGTACCTATGGCAAACATTCTGTCAAATTAGAAAAATAAACCGACCGACTGCGCGTCTCCTTTTTAAGGAAATCTCTCGCCGACTGGTCGACACTTCGCGTGACCAGAGGGCAGGCTCTTTCTTTGGCCAAAGAATTAGCATTGCTATTCAACGTGGCAATGCTGCCAGTCTTCTGGGCACGTTTCCAGATGACAGCGATGCGGAGGAATACTTTGACGCCTAAGTGTCCTATTGTCTTGTTTAGATGTTTATATTTTCTTACTTTTAGTCTTATTTTTATCATTACTTTAGTTCTTTTTAGTCTGTATAATGTACATAATAGATAGAAATTTTAAATTAGAATAAACCGACAAGATTTTCTCTCATCTTCAATTTGAGATTGGATTTTAGTTTCTACTTCAAGGCGAAAATTTCAAGAGGGATATGGTGAGTTTGGGGGAGGCCTATGTCCAGCAGTGGACGTCTTTCAGCTGAAATGATGATGATGGTGATGTTGAGTTTTGGCGTTTAAAAATTACTTTTAACAAAATTCCATGCAACGGTAAACTTTCTTCCTTTCTCGAAGTAAAAAGCACCAAAAATGATGTATGCACGACGGCCAATCAAGCTATACGAAAACCAGTTCATGCGGATCTCTCATTGTATAGGAAATCTATACAAAGCGAGGCCAAGTTATACTGGTAATGTAGAGCTTCATGTGCCGCCGTGGTCTTGAAATCTTTTCTTTACGTTACGTTTTTACTGACATAACTTTTTCTCAGGAAAAAACGTGAAATAGCGAACTTTCTTCACCCGCAGTTAAAAGCACTAACACGTTTAGCTATATTTTAGTAAAACTATTGTAAAACATGTGTAATTGACATAAAAACAACAAGTTTACTCAGTACGCTCGCGTGGGAGGTTGATATCAGACTGGGCACGGTACATCAGCCATGCAACTGACGCGGGACACCTATTTATAGACATACTCACTGACACTGGTCATGTAGGTATTTGAGCTACATACAGAGTTGAATTGAGTCTTATTTAATTACATATAGCCAGGAATATGGTGCTAAATCATCGTTAAAGTTACATCACCATGTAAGTCAATTTTTGACTGTACTGACGTTTTGATTTTGGATGCCGTGTACAGAAACAAGTAACGTCTCTAATTTGAAGTGAACACAAATTATAAAATGGTATTGTAGGTATCATTTGGTCGGGGATAGTGCAAATCCGCGGAAGCATTAGATAGTTCCGCGTATCTGACTGAATGTAGCCAATTTCAATTACGCATTGTCGTAGCGACTAAATTAATGACTTTAATAGATTTCTACTGTTAACAATACATAGAACACATGTATTGTTACTATTCATGTAAAAATCATGTCAAAAATCGTTGAAATAAAAAAAAATATAAACTTATAACCTTCCCCTGTAAACCTACACGTAGTGCAGATACGCGCACTTAACGTATGGTAGATTCGTGATTTGCACTATCCCCGACGATTTGTCCATTACCTACGTGTCCCAGTTTTTTCATTCTTCTGAAAATCTGCTATTTTTGACTTACGTGGTGTTAGAACTTCAACAACGTGGTTCTTTTCGCGTGTGGCCTTAATCGGAACTAATATCGTTGATAGCATTTCAAGTATAGTGCAGCATTGTTCTTATAGCGCTAGATTATCATTGATAAAGGGGCGTTATTGGTAAACATTTAATTATGCAATTGTTTCATGAACGTTTTAAAAAACAAGATGGCGGCTTCAATTCTGATTTTGGCGCGGAAACTAAATTAATAATTGTCAAATTTTGTCATTTTCTCTTCCATGTGTGCCAAAATTCTGACTTTAAAAAAAGAAACGGTACACTATGGCACAAAGATGCTTCAAGAATATAAACATTCTGGTTCCATAAAAAAGTACGTAGCTACTTACGTATTGCCATTTCAAATCCGTACCCAAGGCCTTAATGAAAGTTGAAACTCGTATAGTACTATAATTTTCGCATGTTATAGTGTAGAAAGAGATGGAGTATAAGTTTGTATGCAACTGTAGTTGGAAATGGAATGTCATTTATTCGATAAGACTTCTGTCTGGGTTTACAATCTAGATTTTGATTATACATACCTAAAAAAACATCATTTTACGTACTTTTTAGCGAAACGTTCAAGTTGATAGAGAAAAAAAATAGTCAAATACAGAATTACCACTTTAGTTTGGCGTTCAAGGTGGCGCTGCTTGTCACGGAAAATGCATGAACATGTCAAACTTGGTACATTTATTTTAGTTCTGTGTTTTCCCGCCTGCACAATTAAGTCGTTTGAGACGTTGACAGGAGCACTGTTGACATTAATTTGTGAAATTGTCCATAGACAACAAAAGAAAAAGAAAAAAAACTTAGGTCTATATTTTGATGATGACTAGGAGTCAAAGATCCGCAACTATTATAAATCAATTCTCGTTTGTATATTAGGAAAAACGTTTGCCCCCAATAAAACCATTTAAATAATTTCAATGATACTAAAATGCTTCAGCCAGAACGATTATACAGTTCTTCCTTCCTTATTGAAGCACATGATTTCATTTACGAAGCATGCATGCAAAAAATACAAAACAACTGAAGTGTAAATGTTGTTTATTATAGACAATTTGTATCTGCACGAACACGCGTGGCCAGCGTGCTATCAAGGCACTAGGCTGAGCGCACATTGGCTACTGTCAAAAACGTGGAAGCTTCAATCCACTTTAGGACATAGTATGTTGTGGTCCGCTTCCAATCTAACCGTGTGCAGATGACCTGTATTTTACGTAAAGCGACTGCCTATCTGAGCTCTACAACTAATTTACTGGGTAACTCTATAACATGATGACATTTGGGGTTCGACTCATCATGACGACTGTCAAAGATTTACAAATGACAGCCGGAACTTAACGTGGTTTTCGAGGCAAGGATCTCGGTATGTAATGGATGATCACGCATACACTGATCGACTTAAGTACTGCTTAATCTTGAAGATCGATCCGATTGGCTCTTATTATTTAGCCACAACCCCTCTTCGATTCACATGTCAATATTGCCAATATTATGAAAGCCAATGTGCGCGCAGCCTAATACCGGTTTATGCAAAGGAAACTGGGATGCATGTGTGTCGTATAATCAAGATTGTGTGTCTAGAAGGTAGGGCAGGTTTCTTAGCTGCTGTTTTCTCCCTTTGACGTAGTTTGAGATATTATTTCCTTTGGTTGAAGTGGTAATTGCATATAGAAATTACTTGCTTTCATCTATCATAATCTATCTAACATGAATTTAATAAAGTAGAGTAAACTTACTAAATACATTATTAATTAAAAACTATTAAATAACCTAAAATAAATAAACTAACAACTATAAAAGGGTATCAAAAAATTCCTCAACGCTGTCAGCTGGTAATGTGCCCAAGAGACTGGTGGCGTTGCCACGTTGTCTGGCCAAAGTAAAAGCCAGCCCTTGGGTCACGGGAAGCCTCAACTAGACTTTTCGAAATTTCCTTAAACAGGCTATGAGCACTCGGACCCCACGACCCCAGAGTTTCAACCCCAAAACGGCGCTGCTTGAGGTTTTCTGCAGCTTGGAAGATGTGATGGCGCAAGAGTATCTATGCATGTTGCGTCCCATACATATCTATATACTACATCTCGAAGTTTTTCTGCGTGAGAAAACCAATATGTCAAGAATTCGAAGAGATGTGACGTTCCCACACCAGCTTTAACCTCGCGTGGCAGATTACGGCTCTCTCTCTCTTTTACAGAGGGGCCTTGAGTCCCAGCCGTGGGAAGATTATGGGCTGATTATGTTATGGCTAGAAAGCAGATGACTGCTTTTTCATCGTGTCGATGATTCCCAACTAACAGAGAAGTATGGAAGAAAAAATGCTGCGTCGAAAAATAATAAATTGGGATGAGGGCAGGTTAATGAAGATGATGATATGTTATGACACGTGTTCTTAACTTCAGACTACGAAATTGAAGGTGGAGTGATGTCTGACGATCTTCGCCGGGTGGCTGTTCAATTTAAATTTATACAGGGTGTAAACAGACCCTTCACGAAGCCGTCAACCAAGCATTCTGTACGTCAAACTAAGTAACTTTACGCAAAAATGATTTCTGGCAATTACTTCTTTTTTTGAAGTGAAAAATCACGTGTTACGGTAGGACTCGGTGGAACGCACTCAAAGCATTGTGATGATGGATAGATTGAATAGTACGGGGGTCGTGGAGGTGTTTAAATAAAAAATCTTACATTAAAAACATGCATTTCAAAAAAAAACTTGTGTAAAAGTTGGAACTTTGACCCCCAATATCTCCGTAACTAGAAGGTTCCCAGGTATGGTCTAGAACAAAAAAATGAACGCAAAGACTGGGAGCACAAGTGCCTTTCGGCTTCGTTAAGGATCTATTGACACTCTTTATAAATGCTGTGCCCATAATTGCTCTTAGCCTTTTTAACACCTTATACCTACATTGTTGAAAGCACATTAATTATTATGAACATGGCTGGTAAAAACTAGATGAGAGCAGCCGAGAGTCTATCCAAATGGCTTGCAATTGAGGAATTGGTGTTGCCTAGTGTACTGTTTCTTATTTTAAACTACAATACCGACATATTGTGAGTCAATAGGGAGAGTGTATTATGATTGTATGTATGTATGTTGAGAGCCGAGTCATTGGGAAAGCCAGGAATTCGATGAAACAGGTCAGTGATTTCATCCAGAAATATTGTTGTCTCTATCGTATGTTGAACGACGGAATTTAAGACAAATTAGCGGCCACACTTCATCACACAATTGCTTAATGTGACAGCTATGAAATATGGCGGCCATTTTGTCTTTATCGAACGTACTACTGACAATTATTTGTATCTAGCATTAGAGATATTTCTTAGTAGCAGTCGCGACTCTTAATGTGCCCGATAAAGCAATAGTGTAGCTGTTATGACATTTTACTATTGCATCGATGACTGTATTAAATAATTTGGTGACACCGTGCCGTTTATTTGATATTAGTTTTTAGGTCAAAGCAATTAAGAATCGATTATCGTGTTTACAAATTAAATGTTTCATTCTAGATTCGATAATCAGTTTGCCAATTATTATGCCTCGGAAATATACGGGAGACGTGCCGCGATGATTTACTTTTAAAAACAAATGAATTCGATTCCGAACAGGATAATTGTCATTGTCACCAATAATAAATTGACATTTTATGAGCTGTCCAAAAAAAAACAACTTTTCCATACATTATGACCGTGGAGGTATTGCACTTTTGAAGGAAACAGCTGATTTATTTTTTAATAACCGATGAAAAAATTCTATGTGGGGGGGGGGGGGGTCAGAATGATGTACTGAATACATGGTAATAGTTTTCGCGTCAGTGTCCCTTCCACCCCGTATTTAGCGGCTACCAACTGAGCTCCAGAATACAATATGGTTCAAGATCCAATATGTAATACAATATGGTTCAAGATCCCAGGGCCCATACTGGGTATTACGATAACCCATGATAAGAATGGTTGTAAGAATCTTTACAAATAAATAAAATTGAAGTGTCTGTTTGTGATTTCAAAATACCAGTGTTTTACTGATTGCATACGAAAGTGTTATCATTCTCTTGCCCTTATACCAATTCATTTGGGGTCAGCGCAGCATGTCTTTTTCTTCCATACTTCTCTTGTACTAGTCATCTCATCAGACACCTCATTTCTTGCCATATCATCCTTTACACAGTCCATCCATCCTTTCTTTGGTCTCCCGGTACTTATAACAAACATCCGTTTTTCTCGTATTTTGTCAGTCCATCTTTTTGTTCCGGCTAATCTTCGAAACGGCTGGATTGATTTTGACGAGACTTTTACTGGCAGATAACTGATGTTATAATGAGGCTACTTTTATTTTAGAAAAAGGATCAGGGTTCCGTACCAAAAAAAAAACCCTTGAAATTGTTATCAAAATCAGATTCAAATAGGGATGTCATATTTTTATAATAATATCACGCGGACAAAGGTCGCGGGAACAGCTAGTTCAACAATATAATAAGTTCAATTGATATTAGTAGCTTTGAGTCATTCGTTCAATTGTTTTTTATGGTGTTTTTGCAAGCTGCAATCAACAATTTAGACGGTGACAGAGCATGAATATCTTTTCAACAAATTCCCGCGCTTTTTTCAACAACTTTTTCTTTCAAAGAGTTTTGACTGTGTTGACAGCTCAATAAAAAGTCATTGTTTTTATTAGAATTCAGTTTAAACTAGTTTGTTTTAATTTTTTTAGTTAGTGGCTATATTTTTTACTTCTTTTTTAATGTAATTAAGTTTACACGGGTTTTTAAGCTACGATTTTGATTAGTGTAATATTATGGTTTTTGTGTTCTCTTATTTAGTTTTTTTTTTTAACAAGATGTAAACAAAAAGGTCGCTTTTAATTGACTGGAGAAAAAAATATTAAAATGAGAAAAAGACCTCAGTTTCAGAAGTTTTTTGAAGTCGCTTGTATCGTCGAAGGGTTGGGCAGAGGTGTATCTAAGAGTGTAGTCCCATATTATAGGGGGCGAGCCTATAGCCATCAACCAGGCACAAACCCTCACTCCGCAGCTGTCTAGAATCTTTTGTTAAAAATACCTAGACGAATAAAACTTTCAAGTTTAAAAATAGATCTAGGCTTTCAAGATTTTATCACATTTGTCTACAATACCGTTGGGTATATCAAACCGAAGAATAAATCGTGACATTTTTTGCCTCTGTCAATTTGGTCGCCGCCATTTTTTATTTTGTTACTGAATATAGTTCTTTGACCGTTCGATACGAACTCTGCCTAAGATTGGATTTAAATGCGATTTGTATAAAATTGCCATTAGTTTTTCTTTACGGTTAGTTTGATACCCGGATTTGATTATAACGGTTTTTGTAAACAATACGCACGGAGCTCGTGGCCAAATAATAACAGCCGCTCGGGTCGATCGTTAGGTTAAGCCGCGCTTGCCTAGGTTGGTCTGTGGATGGGTGACCAACCATACATTACATATCTAGTTTCTTCCGTGCCTCGCAAAGCACATTAAGCCGTTGGTCCCAGCTGTCATTTGTAGATCTTTGACAGTTGTTACAGGTAGTCAGTGGCCCGAAAAGTCTGACAACCAGTCTTACCAAGGGGTATCGTGTTACCCAGTACTAACTGGGTTGTGGGGGTCAGATAGGCAGTCGCTCCATGTAACGATTGTCAAAGATCATCTTATTTGTCACTGGCTGTCACATGAAGTTTGCACATCAATTGTTTTGCTTTGTTTTTGTAAAACGTTTAGCACCTCGGCACTGCTAATGAGCTTCTATTGTATTCCTTACCGCGCTGTTCGTCTTCGAGTTCCAATACTTAACTATACATCTTATTCTTATTGTATAGTTAAGTATTGGAACTCGAAGCCGACAGCAACTTTCAGTAACAAACAAGATTTAAAAAAAAAAAAAACAAGACAACAAAACTGAATAGTAGTCACATAATAATTATGATATTACGTGCAAAAACACTGCTTATATTGAATTCGAAAGTAACAAGTGCCAACCGCAGGCTACGTACCTAAATGAAAAGAAAACGCATTGTTGGTACACACTTACATATTCGAAAGTGTTAATATAATTACATTTATGTACCGACAATACACACGCAACTTAGTAAATGAACATTTGGAGGTCGTCCTCGTTGGGGGCCATCCTTTAATCACGTGAGATTTTAGGAACACTGTGTTTTTTTTCGGACTCTCCCCCCCCTTTTTCAACTTTACGTGATTAAAGGACGACCCCTAGGTTTAGTAGTCGCAAGTGCCACTGCTGAGAATGCGGTTAAAAAAAGGAGGTTCTCAATTTTTTTCTTTATTTTTTGTTACCTCATAACATCGTCATTTATGAACCGATTTGAAAAGTTCTTTCTTCATGTGATAGAATTTACTTTCCGATTGGTCCTATAGAAATGTCATCCAAATCGGTTCAGTATTTTTTTTTTCCCTTTAATATGTATTTTTTCTTCTTGGGCTATGTTGATGACATGATGATCCCTTAATACCTTCTAGTTACAATGTAAAATTAATTCATGACAAGAATTTGTGTGGTATACTACAACTGAAAAGGAAAAAATAAAAAAAACTTTCTGCCAAAAAAACACTAAAAAGTCTACTTTCGGAAGTCGGTGGCAAAAAGTAAATGAAACAAACAAAGTCACCGACTTCTGAAAGTAAAGTTATTTTGGACTTTTTTAGTGCTTTTTTTAAGTTGTTTTTTTTTAATCATCGCGGATTCACAACGAACCACCTGGTGGCCTATGATGAAGTCTTAAAGCAGGAGTAATTCCAGGAAAGAGATAGCGCTAGACGTCCTGAATAGCTCTGTCTCTTTCTCACACTGGAATTACTCCTGCACTAAGACGTCATAGTAACCGCCCTGGGGTCCTACCATGACGTCTACACGGTACATACACAACGGTACAGGGCGGTTACCATGACGACGAAAGCAGGAGTAATTCCAGTGTGGGAACGAGATGGCGCTAGACGTCCTGAATAGCTCTGTCTCTTTCTCACACTGGTATAACTCCTGCTCTAAGACGTCATAGTAACCGCCCTGTACCTTTCGAATTTCGAAGTGATGTTTAGAGAATCGCGTTATGTATGACTTGCGTTGTACAAAATGTTAAGTAATGGTTTTTGTATGTCTCATTATCTGATAACAATCATCATAATACATATGTTATGATTACAAGAATACAATAAAACATAGGTACAGTCGCCAGCATATCAATCTACTACAATCTGTATTTCTTTAATAGATATTCAACTTTATCGCTAACGCATTAGGTTCAAGGTTGATAGTTTTGGGTAGCTTGATGTGCCGGCTGGGGTCTGTACCTGCCTAATTTACCTCAATGTCGACTGACATTAAGATAGATGCTACCACGTTCATACACGAACGCCGGTTGTGAGTACTACGCATCGGGCCTTTCTGAAGAACATCAGCAATCAAGCAAAAAGCTACTTGACTCGCAAAAATGTGCAGATTTAACAATCTAACAGGATAAAGATAAGGTGTACCAAAAATTTGTGCAATGCAGGAATGCGGGTCATTTAAAAACATATCTTAAAGCCCCTATGGTCTATAGAGATCAATGCTTATCAATCTTTAACATAGCAAATGCTAAAAGTTAGGGAAACGCTCTCACAACACCTCAACACGCGTAGCATGACCCACCGTAGCACCGACAAAATGCCAGATCAACAAAAGAAATCTGTCATTTTGTCGATTCTTCCATCGAGAATACCCCGTTTTTACGATGTCATGCTACGCATCCAGGTGTTACACACCTAAATTCACTAAAATCCAAAGGAAGTTTCTAATTCAATCCTTCATTTTTTTAAAAAATCATCTACTCAATAATTTAAATAATGCAAAGTTGCTGAAATATCAAGGACATGGCCATAGTACTGTTAGAAGCACCTCGATTTTCGTTGCTTTCGGTTTGTGAAAATGTCAATCTAAAAACAAGATGGCGGCGTTAGCACCGATTTTGCTTACGCACCAAAAAGTTCTTGTAAAAAAAGAGTTACGCAATTACTCCGCTGATCTTTGCCCTTTCGCCATAATCTAATGCAGAGGAGGCTTTTTGTATGTTACACCATTAGAAGCTCTCCCATTTTGAGATAATGTGGTATGTAACAAATAGATGACTATTATTTTCTACCAGCTTCACGAGAAGAGTTGATTTATCGAGTTATAATTACGACTTTCACATCGTCCGTGGTTTCTTAGCAATCATAGACAAAAAATTTAACAGGAGACCTAGCGAAAACGTTTGTATTGCTACATGGATCTTTTTACGCTTGAATGACATTGGCAAGAAACATTGCCGCTGTTGGTAAATATTTGAGAAATTGTCTGCGGATTTGTATTGTAAAAGAAGATGGCGTCATTGTTCCAATTTGCCACGCGCCAAAAGAGAGCCGTGTACATTTTTAACATCACTCATCCATAGCCCACAATTTTTTTTTTTTTTTTTTAATCTCTACGCTCTAAGTTTTATGTCTATGGCATGACATAAGAGCGAGCTGACTACAGTTCTTTCAGACTTCTTTTACCTCCCCCCTCGCTGTCAAAATCATAGACATCTTTATAGTCGTAGCAATAAGCTTGTTGTTAGGTAGATATCACTGACAAGTTAGTCAAAATTATAATGATATTTATATTCCTGACCACAAGGTTGATGTTGGCCTGCAGTTGCGAAAAGACTATAACAAAAACTGACCAATCACAACGAATATCGCCAGCCAAATTAAGCAGATATCCCCAATGCTCCACCAATTAGATAAAAGAATAAAATATCAAGGACAAAGAGATAAAATTATGATAATATATCTTGCCAAATAGATCAATGGATGTTTTCGTGTGTGCAAAATACGATAAGCTAAATCTAAAGATTAAATAATGATTTCACATGTTATAGATAGAACAAAAGTGAGTTACACAACGATTTTCTACTGTACTTTTGTTATTTTGCTTTCTGATTTTGCAGTACAGTGATCTTTTTCTCGTTGACAAAAGGTTTATGTTCGAGACCAGGTAACATAACTGTGAAAGGACTGCACAGGTGTGAATGTGAGAATGTAATCTGTAAATTCACTTTCTTTTTTAATACTTTATTTTAGTTATTTTATAAAAAAAAAAAAACGAAATTTGTTTTAATTGTTATTGTGAAACGAGAACAACTGCCGACAAACTGTCTTGCAGTTTGGCAGACTTTTTATATGTTACTTTATATTACAGATTTTGAATAAATAAATAAAAAAAAAAAAGGTTGCTCTATGGTAACATTGTCGCATTCTAAAACGTTACTTCGAAATTCAAACGTTCATCAACACAATACCCAAGTTCATTTAACCCCATTGAATGATGAAAATATGATTCGTGTCCGTAATAAGTATGTAGTCACAGAATTATAATCACTAAAATCATATCAATACAACCTTCTAACTTCATTAAACTCCATTGAATGACTTTTTCATGAAATAGTTATTGAATCACTGTTTTAAGCTTTCACGGTTTGCAACTAAACTTATACTGTCACTTACGAGATATCTTCCGTGATTGTTCATTATACAATTTATTTTCCATCCACCCGCATACTTCAGTCAACCCGCGATCATGGCGCTTGCAACAGCGTGCAGCGTCGAAATACTGGGAGCTCAAAATAATGTATAAGTTTAGTTATTGAATGATTTGATGAAGTATCGATATTATTATTTGTATAGATGATCTACCTTTGTGTGGCTGTGTTACATATCCATGTACTGGTATATAAGGAAACTGATTACAAAACTCCAGTCCTAACATGCTTATATACTACTTTATATACATGTATTACGAACAACATGCTTAGAATGTACAACGATACAAATAACCTTATTTGTTATTTGCCAAGAATTCGTAATATAACTGTTTTAGTCGATGCCTAGCCTTATTTCACCTGCCTAGCCTTTTTCTACCTTTGTTGGGGTCGGCTTCCAGTCCAGTTCCAGTAAAGACTTTTTTTTAATGTTGTTTTAAGATGTTTCATACAAATCTCTCGTTCCTGATAAAAGCCAGTTTTACCAAGGCGTAACATGCGTCAGATAGACAGTCGCTCCATGTAAAATATTGGTATTCATCTCCATCCGGTTAGACTGGAAGCCGACCCCAACATAGTGGAAAAAACTGAGCACATGATGACCTTTATCAAGTCTACTTCCTTCCTAGCCATTAGTAGCGAACGGTCAACTTTGGAAGAGCTAAGCCGGAGTACATATATTTAATGTAATTACATTATTTGTCTATAGAATACTGACTGTGCCATTTTTTAAAGGGAAGCCGGTAGGAATCAAGTTGTATGGAACCTTCGCCACTGCTAGTCATATCATCCCGATTGTATTGCATGATACTTAGTATATTATCTAGTTATGTGACGTTTCGGAATATCCGATTTGTAATTTGTAAGCTTATCATTCTGGTTGAACCATAATACTGACATATAAGTCACAGGTCAGATGATAGTGGTTGCGTGTTCCATGTAAAATACAGTTCCACAGTCAGGTGCGTCGTATGCGCCATCCAGCGTGCTTGTATGACCAGATGTATGATCGTGGAAGAGGCGAGGAGTATGTAAGGCTCGTAGCAGGTGGCGTTTCTGCTTTCCGCCATGTGAAAAGTCGAGTTTTATGTATGTATGTCAGTTCCATTTCGTTGGATTGGAAGTCGACTTTTTTATTTTAAATGGGCGTACTCTTGACCTCAATCTAGTCCTGAGTACAGAGATGAGGTCGACGATGGAACGAGCTAACCCAAAAGAAGCCTATTAACTCGCGATTTAAATGGATTTTAACTTTTTCTTTCCTCTTTATCGTGAGGTTAGTGCCTAACTAGCCCCCGTAGCATGACCACCGTAGACAAGGATTTCTTTGACGGAAGAATCGACAAAATGACAGATTGTGTCGACACAATGACAGACTTCTTTGCACTATCTGTCATTTTGTCGATTCTTCCGTCAAAGAAATCCTTGTCTTCTGTGGTCATGCTACGGGGGCTGGAGTCAAAAATTTTATGCCTCTGACTTTGTTGGATGCCGTCAAGAAATATCTCTCAGGCGTGCTGGTTTCCTCACGATGTTTTCCTTCATCGAAGCAAGTGATAATTATACAATACTAGCGACCCGCCCCGGCTTCGAACGGTTGCAATTTATATATATAAACCTTCCTCTTGAATCACTCTATCTATTACTGAAAACCGCATCAAAATCCGTTGCGTAGTTTTTTTTTTTTTTTTTTTTATTCTGTATGGGCTTACTCTTGACCTCAATCTAGTCCTGAGGACAGAGATGAAGTCGACGATGGAACGAGCTAACCCAAAAGAAGCCTATTAACTCGCGATTTAAATAGATTGGGGTCATATGAACTTGGAAACACCGACGCAGGCAGGGAATTCCACTCCATGGCTGTGCGCATAATAAATGATGTAGCAAAGCGCTTCGTAGTTTTAAAGATCTAAGCATACATAGGGACAGACAGCGTGAAGCGACTTTGTTTTATACTATGTAGTGATGCACATAGATTTCAAGTCTCTCTGGAGATTTCAGTGATGTTTTAAGAAAAGATAGGGTCAAACGCCGACAGAGCAAAGACTCCTGAAGTGAAGACCTTGAGTTTCTGGCCAGTTCTTCTCCATAGAAAACGACCAACCCGAGCCGTACACCTATCTTTTGACTGGTCATAAGTGCCCATGTAGGTTTATGCCAAAGACATTCAAATATTTACGAGTGACAGACGGGACAAGACGAAGAAAATCGTATAATTCAATACTTGTTACTACTTAGTAAAAAGTCGGTCTGTCTAGTGTCACACGCCCGCTTGTCAGGTAGCTTTCGTGTGTCAAAATCGAAAATGGTCGGGATCAAAATATTTGTATGAAAATATTCCCAATGCCCGCTCTATGGGTATTTTTCTTTGGGGGCTATCCATTAATTACGTGAGACGTTTAGAGCGAGAGAGGGTCAAGCCGAATCTCAATCGTCTCACGTAATCAATGGACGCCCCCTTTGGTTTATGCGAAATAAAATATGTAGATTTTATCGGCAAGCGAAGCGTATGACGTTCCCTTATGGTGTTTTTTATCTATTGCCCCCGTAGCATGACCACCGTAGACAAGGATTTCAGATAGTGCAAAGAAATCTGTCATTGTATCGACACAATCTGTCATTTTGTCGATTCTTCCGTCAAAGAAATCCTTGTCTACGGTGGTCATGCTACGGGGGCTGGATGAGTTTCATTAGGGTTCGAGAGGAACCGTGAACAACAGCTAGTTTATTGGCAATTAAATTGTTTTACTTAGTTATATTATATGTTTGCGCTTTATGTACGTAATGATGCAGATAACCTTGTCAATTACTGCTAATTGCACAGTTATATGTTCAATCAAAGGATGTAATTTACATTGGCTGTATATTCAAGTGTGTCACATTTATAGACTCATCACTCATCACATAACGTAGGTACTTGTTTAAAATTCCAAACACATTAATGACACAAATATTTCACCACATCTGGAGGCGTTATTTAGATAAATATTTCATTAATTTAATTTATATCATGTAACAATTTTTACACTAAATTATAAAATTAAAATAATCACAATATAAATGATTATTACAACAGTAACCAAAAAAATAAAACATTTGCAATTCCGTTATGATGTTAAATCTATACTAATATTATAAAGCTGAAGAGTTTGTTTGTTTGCTTGAACGCGCTAATCTCAGGAACTACTGGTTCGATTTGAAAAATTCTTTTAGAATTGGATAGCCCATTTATCGAGGAAGGTTATAGGCTAAAAAAAAATTTCACGCGGACGAAAGTCGCGGGCAACAGCTAGTAGCAAATAAAAAATATAAAAACCAATTAAGATTCCAATATTACTATTAATGTCAAAAGTATAATAATGTCTATATGAATAGTAATTTTATAAAATAATAAATAATGTAAAAATCAATTAATTCATATTCATTTTTTACAAAATAATAATAAAGCGAAATTAAAAATACTATTTGATAAACAATAAAACAATGTCTCCGATTCCTGTTGCCAGATTTAGATTTGCAAACAAATCTATAATTTTATTCATAATTTGTTTTAAACAGCACATCAAGTATGACCACTTCAAGTGTGCAGTTCAAGGTGGCGCTGCTTGTCAAGCAAAAATGCATCGTTATGTCAAACTTGGAACATTTATTTTAGTTCTGTGTTTTCCCACCTGCACAGATAAGTTGGTTGAAGTGTACATCGAAACTGATTGATATTTGTTTATGCCCTACAGATTGCCTTGAATACCACCTTGCTAATTGATAGAATTATACTTTTTAAAACGGTATTTCAAGTAGGCCAGTTACAGGCAATTTTGAATTGTCGAAACAAAGACAACAAAAAAATGAAGTTGCAGTCCCAGACACAAGGCATAATAGTTCTTCTACAGCGTAGATCTTTATGGAGAAGAACAGGCAAGAAACTCCATCCATAGACACTCTTTTAAATCATAATATTGTTACAAAAACCTTGATTACATCAGTCATGTTTAGATTGTACATTATGTAAGAACGATGTATCAAAACGTGCACGTTGGTTGTCCAAAGTAAAGACAAAAAAAGACAATTTAAAAGTAAAATAATTGGTTCAAATAAACTGTGGCAACTAAGAGATGACCAGTCCCTAATAACAGCGCCGGTTCACGAACATGACGCATGGATCAGCGCCATTCAAATCAATCATTCTGAAGGGAACTAAATGATCCGACACACGTGCCACCATCAGGGAGACATTCTCATTTAATTTCATGACCAAGAGAGATATTCTAAATTGGTGCCGATAAGATATATTAGGTCTATCTTTTCATACACGAAATATTTTAAGAGTAACTTCTATAAGTCGTAAAGTCGCCATAGCAACGAAAAAAAAAATTATCTGAGTGTTTTTTTTTACGAAATTATTATAATTCTAAAATTTTTTGAGACTTTTTGCATAAAACCTTTACTCCCATATTCTAACAATGACAGTAGGTAAATACGACGTAGTAAACTAGCGTATGGATGTTTAAAAATAAAGAGCCAGTATTTATTTTGTGGGTCAAGTAATTTTAAATTATTTATTTTTTATAAAAATATATACTCGGATAAAAAAAAAATCTCTTGAAAAGGCTTCGTTATAGCCGTTAGATGATTCTCGGAAAATATTTCGTGTATGAATAGTTAGACCTTATATACGGAAATAAGACTGACAAAATTCTGTCACCAAACGCAAAAAAATCCCCTTGCCAATACAACGAGTCATTAATATTGCTTGACGCAAACAATTGATAATTGCAGTTGATTATTTATTTATAATTATACATATAAAACAATACACAGTCCGTGTTCTTGATAAACACTAATTATATTTATATGTATATTTACAACAACAATACCTTAGTGTATTTTGTTATCAGTGGCTCAGCTAAATGCTTTTGTTTTAAGCGTAATACCTATTTTTAAATACCTACCTATCAGTAGCGAAGGGTCAATTTTGTAACAGGTAAGTCGAGAGTACATATCTTTAGGGATGACTTTTCAATCATTATATAACTTTTACCTAAAGAGTAAAATGTGACATTTTAACAGAATGTCCATACGAAAACTGACAAAATGACATTACTTATTCGTCGGATAGAAGTTAACTGGCGATTGAAAAACCGGCCCTTCATCATCATCATCATTTCAGCCGAAAGACGTCCACTGCTGGACATAGGCCTCCCCCAAGTGTCGCCACAAAACCGGCCCTTAATGTGATTATATTATTTGTCTATAGAACTTGTTCTGTCACTTACAGGATATCTTCCGTGATTGTTCATTATTTTGAGCTCCCGATATAAGATTTTTTGTTATTGCTTTTTTTTGTAACTGTTTTGGTACGCCCATGCACTCGTAGATAATGTAGCTTCCTATTACTGAAAAAAATCTCGGAATCTGATCAGCAGTTCCGAAGATTACCCCCTACGTTCAATCTTTACCCTTTCACAATATTAGTATTGATAAACCAGAACGGTAATTCAAAATAGTTATAAAAAGGCTTTATTTGTAATTAACCACAATGACATACGAAGTATTATGGTGACTAAGTAATTTAAAGTACATACTTATAGCCTCTTTGTTTATACCTAGGCACCATAATTAGTAATCTGTATTTAGGTACCTTAGTAGTTATTAGAAGTCAATGAATGGGCTTTAGCCACAAGTTAATCGATTCATGAGTATGGCGGTAGGTTACGAAAATTGAATTTACGTTGAAAAGTAAATTGCACGCTTTCCGTAGACAATCTTTATTTTTAGCAACTTTTAAATCTTATTAGATTATTTTTTATTAACACTTGGACACATTGATTGGGTGAGGCCTATGTCCAGCAGTGGACATCTTTCGGCTGAAATGATGATGATGATGGACACATTGAAAGCCAGTGCAAGAGATTATAATTACTTACAAAATTACTTACTATACAAATTACTTACTACAGTTTATTGCAGAAATAGATCAATGAGACCTCTTTGATCATGCTTTTACGGTTGCCACACAGGTCACACCTAAGCGACAATGGTGCCCTAGTTTGAGTAGTTTTTTTGCCAACCCGTTTTATAGCTGTACATTTGTATAAGGGTCTTTTGGCGCGTGGCCAAAATCGGAACTAACGCGGCCATCTTGTTTTTCACTAACCAATATCCTTAATATCGCCAACAGCACCCCTCTTTCAAGTCAATATGATTCCAGAGACATACGATGCTTTTAGTTGTTTTGTTTTTTGTGTCAGAAATATTGTTAATGACATTTTAATAATGCCTCGCAGAGGTTATGTTAGCTCACGCTTTATTATTTTTTCGTGTTATTATAATTGCATTATTATACACGCTACCGGTGTTCGTGCTAAAAGATGGCGAACAAAGTGAAAGCAACATGACCTATGAAAGTTTAAACGTGACTATCAAATTCTGTATGGTACTAACAGAGTCGGATATGGTGTTTTACTTTTTTCGCTATCTTCAATAGCTGTACTAAAGCAGCCATCTTGTTTTTTTTTTTAAATTGTTTCTTAAGGTGGAAGCGCCAGGGTAGCCCGCGAAATTCAAATTTTCTAACGTTTTTTGCAATTTGCAGGTCAGTGTCAGGCTGTTTGTCGATTAAAATATGAATCGCGACCGTAACAAATATGGCTTTACTGAGTTCTTCATAAGTAAATCTCACTCGTTTGAAACCGGGGCGGGTCGCTAACTCGCTAGTACATATCTAGAATCTAGATACTCTATATTTGTTGTAAGCTGTTTTGTATGACATATTTAGTACGCCAAGCACGAAGTTCAGGCCATATAAGGCACAATTATCGTGTATTCATCGACGTGTAAGTAGTGTACCTAATTGTAACAACGAGCGCCATGTGGCCGTTTTGGAACCAAACATGAGATCATGTATACTTGGCAAAAAATAGTAGCTACAAAAGGATACTTACTACAAGGCTGGGTGCTTTGAGGCTAATCAAAAATCTATTATGAGTAGAAATGTCATCGAATTTTTGGCTTCAGTCTTCTGCATGGTTTTTTTGGCACGTGGCCATTATCGGAACTAACGCCACCATTTTGTTTTTTCAATACAATTTCACAAATGTATACAACTTCAACCAACTCATCTGTGCAGATAGGAAGACACAGAACTAAAATAAATGAACTAAGTTTGACATATCGATGCAAATTTTCTCAACAAGCAACGCTACCTTCTTCTTTAAACTGGTCATACTATACCATCAGTGCTGTCCTGATAATTTCATTCGAACGCCAAATTATATTGCATGGTAACTTTATAGATTAAATAAAATACAAATTAAAGTACCTACTAGAGATGATATTAAAAAGGCTATACTTAGTATGTGAGTACAGAAAAGTTTATAAATATATTCCCCGTGTGCAAATTCTGCAGGTTCAGCCATTTATAAATAAATAAGCAATGATAACGATTCATTGTCCGTCGTGAATTTAAATAGGACATGTAGTTGGGATTTCTCGCACGCTGTGGCATTTCGCCAAGAATGCGTCGTAAGGAAAGGTACGATTTACTAAAGACATCAATAACTTTGTTAATGCCCCTGCAATATAAGTGCAGTGACACAAGGATCTTTTAAGCGCTAGAATAACGTTGACAGTGGCGCGAAACATTTGTGAAAATGTATTGAAAAAACAAGATGGCGGTGTTAGTTTCGCGCAAAAAAATACTTGTACGCACGCCTACCAATCAAGCTATACAAAACCAAACACTAGTTTAAGCTTTCACGGTATTCAACTAATTCTAATTGATAATCACGGAAGATATCCCGTAAGTGACAGTGTAAGTTTATAATAAAAAAACCAGTTTATGTGGATCTCTCATTGTATGAGAAATCTATTCAAAGCGATGCCATGTTATACTGGAAATGTATAGCTTGATGTGTCGACATGTGTACAGCTATGTTACAGTACCCTGGACGACATATAACACAATGAGCTTTAGAAAGAGCCAGTCGCACAGGTGTGAGTGAGAGAGAGAACGCTCCTCAAGCCTGAGTAAGGCACATTGAGTTTTCCTTAATGTGCCATCTTATGAGTACTTTTCTGAAAGCTTGTTTTGAATTTGTGGTCTAATATCTATGGATCACATCGTCACACACACTTCATGTCATGTCTGTTTGTATTTTTGCTCAAACTATCACTGCAGTTAACATTCGATTTGTCAGCAGATTTGGCGATAAAACGCTTGATCAGAGATCTTTTTTTTTTCAAAAATAATTTAGCCCCAAACTTGGATTTTCTGACATTAGAATGGGATACTGGGACAGTATGGCATAGAATCATAGAACACATTACGTAATAGTTTTGTCACAAGTTTTCTGTCTTGTTCTTTATAGGGATGTAAAGAAGATAATCTTTAGCCTTCAACAGGTACCAAGCTACCTCTTTACATAAAACGTCCAACACATAACATAAACGCACAAGTACGACGACATATCGCATATACGTGGTGTCGTATTTATTTTTAGCAACAAAAGGAGTCGCTTGTTTGTTTAACTGCGCAATACTGATCTCTGAAGTACTGCCGAGGATGCGTGGAGGTGACCGCTTGCTTGACAAATGTCGAGACTCGAGACCCCTTGGTTCCTCTGCGAACACATAATTACAGTACCGGTTGTCATACGTACATTTCATTATTAAAAGACTCCATGAGTCATCATCATCTACCTAACTATTTTGGGGTCGGCTTCCAGTCTAATAGGATGCAGCTGAATACCAGTATTTTATAAAGAGCGACTGCCTATCTGTCCTCCACAATACCTAATATCCCTTGGCAACACTGGTTGTCAGATTTACGGGTTTCTACGACTGTCAAAGATCTACAAACGACAGTCAAGATTGCAAACAACTTGGCATGGCTTGTCAAGATTGTTGACTGGAATACTGCTATTGACAATTCTGTCAAAATCACAGTGATCGTTACCCTATTTACACTATGGTTGCTTTTAGTTGCTGTCTTAGAGGTAAAATAAATATGAAAGGACTGCAGAAGGATCCAAAGATGTTGGTTTGTCCACACGGCAACACATCAAGCTATAAGATGCCAGTATAACATGGCCTCGCTTTGTATAGATTTCCCGTACAATGAGAGATCCGCATAAACTGGTTTTTATCGCTTGATTGGTCGTCATATGTACCGTGAAATAGCATTTAGTCCGTGTAAAATGCTGATATTTATTTGATTTTGATTTAGACTGGAAGAAACAGAAATTAATCTGCGTCATGCTGAGTGCAAACTAAAAATATGTAGGAGGTGATATTCAACAATTTTTCTTATCCGTCATTGACGCACTCGTTCACACTCATTACTGGGAATTGGTCTAGCTTTCTAATAGCCGCTAAACGACTTGAATGATGTAAGTAATGATTTAAAAATGGAAGCGTTAGGGTAGCTCGCGAAATTCAAAATTTCTTACGTTTTTGCAATTTGTAGGTCAGTGCCAGGTTGTGTGTTGATGAAAATATGATTGAACATAAACCTTAATTCCAACAAGAATAAAGGTCACCGAACTGCAATATCACAGGTAAAATAAGAATGAAAGGACAGTAATGGCCGTAGAACGGTTTAAATTACATTAAGAATTTATAATTTCAAAATACTTTTTTATGACTCGGTTGATTGCAATGATCTATTGCGCTTGAATGACATTGACAGGAGGGCCCTGTACTGTGGTAGTTGTATTGAAAAAACAAGATGGCGGAGTAAGTTCCTATTTTGGCCACACGCAAACAGTTGATGTTACATGGATATTTTCGATAAGTTTACATATCGTTCCAATTTAGTTACTTATAATAAACAGATTACAGAGAGCATGCATTTTATATAATTTATTATATCATAAAGTACGAGATATTAATCAATTTTATCTCATGATTGATGCAATGCGCGGCAAATTCCATAGATTATAAAAGATAAAATGTCCCAATGACGTTGACAGTTGCTGAACGAACATAAAAAAAGAAGGTGGATTATTCCAGTGCGGGAGGGACAGAGCTATACTTGACCGATAGTCTTTTTCGTAGAAGAATCACGATAGCATGGATAATACGGTCTCTGGTAGCTTTCCACCTTGGCCGATAAGAATTCGCAATATCATAGTCGTAATAAAAACTCTTTTTAAAATATTAGCATGATTACCCTATAATGCTCTCACTAGTGGTGCTGGGACACAAATGACACAGGCCTCCCTTTGTGAAGAAGTGGTCCATAACTCACGCGGGCCCAGTGCGATTTGGCAGATGTCACATGTCTTCGAATTATTGATGCTAGGACATGCCGGTTTCCTCACGATTTTTTCGTTCAGTATTTCGAGAGCCATTTGCATTATAATATTAAAATGCTTCAGAAATAGGTAAAAAATATTAGATTACAGAAAAATGCTGCCCGATTGTTGTCTATTTTTAAACGTTATCAAAATCAGATAGTACCTGATATCAATTTTCGATGTAAGTAACCTATCTAATTACTCCTTAATTCTAATTAATTTAGACAACGATCCTTATGTCATATTTTTCCCTATTGAGGACAAATGTACTGATTTTCCGTCTGGGCTGAAATCACAGGCGTTATTTAAGGAGGATGTTCAAAACTTAGATGATTCTCAATGGTGGACACTGGGTTTTCCAAAAGAACAAATTTTAGATAAGTCGATGCACGTATAACATAATACACTATAAACAGGTATTATGGTCGTGTAACTGACCTCTTCCGTCGGTCATTTAAAGTTAAGTCCAATTTACTTTCAAAAGCAAAATAAAACTGGTATTTTTGTAGTAAAATGAGTTTTCTGCACTTTTGTTTCGTATCAGCCAGGATAGGAAAACATGGCAACACCATAATACAACTGTCATTTGACAGTAGCTGTCAGTGTCCATAAGACGCGGGAAAGTAATTGACGTTAGGGAAAAGTGAACTTTGCAAATATTGCCGTCAAGTTTTAATATGTATTCTTACATACTTTATTATACCATTTACAAGGATGTATATTGATGAGAGACAAAAATAAGATTGTGTAAGCGAACCTTTGACTTTCCTCAACACAAGGGGACAATTTGCATTCTTTAAGAAAAATTTACTTTTCGTCTCTGACACGGGACTGAATGAATGAATGAAAAACGATTCCGATTATCTGTTTAAATATTTATCTATGTCAGTGTCGTTGAATGAAAAGGCTGTTTTTTATTTTTGAGCTAAAATTAAAACAGTTGTGTACATAAATGACATATTTTTAACTTTGGCAATATTTACAAAGTGATAATAATTAATAATTATTATTCTATCTACAAGCGTTTGCGTAAAGCTGAGAGAGTTCTATGGCGATATCTAATTGTCGATAGCTTCTTCTTCTTTTTGAATCCCTGGTAAAAACATTATTATTATCATAAATGAGTTGGGCCCAGAAGGTGGCCTCGCCAGGCGCGACATCTGTGGCGCTTTTAATTGCAGGTGTTTGAGCACTTTGGATACTTCAAACATTTGGGACACGGTTTGGTCAAGAGCATTTGAACGGGGTGTCAATGTGGTCTATAATCGCCCATTTCGCTAAGTTGTGCCTCCAATGGCCTACTTGGGTCTGCAGTCGATTGATTGCTTTCCATATAGGCCATTCGAAATTCAAAGCATTTTATCTGTTGTCAAATCACATGATAAAAGACTTAATTGGCTATTGTCAATTTGACTAGCCAATCAACAGCCAGCGTGAGGTGTGGCGGTAGATTTACTGATTAAAGATTTAATAAAGCTTTTAGAAAGCATGTTTTATTACACAGAATTGACCCAGTGGCCCAGTGTGTCAGCCCCGAATTCCGAATTTTAGATCACAGCTGGAATTCCAGAATGCACTTGGATTTATTTTTCAATATCACTGCTCTCAAAACACAGCGAGGAAACCGGCATGACTCAGAACCAAACTTTTGAACACATTTGACATTTCAAACCGCACTGGCAGAGAGGCGGCCAGCGTCCTAGCAGTAGGGACGTTAATTTATTATGATAATGCAATAGGCATACATAAACTGCAAGAGACAAAAAAAATGTTAGGCTGCAACGGCCTTTGCATAGTACATTAAAATGATTTATTAGTACCTACTGCTAATTTGGGAGAGGCATCGATCGTACCTATGCTGTGAATTTCAAGTAGTTGAGACACAGACAACGAAACGGTAGAGACGGCAGTACTATTCAAATTTGTGGCGCCAAAAAAGCATTGGGTGTACAACTTCTGTAACGGACCGTCTACTAAGCCGTCAGTATCTATAGGCCTTTAGTATGAGTGCCGGCAAACGGTGGCACGCTTGGTTTGTGTTGAAAATTCAGTTTCTGCAGTGCTGCATAATTTTTTAAATCGTCTATGGATAGTGTATTGAAAAAAAAAAAAACAAAATGGTGGTGTTAGTGCCAATTAAGGCCACTCTTCCAAAGATTCCCTCTCGTAAGCGAGGAGGCCTGTGTCCCAAAACATTATAGGCTGCTTATGTTTTGTGCCGAAAGATACAAATACGACTACTCTGCAACCAACTTATCTGTACAGACAAAAGGGGAGGCTTAAAACCAGCAGTGGGTGATTCCGGGCTGATATGATGATGAAGTTTTGACATATTGATGCAATTTTTTTTGACAAGCAGCGCCATCTTGAACTGCACACTTAAAGTGGTCATACTCAGCGGCCGCTGAGGCATCTCTGTGCTCTATGGACAGAGATCATTATGACAGTTTGCAATAACCCTCTTAGGCCTCTCACCGCCAAATTTGACAGTTGCAAATGAAAACAATTGTTTATAATATTTGGACTTGCCTATTAAACGGCCATGCGGTGACTATTACAAAATATAATGATAGGCATATTGATTGTATTGTTCTTTACACATTTATTTGAGTTACGAGTTTAATACGCTCATTCATGGGTGAGTGTGAGTACTATAAAAAAGCATGAAGTTGCCTTGACGTATGATCCATGACTATAGTGAACTAAGTTTATTATCTAATTCATGTTATCCGTGCTGTATTTTTTATAGAGACGACGCTCAAAAAAGTCTAACTCTTTTCAAAGAGCTTATTAGTATTGACTATTAGTTTTTTTTGGAATGTCAAGGTGGCGCTGTTCGTCAAGGTAATGTCAAAAATATGTCAAATCCAGTATATTTAATTTTAGTTCCTTATTCACAATTAAGTGTACAACTGTGCACCTCAGATGTTTGTACTCAGCGCTGATTGGCTGACAAGGCCAGATGCCTAACTGTTTTACCAGGTAGTTGTTTGAAATGGTGAAACGTGGGTTATCAATTAACACAATGGTATTCATTTCTTAGTGACCGCCCGCATTGAGGTAGCGATTGTCTCTTCCTGAGTTTTGTTTTTATTATTCATTTGTACTATTATTTTTTTATGTTGCCAGTTCTCTTTGGACACGCAACTGAATTTTAAATACGGAAGACATTTTTTTTTCAAGAACGGCATTAAAGTGGGCCTGTTTTAAGATAGAAAGTGGTTTTGCCTTATTGTTGCCAATAGGCAGCTGCAATATCACTACAGTTCTTTTACCTCTGAAATAAACCTTATGTCAAGAAGAATAAAGGACAGTGTACTGAAACATCAGAGGTAGAAAATAACAAGTTATGTTGATACTTTAAGCGACGATATTCTCACGTCCACGCACAGATTTTGGCAGCGGATTTTTCGCTGGTCATGTCAAAATGTATAGCGATATCGAGTCACCAGAGATAAAAGTCGCGCTCCTTTTGTACAGCGCTACAAAGATCTTTTTGTGCATTGACAGTGGCATTGTCTATACTTTATAATTAATAATATATGGTATTCTTCGGAACTATTGATCCGATTCTAAAAATAAATTCTTTCACTGGCAGAATGCTATATTATTCGTCGGTGCTATAGGCTATAAATTATATTTATATCACCCATATTAGCCGAGCTATCACAATTTTTGCGGACGAAGTCGCGGGTGAAGCGCTAGTTGGTAAGTATTTGAAAAAATGTTTACTGAAAGTAACAACGCCATTTTATTTTTTTCTGATTTTAGCCTGAAACTTAATATCCTATGTCTGTACTCACGACGCCGACGTCCAATCAAGCTATGCAAAACCAATATAAGCGGGTCTCTCATTGTACGGGAAATCTATACAAAGCGAGGTCATGTTACACTGGGAACGTATAGCATGATGTGTCGCTGTGGATATACTGTACAGTATATTTCCATCGGCATTCATAACTAGTAAACTGGATTCATGTAATCATTTTGCTTGACAACATGAAACAAACTGGTTGTAGTACTTCCCCGGGTGAGATCTAGTATGTATGTAAATTTTTAATTTTTTTAATCTGATAAATGAATCGACATAGTTTTCAGAGTGAGTTACTCAATCACTGAATGAATTAGCATAAAATATCTATTACTTCTAATATAACACAATAATACATAATTATATATAATGTATTTGATAAATATTTGCTTAAATAATTTGTGGAAAACGCAAAATATGCAGAAAAATATTCAAATAGGTACATATTTCATTCCCAGACACTTCTTTGAAATAATAGTTTGAATTTCGATAAGCCTCTTGTGCTAACTGCTGTCATTATAATTTTGGCGCCATTTTGTACTAAACAATTTTCTGTCCCTTTCGTACGCGATTGATGTTTATACCTCTGTCTCGCTCATACACGTTACCAGTATTGTATGTAAATTATGCAACTTTTTGCTATACTGTTATGTCATCATTAATGTGAATAATGAGCATCATTATGCTGTAGGTATACTCAATAGTTAAACTTCAGAATCAAAGATAATTTACTTTCTCATCAAAACTTACTCAATTATCAACTTATCATTAAGTAATCTAAATAAAAAGGTCCTAATCCGGCTGTAATGAACTTTGAACTTTGTCTTGTATGGCATTGAGTTTGTTGTCGCTATCTCCATTGCATAGTACCTTTATTGGTTACATCAAGTACTACCTAAGCATAAAGCTGTTATCTTTTTTATCTAAGGCAAAGGTGTTACCAGTATGACATAATCAATAGGCTTGGCTCTTATAAAATTGTCAGATTAAAGTGCGATGCAATTCCTTCTGTATCTAAAGACATGGTTTTCTTATAAGGAGATTAGGTACCATGTTCATATCTAGTAATGTTAGGTTGTGTAAGGTCATACTGATAAAACTTGTAAACAGTTCCATGATGCCTAATTACATATAGCTGTTTATTATTGTTAAGCTCAACTTAGGTAACTAATGTCAATCTGAATCTTACTCGTTTACGCAAAACTACTGAACGGATTTGGACCTGGATTAACACATTGTAGTATGATCCCGTGAGACAATTATCGAACGCCACGCGGGCGAAGCCGCGATAATTTACCATCTGAAATTTAGACCCATTTGTTTGTATACTTGGCATCCAAATTTATACAGCCAAAATTATGTAACTTGGGAAAAACAATAGGGCTCTCTTTCTAGCTAATAGGAAATTGCTTAAGATAGAAAGAGAGAGACATATTTCTGCCAGTGACAATCTTTGTGATGACTCCCGTTATGCCACAGTCCGTTCTGTTATTTTAAGTACTTTTAACATAAACCTTATGACAATAGAAATAAAGATCACTAAACCAAAATCAAGGTAAAAAATGAAAGGTAAGTAGACCTCTGAAGCCAAACACAACATTGGTCAAATGCTTTTCTGCGAAAATTTCCAATCTCAGCAAGGGCAAACATTGTAAAGAGCCTTGTCAAAGAGTAAACATTTTTGATTTGTTTATGCAAAAGCACCTGTGTGAAAAGCCTGTGTGTTTACTGTCAACAAAAGGAGGTTTTATGTGCGGGTAACTAACTTTAAGTATGGTGCAGTATAGTACTTACTTATGCCATGTAAGATAAATTAGGGAAACACTCCACCAAGCTGCAACTGTAATTTTCCTGATCAAAAAACCCAATATAGTAAACCTGATATAGTAACCAAACCGAGAACCTCATGCTAAGCAATTGCAAAATAATGATGCAGTCACATTTTTACAAAAAAGTTTGACAAACAAGTTAGCTAAAGAACTATTCAATTAAAAATATACATGAATGAATGTATGAGTCAATTGGTAGCTACTATTTTACCTATAGCATAAAATTCTTCCTCTTACAGTATTTGTTTTCCAACATTATTACATTCATCATCGGCCTATCCCTCTAAAAACTACATTTGGGGACGGCTTTTAGCCTAACAGAATGCAACTGAATACCAGTATTTTACATGTAAGAACAGCTTTTCTGACCTCCACAATCAAGTCTCTGAGTAATATAAAAACCCTTGGTTAGAGTGGTAGCTCATGGAATGTAATGATGTTCACCCACCCACAGACTGACCTTGGCAAGCACTGCATTACCTGGATGATCAATGGTGTGGCTGTGATTGTTAAGCCATGAGCAGTGAAAGCTGCCTCAGTAATATCCCGAGTAAGGGGAAGCAGCAACAGCATTCTGAAGGTGTTTGCAGAGGCTGGATGGGCCTACAATGGGGAGGTTTACCGAGCTACATGTTGGCAACAAAGCTTGTTAAATTTTCCTGTGATTCTGATTGTCTTCTTTTCTTTTTATTGTCCCTGCATGTTACTAATATAGTTTTCAAGTAAGATGTAATACTAACACCCTATGAGACTTGATGCCTGACAATAAAATATTTTTATTTATTATCAAAGTATATCATATTCGTATTTACACATATAAATTACTTTTTAAAATATTCCTATATAAGTAATATAAAAACATTAAAAATAGTAGCCCACCGGTATCGGGAACAGGGTCCAAGCTACCAGCGGTCAGGGCTCCAGAGAGAGGAACCTCCTAACAATACGAGTCGTGTCCAGGAGTACCACTTTCTGAATCAAGCCCTTGATCCAGCTGCCTAACGAGAGCCTCCTCAGGTATTGGTTGAGGCTCTTGGCAATTAAGCCATGGGCTGATTACGATATACATATATATTATGATATTTATTTTTTATTATTGGATATATTAACATAATAACATCACACCTGTAATCCCCGAAGAGTTCTGCAGAGGTAGTATAGTACACCCACATTTCCCGAGTTTCGCACCACACACAATAAAAATATTTCATATTGTATTGTATGAGAAAGAAGTTCCTAAATGATTGCATGAGGATTGACAGGGGAGAATGGAAGAAAAAAACATATTGCACCAACCCTAAATAACATGAGACAAGGGCAGGAAGTTGATGATTAATTGTTATGACCTTCAATTGTATATTTGTGCATAAAACAGTTGATAATCAGTCATTGGGTGCTTACAATCAAAACAATATACTACTTGAGTGCCTTGACAACGTGGCATTCTAATAATGCTAATCAAGTATCTTGACTTGGCTCACAAGGTTGTCAACATGTGGGACATGGACTCGGTGATTATGCCAATAGGCATATCAGCCGATGGCTAAATTGCCAGGAGCCTCGATTACCAATAGCTGAGGAGGCTCTCGTTAGGCAGCAGGATCAAGGGCTTGATTCAGAAAGCAGTACTCCTGGACATGGTTTGTATTGTAAGGATGTTCTGTTCTCTAGAGCCCTGATTGTCAGTACCCTGTTCCCGATACAGGTGAGCTACAATCTACTATCATAATGCAAATCTTTGCAGGCATTTCATGAATTTACTGGTATATGGAGACAAACATTAATTTATATTTAGAACTGATGGGAGATTTTATCAATGCTTAATATAAAAAGAGGTTTTAAGTCAAAACTTACGAGTACAACAACATAATTCTATTACAGATGTAACATTTGACAAGTGAATGAAAAATTTATAGCTAATTTCTCAACTGAGACCTGTTAACATGGTGAATAACAAGTTTATTGATTCATATCTCCTTTCCTTTACATTATTAGCACTTCTGATAAAAGCAGAATGATGTAACCTGACAAGAATCAAGAATGAAGAAATTGAAGTACCTATCAAGGAGTATTTATTTGGTAAATGATTCATTTTGGCTGCTATGCAATGAAAGTGTTATAGCATAGATTTATTTGTTTATAGAAAACACAATTTTTCTGCGTAACGTTGCTAAAAATAGCATTATTATGAGTTGTTCCTAGAAACGTGTAACGGGAGCCTAATGCCCATTCCTTTCACCGATTTTGCCACCAAAACACAACACTCTGTTTTTATACCCCGTTTTTTTTCTTCACATAGATAATATTGTAAAAGCTACAATCTGTACAGTCAAGTACGTTCTCTCGTACTTAATTAACATTGCAAATAAAAAAGAGAAGGCCTATGTGGGGCACTCACCTCAAGCCAGCGAAATGTTTAAAAAAATCCAGTGATTTTATGCACAGTTTTTTATATTATCACTTCACACAAGGCACAAAAGTTCACAGAACTAGGTTCGAGGACACGACTGCACGAAAATCACCGTAGATAAAAACAGGCGCGATATTCCAAGAATTATTTTGTTGTTTTCATTTCACGCTAGTTTCGCGAGTATGTCATCACACACGGTGCGCACGAGTCGGAGTGAGGGACGTTCTGTTCTGGCGTACCTGCTCGGAGTTGCCAGTTTGCCAAATATAATTCTGCCATTAAAATGTAATGAGATTTGGCAAAAGATTTGTTGGTGTCATTTGGTGTAGTAGAAGGCGTTTTTGTTTGCTTTATCCTTTTTTACTTATGTAAATACATCTACATTAAATTTATTAAGTAGAGATTTCTTTTGCAAGAAAATATCCATGTATTCTTTTGTGACCTACTGGTCTGTGGTGCATATCCAGATAAATCATTGTACGTACTGTAGCAATGGATGTGACCGGAATGTATTTTTCACCTCAGTTTGTTTCAAAACACCTGAAAATCCGTATTTAGACAGGATGCAATGAGGTTAAACATTGTGTTCTAACAAAAAAAATGTGTGTACTGCTAGCCTGTCAAAGGTAACGATTTTTCTTTGGTCGTTCCAAAGACTTTTGTTGAATTTATGAAGTTTAGTACGTTTTTGGGTCTCGGGCAGACCACGAAAGAGCTGGCGGGGCGACCTAGATGTTTTCCTTAAGAATGGGAAAGAAGTTGCGCAGAATCGTGAGCGATGGGAGAAATGCAGGCTTTTGGGGGTTCTTTGTTCAGCTGTGGGTTAGTACGCATAGATAATATTAATGAAGCTTCTGGGACCTTTTAAGGAAAATGTTATATCCTTCGGATTCAACGACTTACTATTTCAGGAAACGTTGACTACCGTCCAACTTATCATAATTCTTGGATGTGTATTATTAATACGACACAACGTCAATTAGCTTCATTTATCAAATTAATTGATTATTTTGTTTGGCATTCTTCCATCAAGTGATATGTTATGAACGAATGATTTTGTAGACCATCTTCCTGACTTGTCACCGTCAATTATTATTATTAATTTGAATGTCATGATTCTCTGGTGTTTGACAAATGTATAGTTGAGTAGCTTGCAACAATATTTTTTTTTTTTTTTTTGTCAGATAATGTTATAGTTGCACATGTTAAATATTGGTATTAGCTATTTATGTAAAACCAGAAAGTAAAAAAAATAAAGCAACTACAAATCTCCCCAAATTGAAAACACTCACAATAATCTGGCAACACATTTCAGATCCATCTACCTGTTATTGAAATAGTCATGCGTCATCGAGTGGAAAGAGATAGCCGTACCTATGATAACTGCTGCGGGAAAGAGACAGAAACACAGACATATTATGTATGGCTGAACGACCCGAATTTCTAAAGAAGTACTTTACATTTTGCTATACAGCCTACAGTTTTGTTTTTATTTCTTATCTAAGCACACAGTTAGGTACTACTCCAAATGGTTTTTGTATTTTTTTATTGCGTTTCTGCTGTAATGTAATTTAATAGCATAAAGTAGAGCATTGACCAATCCAATCTCTTTTGAGGCGGGTCTACTTAGCGAAATTCTACCTATACAAGTAACAAGCGCTTTCAAAGCGTTTCGTATTTCTACACCGACTTTCAACCTCTTTCAATACAGTTAACATAACCTTTTCGGTAGCTTCTGTCAATTAATCCAATACATTTTGACTTTTTCGCCTTTTTCGTTATCATTATCGTTATTAGAATTTCACTTTGTCTAGAAAGTCAATATCTACATTATTGATTGATAAGAATTTATCATAAACAACTGAGCATGAAAGTCATGTTTTTTTAATGTTGTTTAACGCGAATACTTTTTGGTTGTCGAAGAGTCAAATTCGCGCCATTAGTAAAATGACAAGTGTTGCCAGTTTTAACATAGTAGTACCTGATAGGAAAAAAGGCGAGTATTAAAGCGTTAGATAATATTCTGTTGAAGGTTATCTAGGTTACATGGTTACATATATACGTCTGAAACTCGTTTAAGTACTCTGTTGTATTTTTTGCTAGCATTTGCAATTGCAATAACAAACCATGATTGCCTTGATTAGTTTTTACACCTTTTTTTGAGTTAAAATTCTTAACAAACCTGTCAAGTGTCAGTCAATAACTAATGAGGCAATTATGTGATACAAGCTTCGATCTTTGGAATTATACAAGGAGTTTTTGGCGCTGGAATAACGTTTACAGAGGTGCGTTGTGCGTGACAATGAGAGGATAATTATGAAGAAAATGACAGTGACAAGAAGATTCGATCAATCACTGGAGAGACGGGCGACGCAATTTGGATTTCAACCAATGATTACCGCACGTCAACTCTCCGTTCTGCTTTGGTGGTAATCAAACCTTAAACTTAACAAAAATTCGTGCTAAGTAAAGTTTATAGATCTCCTCTATCTGAGGCTTTGTCTGAAGACAAAGAAGGATGCAATTACTAAGTGACGTTTATAGACGTCGCCTTTTTTTGCGTGTGGTAATCCTTACAGACTTTGACAGACTTCTTCGCCTACCCAAGGGAAGATACCCTTGGGTAGGCGAAGAAGTCTGTCAAAGTCTTACAGACTAAAATCACACAGTGTTTTTAGACTACTTTTGGCGGGGATGCTGGAGTACTGGCGCAGTTCGTTACACTCCCTCGACCAGGTATTAGGTCCCGGGTCCCGTCACCCTCTTCGTTCGCACTCGCACACGGCCTTGGGCGTTCCCTGCCTTTTTTATGGGGTGTAATGGTTTTTTTTTCTGACTGATACGATTTATTGACTACTCTACATCTTATTTCAATAATAACATGTGCGGGTTCTGCCTAAATCTAGCTAAAATTTCGTTTTCAAATGAAATGCTTCCAGAACCCTTTCTATGCACACTCAACATACTGAGGCCGACAAGACGGTTTTCTGTCATTGTTGACATTAACTAAGTTTTTATTTTAATGTAAAAATATTAAAGTACCCAATGAGTATTTAATTTTGTCTTATATTAATTTTGCCTACAAATTCTTAGCTTCGGGTCAGAGAGCAGGCTGCGGCAAGTGCTCCACCCTGCCCCACCGTGGGTACGCCCATGCACACGGCTGTAGTTTCTCTCGAGAGTTGCACGCAGAACACGGCCCACCGCCGTCCCGAACCTAAGTCTGTTCAGTTGACATAGACTAAGATGGTCGCTGTATGTGTCCCCAGCGACGCCCTATGCCGAAGCTCGTAACCCACAAAGGGTTCCTTTAGCATGAATTCGCTTAGGCTTTAGATTTTGAAGAAAAAGGTAATAATATTTCAAGTGGCTCTACTTCTGTTTTCTTGCGACCTAGGACTTGGTGTTATAGAATAACTGCACTTATTGTAAGCTATTATTTGTGATAATATATGTTTCAATTATGTCTTACACCCAGATTTCACAGAAAATTGCCCATAGCCCTTTAGTTTTAAAATAATTAGATCGAAGACCACCTGATGGTTTTTCCATTTACAACTGCACGATTTAATAGATTATATATAATTCTGACGTAGGTACTTATTGACCTTAATTTAGGATAAAAGGAAATTACCTTTAAAATAAAAGTATCGTTTGATTTATCTTATCTACCAGCTGATTTCGTTGTTTTCTCCAAAATTACTTGGAATTCGCTTACTCATTGGGGCATTGGATTATCGATAGATAAATCAATGACTTACGGAAACAGACAAAAAAAACATACAATAGTTATGCACGACGCGATTCGATACTTTACAGCATCGATACATCATTCGATACTCCGGTATTTTTATCGATACAGACGTTTACGATTACAATGCTAGGTATCGGAAGGCGTTTTTAATGATTCGTTTCTCCCGATGCATGTTTAGGCTAAACTCACGGAGACCTGGTTTGGGGCCTTTAATTTGTAGAATTTATTGAATACACGGTGGAAGGGACACCGACGCGAAAACGATTACCACGTATTCAGGTTTGGTAGATGTCAGTGTCACAACGTCTTCGATGTCTGGTTCTTGGACATACCATAAATTTCTGTAGCGTTTTGAGAGCACACGACGTTACCCCAAAACACCCACTCTTCACGAATTGCTAGTTTTTTTTGCTGAAAACGAGTGGCTCTAAGGTTTTGCCTGCCTTTTTCCAACTATGATGGGGTCGGCGTCTTCGGATGCAGCTGAATATCAGTATTTTTTATACTGCATCAGCTTAGCTGCACCTAGATCCAGTAAGGTTAAGGTGGTGGTGGTGGTGGTGGTGGTGGTGGTGGTGGTGGTGGTGGTGGTGGTGGTGGTGGTGGTGGTGGTGGTGGTGGTGGTGGTGGTGGTGGTGGTGGTGGTGGTGGTTGGTGGTTTTTCCGGTTGGTCCAACTCAATTAAGCCGATCAATATAGCGCTCCTTTAATCATAAAACGAATTAACTCAAAATTCACGTTTTTCGAGTTTTTATCATAAAGTGGATTAACTTCACTCGGAGAATACGTACAATTCAACAGCCAACTCAATACGATGAAAATGACGGAGAAAGAAGACTGTCGTTCTCTTTATGATTAACGCGCGCGAAAAGTTGGTACCACTAAAGTGATCTAATCCATGATGTTCCGGCTTTGCTCAAGGTAAGATCTCGGAAGAAAGCGGTGTAACACGAAATAAGATCGGTGTTTTACTGCCAGTTGATTATTTGACACGCTTTTATTTATTCAAAAAATGCATTTGTTTGACTTATTTCGCTTTAATTGGAAAGCAGACGTCATTCATTTAATTAAAATTAGACTTAATTCAGTTTTGTGTAAATTGTATCCTAGCGTAATACGATATCATTTCAAGTTGATGCTGTTTTATAGTAAAATGTTTAATTAAACCCAAAGTGAATTAGTGTTATTGCAGTATTGTACTATACTTTATCAAAAAACATAGCAATTTTTTCGGTTTGTTCCTATTTACTGTTCAATTGGTCAGGTGTGACTTTCGCTTTATTTAGAGTTATTTTAGTCTTACAGTAAAACTGACTGAGTTTTATTTATGTACTAGCTGTTGCCCGCGTGAAATTAGCCTATAACCTTCCTCGATAAATGGGCTATCCAATTATAAAAGAATTTTTCAAATCGAACCAGTAGTTCCTGAGATTAGCGCGTTCAAGCAAACAAACAAACTCTTCAGCTTTATAATATTAGTATAGATAATGGGAGGCTCCCTTATTATTATGTTGGTAATACTCTTGTTGTATTTGTTAGTAATTTTAAATAATAGATACGCTTCAATCTGTTTTATAAAGTATTAAAGGCTACCAAAAATATCGGGTTTACTTGTAAAAATATGGCACCGGATTATGAATTAGATAAAATATTTTTATTTTATATACTTATACTTATTAATAATAATATATTATTTTGGACACGGCTCGCATTATTAGGAGGTCCGTCTCCTTGAATCCTGTTCACGAAACTGATGGGCTAAATATTTTTATAATTTTAAATTTATATTTTCTTATGACTCTTATAAACATATAATTTTTACATGTAAACCGCCACGGCTCTATTATTTTGATTCCCCCTTGTCTCACTTGCTGAACCTTAGTCAGGCACATTGTAACATAAATAAATTATAATAGTAAATAAACAGTTATCTAACGAGATGGATCATATTTAGTATATGCAAAACCACGGACGATTACGCCAAGATATAAATATGAGATTTGAATAACCTAAGTGGAAGACATAACATAATATCGTAAGGCGTAAAATCAAACACGAGAACTATGCAATGAATTAAGGAAATTAGGATACTCGACCAAGCAGCAATTAAACAAACACTGATTGGCGAAAATAGAAAGAGATTTAATGCACTTTGATAAATACAACTATTAGAAGAGCATTTTATAAAAAAAAACCTCGAATGTTTTTACTATGCCTACAGTGACCGACTCTTTTGGAGTAATAAAATGATTAAAAGTGACATTGAACAGCTAGAAAGAACCACACACACAATTCCCACAAAACACAACATCCTACATGCTAAATTTGCGATGGAAAGACACCATCAAAGGTGAATGGAGAGAGAGGTTTAATTGACAGCCATCGCCTTTGGTAAAACCGATCACTAGGCGCAAAACGTTGTGTTCAAAATCACGCATTAAGTGTCAAACACAAAGCTATTTCTCTAAATGATTGTAATTACACCCCGCTAAACTTAACTGAGCAAAATGTTAACAAGATACGAACCCTGGTCCACAAAAACAAAAAAAAATAAAACTGTATAAAGGAAGTCCTTCACGGTATTAAGACACACTTATTTTTAGAATGGTTCCTTACTAACACAGCTCAGCTAAGTGGTTCAAAATGCAACCTGTTCCCAGAAACAGAAGGCTTTATGAAAGCTATACAACATCAAATCACCAAGACAAAAAGCTACAGGAAATTCTTCGTTAAAGTACCCTACCATCACTAACGATAAATGCCATATTCAATCAGAAACCATACAAAATATGCACACACTGACAGTCTACACTCACAGACACCAGGTTCCAGGTTACAAACCTCATTCATCAAACACTAGCCCTCAAACAGTCTCTGACCACATACTTTCCTTGAAGATGATATCAATATGGCAAACAACCATCTCCTCCAAAAATGAAAATGAAATGAATAGACTTAGAAGAGTCCAGCCACGGACAGTCCAGCCGCAGCTACACAACACAATACACCACAAATTTAAGTACGTGGTAAAAACTGAAAAATAGAATGCTCCGGAAAAAAAATAGGCCGCCATCAAGATTTAAGGAGGCTCTCGATAGGCAGCTTGGTCAAGGGTTTGATCCAGAAAGCAGTAGGTACTTCTGGACATGGCGCGTATTGTCAGGAGGTTCCTCCCAAGAGAATGGGAACAGGGAACAAGCTCAGGACAGCTTGTTCCCTGTTCCCGATACTGGTGGGCTAATATTTTCTATTATTAAATGTTTTTCTATGATTTTATCAAATATTTTAAAATGTAATCTTAGTTAAGAAACAAAGGAAATAAGAATAAAGTTTATCCATCAAATAATAACAATATAATAATTGTAACATTTTCGGCAAGCCACAAATTAAGGGTAGATTGTGGCTGTTAAGGTTCAACATTCTAATTTAACCATTTTTTATAATAACATAGCATCACGCCAGTAAATCCTGAAGGGTTAGGCAGAGGCGTACCTAATAGTACACCCACATTTCGCCAGTTATGTTTTAAGTCCCATGTAATCGGGGGCGACCCTATTTTTTTATAATAAATACGAATAATACGAAGAAACACGTCTTTTTTTCATCAAAAAATAGTTTAATATTTTCTGAATCTATACTAATATTATAAAGCTGAAGAGTTTGTTTGTTTGTTTGTTTGCTTGAAAGCGCTAATCTCAGAAACTACTGGTCCGAATTGAAAAAATATTTTAGTGTTTGATAGCCCATTTATCGAGGAAGGCTACATAACATCACGCTACGACCAATAGGAGCGGAGCATTTATGAAAAAAGATTGCAAAAACGGGGAAAATCCAAACGCAGACGAAGTTGGGCGGATCAGCTATAATAATATAAGACAGAAAAAAATAGGAATATTTCTCCGTCGGTTTGTCTACTTTTTAATATAAAACTGCAACATTTGCAATTGTTACGTCTGTATTTAAATTATTTATTAACATATTTTATTGAAAAGTGAATTAACAACGAACTTTTTTTTTTGTTGTTTATTTAAGTGGCTTCCTTATATATTTTTTTATTTTTATTTCAATAGTATCCTAGTTTATTAAATTGGCTACCTATATCTACTTTTGGAATTAACCTAGGCCATTTCTTTATTTTTCTGTGACTAGTTGAAACCATGTTGGTAAACATGTCAAACTTCAAATGCGTTTTTCCAAAAAAGTTAAATTTTGAGTTGTTTCGTTTTATGATTAAAGGAGCGATAGTACGGAAAAGGCTACGCATAAGGGGTGTTAAATTGTAAATAGACCCTTAACGAAGCCGAAAGGCACTTGTTCTCCCCGTCATTGCGAATTTTTTTTTGTTCTAGACCTTACCTGGGAACCTTCTAGTTACGGAGATGTTGGAGGTCAAAGTTTCAAGTATTTCACAAGTTTTTTTTTAAATCGTTTTTAAAGGTTAAAATTGTAATTTAAATACGTACACGACCCCCGAACTATTCAATGCATCCATCAGCACAATGTTTTGAGTGCGTTACATTGAGTCCTACCATAATACCGTGATTTTTCACCCCAAAAAAAAGTCGTTTCCCAGCAATAATTATTACGAAGAGTTAAGTACTTAGTTTAATGTTGTACAGAATGCTTGGTTGACGGCTTCGTGAAGGGTCCGTTTACACCCTGTATTATTTTTTATTTTTTTTATTTAGCCCGTATTGTCCCACTCCTGAGCAAAGGCCTCCCCCCATTCCTTCCACTTCTCACGATGGTGTGCTTCTTCTCGCCAATTCGCGAGGAAGCCATCCAAGACGTCCCGCCATCTTCTCTTCGGTCTGCCGCGACCCCGTCTAGCTGTTTCAGGACTCCAGTCTTGCGATATTCGGGCCCACAGCTGTGCAGACATATTATACACATATTCGGCAGACATGGCCTGCCCAGACCCATTTTAGTCTCGCAGCTTTATAAGCTACGTCGGCAATTTGCGTTCTGGAGCGCAGTGTGGTGTTTCTTATCCGGTCAGTTATTTTTACAATCAGTATGCTGCGCTGTATTTATTAAAATATATTTTTTATTCCTCATCAAAATCAGTCAGTTAATGTTCCAATTGTTAAAGGGTCCGTTTACACCTTGTGATGATGATATTATCAATTTGATCATCTGATGAGACTACTTAGTATGCAACACTCAAATCATAATAAATCAATGTTTTATAGTTGAAGTGAATAGTTGATTATTCACGCATCCTTCCTTTGTCAGTGTTGGATTACGTGATTCGAATCGAAGGTTTAATTTATGTATTAGTATTTAAATATAAATCGTTTCATTGAGGCAAGGTGAAAGACTGAGGATTAGCTTTAGGTAGGACGTTTGACAATCTTGCCACAAATTAGATGTAATTATGCCTTTCAAGCAAGCTATGCAAAACCAAATTAAACTGATCTGTCATTGTACGGGAAGCTCATACAAAGCGAGGTCAGGTTATACTGGATATGTGTAGCTTTCAGCCAGCTGCATGAAGACTTGATCGCTGAGTAGGTAGGGTGAGACGACTGACGAGAGGACGCTAAAACTTTCACGCTCATCGTCTGCCTAGCGTTTTCCCAACTATGTTGGGCCTTGGGGTTGGTCCAGTCTAACCGGATGCAGCTGAATACCAGTATTTTATAAGGAGCGACTGCATATCTGACCACAACCCAGTTAATACTGGGCAATACGATACCCCTTGGTAAGGCTGGTTGTCAGACTTTCGGGCCACTGACTATCTGTAACGACTGTCAAAGATCTACAAATGACAGCCGGGACCAACGGCTTTACGTGCTTTCCGAGGCACGGAGGAAACTTCGTATGTAATGGTTGGTCACACATCCACGGACCAGCCTAGGTAATCAACCCGAATTTCACGCTCACGCAAAGTTAAATCAGTGATTTTTCATTTCAAATCAACAACAAACAAAAACGTTTTTCTAAATAAGTCAACAAGAAAATGTCATTGTGGGATTCCCGCGCAAACCTGCTCGTCGGCCATATTGGATGTGTTATGAATGGTGTCTGAGCGCCATACTTGTACACTGTCGAGGCCACCAGGTTAAAAAAATACTTAAAACAAGTTACACACTTATTATAGATGATGCAAAATGCTGTTTATTATTGTTTTTAGTGAGGATGATAAGTGTGGTTTAATTCCTACGATATTTTTTTTTGACTGACTCTAAGCCACGACGAAATAAAAACGCTCCGTTGGATTTTCAATGGTCGGCTCAGCGGCAGCCGAAAATTCCTATGACCTATTCTTCAACAGTAGCGCTTGTGACTACAATCAACGGAGTCACTATAGCTTTTAGTGAGGTTTATATATAGCTAGCTATAGTGTGGTGTGCGGTACTTTACATGCTAATCGATACTCCATACCTACTAATAATATTACCTACAGACTGTGCCCCATAAATTTACCTTTAGTTTGACTTTTGCTGCTGATTTTTGGGCTCAGAATGAACTTAAACTCAAAACTCGTTGTACTTATCTCTGTAGTTCATGATGTGAACAGAAGTATAAAAAGCTCGCTCACTCGCTCTTTAGCTGGCGGGCGAAGCGAGGCGAGGGAAACTATTAAAATTATAAACTAAGCGAAGCTTTGGCGAGCTAAACTATGTGGGTTCACACCGAAAACTACGGACGAGGTGAGCGAGCGGGCGGGAGAGCGAGGGAAGCGTTCCGTCTCAAGTCACTCGCGCAGTTGCATAGCGCATGTCTTTGTTGCACAGCGACTATAGACAACTACGTCGTATAAAAAAGTGTGAATTTATGTATATTATGTAAAAGTAACTGGCCGTTTCTTGAAAAAAGAGGTCGCAATAGGTACCTAATGTCTTTAATCTTTGACCCACAGTCAGTTCATTTCATAAAATTACAACAGTAGGTACTAACATTAATCTTTAAAAAATAATTCATTTCTTTCTAAGAAGTAATAAGGATAAATTTTAGTACAGACAACGGTACACATTCTTCAAAGATATTTTACCTGTGAAAGCTGCAGTCAAATAGGAACCTTGTCATCACGAAAATGTAGATTACTCAATTTTGACTTTTGTGAGTATCGTAGCAGGTTACGTTCTGTAGTTTATGCCTAATATAATGGCGGAAAAAGCGTTAATTACGAAATATGGTATATTTAGTAAAAAAAAATATGTGCAAAACCATAAAACTACTAAAAACTCGCAGAATTAACTGTTTTCTCCATAATACAAACTTAATATTATAAGTACCTACGTAAAATACCAGAAGCATCGAAATACAATTTCTTGTAAAAAAAAGTATAATACTTAAAATAAACGTAATTAATTACAACTGCCAAATGGGCTGCTTGAACTCAGTACAGTACCGCAGTCCATCTTAGCAATTTTGTGATAGGCCTCCTCCGGTACCTTATAGTTTACAACAATAGGGCAGATATCTTTTTATGAGCTGGCAAAACGACCATCCCAATATTTTGAATGTCAATATCAACCTGTAATTTGACAAAATAAAGTCTTTTCGTATTTTTCTGCGTTGTGTGAATATATTATTTATTCACAAACGACATTTATAGGGCCATCTGTTGTCACCACCATTAAACAAATGACGCGTGGTGCACTGAATGCCTGATTCATGATAAATAGACTAGATGTCGTTAGTAGACACTACTTGAGCGTAGTTTTCAGAATCAGAATATTTATTTGCGAAATATAGGTATTTATATAAAGGTCTTAGGTTAATTATATGGGCGCTATGTTTTGCCGTGAAGGCGTACAAATATAATTGAAAATAGAATAAACAGTAAAACAAAATACAAAAAACTAACAGAAACGGCAAAATAAACAAAATTAAGCACTTATTTTGGCACTCTTTAAGGGCTTAATAATTACTTTGATTTGCTAAAATTTACAAACTCATTCATAAATACTTTGTTTTGCTAAAATTTACAAGGCCATTTCAGAATTTCTTCCATATTCCGAAGTAAAAGTAATTATGATGGTTTTGGTGATATGATTGTAAATGCTAATTAATTAATTAATTAATTTATTTATTTATTTATCGACTTACATCTACCATTACAGCTAACCAATGCGGTAAATGTGCCTTAATGCCTCCTTAACTTAATTTTTACTTATAACTAATATCTATAACTTATTACAAATAAAGCATTCCTTGTAAATTCAATCAGAGAACAACAGAATAGGTCCGTCTCACTCGCTATGAGGTTGAGCGTGCGGAGTGCACGCGTCAGCGGCGCCTCCTTTAAAAGGTTGGTCCGAGCACGCGGTTCCACTAGCAGTCGTGGCTGTCGTCGTCGCCACACGTACCTGTCCGGAACACATAGACTCACTTGGCCTAAAATAACTGCATTATGCACCTTCCCTCTCAACAATTTAAATATATATAAGGCGAGTGTAAGATCCCTCCTATCCCTTAGCTCATTGTATCCTACCATACCTAAAATAAATAAGGTTGGATACATTAACGGGTAAAAGGGATAGACTCCGTAATAATGCATATATAAATATCTTATAAATTTATTTTGTACCCTCTCCAGCATGAGACTATATTTAGCTTCATGCGGAGCCCAGATGACTGCATTACATTCTAACTGGCTCCTCACCAATGCATTATATAATGCTACAATAGCTTTCACATTCGTGAAACCTCGGACCGTACGAAGCATGAAACCAAAATTTCTATACGCTCTTTTGCAACTACGCATGACGTGATCCCGAAAAGTCAAACCTCTATTAAAACCTACTCCCAAGTCCTTGACTTCTGTGACCCGTTCCATAGGCACCCCATCAATATAGTAGGTATGTAAGATGGGATTGTGTGCGCGAGAAAAAGTGATGGTCACACACTTCGAGCTATTAAACTGCAGGAGATTTTCTTTGCTCCATCTCACTACCCTATCGATGTCCCTTTGTAGCCTGACACAGTCATCGTTGATCTTTATCTCGAGTGACAATTTGAGGTCGTCGGCAAACAACAGACAAGAAGCGTCTAGGTCTACTTCTGGTAGGTCGTTTACCACCAGAAGAAAGCCCAAAGGGCCAAGGTTACTACCTTGACTTACCCCGGACCTCGTGAAATATGGATCTGACACATGTCCCGCATATTCCACATATTGCTGCCTATCCCTCAAGTAACTGGCAAAAAACTGTAGAGAGTGTGGGGTGGGAAATCTATTCTTAGTATACAGTTTCCCAAAGTAGAGTATGGAAAAATTAGGGTGACTTTCTGGTAACCCTGAGCAGTGACAAGCTAATGACATTGTCAAGTTTGACAGAAAACGTGGCATTGCCAAGTAGAAAATATCAATATATGATTGTGGATTTAGTTAAGTTATAAGTTTATAACTAATAAGTCTCAATAAAAGTTAGATAGTTATATTTAATACACTTTATTAAGTACACCATACAAATTACATATGTAAAAAAGTTGATATTTTACATAGGCTGACACAACGAGAAGTCTTAACGCTAATGACCATCTTTTAAACCGACTTCAAAAAAAGGAGGAGGTTGCGTTATCGACTGGTTTTTTTTCCATGTATATACACCGATTACTCCGTGATTAATGGGCCGATTTACGTGCTTCTTTTTTAATTAGGTAGAGGAAGACCGTGCAGTGGTCCCAAATAAATCAACTTTGCTTGAGTAGTTTATGAGTAGCTCCCATTAATACGTATTATTCCTTCTTGGTCTATGTTGATGACATGATGGTCCCTTAATAACTTCTAGTTACAATGTAAAATAAACACATGACAACAATTCGTGTGGAATTATATAACTAAAAAGGGTAAAACAAGATTACGGTCTTTGGGTGGATTACAGAGAGGTAATTTTGCAGGTAGTCTGTTGTGGTGTACCATTTGCATATAAAAACAATAACATATAATACATAAACACACACATACAAAAAGCATTTCACTTATAAATAAACCTATACATATATATTACACTTATTTATATGAATATATACAAAAATACATACATCTTAATCTTAACATAGTATAAAACAAAGTCGTTCCCGCTGTTTGTACGCTTAGATCTTTTAAACTACGCAACGGATTTGAATGTGGTTTCAGCAATAGATAGAGTGATTCAAGAGGAAGGTTTATACAATGTATAATGCATCCGTGCGAAGCCGGCGCGGGTCGCTAGTAATTTTATAAAATCAATAATACTACTTTTTTTAATCTAACTGTGTTAGGGATTTTTTTTTGCTCGATATAAAATATATACATACATTAAAAATAAAGCAATTCATTGTAAAGTTTTACAAAGATATCCTGCCACAAAAGGGAACCAACGTTTAAACAAAAATGTTTACATCTCCTTATGTCAAAGTCATTTCTGAATGACATTGACAGGCGCTGATGGAAAAAAAAAGTTGAAAGAACAAGATGGCGGCGTTAGTTCCGATTCTGGCCGCGCACCAAAAGATCGACAATCCTTTCAAATTTATTTCACTTCTGACTATTACATTAGGTCCAGACTCCACCAAAGCGGAGACGAGACGAGGGGAGAAAAGATGTGTTGTAAACCACCAATAGAAATTCATTATTTACAATTATCGTCTCCAGTTAGCTTTGGTGGACACAGCTGAGCAGAGAGGAGAGGGGATGTCTCGTAATTGTTTAGGCCAGCCTCCATACCGTGGGCTGTGATCGGTGTGAGGTGTACGGCGTGCGGTGAGCGGCGTACGGTGAGCGGAGTGTCCTCCCCTCTCCGCTTCGCACATCTCCGCTTCGCACATCTCCGTTTGTCTCCGCTTTGGCGGATTCCAAGCCTTAATGTCTAAAATTAAAGTGATCTTTATCTCAGTTGCATAATGGATGTTGTTAGAGGTAATATTAACCGTGAAAAGTTTTGTAGTCCTTGCAATTAAGAGCGTGTCAATGTTGCCATCCTGCACGACACTTTACAGTCAAAAGTTGGGATCAAAATGTTAAAAACCCAATGTTCAATCGGTTAAAAACAATTGTATTATAGCACTGCCATAATGGTCCCAAAAATTATACTGCAAAGTATTATACAGACGCCAACACATAAAGGTACCCGAAACTGTCAAATTTTCCCAATCAACCCTAATGGCTTCAGGGTTGATTGGAATACTTTAGCGATAAATTGAAAATCTATCAAAGAAATTTGACAGATTTTAGTAGCTTGATGTGCTGGCTGAACGAAACGTGACAAACTGTCGTGCAGTCTGACTGTGCGTTGCGTGCACACTGGCGATCATTCACATCGAAACAAGTTGTCAGATGACCACCTCAAGCAGTATTACTTTATGGTGAAAGCGCCAGGATAGACCAAATTTCCTTTTTTTGCAATTTGCAGGTCAGTATCAGGTTGTATGTTGATGAAAATATGATTGCTGTTCGTAAAACGTACGTAGTTACAGAATTATAATCATTAAAATCATCAATACGAACTCCCAAAGTATTTTTTTTTAATGTTGTGTGCATTTGTGGCTTGTGCCAAATAAACATTTTATCTTTCTTGCTTTCTCTTTACCAGTAACTGTAAAATCAGAGGTCAAATAACAATATAAGGACACGAGCTATGCAAGAACTTAAGGTTTTCGAATATGCATCCTTCTACGGAACCATTTTGGAATACTTTTGATACGTTTGAAGCAAAAGCACCAAGGGCCACGGCACTTATTGCGATTACATATCTTTAGTCGTCTGCATCTAACCGTAGAAATACCGGAATCATCACTAGACCGATCTGGTTCCTGATAAGAATCATCATGGCTTGAACTGCTTCCGCTGTCATCGGAACCAGAACTGTCTCCATCTTTGGAACTGTCACCACGGCTTGAAGTGTTTTCTCTGTCATGGGAACCAGAACTGTCTCCATCTTTGGAACTATCACCATGGCTTGAAGTGTTTTCTCTGTCATGGGACCTAGAACTGTCTCCATCTTTGGAACTATCACCATGGCTTGAAATGTTTTCTCTGTCATGGGAACCAGAACTGTCTCCATCTTTGGAACTATCACCAAGGCTTGAAGTGTTTTCTCTGTCATGGGAACCAGAACTGTCTCCATCTTTGGAACTATCACCATGGCTTGAAGTGTTTTCTCTGTCATGGGAACCAGAACTGCTTTCATCGCTGGAATCATGACCCTTATGTACATGACCATGCCCTGAAGTGCGTCTGCTGTCATCGGAACTAGAACTGTCTTCATCTTTGGAACTATCATCATGGCTTGAAGTGTTTCCACTGTCGGTCGGTTTTGTGGAATGATAGTGTTTTGAACCATCTTTAGTTTTAGTGTATTTTTTAATTTCCGAGTGAACTAAGGTTTCGCTTGCTTCTTTGACTTTTACAGAGGTGCTTGGATGGTACTTTCCTCCATGTTTCTCATGGGAATCAGAACTGCTTTCATCGCTGGAACCATGACCTTTATGTCCATGACCATGCCCTGAACTGCGTCTGCTGTCATCGGAACCAGAACTGTCTCCATCATTGGAACTATCACCATGGCTTGAAGTGTTTTCTCTGTCATGGGAACTAGAACTGTCTCCATCTTTGGAACTATCACCATGGCTTGAAGTGTTTTCTCTGTCATGGGAACCAGAACTGTCTCCATCTTTGGAACTATCACGATGGCTTGAAGTGTTTTCTCTGTCATGTGAACCAGAACTGTCTCCATCTTTGGAACTATCACCATGGCTTGAAGTGTTGTCGCTGCCATCGGAACCAGAACTGTCTCCATCTTTGGAACTATCATCATGGCTTGAAGTGTTTCCACTGTCGGTCGGTTTTGTGGAATGACAGTGTTTTGAACCGTCTTTAGTTTTAGAGTATTTTTTAATTTCCGAGTGAACTAAGGTTTCGCTTGCTTCTTTGACTTTTACAGAGGTGCTTGGATGGTACTTTCCTCCATGTTTCTCATGGGAATCAGAACTGCTTTCATCGCTGGAACCATGACCTTTATGTCCATGACCATGCCCTGAACTGCGTCTGCTGTCATCGGAACCAGAACTGTCTCCATCATTGGAACTATCACCATGGCTTGAAGTGTTTTCTCTGTCATGAGAATCAGAACTGCTTTCATCGCTGGAACCATGACCTTTATGTCCATGACCATGCCCTGAACTGCGTCTGCTGTCATCGGAACCAGAACTGCTTTCATCTTTGGAACTATCATCATGGCTTGAAGTGTTTCCACTGTTGGTCGGTTTTGTGGAATGACAGTGTTTTGAACCGTCTTTAGTTTTAGAGTATTTTTTAATTTCCGAGTGAACTAAGGTTTCGCTTGCTTCTTTGACTTTTACAGAGGTGCTTGGATGGTACTTTCCTCCATGTTTCTCATGGGAATCAGAACTGCTTTCATCGCTGGAACCATGACCTTTATGTCCACGACCATGCCCTGAACTGCGTCTGCTGTCATCGGAACCAGAACTGTCTCCATCATTGGAACTATCACTATGGCTTGATGTGTTTTCTCTGTCATGGGTACTAGAACTGTCTCCATCTTTGGAACTATCACCATGGCTTGAAGTGTTTTCTCTGTCATGGGAACCAGAACTGTCTCCATCTTTGGAACTATCACCATGGCTTGAAGTGTTGTCGCTGCCATCGGAACCAGAACTGTCTCCATCTTTGGAACTATCACCATGGCTTGAAGTGTTTTCTCTGTCATGGGAACCAGAACTGTCTCCATCATTGGAACTATCATCATGGCTTGAAGTGTTTCCACTGTCGGTCGGTTTTGTGGAATGACAGTGTTTTGAACCGTCTTTAGTTTTAGAGTATTTTTTAATTTCCGAGTGAACTAAGGTTTCGCTTGCTTCTTTGACTTTTACAGAGGTGCTTGGATGGTACTTTCCTCCATGTTTCTCATGGGAATCAGAACTGCTTTCATCGCTGGAACCATGACCTTTATGTCCATGACCATGCCCTGAACTGCGTCTGCTGTCATCGGAACCAGAACTGTCTCCATCTTTGGAACTATCACCATGGCTTGAAGTGTTTTCTTTGTCATGGGAACCAGAACTGTCTCCATCTTTGGAACTATCACCATGGCTTGAAGTGTTGTCGCTGCCATCGGAACCAGAACTGTCTCCATCTTTGGAACTATCACCATGGCTTGAAGTGTTTTCTCTGTCATGGGAACCAGAACTGTCTCCATCTTTGGAACTATCACCACGGCTTGAAGTGTTGTCGCTGCCATCGGAACCAGAACTGTCTCCATCTTTGGAACTATCACCATGGCTTGAAGTGTTTTCTCTGTCATGGGAACCGGAACTGCTTTCATCGCTGGAATCATGACCCTTATGTACATGACCATGCCCTGAAGTGCGTCTGCTGTCATCGGAACTAGAACTGTCTTCATCTTTGGAACTATCATCATGGCTTGAAGTGTTTCCACTGTCGGTCGGTTTTGTGGAATGACAGTGTTTTGAACCGTCTTTAGTTTTAGAGTATTTTTTAATTTCCGAGTGAACTAAGGTTTCGCTTGCTTCTTTGACTTTTACAGAGGTGCTTGGATGGTACTTTCCTCCATGTTTCTCATGGGAATCAGAACTGCTTTCATCGCTGGAACCATGACCTTTATGTCCATGACCATGCCCTGAACTGCGTCTGCTGTCATCGGAACCAGAACTGTCTCCATCATTGGAACTATCACCATGGCTGGAAGTGTTTTCTCTGTCATGGGAACTAGAACTGTCTCCATCTTTGGAACTATCACCATGGCTTGAAGTGTTTTCTCTGTCATGGGAACCAGAACTGTCTCCATCTTTGGAACTATCACCATGGCTTGAAGTGTTTTCTCTGTCATGGGAACCAGAACTGCTTTCATCTTTGGAACTATCATCATGGCTTGAAGTGTTTCCACTGTCGGTCGATTTTGTGGAATGATAGTGTTTTGAACCGTCTTTAGTTTTAGAGTATTTTTTAATTTCCGAGTGAACTAAGGTTTCGCTTGCTTCTTTGACTTTTACAGAGGTGCTTGGATGGTACTTTCCTCCATGTTTCTCATGGGAATCAGAACTGCTTTCATCGCTGGAACCATGACCTTTATGTCCATGACCATGCCCTGAACTGCGTCTGCTGTCATCGGAACCCGAACTGTCTCCATCATTGGAACTATCACCACGGCTTGAAGTGTTTTCTCTGTCATGAGAATCAGAACTGCTTTCATCGCTGGAACCATGACCTTTATGTCCATGACCATGCCCTGAACTGCGTCTGCTGTCATCGGAACCAGAACTGTCTCCATCATTGGAACTATCACCACGGCTTGAAGTGTTTTCTCTGTCATGAGAATCAGAACTGCTTTCATCGCTGGAACCATGACCTTTATGTCCATGACCATGCCCTGAACTGCGTCTGCTGTCATCGGAACCAGAACTGTCTCCATAATTGGAACTATCACCATGGCTTGAAGTGTTTTCTCTGTCATGAGAATCAGAACTGCTTTCATCGCTGGAACCATGACCTTTATGTCCATGACCATGCCCTGAACTGCGTCTGCTGTCATCGGAACCAGAACTGTCTCCATCATTGGAACTATCATCATGGCTTGAAGTGTTTCCACTGTCGGTCGGTTTTGTGGAATGACAGTGTTTTGAACCGTCTTTAGTTTTAGAGTATTTTTTAATTTCCGAGTGAACTAAGGTTTCGCTTGCTTCTTTGACTTTTACAGAGGTGCTTGGGTGGTACTTTCCTCCATGTTTCTCATGGGAATCAGAACTGCTTTCATCGCTGGAACCATGACCTTTATGTCCATGACCATGCCCTGAACTGCGTCTGCTGTCATCGGAACCAGAACTGTCTCCATCATTGGAACTATCACCACGGCTTGAAGTGTTTTCTCTGTCATGGGAACCAGAACTGTCTCCATCTTTGGAACTATCATCATGGCTTGAAGTGTTTCCACTGTCGGTCGGTTTTGTGGAATGACAGTGTTTTGAACCGTCTTTAGTTTTAGAGTATTTTTTAATTTCCGAGTGAACTAAGGTTTCGCTTGCTTCTTTGACTTTTACAGAGGTGCTTGGATGGTACTTTCCTCCATGTTTCTCATGGGAATCAGAACTGCTTTCATCGCTGGAACCATGACCTTTATGTCCATGACCATGCCCTGAACTGCGTCTGCTGTCATCGGAACCAGAACTGTCTCCATCATTGGAACTATCACCATGGCTTGAAGTGTTTTCTCTGTCATGGGAACCAGAACTGTCTCCATCTTTGGCACTATCACCATGGCTTGAAGTGTTGTCGCTGCCATCGGAACCAGAACTGTCTCCATCTTTGGAACTATCACCATGGCTTGAAGTGTTTTCTCTGTCATGGGAACCAGAACTGTCTCCATCTTTGGAACTATCACCATGGCTTGAAGTGTTGTCGCTGCCATCGGAACCAGAACTGTCTCCATCTTTGGAACTATCACCATGGCTTGATGTGTTTTCTCTGTCATGGGAACCAGAACTGTCTCCATCTTTGGAACTATCATCATGGCTTGAAGTGTTTCCACTGTCGGTCGGTTTTGTGGAATGACAGTGTTTTGAACCGTCTTTAGTTTTAGAGTATTTTTTAATTTCCGAGTGAACTAAGGTTTCGCTTGCTTCTTTGACTTTTACAGAGGTGCTTGGATGGTACTTTCCTCCATGTTTCTCATGGGAATCAGAACTGCTTTCATCGCTGGAACCATGACCTTTATGTCCATGACCATGCCCTGAACTGCGTCTGCTGTCATCGGAACCAGAACTGTCTCCATCATTGGAACTATCACCATGGCTTGAAGTGTTTTCTCTGTCATGGGAACCAGAACTGTCTCCATCTTTGGAACTATCACCATGGCTTGAAGTGTTTTCTCTGTCATGGGAACCAGAACTGCTTTCATCGCTGGAATCATGACCCTTATGTACATGACCATGCCCTGAAGTGCGTCTGCTGTCATCGGAACTAGAACTGTCTTCATCTTTGGAACTATCACCATGGCTTGAAGTGTTTTCTCTGTCATGGGAACCAGAACTGTCTCCATCTTTGGAACTATCACCATGGCTTGAAGTGTTTTCTCTGTCATGGGAACCAGAACTGCTTTCATCGCTGGAATCATGACCCTTATGTACATGACCATGCCCTGAAGTGCGTCTGCTGTCATCGGAACTAGAACTGTCTTCATCTTTGGAACTATCATCATGGCTTGAAGTGTTTCCACTGTCGGTCGGCTTTGTGGAATGATAGTGTTTTGAACCGTCTTTAGTTTTAGTGTATTTTTTAATTTCCGAGTGAACTAAGGTTTCGCTTGCTTCTTTGACTTTTACAGAGATGCTTGGATGGTACTTTCCTCCATGTTTCTCATGGGAATCAGAACTGCTTTCATCGCTGGAACCATGACCTTTATGTCCATGACCATGCCCTGAACTGCGTCTGCTGTCATCGGAACCAGAACTGTCTCCATCTTTAGAACTATCACCATGGCTTGGTTTGCTTTCGCTGTCATCGGAACTAGAACTGTCTTCATCGCTGGAACCATGACCCTTATATCCATGACCATGCCCTGAAGTGCTTCTGTCATCGGAACCTAGAGAAAAAATCTATATATAAATATAAGTTCAGTTGTAACCTCACACTCAAAAGTGAGCGCACACAATTCGAAAGCGTACTCCTTAATTTTTAAATTTAATCGAAACGGATTCACAATGACTCAACGTTTGTATTTCGAGATTTAAATTTGGCGGGTATAGTTTCATGCCGCCATCTTGTTTGTTTGAACCCCACTGTGTAACATCATTCGAGCGCCAAGATCATTTTTTTTCTTCTTTGCAACTAAGGCGATGTCGACTATTGTGCTATATAATATGAGTGTCATATACAAAGTGGGCGGGAACGGGACACGTTAACCGACGTAACGGTAAAACGGTTACCACGAATTTAGCTCAACATAGAACCCCCCACATTGAAATTTGTCATATTTACGAAAATTGTCAAATTTTTATTGCTGTGTTTTTTCATATTTAATATTAATGTGCTTGATTGATGACACCCGCAGGCGCAGCGCAGTCGATCTTCACAACATTATGTTCTAAATTCAATTTTATATACTCTTCGTGGTTAAAGGCCACCGTAAAAGAAAAAAAAATCGTAAACCATTGAAATTAGAACTTACTAGTGAGTTGGCGTCAATAGTGATTTTGTTCGACGTTTCGTTATCAAAAATGAACTCATTCCTTTGGCGTATGTCATTATTTTCCAGAATTTGATCCTTATTAGCGACACTATAGAATGGGGTAATAATACAGTATGCGTTTTTTTTCGAAATCAATGTGTGCGGTTCATGGCTAGTAAATATTGATTTTTCAAAAATCGAATGTTGTAGTTTTAGTTTTCATCAAATCGGGCTCGAGACTCCTTTGAGTATTTTTCGCTATTCCTCATAGTTTCGAATTGGGCCATCCACGCCCAGTTTAAATGCTTGTAAAATCAGTGCCTCTGTGACTGTCAAATATCTACGCACCACAACCTCCATCCACCAACGGCTAATCAGCGCGTGCCTTCCGAAGTGAGGAGGAAATCGAACTTTGTGTTCAGTGGATGGTTACCCATCCACGGATCGGCCTTGTTTAGTGCTCCATTACCTTGTCCATGCGGCTGTTAATATCCACAAACTCAAAATGTACAAAAATAACAAATTTACCTTCTGATTTAGTTTTTGACGTATGATGAGAATTGATTATAGATGATGTATATGCTTCAAGGCTTTCCAGTGTCGCAGTTTCTATAAAAAAAAAAACGGTTTGAATATAAGATCACGCCTGTAATCCCCTAAGAGTTAGGCAGAGGTGTAACTAATAGTAGCGTGGTCAGGTGTGACCGTTGACCTGCCCCCGTAGCATGACCAGAATCGACAAAATGACAGATTGTGTCGACACAATGACAGATTTCTTTGCACTATCTGTCATTTTGTCGATTCTTCCGTCAAAGAAATCCTTTTCTAGGGTGGTCATGCTACGGGGGCTGGTAAGTCATAGTTCTCGAGTTCCAACCCAGGACACCTCTGATTTTTCAGATTCATGCGCGTATTGTATAATTATCACTTGCTTCGGTGAAGGAAAACATTGTGATGAAACCAGCATGCCTGAGAGATATTTTTTGACGGCATGTAAAGCCAAGTCAAAGGCCCATGGGCGGCATAAAACTCTGACACCAGATTAGGCACTAACCACACGATAAAGAAGAAAGAACTAATAATACATTCAAATTATGCCAGTAATATTTGAATCCATTCCATAGACCAGCCATAAATCCAGACTCCGTGGCTGCTACTGAGAAATTCCTGGTGGAAACTCCCAATAACACTTTGCCCGACCTGGGAATAGGACCCAGGACCTCACGCTCAGCAGTCACGCCTGCAGCCACTAGACCAACGAGACACTTGCACAACGCTTCACATAAAATCAAAGCCTAAATATCATTGCATTGTTAGAGTTTTAATTGTCGATGCTGAGCCAAGCGTTAAAATAAAAAAACAATCATCATCATCATCATTTCAGCCGAAAGACGTCCACTGCTGGACATAGGCCTCCCCCAAGTGTTGCCACATTGACCGGTCCCGTGCGATTCGCATCCAGCGGATCCCTGCAACCTTCACCAGGTCATCGGTCCACCTAGTGGGAGGCCTTCCCACGCAGCGTCTTCCGGTTCGCGGTCGCCACTCCAGAACTTATCGGCCCCATCGGCCATCCGTTCTGCGAGCAATGTGCCCTGCCCACTGCCACTTCAGTTTGGCTATTCTTCGGGCTACGTCGGTTACCTTGGTTCTCTTGCGGATGTCCTCATTTCTGATTCGATCACGCAAGGAAACTCCGAGCATAGCTCTCTCCATTGCCCTTTGGGTGACTTTAAGCCTTCTGATAAGGCCCATTGTGAGCGACCACGTTTCGGTCCCGTATGTAATCACTGGCAACACACACTGGTCATAGACCTTCGTCTTGAGACACTGCGGTAAGTTGGACGAGAAGATACCCCGCAACTTCCCGAACGCTGCCCAGCCGAGTCGGATTCGACGATTGACCTCTTTCTCGAAGTTAGACCTACCTAACTGGATCGTTTGTCCAAGGTAGACATAATCGTCTACAACTTCGAGTGTAGAGTCTCCGATCTTGATAGGAGTGGGTGTTACATGGGTATTCAACATAATTTTGGTTTTGTCCATGTTCATTTTAAGACCCACTTTTTCGGAAGCTCTACTAAGGTCATCGAGCATTGTACTGAGGTCCTCCATGGTCTCAGCCATGACCACTATATCATCGGCAAACCGAAGGTGAGAGATGTACTCGCCATTGACGTTGATGCCTAGCCCTCTCCAGTCCAGAACCTTGAAGATATCCTCCAGTGCAGCGATGAACAGTTTCGGAGATATGACGTCTCCCTGTCTTACACCTCGCTGCAGAAGGATAGGTTCTGAGGTCTGGTCCTGAAGTCGGACTGACATGGTGGCGTTTTTGTACAAACACTTCAACACCTCGATGTACCGATAGTCGATTTGGCACCGTTGGAGAGACTGCAGTACAGCCCAGGTCTCGATCGAATCGAAGGCTTTCTCGTAGTCCACAAACGCCAAGCAGAGAGGCAGGTTATACTCTTCGGTCTTCTGTATAACCTGCCGCAGCGTATGTATGTGGTCTACGGTGCTAAAGCCTTTTCGGAATCCGGCTTGTTCGGGAGGCTGAAAATCGTCAAACCTGCGCGCGAGACGATTCGTGATGACTCTTGAGAACAACTTGTAGACATGGCTTAGAAGTGAGATGGGCCTATAGTTCTTCAGCCGGGCATTGTCGCCCTTTTTGAAGAAGAGCACCACCACACCCCTGCACCATGCCTGCGGCGTTTTCCCCTCGAGTATGACGGAATCAAACAGCTTCTGAAGGGCCTTAAGTACCGGTTTTCCACCCGCCTTCAGGAGTTCGGCCGTAATTCCGTCATCACCCGGTGCCTTGTTGTTTTTAAGCTGTTTAAGAGCCATCCTAATCTCGTACAGGCTGACATCCGGAATGTCTTCGGTATAGTGTCGGGTCAGTCTAGCTCTTGGGTCGTTAGCTAGAGTTGCAACAGGATTTCTAGTTGAAGTGTACAACTGCCCATAGAAACTCTCGATCTCCCTCAGCAGCTCCGGTTTGGCGGATACGATCCTGCCATCGTCGGTCTTCAGTTTCGTTAGCTGGTCTGCCCAATAGCCAGATCTCTTGAAAATACCTTGGAGCCTTTATTCCGCTCAATAGCGTCTTTAATACGCTCGGTATTAAAGCGGCGGAGGTCGCTCTTCAAGGATTTAGAGATCCGTCTATTGAGCTGCCGGTATTTCCACACCTCATCTGAAGACTGCAGGATCATCTCACGCCGCTCCTTCATGAGCTCGAGAGTATGATCAGAGACTTTTTTGTTGTGTGCACGACGTGTCTTGAAAAACTTAGACCCAGTCGTGTGGACAGTTTCCACGAACCCATCGTTGTATTCGTCCACTGAGCTTCCTAGGCTCTCGAAACGATTCTGGAGTTCAAGCTGAAAGCTCTCGGGGTTTTGGATCTGGATCTGTGCTGGACGGAGCGTAGACTTCATCAGTCGAGACCTTTCAAGCTTAATATTGATGTTCAATGTGCCTCTTACCATGCGGTGATCGCTCCCGGTTTTCACCGAATTGATCACAGAGACATCATTGAACATTTGCTTCCTGGTTGACATGATGAAGTCAATCTCATTTTTAGTTGCACCATCGGGACTCTGCCAGGTCCACTTCCTGTGCTCGCGCTTTTTGAAAAAGGAGTTCATCATATAGAGGCCCTCCTTCTCCATAAAACTAGCCAGTTGGTGACCCCGGTGGTTCCGAGTTCCAAACCCAAATTTCCCCACCTGCAGCTCATCTCCATCTCGTTTGCCCAGTTTCGCATTGAAGTCCCCCATGACAACGGTGAAGTGAGTCTTGAAACCATGCAGGGCTTTGGAAATATCCTCATACATGGTCTCCACTTCGTCGTCGGGGTGTGCCGAGGTCGGGGCGTAGACCTGTATGACCTTCAGCAAATATCTTGAGGATATTTTGAGTATAAGGTACGCCACCCTGGTCGACACACTCTCGATCTTCACCACGTTGTTCACAAGGGGCTTGTGGACGATAAACCCAACACCACCCTGGGACTGCCGGTCACCCTCTCGGAAATAGAGCAGGCTGCCGGATTTCAGGATTATCGTGTCCTCACCCTCTCTTCGGACTTCAGATAATCCCACAATACTCCATCGCAGCCTGCTCAATTCCTCTTCGAGTTCCGTTATCTTCTCGTCGGTCCGGAGTGTACGCGTGTTATATGTTGCCAGGTCAAGTCGTCGGTATAGGCAGCCTGATCCCGTCCGGTTATTCTTCGCACCCCTTGCCACGCCGTAACCTCGACCGCTACCATAGTCGAGGGTAGACGGGCTGCCGGGTACTAGGGGCCATTTTTCACTTGCGCTTACCATTTGGGGGGGTTTTGCCCTAATCGCCACGCTTGGCAGGCGGGTTGGCGATCGCAGTATGGTTGTTGTAAAATCAGAGAACGCTGCTGCCCATTCTCTGGTAAGTCCCTTAGTCGCCTCTTACGACACCCACGGGAAGACATGGGATGGTGCTATTCTTTACGTCCGGACACCATACGGAACTCCGTAAAAAAACAATACATATGATTAAAAATTAGACCACATTGATCCCACTGCTGGGACACGGGCCTCCTCTCTATGAGAGAAAGTGGGCTGCAATCCACCACGCGGGCCCAGTGCTGGTTGGTAGATGTCGCATATCTTCGTATTCGGTTCTAGGACATGCCGGTTTCCTCACGATGTTTTCCTTCACCGTTTTGAGAGCAGTGGTGATGTAACAGATTAGACAAAGTAAAGCGCCAGATTGAGTTTGCTCCCAGGCCTTCAACTCGTAACCTGGGCCACCAGCACTACACCTAAAATCTATTAGCTGATTGAAACATGACAATGCTCGTCCGCGCGGCCGGGTGGAGGCAGCGAAGCGGATGCATGGGCAGTGCGCCGCGCGGAGAGGCGGTGACCGCCGCTTATCCGCGCGGTCGGGCGGTGTAAGGCATCAACGAAGTTCATACAGCCACTGTGACGTAAAGTACTCTTTACCGCCGCGTGTGAGAACCAGCTAAGCGCTACTGAAAGTTACTCAACATAACGCACTCTGGTAACGAAAGTGACCTAACCCGGAATTTGCGTTTTGTGGGAAAAAACAACGTGTTCGTGTTTTAGTTCGTGTTCACGGAAATGAAAGAGACGAAATGGTTTTGTTTATTTCTTTTCTAGCACGATATCGTCAGTTTTTGATTCACTAGACGACAGCCCATGTTATTAGGTGGTAGTTTTAGGTATTTAACTCAATTCGCCGTAATTTTGAGTTGGGTCACTTTCGTTTTGGAGGTCTAAAATGGCTCTTTAGCAGAATCATAATAGGATAATAATATTCGAATAAAATAATTTTCGAATAATATATTCGCTGCGTTGGAAGGCCTCCCACTAGGTGGACCGATAACCTGGTGAAGGTTGCAGGGATCCGCTGGATGCGAGTCGCACGAGACCGGTCAATGTGGCGACACTTGGGGGATGCCTATGTCCAGAAGTGGACGTCATTCGGCTGAAATGATGATGATGATGATGAATATTCGAATCACGTTAAAATTCTTAAAATGATCACAGACGCATTTGATGACTTACCGTTAGAAATCAGCAATGCAATAAATGTGAAAAGTTGCTCGAAGGTACCAAAGAGATACTTTCTAGATTGTGGTACTATCTTGGAAGTGTCTTTTTATTACCTATACTTTTTCTAAACATATAAAGGGTGTAAATAGACCCTTAACGAAGCCGAAGTCACTTGACCTCCCCGTCTTTGCGATCATTTTTTTGTTCTACACCATACCTGGGAACCTTCTAGTTACGGAGATATTGGGGATCAAAGTTCCAAATTTTCGCAATTTTTTTTTAAATGCATGTTTTCGATGTAAGATTTTTACTTTAAACGCCTCCACAACCCCCGTACATTTCAATCCATCCATCAGCACAATGCTTTGAATGCGTTCCATCGAGTCCTACCGTAAAACGTGATTTTTCACCCCAAAAAAGAAAGTTGTTTCCCAGCAATAATTTTTGCGTAGAGTTACTTAGTTTGATGTACAGAATGCTTGGTTGACGGCTTCGTGAAGGGTCCGTTTACACCTTGTATTTCCTATACCTAGTTATGTAATGATTAATAATGTAGAGGCACCAAGCTGCCATGTCTGGCGTACCACTGTTAAACCTGCGATGTTTTGTCAAATAGTTGTGTCAGTTTTTTTTTTAATTTTTTTTTTTAGAAAAAAAACGTTGCCCCACACTAGGAATTTCTCCTGTATCGTGGGTGCGTTTACAAACATTTAAGCTCACATACACAAACAGCCAGACCCGGAACAACTACCTGTAGATCATACAAATATTTGTTCCGTGCGGGGATCGAACCCGCAACACGCAGCGCAGCAGCCAATCGCTCAGCCACTGCGCCAACCGTGCCGTCATCACAGTGTTTTTTGAATAATGATAAAAAAAGTTAATATCATGAATTGGGGGGGAGGTCTTTGCTCAGGAGTGGGACAAAACAGGATTACTAAAAAAAATAAAAAAATGGTGATTTGTCACTTTGTGAGCATTTCACGAATTGTAACGTAACTAATGCATATTATTATCCTATTATAATTCTGCTAAAGCGCCTATTTTAGGCCCCTTGACTGTGCGAAACGTGTAGATACTCACTTGAGGGTAGTATATTCAGGGTGATACATGGTCGTCCATTTACATCAGTGTGAAATGTCTTCTCCACTATCCAGTCTGAAGCCTTTTTACCTGCGAAAAAATATCTTTTACATATCCTAATCTTTGTAATCCCCGAAGGTTTAGCCACACGAGCACCAATATGAATACACTTTCCTAAATTCAAAAGCAATTTTCGCAAGAAATATCTATTGTAACTTGGAGATAGGACGCTTTTTCTTAAAAATATGAATTTCAGAATACTATGTTCGTAACAACATGAAATTTTAATCAGAACAGTAGGAGAAAAACGCTTTTGGAAGTTGTTAAGTGTTAACATATTGATGCTCGAGACTGTACCTTAAAACTTCAATATTTTTGCATGGTACCGGCGCATAGAGCAGCGGAAAATCTTTGAAAAAAGTTGTTTGAGGACAACGCCATCTAGTGATATTTATTTATACAAGTTACATTTCGCCAGTTATGTTTAAGTTAAATGTAATGAGGAGCGAGCCTATAGACATCAACTTCGCACACATGCAGATTCCGTGGCTGCTACTGAGATATTCCTGGTGGAGGAACCGGATAACACCGCCCGACCTGGTTAATCACTATAGACCGATCGCTTTAATGAGTCCTTGCGAAGGTAACAATTTAAATGGAATATTCTAATAGCCTAGTTGACGCTTCCCGTGACCCAAGGGCTGGCTTTAACCTTGGCCATAAGCTAAGTGTTGCCATACAACGTGGCAACGCCGCCAGTCTTTTTTGCACATTACCAGCTGACAGCGTTAAGGAGGAGTTTTTCGATGTCCTTTTATAGATTGTTGTTAGTTTATTTAATAATGTATATGGTTAGTTTACTCTACTTAATAAATGATTATATATTCTGATGATAATGGTTGATCACGTATTGGTTCAATTAGTATAACCTCTCGATTGCTTTCGTTTGCAAAAAAACCGTCGAACTTTGCTCTTGAAATTTGACACGGGTCAAGGCGGAGGACTCATTAAAGCGGTCGGTCTATAGACTATCAAGACAGGAATAAACTTCGTAAATAAATAGAGAACTATAGAAGAAGACGCTTCTTCTTCTTAGCGTGTCGTGTCATTAAATAAACATACATAACGTATACATAGCATCACGCCTGTAATCCCCGAAGGGTTAGGCAGAGCGGTATATCTAATAGGGTCCCCACGTTTCGTCAGTTATGTTTACGTTCCATGTAATAGGGGGCGAGCCTATTTCCATATTGTCATTAAAGGTCTTTGGCCAAAAATTCAGCTATGCGAACTCCACTCGCTGATGCATTCATTAGATCGTCATGAGAAGAAGACGCTACGCCGATCTCAATGAAATTGGGATGAGGGATGGAGAACTGGAACAGGAGGGCTGACTACCAACGCACAGCTCAAACCACTGGATGGATCAGGCTAAAATTTGAGATACAGATAGTTATGATGATGTAGGCATCCGTTGTGAAAGGATTTTGGATAATTCAACCCCTAAGCGGGTGAAATGGGGGTTGAAAGTTTGTATGAAAGTCTGTCACCGTGCGAAGCTGGTGCGGGCCAGCTAGTTTATAAATAAAACGTTAAATACCTGGTAATTCGCACAAAATCCTTTTTTCTATTGTATGTGGGGGATGATCTGTAAAAATAAGAAATTGAATCAAATAGTTTTCTTAAAATTTGAGTATTAAGAAACCATTTAAGTCTCTTCAAAAGTTGACACAACACAAATAGATTTATGAACAGGCTTCGTACAAGATTTTTACGCGATCAGATGAGTATCGGATCCTATGATCGGATCCCACTAAATGCATTTTTCGATCTGGTCGCTACGAGACCTAAAGGGTGTAAATAGACCCTTAACGAAGCCGAAAGGCATTCTCCCCCTCTTTGCGATATTTTTTTTGTTCTAGACCATACCTGGGAACCTTCTAGTTACGGAGATATTGGCGGTCAAAGTTGCAACTTTTTCACAATACATGTTTTTAATGTAAGATTTTTACTTTAAACACCTCCACGACCCCTGTACTATTCAGTCCATCCATCAGCACAATGCTTTGAGTACGTTCCATCGAGTCCTACCGAAAAACGTGATTTTTCACCCCAAAAAAAAATTCGTTTCCCAGAAATAATTTTTGCGTAAAGTTACTTAGTTTGATGAACAGAATGCTTGGTTGACGGCTTCGTGAAGGATCTGTTCACACCCTAAGTACGAAGTAAGCCGTAAGCCGTAAGTTTTTATTGATAAAATTACTATGTTACAGTTAGGGTACTCATGAATGGTAGGCTAAGGCATTCCACACTAACTCAAAAATAACCCAAAGAAAATGAAGAACATTCGCCGGAACGGGATGGACATACAATTTCACGCAGTGAGTGGAAGACTCATACGAGAACCATTCGACCTCGTAACGCAGTGAACGTGTTAGAAAGAAATACTTACTCCCTTCACAGCTGTTTGTATGATCCGGATGCCCACAATGAGGTCTACTGGGCTTTTCCACAACAATACTTTTACTCTTCCTGGAAGTATTTTCAGATTCTTTTATTTCTTCAAATTTAATCTCGGTACCATCTTTGCCTTTATACTTATATTCCGTTACGTCAAAATCCTCGGTATCTCTTTTCTCGCCTTTAAATGTCGCCTTCCTTTTCCCGGTGTCTTCGAAGGCTTTAATTTCTCTTTTGGAATCGGTGAGCCCTTGGCCATGGTAAAGTGTTTCTTTTCCTTTGTCATTAGAGTGCAATTTAGTGTTGATTTTTCCGTATTGCTTGTGGTCGTTTTTGATTAATAGTCCTTTTATACCGCGATTGTCGTGGACTATTTTTGCTGTGGCATCTTTGTCTCGATTATAGTTGATGTCCTCCGTTTCAATGTGGAGGGACGGGCCTGGTGGTTGATCTGATGGATTAAACAATATAGTTACATAAATAGCACACAATAATTTAAAATGATCAACATCATCTGTGCCAGCCTTCGTCCAAATTGACGACGTAGTTGGCGCAGTGGCTGGGCGACTAGCTGCTGCGCTACATGTCGCGAGTTTGACACCCGCACGGTACAAATATTTGTATGGCCTGCAGGTAGTTGATCCGGGTCTGACTGTTTGTGAATATGAGTTTTAATGTTTTTAAACGCCCCCACAATACAAGAGAGATTCCTAGCGTGGGGCTCAGTTTTAAAAAAAACAAAACTCTTCCTTTTCGATCCCATAGATTGAAAAATTGACTTCATCTTGTAATGCTTGTAATGTTCCCACTTCAGGGTCACAGGCCTCCTCTAGCACTGAGAGGCTGTGGACCGTCATCCACCACGCGGGTCTAGTGTACATTGATTGATGCCACATGTCTGTCTTCAATTGTTTGATTATAGGAGCTGTCGGTTTCCTTACGATATTTCATTTCAAGGTTTTGAGAGCAGACCAAAATTATTTTAAAAAGGACTTTCAAAATTAATGCAAAATATATGAGGTTCCATAGGCACAGTATGAATGTGGATGGGTGTAAGAGTAGAAGACACAAGACCAAAAATAACGATGGATGGACTGTGTGAAGTATGATATGGCAAGAAAGGAGGTGTCTGATGAGATGACGAGTAATAGAGAAGTATGGGAGAAGAAGACAAGCTGCGCCGACCGCAAATAATAGGGATAAGGGCAGGAGAAAGTTCTGGAGTGGCTACCGCGAACCGGAAGACGCTGCGTTGGAAGGCCTCCCACTAGGTGGACCGATGACCTGGTGAAGGTTGCAGGGATCCGCTGGATGCGAGTCGCAGGGGCCGGTCAATGTGGCGACACTTGGGGGAGGCCTATGTCTAGCAGTGGACGTCTTTCGGCTGAAATGATGATGATGATGATGATGAAGGGCAGGAGATTGACAATAATAAGACTCCACAGGCTACCAGGTGGTTAGCGCTCCTTCTAGCTTTTATAGGGTGACTGGTAATTAGTGACCGATACTTAAACACGTGATTGTACTCATGATAACAAACAACTTTCCCAAAGAAACATTTTTTTTTAACTCATTCACTATCACAATAGCACAACAGCCGTATGAAATTCCTGCTGCACGGTACGATAGTAATGAGACAAAACGTTGTCACGCGGCTAACAGCTGATAGGTCAAAGCTGATAGATCGAATTTCATACGGCTGTTGTGTTATTGTGATAGTGAATGACTATAAAAAAAGTTTCTTTGTTGAAAGTTGTTTTTTATCATGAGTACAATCACATGTTTAAGTCATCATCATCATCATTTCAGCCGAAAGACGTCCACTGCTGGACATAGGCCTCCCCCAAGTGTCGCCACATTGACCGGTCCCGTGCGACTCGCATCCAGCGGATCCCTGCAGCCTTCACCAGGTCATCGGTCCACCTAGTGGGAGGCCTTCCAACGCAGCGTCTTCCGGTTCGCGGTCGCCACTCCAGAACTTTTCGGCCCCATCGGCCATCCGTTCTGCGAGCAATGTGCCCTGCCCACTGCCACTTCAGATTGGCTATTCTTCGGGCTACGTCGGTTACCTTGGTTCTCTTGCGGATGTCCTCATTTCTGATTTTATCACGCAAAGAAACTCCGAGCATAGCCCTCTCCATTGCCCTTTGGGTGACTTTAAGCCTTCTGATAAGGCCCATTGTGAGCGACCATGTTTCGGTCCCGTAAGTAATCACTGGCAACACACACTGGTCATAGACTTTCGTCTTGAGACACTGCGGTAAGTTGGACGAGAAGATACCACGCAACTTCCCGAACGCTGCCCAGCCGAGTCGGATTCGACGATTAACCTCTTTCTCGAAGTTAGACCTACCTAACTGGATCGTTTGTCCAAGGTAGACATAATCGTCTACAACTTCGAGTGTAGAGTCTCCGATCTTGATAGGAGTGGGTGTTACATGGTTATTCAACATGATTTTGGTTTTGTCCATGTTCATTTTAAGACCCACTCTTTCGGAAGCTCTACTAAGGTCATCGAGCATTGTACTGAGGTCCTCCATGGTCTCAGCCATGACCACTATATCGTCGGCAAATCGAAGGTGAGAGATGCACTCGCCATTGACGTTGATGCCTAGCCCTCTCCAGTCCAGAACCTTGAAGATATCCTCCAGTGCAGCAGTGAACAGTTTCGGAGATATGACGTCTCCCTGTCTCACACCTCGCTGCAGAAGAATAGGTTCCGAGGTCTGGTCCTGAAGTCGGACTGACATGGTGGCGTTTTTGTACAAACACTTCAGCACCTCGATGTACCGATAGTCGATTTGGCACCGTTGGAGAGACTGCAGTACAGCCCAAGTCTCGATCGAATCGAAGGCTTTCTCGTAGTCCACAAACGCTAAGCAGAGAGGCAGGTTATACTCTTCAGTCTTCTGTATAACCTGCCGCAGCGTATGTATGTGATCTACGGTGCTAAAGCCTTTTCGGAATCCGGCTTGTTCGGGAGGCTGAAAATCGTCAAACCTGCGCGCGAGACGATTCGTGATGACTCTTGAGAACAACTTGTAGACATGGCTTAGAAGTGAGATGGGCCTATAGTTCTTCAGCCGGGCATTGTCGCCCTTTTTGAAGAAGAGTACCACCACACCCCTGCACCATGCCTGCGGCGTTTTCCCCTCGAGTATGACGGAATCAAACAGCTTCTGAAGGGCCTTAAGTACCGGTTTTCCACCCGCCTTCAGGAGTTCGGCCGTAATTCCGTCATCACCCGGTGCCTTGTTGTTTTTAAGCTGTTTAAGAGCCATCCTAATCTCGTACAGGCTGACATCCGGAATGTCTTCGGTATAATGTCGGGTCAGTCTAGCTCTTGGGTCGTTAGCTAGAGTTGCAACGGGATTACTGATTGAAGTGTACAACTGCCCATAAAAACTCTCGATCTCCCTCAGCAGCTCTGGTTTGGCGGATACGATCCTGCCATCGTCGGTCTTCAGTTTCGTGAGCTGGCTCTGCCCAATAGCCAGATCTCTTGAAAATACCTTGGAGCCTTTATTCCGCTCAATAGCGTCTTTAATACGCTCGGTATTAAAGCGGCGGAGGTCGCTCTTCAAGGATTTAGAGATCCGTCTATTGAGCCGCCGGTACTTCCACGTCTCGTCTGAAGACTGCAGGATCATCTCGCGCCGCTCCTTCATGAGCTCGAGAGTATGATCAGAGAGCTTTTTGTTGTGTTCACGACGTGTCTTGAAAAACTTAGACCCAGTCGTATGGACAGTTTCCACGAACCCATCGTTGTATTCGTCCACTGAGCTTCCTAGGCACTCGAAACGATTCTGGAGTTCAAGCTGAAAGCTCTCGGGGTTTTGGATCTGGATCTGTGCTGGACGGAGTGTAGACTTCATCAGTCGAGACCTTTCAAGCTTTATATTGATGTTCAATGTGCCTCTTACCATGCGGTGATCGCTCCCGGTTTTCACCGAATTGATCACAGAGACATCATTGAACATTTGCTTCTTGGTTGACATGATGAAGTCAATCTCATTTTTAGTTGCACCATCGGGACTCTGCCAGGTCCACTTCCTGTGCTCGCGCTTTTTGAAGAAGGAGTTCATCATATAGAGGCCCTCCTTCTCCATAAAGCTAGCCAGTTGGTGACCCCGGTGGTTCCGACGTCCACACCCAAATTGCCCCACCTGCAGCTCATCCCCGTCTCGTTTGCCCAGTTTCGCGTTGAAGTCCCAGATGACAACGGTGAAGTGAGTTTTGAAACCATGCAGGGCTTTAGAAATATCCTCATACATGGTCTCCACTTCGTCGTCGGGGTGTGCCGAGGTCGGGGCGTAGACCTGTATGACCTTCAGCAAATATCTTGAGGATATTCTGAGTACAAGGTACGCCACCCTGGTCGACACACTCGCGATCTTCACCACGTTATTCACGAGGGACTTGTGGACGATAAACCCAACACTGCCGGTCACCCTCTCGGAAATAGAGCAGATTGCCGGATTTCAGGATTATCGTGTCCTCACCCTCTCTTCGGACTTCAGATAATCCCACAATACTCCATCGCAGCCTGCTCAGTTCCTCTTCGAGTTCCGTTATCTTCTCGTCGGTCCGGAGTGTACGCGTGTTATATGTTGCCAGGTCAAGTCGTCGGTATAGGCAGCCTGATCCCCTCCGGAGATTCTTCGCACCCCTTGCCACGCCGTAACCTCGACCGCTACCATAGTCGAGGGTAGACGGGCTGCCGGGTACTAGGGGCCATTTTTTTCTTGTGCTCGTCATTTAGGGGGGGTTTTGCCATAATCGCCACGCTTGGCAGGCGGGTTGGCGATCGCAGTATGGTTGTTATAAAAACACAGAGAACGCTGCTGCCCATTCTCTGGTAAGTCCCTTAGTCGCCTCTTACGACACCCACGGGAAGATATGGGATGGTGCTATTCTTTACGTCCGGACACCATACAGAACAACATGTTTAAGTATCGATCGGTAATTACAGTCACTCTATATACAACATTATTTTTAGTATATGCTAAATCTGAATATAGTTTGATCAGAATAAGTAACTGAATCGATTCCAATAATTTTTAAACCATGTTATATTTTGTCAAAAAAATATTTAAAAAAGGCCACAAGTTGGACACCGAGCGATACTAAGTACCTATCGCAATTATTTAGGTACCTACTGCCAAATTATTATTATAATTGTGCACCACGCGTTGCGTGGTGACCACGCTTTTGTGCGGACAACCAGGTAACAGAACAAGCTTCTAACTTTGTGATTTTTCATGATACAGTTTTGAAATTTTGCATATAGATTCTTTACATAAAAATACTAGACACGTGTTTCAGGTTTCGAATATACTAAAACTAATGTTGTATTCTTCTAGTAAAGTAGGGAGCGAATGTGGTTTTTTTTTTAAATGGTTAAAATAACTTACGGTGTAATCCCGCGTTTGCATTGAGTATCTGAAAAGAAATAAATACACACTTATTTAAACAGACATAGTAAGAAGGCTCAAAAGGACTAAGCCTTTTGAGTTGTAGTGTAACCTATTTGTGACTTTACCGCGAGTGTAATATAGCTACACCTATATACCTAGCTATTTATATGGACACAAGAACAAAGTGACGTCGTCGCCTTAACAGACGCTAAGTAAACGCAATGGCCGTGCTCTTAGATATAATTTTACTTTTACCAAATTAAGTTAGATTAAAATTGCTTATTAGCCTTATTAGGCTAGATTGTAATATAATAAAAAAAAAACACTTGATTAAAAGCTGGTCTTGCACGATACGACTGGAGTCTCGTCACGCGCGCTCGTCATTTCTTTGAAGAAGTTTTTTCCTGTATTTCTTCTTGTAATGACTTTCTCCTTCTGTTCTTCGAACTTTATATAAGGTCTAACTATTCATACACGAAATATTTTCAGGGAATCATCTAACGGCTATAACGAAGCCATTTCAAGGGTTTATTATCTGAGTATCATCATCATTCTCTTGCCCTTATCCCAATTCATTTGGGGTCGGCGCAGCATGTCTTTTTCTTCCATACTTCTCTATTACTCGTCATCTCATTAGACACCTCCTTTCTTGCCATATCATTCTTTATACAGTCCATCCATCGTTTCTTTGGTCTTCCTCTACTCATATACCCATCCACATTCATACTCAAAACTTTCCTCACAACATTTTCCTCATTCCTCCGCATCACCACGACAACCGATTACCACACAACTTTTCAGTCACCGGCGCCACTTTCAGACTTCCTCTTATATACTCATTTCTTATTTTATCCATTCGCGTAACACCACACATTCCCCTTAGCATTCTCATCTCCGCTTTATTATCTGAGTATATTTTTATAAAAAATAAATATGTTAAAATTACTTGATCCACAAAATAAATACTAGCTCCTTATTTTTGAACATCCATTACGCTAGTTTACTACGTCGTATTTACCTAGTGTCATTGTTAGAAAATTACCATATTCTAACAAAGATTTTATGCAAAAAGTCTCAAAAATGTTTAGAATTATAACAATTTCGTAAAAAAAAGACAGATAATTTTTTTTTTCGTTGCTATGGCGACTTAACGAGTTTTAGAAGTTACTCTTAAAATATTTCGTATATGAATAGTTAGACCTTATATGTGTTCGTGTGTGGACTTAAGGTGTAAGCATCAGGGTATCCCGCGAAATTCAAGTTTTCTTAAGTTTTTTTGCAGGTCAGTGTCAGGTTATATGTTGATGAAAATATGAATCGCGCAAGTAACACGTATATAAGGTCTATCTTTTCATACACGAAATATTTTAAGAGTAACTTCTATAAGTCGTAAAGTAGCCACACCAACGAAAAAAAAAATATCTGAGTGTTTTTTTTTTTACGAAATTATTATAATTCTATTTGCATAAAACCTTTACTCCCATATTCTAACAATGACAGTAGGTAAATACGACGTAGTAAACTAGCGTAATGAATGTTCAAAAATAAGGAGCTAGTATTAATTTTGTGGGTCAAGTAATTTTAAATTATTTATTTTTTATAAAAAAAATGTACTCAGATAAAAAAAAAACCCTTAAAATGGCTTCGTAATAGCCGTTAGATGATTCCCTGAAAATATTTCGTGTAATAGTTAGACCTTGTATAGTTACAGAATTGTAATCATGAATACAACCCTCTAAGTTCATTTAACCCCATTGAGCCGGCAGTGAATTCCACAGAATAAAAAACCGGCCATTTGCGAGTCGGACTCGCGCATGACGGGTTCTGTACTATCGTAGTAGAAGGCCCCCTTTAATTTATAATTTATTTTTATTATTTGTTGATATAGCGGCAACAGAAATACATATTCCGTGAAAATTTCAACTGTTTAACTATTACGGATCATGAGATACATCCCGCTGACAGACAGACGGACGAACCGACAGCCCAGCGGAGGCTTAGTAATAGGGTCCCGTTGGTTGCACTTCGGGAACGGAAGTATAAAAAGCTTCAGAAAAATGAAAAAAATAGTTAAAGAAGAGTAACTTACGCAAATCGAGAGCACAGAAAGAAGAATCTTGGTGGAACGCATCGCAGTTGAAGACTAGTAGCCGTCAACGGGAGCGAATGATGACCAGCTTAGCCACCCAGGGTATTTATAAGCAACCAGTTCTATGGATGCATAGAAATCAGAAACATCTGGGCAAATAGCCAGTGATAAATGTACTGTGGATGATTTATTTGAAGACATTTTTTTATATTATTAATTTATTGTTTTTTTATATATTTTTTTCTTTTACTTTTTTTTTAATTTTCACTTTGTCCGCTTTGCACGTTCGATTTTTTTCTGTAACCTGTTTTGGAAGGCGCTGGTGTCTGTGGTACAATTTTTTTTAATAATTAGTATAGGTACCAACGATTCACTCTTTTCTGAAATGCTCATTTTTATTTGAAAATTGGTTTTGTGAAGCTTAGATGTGTTTTTCTGAAAGAAAAAAAAAATATTTAACCTATGTATTTATTTAACATTTTAAAGGGTATAGAAGAGTAAATAGAAAATTTTGTATTAAGAATAAGAATAATTTATTGTATAAGATAAAACTCCATTTGCTGTTTTTTGTTTGTTTGTTTTGAGTATTGATTTTAGATTTTTATTGCCTTACAGTTTCTTTGTGAGGACTTGATATAAAGGCACATTGATAATATCTACGTCAAACTTTAGAAAACTAAATAGAATTATTTCTGATTGCCCTTTTGCGATACGTCGTGAGGTTTTATGCTGCCCTCCCCTCCCAGCATCACTTGTACCTATTTTTTTATTATTGACAAGATCAGACAGTTTTAGAATGAGTAGTGTGGTGAGTGTGTCCATGGAGTTTCTTGCCCCTTCTTCTCCATAGACATCTACGCTTTGGAATAAATCATATTTATTTCTGTTAATTGATTTTACAAAACACTTTTATATGTCACATCATGTTATGTTTTGTTTATGAATGGCATTAATGGGCAACTACAGTAATTTCATAAGTTATTATGCCTTGTGACTGGGACTGTAGCTTCGCTTTTTTTTTTGTTTTTTTTACATTCAATAGTGCCTGTAATGGTATAATTGAAATTAATGCTTTGAGTTGGAGTTCCAAAGTTTTTATTTTTTGTTAAAGTTCCTTTGCTCAGGTTTTCAACACGTCACACACAGCATGAAAGGGACACCGACGCGAAAACGGTTACCTCGTAACCATTTTGACGAAAAATTTCTACGTAGGGGGAATGATGTAGGTACTGAGAACGTGGGAACCGTTTTCGTTTCGATGTCCCTTTCGCTCTGTATAATTCATCGTTTTCGTCCCACGAAAAAAACATGTGATTGTCACAATATCCCCTCATCGTGATTAAGGGCATTACATTGCTCGATGACCTTGATGATTTGATCCCTGTACTGGTTTTTGTTGACTTGCCCCGCACATTTCGCAAAATTTGGGTTTTTATTTATTATTTAAAAATATTAAAAGAAATAACAGAAAAGAAACAATACAGATTGTTAAGTATATCATTACGTATTTGTTGTTACAAAATTCATGCCGATCTATTCAGCCGTTACAGAGATAATTTACAATTAAGGTTGAAAAAGGACCTATTTCCTACGATTAACCAAAAAAAATTGAGAAGGTTTATTAAAATTTTAAACAATACAATTTATTTGTGATGAACTTAACTATAACATACTTTTTTTTTACACGGAAAACGCACGAAGGGATTCATCAACAAATTTCTTTGAACATACGCTGTTTTTGGGATTTGAGCCATGTAATGCCCTTAATCGTGAATTTCAGCCTCACGTGATTAAATTTTAGAGAACAACTCTTCGTTTGTCGGTAGGTAGCGTCTGTCTAACTCGCCGTAATCGCTCATAAAATGTCACTTTTTCCTCTCAAACCAAATCATTTATTCGTATAATATGGGTTTACATAGATGGTACATAAATGTTACATTACACAATAAGGAAGGAAGGAAAAGGATCCATTAAAGGATCCTCATATAAACCATTTCTGGTATACGAAACATAAAATAAAAGCTATAATAACAATAAAACGGAATGGGTGACAAAACTATACATATAGGTACTCTTTTTCATTTTCGTTTTATAATAAGTTAACTATCTATTAGTGCAGCAGAATGGGAACATAGTGAGGTGTTACAAAACGAAGGTATTCCTGTAGCATGGCCACCGTGGACAAGGATTTCTTTGACGGAAGAATCGACAAGATGACAGATTGTGTCGACACAATGACAGATTTCTTTGCACTATCTGTCATTTTATCGATTCTTCCGTCAAAGAAATCCTTGTCTACGGTGGTCATGCTACGGGGGCGTGTAGAAACATTTAATGACTAGCCAGACGTAAAATTTTCTTCGGAATAACTAGTCTTGTCTAACAGGTACCTATGTATAGAAACCATCAGCTTGTCGCATTCACAAGGCGGGAAGCAGGGGCTGGCTCGTTGGTCTAGAGGCCGCAAGTGCTGTCGCTGAGCATGAGGCCCTGGGTTTTATTGCCAGGTCGGGCAGTGTAATTGGGTTTTTCTATTTCTCGGTAGCAGTCACGGAGTCTGTATTTGTGCCTGGTTGATGTCGATAGGCTCGCTCCCTATTACAGGGGACTTAAACATAACTGGCGAAATGTGGGTGTACTATTAGGACCACCTCTGCCTAACCTTCGGTGATTACAGGCGTGATGTTATGTTAAACATAACTGACGAAAGGAGGATATAAAACTCACCTCTGCTTACCCATCCGGGTCATAAAAGATTGATGTTATTTCTAAATACACACGTAATAATGTATATCTTCTAACCTAACATAAATTATTGTTAAATAAACAAACAAAACAATAAATTAAGTAAAGTAAATCTCTAAAACAATTGATCGAAACCTTAGTTGTTTGTTTTTAAATGCAAGCGCGCGCATTTTATTAATAAATTGTTATTATTGCATTATAATTTATTCCATAAATTATGAATTGTATTTACACAAATGTTTTAAATAATAAGTAATCTTTGAATGAAAATGCATTCGTTGCTTTACTATTATTGTTCATGATATCCTAGCCATTATCCTAGCTATTGTCCGCGGCTTCGCTCGCATGACGACCAAAAATTATGCCTTTTTTTTTTAGGTTGGTAAATCATCAAATGACCCCCCCCCCCCGCTCTGGGCGGAGCGAAAGGGAGTGTCAGACTTGTACTGACTAAAACCCATCCATATTCCTTCTTTGCCTTTTGTGTTCCAGGGCCGTGGTATCTCTTTCGAACAGTCCCGCAGCCCTGGACAAATTATCCCTTGCCCTTACCGCTCTAATCCGGCTAATTTTCGAAACGGTTGGACCAATTTTGACGGGACGTCCACTGGCAGATAGCGGTAACTATGACCATAACTTAGGCTACCTTTATTTTAGAAAAAGAATTGAGGTTCCGTAGTTGCCAGTAATTAATTTTTTTTTTTATTAAATTCCACGCGGACGAACTCGCGGGCTCAGACCAATTAAAAAATCAAGACAGCGCTGCGAACAATACAGTGAAGCATGCGCAATAACTACGCCTCGCTCTGTGTATACACGCTCACACGCACATATTTACATCAAAGAACAACTAAACTACGCTCAATAAGTGCACACATGTTTACGAAACCGGCTACACGTCACTGTTGACAGTGCTGTGTTGATTTTTTATTTGGTCTGAGGTCGCGGGTGACAGTTGGTACAATAAAAAGGCCTTAAAAAGGCCGAAACGCACTTGTCCTCCCCGTCTTTGCGATATTTTTTTTGTTCTAGTCCATACCTGGGAACTTTTAGTTATGGAGATATTGCGGGTCAAAGTTTCAACTTTTTCACAAGTTTTTTTTAAATACATGTAAGATTTTTACTTTAAACACCTCCACGACCCCGTCCTATTCAATCCATCCATCAGCACAATGCTTTGACTGCTTTCTGTCCTACCGTAGAACGTGATTTTTCACCCCAAAAAAAAAGGCGTTTCCCAGCAATAATTGTTACGTAAAGTTACTTTAGCTTGATGTACGGAATGCTTGGTTGACGGCTTCGTGAAGGGTCTGTTTACACCCTGTATGTATTTTTGACTTTTACATTATCTTTTTTGCTGATAGAAAGTCAGATTATCTAGGTACACAGAGAGAGAGGTGGCCCAGTGGTGGCGGCCCCGACTTACGAACAATAAGTCGGTGGGTTCAAACCCAGGCAGGCGCATTACTTTGTGTTATTTATTTCATCACCACTGCTCTCAAAAACGCTGAAGGAAAACATCGTGAGGAAACCGGCATGTCCCAGAAACAAAAATTCGAAGACATGGTGACATCTACCAACCCGCACTGGGCCCGCGTGGTGGATTATAGCCCATTCCCTCTCATAGAGAGGAGGCCGTGTGTCCCAGCAGTGGGAACATTATAGGCTGATTATGCAGTTACACAGAAAACACCTTAGTTATTTAATCAACTTTAATTAAAGTATTTTAGGTAACTAATTAATTCATTGTTATAAATTGCCAATGAATTCGTTTCTTAATCCTCCCTAATTGAAATGAATGATTCTTACATTCGAATGGGGAACGAAACAAAGAAAAATAGCTGTGTAGTTTTCTATTAACATACTCAACCATCACGCCTTGTTGCAGCTAAATAGATTAGCAGAGGTATTGCAGGTCAAAATAAATCTTAACCAGACCCCGTAGCATGACCACCGTAGACAAGGATTTCTTTGACAGAAGAATCGACAAAATGACAGATCTGAGACAGCACTATCTGTCATTTTGTCGATTCTTCCGTCAAAGAAATCCTTGTCTACGGTGGTCATGCTACGGGAGCAAGAGTATCATATTAACCGATAACTGGGCAGTCGAATGCAGCTGAATACCAATACTTTACATGGAGCGGCTGTCTATCTGACCTCCGCAACCCAATTAGTACTGGGTAATACGATACCCCTTGGTAAGAATGGTTGTCAGACTTTCGGGCCACTGACTATCTGTAACGACTGTCAAAGATCTACAAATGACAGCCGGGACCAGCGGCTTAGCGTGGTTTTCTAGGCACGGAGGAAACTCGGTATGTAATGGGTGGTCACCCATCCACGGACCAACCTAGGCAAGAGCGGCTTAACCTGAAGATCTACCCGAGCGGCTGTTATTATTTAGCCACGGGCTCCTCCGGTACCTAAATATATGCCACAGTAGATTTTGATGTGGTTTTTTGTGGGGACCTTTAAAAATAGGACAGCTTCTTTGGTCTAGTGGTCACAAGCGCGACTGCTGAGCATGAGGTCCTTGGTTCGATTCCCAGGTCGGCCAAAGTGTTATTGGCTTTTCCATCAGGAATTTCTCAGTAACAGTCGTGCAGTATGGATTTGCGCCCAGTTGATGGTAATAGGCTCCTAATTACATGGGACTTAAACTTAGCTGGCGAAATGTGGGTGTACTATTAGGTACAGCTCTGCCTAACCCTTCGGGGATTACAGGCGTGATGTTAACACAAATTACACACACATTACAATTTTTACACATTACGTCATAGTTATACTTCATTATAATGATTTGCGAGATTTATATTTAACTAGCTGTTGCCCGCGACCTTCGTCCGCGTGAAATTTTTTAGCCTATAACCTTCCTCGATAAATGAGCTATCCAACACTAAAAGAATTTTTCAAATCGAACCAGTAGTTCCTGAGATTAGCGCGTTCAAGCAAACAAACAAACAAACTCTTCAGCTTTATAATATTAGTATAGATTCACTAATTATTTTGATTTTGTGTAATAATCGTACCTAATAGCTGTATCTATACTATTTAATTTAATTCAAACCTAATAATTATGTTGGATGCCGTAAGGTAAAATGTATCGGGACACTTAAGGCGACATTAGGTGCCAGCGCCCTTGAGCGAGTCGTAGAACCGTCGCCCGCAAGGGCTCCCGCTTCAACGCGCACCAAGTTTATTCGAAAAAACAACCCCCCTTGATTTATCAAACACAATACAAATAAAAACCGTATACTAAAATATGGGTCATTAAATTGTCTTTTTTATGGTCAAAGTTTCATGCAAATACGCCTCATAGTTTTTGCGTGATTATCGTTTTTTTGCCCGCTTTAGACATTACTTTACAAATTAATTACACTATGTTATAAAAATATAATTTCACATTTTCACATATCAAATTATGAAGAAAATTGTCTAGTATAACATATTTTTTTTTCAAAGAAATAAGACTAGAAGTTTAGACGTGATGTTCAATTTAAAATCATTAAAAGTCGTATATCTGCGCCTTAATAAATATTCCAACTTATATCTACATTATCAGCAAATAAATGATTTCTGATTTCTAAAAATAGGTCGACTAGAATAAAAAAATCCTTTTTTTCATTAATTCGTATCGTCAGTACTACATCGCTACGCTATGTATAACTGCGGGGGTGTGCAGATTGACAGGTCGCATTGAACTCTAATGGTCTTGACGAAAGTAGATTTGTATCAATTTGTCCCTAATACTTTAATACGTAGAGGAGAATGGGGTATGTTGATGCAGAGGAATTTTCTTTTGTTTTTTCTTTAAAAGCTTGTATTCGATTTTGTTTCTTTATTTTAAAACAGTGCCTTTATAAATGTGAATAATGCCTGATTTAAAAGTCTATTCAATAAAAATATATAAGCTCCCATTAATAGACGGACAAACTTTTAGAAATCATTCAGACCACCAAATAAGGACAATGGTAAAAAAAAAGAAAATCGCATTGTAAGTAACAAGAAAAAAAATCTGCTAACGGAAATACACTAAAAAGGTTACCCAATGATTTTAGGTCAAAATAAAATCACTTTAATCAGTGTTTTTTTTGCTTGGATATCTTTGGTTACACGTACTGAACGCTGTGTTAAAATTTGTCTATCTATTTTAATGGGACCTTATACAACATTAGTTTTAGTATATGCGAAACCTGAATATAGTTTGTTCAGAATAAGTAACTGAATCGATTACAATAATTTTTAAACCATGTTATATTTTTTCCCAAAAATATTTAAAAAAGTTAAAATTTGGATACCGAGCGACTTTGAGTACCTAGCAATAATTAGGCAATAATTTAGATACCTACTGCCAAATTATTATTATCAATGAGCTCAAGACGAAGCTGGAGGCGCGCGCTGCGTGGTGTCCTCGTTTTTGTGCGGACAACCAGGTAACAGAACAAGCTTATAACTTTGTGATTTTTCATGATACAGTTTTGAAATTTTGTACATAGATTCTTTACATAAAAATACTAGACACGTGTATCAAGTTTCGCATATACTAAAATTAATGTTGTATATCAATGCAGTGATTGAGCGATTTTTCAGTATTTTATCAGTTATTTTTTGACTGGTAGATTCACTAGACCATATTAAATTAACAGAGCGGTGATCAATTTAATCCAATTAAATCATTTTAGCCTATTTATTTTTTGTCACGGTTCATTCGTCAAATATTCCTTTTTTAAATAGGTACTGAAACTGCCATTCCGAGATCATCATCGGCTTAGCTTTTTCCCAACTATGTTGGGGTCGGCTTACAGTAACTGGAAGCAGCTCAATACCAGTATTTTACATGGAGCGACTGCCTATCTGACCTCCACAACCCAGTTAGTACTGGGTAATACGATACCTCTTCTTAAGTCTGGTTGTCAGACTTTCGGGCCACTGACTACCTGGTACGACTGTCAAAGATCTACAAATGACAGCTGTGCTTTCCAAAACACGGAAGCAACTCGGTATGTAATGGGTGGCCACCCATCCTTGGACCAACCTAGGCAAGGGCGGCTTAACCTGAAGATCGACCCAAGCGGCTGTTATTATTTAGCCACGAGCACCTCCATACTACATCACTCCGAGATAGGAACTCCAATATATATTATAAATAACGAATTAATGGTATTGCTTAGTTCCCATAGGGTATCGCATTTACTCCTTCAATGGATGAGCGACGCAGCAAAACAACTAGTATTTTAGCATAAGTCTGTTAATAAGATAAGTAAGATGGAAAAAAAAATATACGTCAGATATGTCAGGATTTATTCCGTTAGGCTTAGGGTTTCGTGCTATGAAAACACACTGGGTGCGGTACACTGTTTCTAGCAAAACCAACGAATTACTTGAGATTACAACTTAACATAAAACGTCTCAACTCCGCCTCGATCAGACATTGACTGTCGCCCTCTCGTTGAGATGGATATCAGGGCTCTGTAGAAGTACGCTGTGTTGTGACTTTTAAGTAAGTCGCGTGATGTCACCACTGCACATAGGCGCGCTTTCCAATTCATTTTATATCCATACTAAAGACCGGATCCGACAAATATATTATCCTATTTTTTTTTATACTAATATTATAAATGCGCAAGTTTGTGAGGATGTATGCATGTCTGGATGTTTGTTACTCTTTCACGCAAAAACTACTGACCGAATTTGGATGAAATTTGGCACACAAATAGTTTATAAACTGAATTAACACATAGGATACTTTTTATTCCAGTAATACGATCCTGATCGCGTGGCACTATTACCGAACCCCACGCGGGCGAAGCCGCGGACATAAGTTAGTGTTAGATAAGTTGAAGTTTACTAACTTCTGCTAAATAAGCTATCTTGATATCTACTTCTTGTGTGGTATACAGGGTGTAATGGACAGCCCTCCACAAACTGATGGGGTGAATTCTGTATATCATACTAAGATGACCGGTAGAAGAACACGCACGAAGCGAACGGCAAGCGCGACGATTACAGCTGACAGCGTTGAGGTGGAGTTTTTCGATGCCCTTTTATAGTTTGTTGTTAGTTTACTTAATAGTTATTAATTAATAATGTATACAGTTAGTTTACTCTGCTTAATAAATATTTTACCAAGTAACATATACTTACCTATATTAGGTACCTCCTTTGCCCTTCAGTGGGACCCCACACTCACGACTTACATATAGACAACTAAAAATAATAAGTAAGTACTCATACATAATATGTGAGTACATTCAATGGCCATTTATACAACATTAGTTTTAGTATATGCGAAACCTGATACACGTGTCTAGTATTTTTATGTAAAGAATCTATGTACAAAATTTCAAAACTGTATCATGAAAAATAACAAAGTTATAAGCTTGTTCTGTTACCTAGTTGTCCGCTCAAAAACGCGGTCACCACGCAGCGCGCGCCTCCAGCGTTGATAATAATAATTTGGCAGTAGGTACCTAAATTATTGCGATAGGTACTCTAAGTCGCTCGGTATCCAACTTTTAACTTTTTAAAATATTTTTGGGAAAAAATATAACATGGTTTAAAAATTATTGGAATCGATTCAGTTACTTATTCTGAACAAACTATATTCAGGTTACGCATATACTAAAAATAATGTTGTATAGTTAGTTTACTCTGCTTAATAAATATTTTACCAAGTAACATATACTTACCTATATTAGGTACCCCCTTTGCCCTGCAGTGGGACTCCACAGTTACGCCATACAATAAAGACAACTATATATATAAAAATAATAAGTAAATACTCATACATATTATGTGAGTACATTCAATGACCATTTGTATAACTTATATTGCTAGTTGTTATTGACAAAATCTAAACTCGACCATACGAAACGAAAACCAGTTTAAATAAAACTGGGTTTTACACCCAAAGAGGTAATACCTGATCTATTTTAAACCACACCGCGTAAAATCCGTCACAACGAAAAAATATACCTACGTTACCGATCTATATCGGGTCTAGAAAGTCCACGTGCCGTATTTCCCCAGCCTCCTCGGCATTAGCATAGGATTTCCATTTAGTCGAGTATATATAGTTTCCCGGACTATCCAGGGACATCAGTCGGTCACAGCATCTCCTATCAAAATGTACGGAACAGCAGTAGTAACAGGACTTTTTATTTTCTCTATTAGTTGTGTGGTTGCCAATAATAATGACGCTAAGGTGAGTTTGAAAAAATAATTGTAATCGTCATTTGTTTAAAAGTAAAACAAATGATGCTCAAGTCTATGGTATATACTTATGGTATATGGCGTATACTTCGCCTGGTATTCTCTTCCCAAGATGACCCAAGACTACGCCACGATAAGTGTTACCATTGATTGTCCTTTTCTGTAAATTTAGGGACTTTCTCATTTAGTGAATGAAAATAAAATAAAATACTGACTAGCTTAACTATTTAGTAACTCGTTTGATTCATCTATTTAGTTTTAAATTAATTTAAATATTGAATTATTATTTCATAATTGCTTTGTTAAGTTAAAAAAAGCATTATGCTCGGGTAATTCAATCACACAGCGTGGCAACACATCGACAGCATCGCAACTTATGAGGTATTCTTGGGCTAATCACGTGAACCAGCTGTCACGGGAACAGAATACCAGGCGAAGTATATTACTATACCATGCTCAAGTCCTTCTTGCAGCATAAATCAATAACATGAAGTTTGTAGCTCCAAACACCGAAAAAAAAAATTCAACTCCCGTGTGTAATATTCAAAAGAATGACAGAAATAGAATAGCGGTATATGTCATTGATTTGAAGGATATTAATATGGTTTTTGATAGGGAGTAACAAGTCCCTTAACGAAGCCGAATGGGCGCTTGTTCTCCCCGCCATTGCGATATTTTTTTTTGTTCTAGACCATCCCTGGAACCTTCTACTTACGGAGATATTGGGGGTCAAAGTTTCAACTTTTTCACAAGTTAATTTTTTTTAATACTTCTTTTTAATGTAAGAAATTTACTCTAAACACCTCCACGACCCCCGTACTGTTCAATCCATCCATCCATGTTTTGAATGAGTTACATTGAGTTTTACCGTAAAACGTGATTTTCCCCCCCAAAAAAAAGTCGTTTCCCAGCAATAATTTTTTCATAAAGTTACTTAGTTTGATGTACAGAATGCTTGGTTGACGGCTATGTGAAGGGTCTGTTTACACCCTGTATATTACCTAGCTTAGTTTAACTTCTTACTTACAGGACGGTGGAGCTGATAGAGGGGCACACAGCGATCGAGGAGGGATGTGGTTCGGTCCCAGGATAGGCAAACGATCCCTCAGAATGGCTACTGAAGACAACAGGTATTTATTTATTTATTCACAACCAAAAATCGTTGGCTACTGCTTGTGTGTCAATATTGTTTGTATTTTTTGGCTTGTGGTGAGAAATAAACACTATTTTTTTTTTTTTAAATTTATTTATTTTAATCTCCAACAAAGGATACACACACACTATATAGGACACAGTAATACAAATGTTCTTTTAGGTGCGTTCCTTCAATTATAGGAGACCACAGCATGCCCATAAAACTAGGTGTCAACACGTAAAATATAAAACAATGAAAATATTACAAAAAACAGAATAAAAACCTGAATAATTATTAAAAAGCATTTGATGACAAGAAAACAGAAGTAATAAAATTGTTTCACATACAAATCTATACTTTATATATATAATATTATAAAGCTGAAGAGTTTGTTTGTTTGTTTGTTTGTTTGTTTGCTTGAACGCGCTAATCTCAGGAACTACTGGTTCGATTTGAAAAATTCTTTTAGAATTGGATAGCCCATTTATCGAGGAAGGTTATAGGCTAAAATTTCACGCGGACGAAAGTCGCGGCCAACAGCTAGTTATAGATAACACTCTACATTTATAGCAGTGGTCAATATTTTTTTGTATTTAGAGATTGGGATGGTTATGTCCATGTCTATGTATGAATGTGTTCATGTTAGTTATAGACTTAATAGAATGCTAGCTTAGGTATAACCGCGGCTTCAACCGCGTGGAGTTCGGTAATTGGCCCACTGGATCGTACGCACGACGGCCAATCAAACTATACAAAACTAGTTTATGCAGATCTCTCGTTATACTGGAAATTTATACAAAGCGAGGCCATGTTATACTGGAAATGTACAGCTTCATGTGCCGCCGTGTGTACTACCAGGATAAAACCAATGTTTTAATTTCATACTAATTCGATCGTTAGTTTTTGTGTGAAAGAGTCATCATCTGCCTAGTCTTTTCCCAACTATGTTAGGGTCGGCTTCCAGTCTAGCCGGATACAGCTGAATACCAGTATTTTAAATGGAGCGACTGCCTATCTGACTCCACAACCCAGTTAGTACTAGGTAATACGATACCCCTTGGTAAGGCTGGTTGTCAGACTTTTTGCGCCACTGACTACCCGTAACGACTGTCAAAGATCTACAAATGACAGCCGGGATAAACGGCTTAACGTGCTTTCCGAGGCACGGAGGAAACTTTGTAGGTAATGGACTGAAACTTGATCAATTCGCTTTATGACGTCATTGAGACATGGGGTCATATTTTTTCTATGACATACACATATCGGGAGCAGGGTCCAAGCTACCGGTGGTTATATACATAAGATATAACCATCTAGCCGATTTCGGCCACAGCGACTTCATTCGATCGCTTTCTAGGGAGGTTGTCGAGAGCTTTGGTATGCTGCTCTATCATGTGCTCTCAAGTGGCTAGCATACCCAACTTTGGCCGAAAAACTCCGAGCACAAAGCGGACTTGTCAGAACACCATTGATGAAATTGTAGGGTATAGCTGCAGGTGGCCTAGTTTTAAGGTTATCACGCTTTAAATCTAGCTACCGGTGGTTATAATAGGGCTCCAGAGACATGAACCTTTTTTTATGTCGTATTAAGTAAATAGGATATTTCATTCCGTATCTTTCTCTTTAGACAAGCATTCTTCAAGTTACTAGAAGCTGCGGACGCACTGAAATACTACTACGATCAGTTACCTTACGAGATGCAAGCCGACGAGCCTGAAGCTAGAGGTAAGTACTAAGCTACTTTGAATAAGAATAAGAATAAAGAATAAATTTATTAAGCCATTGTTACAAACATTTTCTTAATCTAAACTTATACTGTCACTTACGGGATATCTTCCGTGATTGTTCATTGTTTTGAGCTCCCGATATTATTATTATTTTTTGATTTTTTTGATTTTTTTTTTGTTTATTTATTTATTTATTTATTTTTCCCAATCACGGAAGATATCCCGTAAGTGACAGTACAAGTTTAGTTGTAAACTGTGAAAGCTTAAAACAGTGTTTTCTTAATCTAACTTAGAACTACTATAATATAATCATAACAAATTGAAATTTAGCATGGTAATTAGTAAACAGAGGTCCCCGAACTAGGCTGCGCCTGTATCTTAGGGGCCAGAGTTGCGTTAACTTAAAATTAAAACACATATTGTTAAGTTATGTTAACAAGGCGTTATGGTAAGTAAGTAATTGAAGATTACCTTTTACAAAAAATAAAATAAAATGATATTACAATAATGAAAATAAAAAGTATTCTAATGTTAATTCAATGTCGAGTGAGTGTGTGTTGGTGTGTACATTTCAAAATAGTTTGACCTCAGCTTGTTACAAATTTTCAACCAATGACGATGCTTGGTACTAACGTGCTAACGCCATTGTTTTATCACTTGATATAATAAAAAATAAAAAAAATCTGACGAATCTGTAAAAAAACTGTAGAGTTTTTTTGTTTGAACCCGCTAATTTTTGGAACTGCTAGTCGGATTTGAATAATTCTTTTTGCATTTGATAGCCCATTTCTTGAGGAAGGTGTACAAGCTACTAAATATCACGCTGCGACCCTTAGAAGCCGAGTAAAAAAATAAACGGCTGCTGGCACCGTGAAGTACAGTGAGCCCCATATACAACTTTGTAACGTGTCTAGTATTTTTATGTAAAGAATCTATGTACAACAAAACTGTAAGTTATAAGCTTGTTCTGTTACCTGGTTGTTCGCGCAAAAACGTTTTCACCACGCAGCGCGCGCCTCCAGCGTCGTCTTGAGCTCATTGATAATAATAATTTGGCAGTAGGTACCTAAATTATTGCGAAAAGTTCTTAATGTCGCTCGGTGTCCAACTTGTAACTTTTTAAAAATATTTTTAGGACAAAATATAACATGGTTTAAAAATGATTGGAATCGATTCAGTTACTTATTCTGAACAAACTATATTCAGGTTTAGCATTTACTAAAAATAATGTTGTATTTCAAGCCAATTACTTTCTTTCCTAACCATGCTGTTTCATCCACAGTGACCAAGAAAGTCATCTTCACCCCCAAGCTGGGTCGTAGCCTAGCGTACGAGGACAAAGCGTTCGATAACGTCGAGTTCACCCCCCGCCTGGGTAGGCGACTGGCTGATGATATGCCGGCTACCCCCGCTGACCAGGAGATGTAAGTATTATCTTCTATCCCAACACCCCCAAGTTGAACGTGACCCGCTGCCCGGGAGCTGTAAGTCATCATCATCAGAACTTCGCGCCTAGGGCCTGTAATCCCCAAAGACTTTGGCAGATTTGCGCCTCAGTAGTTACACCCACATTTCGCCAGTTATGTTTAAGTCCCGTGTTTTAGGATGCGAGCCAATTACCATCAACCGGGCATGAATCCAGACACCTAGGCTGCTACTGAGATATTCAAATCAGTTGGAAAAATTCAAGTTCCAGATTTTTTTAAGTATAAGCCGGACGACCCGCGTGGAATTCTGTAAATGCGCCACGGAATATATTACCAGGATAAAAACTATCAAAATGAGTTAAGCCGAAAGGCACTTGTTCTCCCCGTCATTGCAATCATTTTTTCGTTCTAGACCATACCTGGGAACCTTCTAGTTACGGAGATATTGGGGGTCAAAGTTACAACTTTGACAAGTTTATTTAAAAAATTAAATACAAATTTTTAATGTTATAACTTTACTTTAAAGACCTCCGTGCTATTCAATGCATGCATCAGCACATTGTTTTGAGTGCGTTACATCAATGTAACGCACTCAAAACAATGTGCTGTCCTACCGTAATTCGTGACTATTCACCTAAAATAAAAATCGTTTCTCAGCAATAATTTTTACGTAGTAACTTATAGTTTGCTGTACAGAATGCTTGGTTGACGGCTTCGTGAAGGGTCCGTTTACACCCTGTATGTGTTAATACAGGTTAATAAACTCTATCTGTGCGCCAATCTTCACCTAAATTCGTTCTGTAGTTTTTTGCGTAAAAGAGTGACAAACATCGTTACAATCTATCACATTTGTAACATTGCATTTGTTATTCTGTTTTTTTGGTATTATTAAAATCTAAGATGGTTTTTCCGTTTTTCTGAAGGTACCGCCCCGACCCTGAGCAGATTGACAGCAGGACGAAATACTTCTCCCCGAGACTCGGCAGGACCATGAACTTTTCACCACGACTTGGCAGGGAACTCGCCTATGGTAAGCATATTTTTATTATTAGACTGAACATTTCCACTCTTGGGAAAGGGCCTCTCCAAATCCGTTCCACTTTTCTCGTAGTTACATCTCTTTTTGCCAATTAACGAGGAAGCCATCCGAGGTATCCCACCGTCTTCTCCTCGGTATGCCGCGAACCGTCTAGCTGTCTCAGGGCTCTAGTTTTGCGAAATGCGTGCCCACATCTTTGCTGGCCATCCAGCAGAAATGGCCTCCCCAGTCCCGTTTTAGTTTTGCAGTCAGCAATTTGAGTTCTGGAGCGCAGTCTGGTGTTCCTTATTCGATCAGTAAGTTTAACGTTAAATATGCTGCGCTCCATTACCCGTTGGCAAACCTTGTATTTGGACTTCTGGATGTTAGTTTGCCCATGGAAAGTATATTACAACTAACATAACATTGAGTCCATGACGCTGGTCGTATCTAAAGACATCGGCAGGTCAGCATCTATATTACATGTCACTAGTTACGGAAAGCGTATTGTCATTGACTGAGCACAAATACGGACTCCAACTGCTACTATATACGATAATCAACCAAACTCGAACACGCGTGTGGTGTCTGGACACAGTACGTTAGGGCCACTGACGCCCCGTACACTTATGGAAATCATTATCAAGTGATAATTTTTTGTTGAACCAATGTGCACAATATTTAGAATTTTATCTTTCCTTTAACGTTAGCCCCAGACCTCGGCGCCCCCCCCACAATTTGGCGTCCCGGGCCGTCGCCAAAACGCGCCTCCCTAACGCCGGCACTGCCTCGACAAAGACATATCCTTTGTTGGGGATCCTCACTCACACCTACTCTCCTGCCCGTAGTAGACAACCGGTCCGCTATATACTGATCGGACAAAATCTAAATCATGCATTCTAAAACAAGATGTCTAAAAAGAGTCACACTAGCATCCTTATTATAGACCGAACACTTTAATGAGTCCACCGCCCTGCCCCATCAAAGGCACATTAAGCGATCACAAAGTCCTAACAATATCCCACAGGTTATTTGCTTTAAAATAACCATAGTCCACGTAGATATTACGATACTAATTGAACCAATACGTGATCAACCTTCAGAATATTCCATTTAAATTGAAACCATTGCGAGGGCTTATTAAAGCGGTTGGTTTATAGCTGACGACCAGCGGCTCTTATATTTATAACTTATTATTAATCCATTATTCAAGAATCTTGTATCAAAGATGTTTTTCTATTCCAGAAATGTTACCCAGCAAAATCAGGGTAGTACGAAGCACTAACAAAACGCAATCGACATAAAATGGGACATCAACTAAACGCAATTATTCTAACCTCAAAAGTAATTAAAGTTTTGTAAAAAAATATTTGTTTTGGACGAAATAATGTACTGTTTTATATTTAAGTAATATTAATATTAGTATTTAATGTGGAAATAAAGGATTTAATCTATATTTTTTCTACTTTTATTATTTACCAACAATATCGTCATCTACCTAGCCAACTATGTCAGGGTCGGCTTCCAGTCAGTCTAACCGGACGCAGCTGAATACCAGTATTTTACATGGAGCGACTGCCCGTCTGACCTCCACAACCCAGTTAGTACTGGGTAATACGATACCTCTTGGTAAGACTGGTAGTCAGACTTTTTGGGCCACTGACTACGTGTAACGACTGTCAAAGATCTACAAATGACAGCCGGGACCAACGGCTTAACGTGCTTTCCGAGGCACGGAGGAAACTCGGTATGTAATGGGTGGTCACCCATCCACAGACCAACCTAGGCAAGCTCGGCTTAATCTAAAGATTGACCCGAGTGGCTGTTATTATTTAGCCACGAGCTCCTCCTATTTACCAACGATACTGGGTGTATAAATACCCTTGACGAAGCCGAAAGACACTTGTTCTTCTCGTCATGGCGATCATTATATTATACTGGACTCTACCCGGGAACCTTTTAGTTACGGAGATATTGGAGGTCAAAGTTTTTTGTAAGACACGTTTTCAATGTTAAAACTTTAAACACCTCCATAGCAATAAATAAAATAAAAAAAAAAAAAAAATTAAATTGAATTTGAAATGAATTGAATTGAATTGAACTTAATTTAATTGAATTAAATTGAACTTAATTAAATTGAATAGGATTGAATTGAGTTATATCTAAAAGTCGTACTAACAAGGTCCTTAAGCGCTCACTACTGACCGTTTTGATTTGATTTTTTTAATAGCCCCCGTACTGTTCAAGGGACATCCATCAACACAATGTTTTGACTGCGTTACATTGAGTCCTACCGTAAACCGTCATTTTTCACTCAAAAAAATTGCTTCCCAGCAATATTTTTTTTAATTAATTAATTTTTTTAAAAAACGCTACCCCGCCGTTGCTGAGCATTACGGAGCGGGCTTGCGAGCCGCACTGGTGCTCTGCCTACCCTCTGTTACACGGTACGATAGCAATGAGGCAGAACGGCGTCATGCGGCTAACAGCTGATAGGTCACAGGCGAGCACACACGAATTTCATACGGCCCGCTGTGTGTTATTATGATAAAAGTGAATTAGTATTAAAAAAAAATGTTTCTTTGGAAAAGTTGTTTGTTATCGTGAGTACAATCACGTGTTTAAGTATCGGTCACTAATTACCAATCACCCTATATAGCTTTACGTGTTTTTAGAGCCACGGGCAACACCCAATAACATTTTGACCGCCCAAGTGTTGAACCCCGGACCCCACGCTGTACAGACGCGCTTGTAACCAGGAGACCAACAGTAAGAATAATGTGTACATATGGTATAAGTACAGCCTTGTTGCGAACTAAGAATATTTTTTTTTCATTTTATATTTTATCTGAAAAATTGATCTGACTCGTAAAATGTATGTTTTATGTCTCGACGTAACTGCTAACCCGTAAATACCGATGACGCGGTCTTCACAATGTATTTGTTTATTTTCTCATTTATGTACAGTTACGAGCACCAATATGTTTACGTCGGCGATGCCTCATTTACCTTGATGTTGATTTTATTCGTGTTTTATTTATTTTATTCACAGACAGCATTCGTTTTTATAAAGGGTGTAAATAGACCCTTAACATAGCCGAAAGGTACTTGTTCTCCCCGTCTTTGCGATCATTTTTTTTTTCTAGACCATACCTGGGAACCTTCTAGTCACGGAGATATTGGGGGTCAAAGTTCTAACTTTTCCACAAGTTTTTTTTAAATACATGTTTTTAATGTAAGATTTTTACTTTACACACCTCCGTACTATTCAATCCATTCATCAGCACAATGCTTTGCGTAAAGTTACTTAGTTTGATGTACAGAATGCTATATAGGCTATGTGTATTTCCTAGTGTCATCTCGGAATTGCATACAATTCTTAGGAAATACATACATTTCACGCGAAATGTGTGTATCTTTGAAACATTATTTTACACATTTCCTAAGTCGGGTCGTAATTATATATCATCATCATCATCATTTCAGCCGAAAGACGTCCACTGCTGGACATAGGCCTCCCCCAAGTGTCGCCACATTGGCCGGCCCCGTGCGACTCGCATCCAGCGGATCCCTGCAACCTTCACCAGGTCATCGGTCCACCTAGTGGGAGGCCTTCCAACGCTATATAATTGTGTATAAGGTCTAACTATTCATACACGAAATATTTTCAGAGTATCATCTAACGGCTATAACGAAGCTATTTCAAGGGCTTTTTTTTTATCTAAGTATATTTTTATAAAAAATAATAATTTAAAATTTCTTGACCCACAAAATAAATAATGGCTCCCTGTTTTTGAACAACCATTACGCTAGTTTACTACGTCATATTTACCTACTGAAATTGTTAGAATTTGGGAGTAAAGGTTTTATACAAAAAGTCTCACAAAATTTTAGAACAGTAGGAGAAAAATACTTTTAAAGCGTTAACGTATTGATGCTCGTGAGTAGTACTTTTTTTTGACATTTTTATTTTTATTTTAAGCTATTGACGTTTGCAATTTAATTTCTTTGGTTGTTAGTTTGAAAGTTGATATTTTGAAAAATTATTATTATTTTTTTTTTTTTGACATTTGTAAGTTGATATTTTATGTAGACAATTCTTGATTTAGTACTTTTTTTGGTTGTCTTTTTGACATTGGAATTTAATTATTATGTCGCAAAATTTGCATTCCGAATTTAGCAGACGAAATATGTTGAACTATTGTGTACCTGTGTGTTATAAACTCTGTAAAATACCATATTTCAAGCAAATAAAATGAATCTGAATCTGAAGGCAACAACATAATTTGACTTCGCCCAATTTATAATGCAGTAAACGGAAAAAAAAAAATAATATGTATAAAATATAAACGGCTTATACCTTCTTAGTTACATACTATTAAAATATCTAAATACGGAAATATTTAATGTAAGCAACCGCGATACATCAAATTCCTTTTAGATATACTCCATCACTGAATTGAATACTGATAAACAGAGGTATGACGATTCCGACGATTAATTAAGTATAAATGTGTTTATTTATGTATATATAATGTCATGTTAATGTCAATATAATGACATGTTTACCTAACTAAAAAATAAAAAATTAATATAATAAAAAAATATTTATTTATTTTTATTTTATTTTTATTTAACTGACATATTTTAAATTGACTGTTTGTTTTTTTCTAAATGTCTAAATATTAAATATTGACATGCCACCTTATTTGCAACTGATTGTTTATGCTTGTTTAGGAGGTGTCTAATGAGATGACGAGTAATAGAGAAGTATGGAAGAAAAAGACATGCTGCGCCGACCCCAAATGAATTGGGATAAGTGCAAGAGAATGATGATGATGATGATGATGATGTTAATTTTGTACGCCTTAAATTGTCAAAACATAGTTCATATATTCTAGAAAATATACTATCAGTATAATATAATATAGTCAGTATAATATAGTATAGTATAGTATAGTCTATGTTTAACAAAATAAATGATTGATTGATTTTTAAAAAACTTTTTAGTATTTTCTACTCCACTCTGCATTTGCAGTGTTAAGAACAGTTCAATAAACGAATTCAACGGTTAATTTCAATAAAAATGCACTTTCGACAGAAACACGGTTCTCAGCTATAGTTAGTTGTACATAGGTATTTTAAACAATGTAAATACTTATTTTTATTTAAAACTCAACTCCAACAAATAGAAAACTAATAGCATAATGTATTTCTTATACTGTCTCATATTATGTAAGTACAAATTTTGTTAAGACATGTGACATCTACCACGCACTGGGCCTACGTGGTGGAATACGTCCCACTCACAAAGGGGAGACCAGTGTCCCAGCAGTGGGACCCTTATAGGCTGACTTCTAAACTAATTGCCCATTCTCATTAATAATAGGGGAAACTTGAATGTAAAGAATGTCTAAATACTAAGAGTCCTTCTGACCGTTTCGGCCATAGTGTCCATTCTCGGCGGAGACTTGCCGGATGTAGAAAATATTACACCTAGTGCACAAGTCTTCATCTGCCTAGGCTTTTCCCAACTACGTTGAGATAGGCTTCCAGTCTGACCAGATGCAGCTGAATACCAGTATTTTACATGGAGCGGCTGCCTCTCTGACCTCCATAACCCCGTCAGTACTGGGCAATACGCCTGGGTAAGACTGGTTGTCAGACTTCCGGGCCACTGATTACTTAACGACTGTCAAAGATCTTTCATCAATTGACAGCCGGGACCAACGGCTTACCGTGATTTCCGATACACCGGGGGAACTCGGTACGTAATGGGTGGCCACCCATCCACGGACCAACCTAGGCAAGCGTGGTTTAACCTTAATATCATCCGTAGCAGCTGCAATTATTTAGCCACTAGCTCCTTGAGTCCACGAGTGCATAAGTGTGTGCGCTAAATCACGCTACGGCGCGCGGCGCCGCGTGCGCACTGAGGTACGGAGATATTACACCGGAGTACTACTAAACTTGGGGCTGTTGTGAGAAATTGCTAACGGAGAAACCCACCTTATATCTAGGACCTCAGGTTCAAAAGTCGTGCTTGCGATCGCAAGACCAAATTCGACAAATATTTTACAAGCAAATGCCCACGGCTTTGCCCGCGAGGAATTCGGTTCTTGTCCCACGGGATTGTACTACAGGGATAAAAAGTATCCTATGTGTTAAAGCAAGTTATTAACTATCTATGTGTCAAATTTCATGCAAATCTGCTTAGTAGTTTTTGCGTGAAAGAGTAACAAATAAACATCCGTCCATTCATCCCTCCATCCCCACAAACTTTAGCATTTATAATACTAATGGGATTTCGTATAAATTAAACTACATGGGCACCTATAAAACGCCAAAAGATGCACGCTTCGCGTTGGTCGATTCCTATTGAGAAGAATCGGCAAGAAACTCCATGGTTACTCTTTTAATACTATTTCGTTGTAATAATGTTATCACGATCAAGGGGCAGTTCCGACAAACGCTTAGATAAAAAAGAAAATTGAATTGACACATAAGTTACCGAACCTTTCATGCAACCTGGACATGAGTTGCCATGGCTGACTTGAAGTCCTTAAATAGACTCCGCACCCAGGTTTGTCGCAGCAAGGAAAACCTGCTCAGATGGAGATTCATTAATGACTCTGCCCTGGAGTTTAAATGTGGTGCTATTCCACAAACGATGGGGCACTTAATATCATGTCCTGCGTATCCTGTTGTTTGTTCACTACAGGAACTGATGGACGCTACTGAAGGCGCCAAACTAGTGGCTCAATTCTGGGCCGACATAATTTAAATTGCCATCGACACGCTAAGAAGAAGCTACCGAAAATCTTAAACCAATTGCCACTGTCTAGGCAGTAAGTTAAAATGTTTTTGTACTAATATATTCAACTTGTTTCAGGTTACATCTCAACGTTACTGATACCAGTCAACAGTTATGTCGTTCTAGCAGCAAACCTCAACGATTTCCGAACCATAGCAAGGAGGTTTGTACCCAAAGACTTAGTTAACCAAATCAAAGTGCTGGTTCTAGAAAACGGACACAAATATTATAGAGAGCCATCTAGAGATGACGAACAGGTATACAAATCTGGGGAATATGAAGAAATAAGCAAACATGATGAGAATTCTTACGAAATTGCTGCAGAGTTGAAAGCTGCTTTGGCAAAGCAGTTGAAAAATGGACATAAATTGAAAAGAGCACCAAAAGTTGCATTTTTTGAACCAATAAGGCCACCGCAGTTAACACCAGTTGCAGCACCTGCAGCTACTGTTTTAACTTTAAATGACATCGTACACAAAGTTAAAGAGAAACTTATAAAAGAATTCTTTGAAAGTGGCCATGCACTTGGTTCACAAGTCTACAATAATGTTATTAACAAACATACAAAAGCCCAAGTAAAGCAACCAGTTTATAATTCAGTTCCAATGAAAGTTGTAAAGGAAGAAGTACAATTTGAAGCTTCATATGAAGATACTGACGACAAGCCTCATATGCAGTACTACGGCGAATATTACAAACCTATTCTAAACAAAAGTCCTACTAATAATAATAATTACCCATTTATTTACGCTAACAATGTTATACCTCAAAAGAAGAGGTATGACGGTCCTAAGAAGGTGAGGTTTGTTAAACAAGTGCTAGTGCCAGCGCATTCAAATAAAGGAGAGTCCATTCATGTTTCACAGTCAAATTTCGTCCAACAACCAAGCATGGTGCAACAGCCATTGCACCAACCACCCGAAAACATTGCCTCACAGTTGGCCCTAATGCAGCTACAAATAAATGAACTAACCAAAAACGCGCAAGCCCAGGGGTTTAAAAAGAAACCTGCGTTAGAATCCCCGCACTTAAACATAGAAGCGATAGATGCTCATTTTCATTTACTACCACGTGAAAGCGATATTAGAGCAGATAAAAATAAAACAAATGACAGTCAGGAAGACCAGGATGAACCGACAGAAGACACTCTTTTATCAGTAGAGACTGCAGTTGAGTCTGCTGTTAGTGAAACCAAAACTAAACCATTAACTGTACCAGGTGTGGTCGAAAACGAACAATTTGTAGAAGAAGAAAATCCTGCTATATCTGAGGGAAATGAAGAAGATGCTAAAGAAAATAAACCTGAAGCAATAACAGAAAATAAAGCTGAAATAACAGAAATAAATTCAGACGAAGCTTTAGATGCCTTAACTGATTTACCAATAATTCCTGAACTAAAAGTTAATAATAATGCTAGCGAAGTGGCCAAAACGAAGATACATACTCAAGAGTTCGGTTCGAATGCTGGGGAGCCTATAGTTGAAAGAACATACAATTTCGATGCCCCAACAAAGGATTCTGACGGTCCACCACTGGATATCAATATACCGGTCAACAGTGCAAGAAAGGTAATGCTATTTTGACCTAAGGATGAGTTTTGAATAAAATTTTACGATGTGCATTTGTTTTTTTTCCCACCGCAAGACGCAGCGGTAAAGCAGCCCAATCAAAATGGCAGACAGACAGTGACACGACTGCAAACTATAATGTTCCCACTGCTGGAATACTGGCCTCAACTCTAGGAGAGGTAATTGGAGAGGTAAAGGCCAACTCTGGTACTTCCTGTATTACTCCAATACGCGGGCCCGTTGTGTGTTGGTAGAAGTCACATATCCCAAGTACCACACAAGCTCTATATCAAGCCGTACACCGGCCGGTTAGAAGTTTATAACGGCATAGCCTCCATAAGTAAGTTTTACAGTAGACGTACAAGCGGCTACAGCGCCGCTGTACTCCCGAAAGAGGCCCCGTATTATACGGCTTAAGGTTCTACAATGTCTCTACATCATCATTCTCTTGCCCTTATCCCAATTCATTTGGGGTCGGCGCAGCATGTCTTATGTCAATGTCTCTACAATATTCGTAAATATGTACGGAGATACAAAGGGGCTATGCGAGCGATAGTGTGCGCCTCATTATCTAAAATAAGTTCTTGCGTTAGTGCTCGCGTTATTTAGACGTATCTGTATATCTGAATTAGAGTTTACACATCTGTATTAGATATACAGTAGCGATATTTTGGGGAAATTAACAAAACTTAATTGGAATTTTATGATGGAAGACTTAAAATAATTGGAAAAAAAACAACAGGTGAGTAGTGTTGATTTTTTTGATGCATGCAAAGTACCAGTGCGAGTGCCAGTATATTGTGAATGTATACATATATTTTAGCTAAAATTTTCACGCGCCTGCCATTTATGCAGTTTTTCGGATAAAAATTACATTTGATTAGAGGGTGTGAATTTTGAATTTAGTTTATATATGACAGTTTAGCTTTCTAGGTAATTTCTTTAGAATCCTGGTTGAGAAAAAGTGACGTGAATTCGGTTTTTATACATATTTATGATATAAGTAAATTATAAAAAATCATGAAAATTGCTTGTATTCAAAACTATAATGGCGTCTCGGTTACAACAGCCTTCAGAGTATACTAGAACCATTCAACCGCTCATCATCGATTTAAACCGCTAGAATCGACCATTGTAGATCTTTCGGTTCTATGATTGTGGTATTGACGCTATATTGTACTTTTTTAGGTGTATATCGGTAATTAATATATTCTTTTAAGAGTCTAAGGTTGTACAACGGACTATTGATAATCCGTTGTAGGTAATTTTATTTACTGGTTCATTGTCTGAATCTTAAAACCCAACAGGGGTTTTAAGATTCCTTCTTACACTTTATCATTATTCGTTTGTGTGTTTCTATTTATACTCTACTAATTAAATAAGACTTACTGCAATATTTCTTGTTTATATACAATCAAATCAATATTTACAAATAACATCTATAGTCCCCGCCTTTTAACAAACACTTTTGTCCCACTTCAGCCGCTATAATGGCCCTAGAAACAAAATTTTTGAGCTTTTAGCTTTATAAGGCGTGGTTATCTTGCCATAACCAGTTATTTACCATAGAGTTGCTGTAAAATTCACCACTATAACGACCTACGTGCCACTATAGAATTATATTTTTCTGCTGTAGATATAGAATTTCAAATTTATATATTTAACAACTAAAACATTTAGAAATATGCAATATACAACCTAAAGCGCCTTAAGGAAGCTTATAACTCCATTTAAACGCTTTTAACTTTTATAGCCCTCTATAAGACCTGGCGGAGTTTTAAAAGGTATTTATAACTCTGCTTTATATTAAATACTCGTACAATAACTCTATAACACGCCTTTGTATCTTCATTGCGATATACCTCATGTCTGTTAAAGAACTCTTAAATACGCGACTGTACTACTTAAGCATTATAGTAAACCCCTTGAACAGCTATTATAGACCATTCAGGTTGTAAAGAAGTCATCTAAGCAGCTTGTGTGCTAGTTGGGATGTCTTCTAATTTTGGCTCTAGGATATTCATCAGTTTCTAGGATGTTCATCTGCCTAGCCTTTTCCCAACTATATTGGGGTCGGCTTCCTGTCTAACCGGATGCAACTGAATACCAGTATTTTACATGGAACGACTGCCTATCTGACCTCCTGAAGTTTTTTACCATGGCTAAGGTCAAGGCACCAGCAGGATAGCCTGGTAGAGTAGCTGACAACCTCCTAGGTTTTTCTGCGAGACGCCATTCACTTCGGCCTGTTCTACGGTTTTTGTCTGCAGTTGCGTTCATCTTCGATATGCGTGCAGATGATCTAAACGGTAAAAAGACCCTTAACAAAGCGGAAAGGCACTTGTTCTCCCCGTCTTTGCGATAATTTTTTTGTTCTAGACCATACCTGGGAACCTTCTAGTTACGGAGATATTGGGGGTCAGTTCCATCTATTTCACATGTTTTTTTTTAATACATGTTTTTAATGTTAGATTTTTACTTTAAACACCTCCACGACCCCCGTACTATTCAATCCATCCATCAGCACAATGTTTTAAGTGCGTTGCATCGAGTCCTACCGTAAAACGTGATTTTTCACCCAAAAAAAAAAGTCACCTCCCTGCAAAAATGTTTGCGTTGAATTACTTAGTTTGATGTACAGAAAGCATGGTTGTCAGCTTCGTGAAGGGTCTGTTTACACCCTGTATAATTACGGGTGACCCATGATTGGCCTGTTTTGACGAAGATGGTCATCATAAAAGGAACGGCTTTGAATTACAACTAAACTTATACTGTCACTTACGGGATATCTTCCGTGATTGTTTTTTTGTTGTTTGTTTGTCAACCCGCGACCAAGGCGCTTGCAACACCGCCGAAATAACGAGAGCTCAAAATAATGAACAATCACAGAAGATATCCCGTAAGTGACAGTGTAAGTTTAGCTTTGAATTGACAAATAAAGTAGACGTTTTGTTTTCGAATTTATTTAAAAACTTTATAAGTGTAATAAATATAGTTTATCTTAAAACTACTTACTTAACTATGACGAATCCCTAACAGACCGCCATTTTACGTGGAGTAACTATGAGACGGCCTTGTCAAATGACAGTGGGGATTGTCGTTTTCAAAAATTGTGCTAATTGCAAAACCAATTCCAGGAATAAGGTCTCAAAATATTTATTTTTAGTTAAAATGTAAAATACTCTATATAAGGTCTATCTTTTCATACACGAAATATTTTAAGAGTAACTTCTATAAGTCCTAAAGTGGCCATAGCAACGAAACAAAAAAATATCTTAGTGTTTTTTTTATTACGAAATAATTATAATTATAATTTTTTTTGAGACTTTTTGCATAAAACCTTTACTCCCATATTCTAACAATGACAGTAGGTAAATACGACGTAGTAAACTAGCGTAATGGATGTTCAAAAATAAGGAGTTAGTATTTATTTTGTGGGTCAAGTAATTTTAAATTATTTATTTTTTATAAAAATATACTCAGAAAAAAAAAAATCCCTTGAAATGGGTTCGTTATAGCCGTTAGATGATTCCCTGAAAATATTTCGTGTATGAATAGTTAGACCTTATATTCATTTATATTTTTGAAGAAATTTGGTAAACCTTTATTTGACCTTCAATGACGTTATCTCAAGAAGGAATATCGTGTTCAATACGCTTAAGCCTACGTTCAATGGATATGGCAATCGCGCGGTTCCCGCGTGTCTGAACGAGCCCTTAGCTTCATTTAATCCATCATATTTTTTTTTTTGACATTATGATTTATATTTTTGACATTGTGATTACTTTTTTTTTTTTTACGTTTTTATTTATACTCTTGAATTAACCATTGCCGGCCTAACCCTTGACATTGTATTTAATCATTCTTGATATTATAATTAATAACCCCTGACATTCTATTTAATATTTTTTGACATTATAATTACACCCCTGACATTGTATTTGATAGTAGTTAACAATTTCCATAATCTCGATTGTATGGCTTATTATTAATTTTTTTTTTTTTAAATATTTGTACGCTGGTAACAGCAGAATATTATGGACATCATATTTTGTGTATCACCTAATTAACAACAATATTCTGACAAATAAATTTTATTCTATTCTATTCGATTCATGTGGATGCCATTAAAAAAACAAACTGTCATTAGTGTGTCAATCACGTAAAACCGTTGAATGAGCGAAGGATTATTTTCCAGTGGTAACGTCATCAGCCCTAAAACTTTAAAATATAAATTACACTAGCCATTGAATTTCAAAAATATTCAAAATTATTTTCTTAAAAATTAATTTTAATTAAAAAAAAAAATTAATATACAGGTTAGATTTTTTGGACAGTGCATGGCGCTTTCGAATCATTTCGTATTTCTACAACAGCTTTCAACAATATTAACGTAAGTTATTTTTTACCCCATGTCAAACCAATACTATTTTTACCCGACTGCGTAACGCAAAGGAGGGTAATGTGTTTGACTTTTCCGTCACCGTCATCATAACAAAAGAAACATTTCTTTATATTCAGGCAACTTTGGCCTTATATACCTTACAGAGTAACATACAATAATATGGTAAAAATACAATTTGTGTTAGTACATAGAACCTTGAAACTTAGCTCGTGGCTAAATAATAACAGCCGCTCGGGTCGATCTTTAGGTTAAGCCGTGCTTGCCTAGGTTGTCTGTAGATGGGTTTACATACCAAGTTTCCAACGTGCCTCGGAAAGCACGTTAAGCCGTTGGTCCCGGCTGTCATTTGTAGATCTTTGACATTCGTAAGGTAGTCAGTGGCCCAAAAAGTCTGACAACCAGTCTTACCAAGGGATATCGTATTACCCAGTACTAACTGGGTTGTGGAGGTCAGATAGGCAGTCGCTTGATGTAAAATACAGGTATTCAGCTGCATCCGGTTAGACTGGAAACCGACCCCAACATAGTTGGGAAAAGGCTAGGCATATGATGATGATGACGTAGAACCTTGAAATTATCTTAGTATCCTTGAGTTGTGTGCGTTCATGAGGCACTTGTCCATGGAAGCGAGGTAGGACGACACCGCGGCCAAAAGTCCTCTTTCAAGACGAGGTGCAGAAAAGAGGTACCACAAACCTCTTAGGCTGACGCCAAACGACCGTATTTTTTTGAGCTGTGAGTCGCGTAAAATGAGCCGCGGAATTTACGCTGCATTCGGTTTCATACTAAAGTCCTACTAGAGTCGTACCACATGGCGACGCAAAGGTACAACTCATTTTACAAACAGGACTTCAGTATGAAACAAGATGCAGCATAAATTCCGCAACTCATTTTACGCGACTCACAGCTCAAAAAATTACGCTCGTTTGGCCTCAGCTTTAAAGTTGACGTTGCGACGCGACTGCAGCAGCTGCACGTTCGCCACGTACTTGGCCTTCTGACGCACGTATTCTAACATGTCCTCCGCCGTAGTGGTGTAGTGTAGGCGGGAGATGTACACCGGAGTCGTCGGCTTCGTGGCACGATTAGTCACTTTGGACTTCGATGGGGCCGCGGTTTTTGTTGCTACGTTGACGGCGCTTCCTCCTTCCGAGCCAGCCAGGCACTGGCTTCCCAACAGCTGCAGTTATGCTCGCCACTACGCTAGCTAATTTTTTTGGGACAAGCCAGAATCAACAATAGCGACCGATGAAGCGCCGAGACATTGAACCTCGACCAAGTCCAAGATAAACAATCTGTCTTGGATCCCGCAACGAAATTAATTAGAAAAGAGTATCGGAGGAGTAGGAAAATAGATAATTTCCACTTCTCTCCATATCAGCAGCCCCCGTAGCATGACCACCGTAGACAAGGATTTCTTTGAAGGAAGAATCGACAAAATGACAGATAGTGCAAAGAAATCTGTCATTGTGTCGACACAATCTGTGGTCATGCTACGGGGGCAGGAGACAGAACGAAACAAGGCCAATAGACACAAAGGGACGTTTACAACTGGGATAAGCCCAGTTGCCTAGCACCACAGATAAATATTATCATTAGGTAATATTAATGGATCCTAAGTTGTGAGCTGTTAAATTTGATCCCAATAATAAATAATATGTTTATTTTCTCATCACAAAAGTTACAGTGAACAGGAATTATTAAATCTAATACAAAAGGTTAATATTTGTTAGAGACTTGTGCCCGAAATAGGCAAACAATACCTGTGTTACGGGTCACCAGGCCCCCCAAGACTTGCAGGGATAAAACTAATTTAGATTAATAACTTAACAACTAATGCGTGATGATTTAACTTAAAAAATAATAGACTAATAGAGAGAAGCGTATTGAGAGTAAGGAGAAGGGATAAAATTCAATTAAAAAAGATCAAAGGAAAGACTAAGTTTGGAAAAGCCCAATCAGTTTGCAGAAAATTGAAATTGCGTTGGACAGGACATGTGTTGAGAGAAAAGAAAGAGACATGGACCAGAATTATAACTGAATGGTACCCTAGAGACAGCAGAAGAAGTAGAGGAAGACAGCCAAAGCGATGGGAAGACGATTTGAAGAAAGTAGCTGGTCCAGAAGAACGTGGAATTCCCAAGCCAATTGCCTGCGTCGGTGTTCCCAAGTTCAAATGACCTAAATCTATTTAAGTCGCGAGTTAATAGGCTTCTTTTGGATTAGCTCGTTCCATCGTCGACCCCATCTGTCCTCAGGACTAGATTGAGGTGAAGAGTAAGAACATTTAGAATTAAAAAAAAAAAACGTACAGCAAAGGACAGAAACAAATGGGATTCCGTAGATGAGGCCTATGTCGAAAGACAAGCTGCTAAGAGGTCCGATAAGCCGAATGCCGAGAATATGTTTTAGTTTAAGATAAATTATAGTTTTCTTACTTCTATTTTATAATTTTTTTAATGTTTGGTTAAATAAGTTATAATCTAACAGCAAGAAAAGGTTCATTTATTTCTTTATTTATTTTAATAGAGGTTAGATGAACTATGTGAAAGATGACACGGGTAGAAAAGAGGTGAGTCTTGAGGTGACGAGTAATAGAGAAGTATGGAAGAAGAAGACATGCTGCGCCGACCACAAATAAGTAAGGCTAAGGGCAGGACTCAGGGGAATGATGAATATCACTTTCCAAAGATCCTCGGCAAGACAGTTTCAAGCTAGCAATCTTCATCTTTTGTAGCATATGTGTTTTTATCCTCATTCAGATTTTGGTCTGGTTTTGTGAATCGTACACTCTTTTGTGTTACAGTAGAACCTGAAATTAGATATGTTAGTTATTTGATGACATTTTAATATCATGGATTTCTGCAAAGTAACGCTTGATTAGCATAATCAGCCTATAATGTTTCCACTGCTGGGACACACGGCATCCTTTCTATGAGAGGGAATGGGCTATAATCCACCACGCGGGCCCAGTGCGGGTTGGTAGATGTCACATGTCTTCGAATTTTTGGTTCTAGTACATGTTTCCTCACTATGTTTTCCTTCACCGTTTTGAGAGCAGTGGTGATGAAATAAATTACACAAAGTAATGCGCCTGCCTGGGTTTGGAGCCACGACTTACTGTTCGTAAGTCGGGGCCGCCACCACTGGGCCACCGCTTGATTCCATTACTTGAATCTGAAATATCTCAGCCTATAACTACACCGTCATCGCGTCAACCTATTGACCGCCACGGACGTCTATGGATGTCAAATCAAAAAGTGCTCACGACGCCTCGGACGGCATGGCAAGTCGAAAATAACACTTTTTTAAAGCGCTAACGATTTGATGTCCATAGACGTCCGTGACGGTCAATAGATAAAAACTGATACTCGGCGATGATGTTTGGTGCTAGATATAGTCCTTTATTCATCAACAACAGCCCACAGCTGGACAAAAGCCAATCAAAACACACTTCATTGAACTCGGTTCTGCTACTGCTCATCTCTTAGCTGACACGGCGTACTTGAATTAATTATTTTATTTTTGAATTGCCTTTTTTATATTATTATCTTGCTATGGACGCTTTTAACGTGCATGACTTGCTACATACTTCCCACATAATGTACAATCGCAACATGAATGATGTAATGTAACCTAGGTTTTGTAACAATATTCTCATTTAAAAATTTGTCCATGGAGTTTCTTGCCCGTCCTCCTCCATAGAGATCTACGCTGTGGAACGGGCCACCACCACATGTATTATGCCTTGCGACTGCGACTATTCCGACGGTAGCTGCTTTTCATTTTGTTTTAGACAAAAAGATCAATAAAAGGAAAACCTTTGATGACAAATAAACCAGAAGTTTTCAGTATAGCGCTCTCCAAACGTTGCCCCACACTAGGAATTTTCCTGTATCGTGGGTGCGTTTACAAACATTTAAACTCACATACAGGTAATGACATTCAATCATGTTGCTAGCTTACCTGCATGCTGAGTGATTTGGATGCACGGTGGTCTGAAAATCCTAGATTGCGACAAAAGTCGGGTTAGATTCGACGTATTGAGTTTCCAGGCAGCAAAAAGTCCTTTAAATCCGGTTTTAAGGCCCTTAAAATCGTGTGTCTTATCTGAAAAACAAGACGAGAACATAAGTCATACATATGACATAACATAACGACATACACACCACCACCACACACATCTCACACCTCACACCTCACCACATCCACATGACATCTTATGACATATTTTGTCATAAGATTTAAAAATCACTTATTTTCATTCTAGGCCCCCTTGAAATTTACTTACACGGTCAAAATGTGTGGAACAGCTGATTTTTTTTTTAAATTACCGATCAAAGATTTCTATGTGGGGGCCCCAGAATGATGTACTGAGTACGTGGTAACCGTTTTCGCATCGGTGTCCCTTCCACCCCTTATAAAGGGTGTAAATAAACCCTTAACAAAGCCGAAAGGTACTTGTTCTCCCCGTCTTTGCGATTATTTTTTTGTTTCTCAACCATACCTGGGGACCTTCTAGTTACGGTGATATTGGGGGTGAAAGTTCCAACTTTTTTACAAGCTTTTTTTTAAATACATGTTTTTAATGTAAGATTTTTACTTTACACACCTCTACGACCCCCGAACTATTCAATCCATCCATCAGCACAATGCTTTGAGTGCGTTCCATCGAGTCCTACGGTAAAGACCCCAAAAAAAAGTCGTTTCCCAGCAATAATTTTTGCGTAAAGTTACTTAGTTTGATGTACAGAATGCTTGGTTGACGGCTTCGTGAAGGGTATGTCTACACCCTGTATAGGCTGAATTTTTCAAGTGGACGTGGATGGCCAGATCCGAAATTATGGAAAATAGCGAAAAATACTCAAAAGAGTCTCGAGCTCGATTGTAATGACAACTAAAACTACATCATTAGATTTTCGAAAAATCAATATTCCTAGCCAGGAATCGAACCTACTGATTTTGGAAAAAAACTACACACTGTATAATTGCACCATTCGTTAGTAGCGACACTATCGAATGATTTTGACAAAGGCGAGGACGCTGGCACCCTAAACACAAGTTAAATCTTACATTGGGTGCCAGAGCCCATCGAAACCACTCTTTTCCCTAGCCGTAACACTGTATAGTGCTTAGATAAGTGTTTCTTGTACTATTATTTAAGGTAATAAAATATATATACATATATATATATTTTTTTATTTTTTTTATTTGGCCATCCAGGCCCACTTGAAAAATTCACCTTGTATAATCTCACGCCTTTTCACCAGTGGGGTAGGCAGAAACGACAGAACGCGACCATTAAATGCCGCGTCTAGGTGCTTACCTTAAAGGATGATTTACACCAAACAGCTCGCACCGAATCGGATCGGAACGAATTTTAAAATCTTTAAACGATATTAATCCGTGTACACAGTATTTAAAGCTTGACCACGGGCGTCTTCCGCGACACACGATTGTAGCCGAAAGTATGCCGCGACGCGCGATTGGCTCCGTTCGCTTCTCGTCGTATCCGATCGGTCGTCAACACGGTAAGAATCAAACTATTTGACTAGGCGATGCGAGCCGTTTGGTGGGAATCATCCTTTAGAGCGTTTACAACTTACGGTATTTCATACAAACTATCAAGTTCCTTTTTTCGAAATGGCTGAACTGATTTTAATGAAACTTCATACGCATAAGCAGGATACATAAGTATAAAAAGTTATAAGAGAATATTCTGTGAGAAATTTCTGTTTCTATGGAAAATTCGGTGAGTGTACTCAAGAGCTCCACGAACTCATTGCACAATCTCCTTTCTTCCATCGGGAGTCCAGACGTACTACAGGTTATCACCCATACCTTGTCGATGTTCCACACATTCGCACGAAGCGCTTTGCTACATCATTTATTATGCGCACAGCCAAGGAGTGGAATTCCCTGCCTGAGTCGGTGTTTCCAAGTTCATATGACCCCAATCTATTGAAGTCGCGAGTTAATAGGCTTCTTTTGGGTTAGCTCGTTCCATCGTCGACCTCATCTCTGTCCTTGGACTAGATTGAGGTCAAGAGTAAGCCCATACAGTAAAAAAAAACTAAATTCGGTCTAATTTAGCTGTAACACTGTTTATCGACAATGTTCTTAGATAACTCTTTAGAGCTATGTATCCTGCCTATGCTTATGAAGTTTCATTGAAATCGGTTCAGTCATTTCGAAAAAAAAGGGACTTGAAAGTTTGTATGAAATGCCTTAACTCGTAAACGCTCATAATGGCCTAATTGAAATAAATTGTATGACTTTGAAAGTATTTTCACGCCTATAATCCTCCACAATTTCGCCCATTATGTTTAAGTCCTATGTAATAGTGGGCGAGCCTATTGCCATCAACAAGGCACAAATCCAGACTCCGTGGCCGCTACTGAGAATTGAAAAACCCAATAACACTTTGTCCGACCTGGGAGACGAACCCAGGACCTCATGCTCAGCAGTCGTGCTTCTCTTTACCTCCAATTATAACCGCGATGATAGACCTCACAGCGCTTACATCCCACTGAAATAGCCTCATCGGCAGGTTACTGATCTCATACAGGATCGCCTGGATCTCTTCCGTGGTTGCGTCTGTCATATTTAATTGAAGGAGATACGATAACCTGAAAACAACACATCAGTCTTAAGGGGCTGTCTCCACGAGCGAGAGAATCGCGGCGATATTATCGTATATACAGAAAGTTGGCAACGTCGCAAATAGCTGTCAAATATTTACCTGTTTTAATTAATTTGGCAATATTACTATAACTAGTGAACTAGAATATCAATAATGAATTGCAATTAAAACACTGAATTTGATGTTGTAACCGTTTTAGGTGTAAAAAAGGTGTTTGGAAAATTTCCAAATACTTTTTTACATTTAAAACTAAAAATTGGGTGTTAAGATATTAATTATTGCATTTCATAATCAATATTCTAGTTCACTAGTTAGCCATATTTCTTATTTCCATACAGTAATATTGCCTAATTGAGCAAGACAGCGAAATATTTGACAGCTATTTGCGACGTTGCCAACTTTCTGTATAAACGCTCTTAACATAAGATAAGATCTAGCTAGTTCGAGTTCTAGGTAAGTCTTACCTCCACAACCCAGTTAGTACTGAGTAATACGATACCCCTTAGTAAGACTGGTTGTCAGACTTTTGGGACACTGACTGCCTAGTACCTGTAACGACTGCCAAAGATCTACAATACAACAGACGGGACCACAGGCTTAACGTGCTTTGCGAGGCACGGAGGAAACTCGGTATGTAATGGGATGCCACCCATCCCCGCACCGACCTGAGTAAGCGCAGCTTAACCTGAAGATCAACCCGAGTGGCTGTTATGATTTAGCCACGAACTCCTCCGTGAATCCTTTCTCGTGACAGAGAAAAAGAAATCAGCTATCATACAAGGTAATTGGGTCCAGTTGACCGTATTACATTTTTGTATGGGACGGCTGAATTTAATTCGCGACTGGCTAGCGTTTTATTCACGCGGCTTCACTCGCGTTAATTTTATAATTTGACGATCAATTCTGGTTATATTCTTTTTGTAATTATATAATTCAATCATGATTCGAAAGACTCGTGGCGCCATCTATTATCGTAAGAACGTTATTGTTGTTTTCTTCGGGAACAGTACTTTTTTTAGGGATGAAAGGTACGCTATATCCGTTTCTGTACAATAGATGACAACGTATACATATTTGCTGGATAATCGGTTGAGTGGTTTAGGCGTGAAAAGGTAACAAACAAACTTACTTTCGCATTTAAAATATTCATTCACTATTCCATATCGTACCGACAAGAAACTCCACGGTTACCGGCACTTCCTATATTTTTTTTTAGTTTTTCTCTTTTAAATAATACCTACTTAGGTATGAGAGAACAGCGTAGGTCTGGCAGCAAGTGGGTACTTACTTCACAAAACCATAAAAAAGCCAAAACTATTAAAAACAACGGTAATTAAAATAACTAAAAAACCCGATTGCAGTAAAAAAAAACTCACGCGGGACACATTTGAATATAAAATTAGAAATCTGGAATGGGGTTGAAAATGAAATACCAAGACGAATATAACGATCAGTGGGGTTATTATGACGTCTTAAAGCAGGAGTATTTCCAGTGTGGGAAAGAGACAGAGCTATACAGGTCGTCTAGCGCCATCTCTTTCCCACACTGGAATTACTCCTGCTTTAAGACGTCATGGTAGGCCACCAGTACTTTATGCAATCAGTTCATCCGTTTAGGAGTTACGATGGACCAAAGAAATGGACATAGGTACATACAAGTCAAGGACATAACCCTCTTTCGGCTTCGCCGTAGCCGGATAAAATATTAAAAAAAAAACCGACGCATTTATGAGTGTCAAAGATAAAAAAACTTGAACAAACCTTCTTATATTAGTATCAGTGGAATAAATCTTTTTTACACTCGAAATGTTGTACAAGAATCCATTAAGAAACGGTGACAGCAAATCCAGACAATGCGTCCATTTCTGCGGTGTGTTTTGGTCTTTTGAAATATCAAACGACATCTTTCTGTAGAATATTTCAACATTCGATTTCTTTGGCGTTCTTTTCGCTAGTTTCTTCTTGTGTGGGTTGTCGTGGTGCGGTAGTATAATTGGCGTCTCCGTTTCCTCAGAATATGCTATAAACCTCTCCGTTGTCGTAGTTTTTAACTCTGGTTGTTTGTATCTTTCCTCTAGCTTTCTTTCATCGTGATCGCTGATAGGAGTGATTGGTTGGTTAGAGTTGTCGACATAGTCATCCAGATCTTTCTCTTTATCCAACTCTAATTCTGATGCATGTTGATCAGGTTGTAGTTCATGCAATAGTTTATGTTTAAGATATCGGATACGTAGATCTATGGGTTCTTTTTTCGCTTCACCTTTTGTTGTTACGAAATTGTAGTGCATAGCTGAAATATTTTAATTTATCTGTTTATTTTTACAAAAATAATGTTATAGATGCCGCAATCTATAACATTATTTTTAGTATATGCGAAACTTGAATGTAGTTTGTTCAGAATAAGTAACTGAATCGATTCCAATAATTTTTAAACCATGTTGTATTTTGTCCCAAATATATTTAAAAAAGACTACAAGTTGGACACCGAGCGACACTAAGTACCTATCGCAATAATTTAGGTACCTACTGCCAAATTATTATTCTCAATCAGCTCAAGACGACGCTGGAGGCGCGCACGCGGGCGCGCCGCGTGGTGACCACGTTTTTGTGCGGACAGCCTGGTCCACACAAGCTTATAACTTTGTGATTTTTCATGATACTGTTTTGAAATTTTGTACATAGATTCTTTACATAAAAATACTAGACACGTGATTCTGTTTTCTTATATACTAAAACTAATCTTGTATATGTAAATATTAAAGTAGTAAGTTAGAACAAAAACACATTCTAGAAATTACCACCTTAATGCACCATAAGCAATGTAATGAATTAAATTGCTTTAGCAACTGCAATTGGGTTAGGTTAGGTTCCATAAGTAACACCTCACTCAAGTTTTTGTTTAAGCGAAACCTGATACACGTGTCTAGTATTCTAGGTAATCTATGTACAAAATTTCAAAACTGACATATTACTTCTGGTTGTTCTCGTCTGACTAACGGCGAGTACTTGCACAGGCACAACCAAGTAGCCAGGATTATTCACCAACAACTTGCCTTGAAATATAAACTTGTGGAATAATATGTGGAAAGTTCTCGAGAAAGACCATGTCACGTTGTACTGGGATCGGTCTTTACTGATAGGACTTTTGTCGCCAATAAGCCTGACATAGTAGTGATAGACCATTTAGGGAAAAAATATAATATAGTTTAAAAATGATTGGAATCGATTCAGTTACTTATTCTGAACAAACTATATTCAGGTTTCGCATATACTAAAAATAATGTTGTATATCCCTCTAGTACATCGTTCCCACCTAATAATTGGGGACCATGTCGCGAGCAGAAGCTAGTTTAAGGGGGAGGCACGGCTCTTTTAACAAACACCTTTTTGTCATAGGAGTCACAGACAGCCCCCTGTGCCGAGCCTGCATGGAGGAAGACGAGACAGCAGCCCACGTGCTTCTACACTACCCCGAGGTTGCATTATACAGGACAAAGTACTTCGGTAACCCAGGTATTCTCCACGAGATTGTCAGCAACATCAAGCTGCTGCTGGCCTTTCCCGGGGAGTTAGGGTGCATCGAATAAATATCCCCACCCGCACGCAAAATACGCGCTTTGGACGCGGAGTTGCGGACACCAGCCCGTTATACAATACAATTCAATACAAAGGGAGAAGAGTAGCCCGCGAAATTCATTTTTTTCTACGTTTTTTTGCAATTTGCAGGTCAGTGTAAGGTTGTATGTTGATTAAAATAAGATTCGCAAGATTTTTTTTTGAAGTTCGTAACCACTATTTAGTTCAGACTAAATACAATTATAAGTTGAGTCGTATAAAATCAAATCAAATCAAAGCATTTATTTCAAGTAGGCCAGTTACAGGCACTTTTGAATTGTCGAAACAAAGACAACAATGAAAAATAGCTACAGTCCCAGTCACAAGGCATAAAAACTGTGAAAGTACTGTAGTTGCCCATTCCCTAACGTAGATCTCTATGGAGAAGAACGGGCAAGAAACTCCATGGACACTCTTTTAAATCAGAAAACTTATACAATAACTTGGTTACATCATTTATGTTGAGATGGTACATTATATGAGAACGATGCAGCAAGATGACGTTAAAAGTGTCCATAGTAAAAATAATTCAAGAATAAAATAATTAATTCAAATAAGCCGTGGCAACCAAGAGATGACCAGTCACAACTGACAGCGCCCGTTCACGAACATGTCGCATGTATCGGCACCATAGTAATTATTATTAGGTTTCTCGTTTTGTATTTACTAGGTTATTTTATTTGTACATAAAGGGTGTAAATAGACCCTTAACCAAGCTGAAAGGTACTTGTTCTCCCCGTCTTTGTGCTATTTTTTTGTTCTGGACCATACTTGGGAACCTTCTAGTTACGGAGATATTGGGGGCCAAAGTTCCAACTTTTTCACAAGTTTTTTTTTTTAAATACATGTTTTTAATGTAAGATTTTTACTTAAACACCTCCACGACCCCCGTACTACGTTCCATCGAGTCCTACCGTAAAACGTGATTTCTCACCCTAAAAAGAAGTCGTTCCCCCAGCAATATTTTTTGCGTAAAGTTACTTAGTTTGATGTACAGAATGCTTGGTTGACGGCTTCGTGAAGGGTCTGTTTATACCCTGTATGTGTATTAGTATCAATATAAGTATATAAATGTTTGAAAAGAAGAAGTTATTTTTTAAATATTATTTTGTCTATTTAACCCTAAGTTTGACTGGTAAAGAATGCCTTGTGGTATTGCCTATGTATTGTACATGAAGTTTAAATAAATAAATGAATTCGCGACCGTTACACGTATGTATTAAAATAATTATAATCATTAAAATCATTAATACAACTCATTTAAGTTCATTAAATCCCATTGAATTTCTATTTCATGAAAAAGTCATTCAAAATCAAAAGTTGAATTTCGCGGGCTGTCCTGGGGCTTCCACCATGAAATAAAATATTTGTTACTCACATGATAATGATAAAATAATGATAATTTCGTAACTTTTCATTGTAGGTAGGCACTAAATATCACTCTCCAAAATTAATAAAGAAAAAGACTTAATTTAAACGATTATGTAATATCTATCTACTTTAATATACTTTACTTATATTGAAATAAATAAAGGTTTTGTTTGTAAAAAAAGCTTAATTGAAAAACGTTTCATAGAAAATGCGTACTTGTTTAAAAAAAAAAAACATTTGCTCTTGTCATTTCAAAACACAATGATTAAATTAGTTGAAGCGTTTATAAATATAAAACCTTTGAAATTAAGATTAAGCAGCACCTGAATGAATGAAACGTGTAGACACTGAGACACGCTATCTTTTCAGACACCGATCTCAGCTAAGCCTATTAAGTTCTCGATTAAAAATACACTACAATCCCTATGTCTCTCTTCTCAGTCGTTTACTCTTGATATAATGGTCGTGGTCACAGTGAGTCGCCCACAACTGCGGTCGCTGCCTTCGCGATCCTTTTCCACCGGTCTCTATGCCTCATGGGAAGCACATTCTGCCAGACGGATCCTGGTGACAGATTTGATGGAATCTGTCCATCGTGTTGGTGATCGCCCACATGATCTCGTGCCTTCGACTCTGCCCTGAATCACCAACAGCTATGTCCATTAAATTATATAATCAATAACAAACTTATAAAAAAGAGAAAATTAACATATTTAAAAAAAAGCTTAGATAATTTTTGCTAAATTTACTACTCTGTAAACAAACAGCCAAGTGATAGACTTATAAAGTGATAACTTGAGTACTCGACACTTTAAATTTTATTTGATTAATTAATTCTTATTACAACTCTCAATAGATACCTATTTATATTTAAGTTATTAGTTTATCTCAGAAAATGTCTACATAATTATTTATTATAATATAGTAGTTTGCTAAGTAATGTTATACAGGATTCAAGGGACACCGACGCGACAACGGTTATCAGTTATTCAATTAAACATTCTGAGTCTATAGTCTATAAATTAGTAGTATTAGTGAGTATAGGCCATAAATTATATTATATCATGCATAACAGCCGAGCTATCAAATTTTTTGCGGACCAAGTCGCGGGCGAAGTGCTAGTAACATATACTTTTAACATCAAGCATTATAAATCCATAAAATATTTATGTTGTATTTATCTTCATTCATAAAGCTATTAAGCTATTTTAATTCACATGGAAATAAAAAGGGCGGGATTGTATTATTGATCGATTTTGGACCAAATCACAAGAAAACATAAAAAGAAGAGATGGACCCAGTATCATTCCTTTTAGGACACCTGAGGGAATTAATACTTTTATTCCTTGTAGCTGTCTTCCAATAAATACTGTAGAGTTACCTATTTAACTAATTTAATATTAAACTACTAAGAAATCGGCACAATATTACAGCGTTGTTTATTACAAAATTAAAATGCTCGACAGAATCAAACGCCTTACACTGAATTTTGATGGACAAAATTGCATAAAGTACAGTTACGTTATTATTGATTGAGTTAATGTAGATTTTCTATTCAGGGTGTAAACGGGCCCTTCAGGAACCTCTTAACCAAGCATTCTTTATATCAAAATAAGTAATACTGAGCAAAAGTTATACCCCTTTGACCAAGGGACTAAATTAAATGTAAGCATTTTATCAGTACAATTTTACTAAGTCTCCGAAAATGCGTGGATTTTTATATAAAGTATCACGTATTAAGTGACTGTTTATTTAAAAATGCTTCAATGGTTTTAATATTTCCTTTTACTTTCTGATTGTTTTAAATCCAATACAAAATTTTAAAAGTGGAAAGAATATATTTGTGATTTTCGAGCTGAAAATTAGATATATTTTATAACTATTAAAATGGCTGAAAAAGTTCTAGTTATTTAAACTCTATCACATATTTTAATGAGTACTTTAGATCAATTAAGGTGTTAGAAAAAAAAATAAAAAAAATGATTAGAAGTTATTTGAAATTAGTGATAATTTTTGGTAAGTCTCTTTTTAGTGGATTTTTCATCGCTAAGGTACGTCAAAATCAAAGCATTTATTTCAAGTAGGCCAGTTACAGGCACTTTTGAATTGTCGAAACAAAGACAACAGTGAAAAGTAGCTACAGTCCCAGTCACAAGGCATAAAAACTGTGAAAGTCCTGTAGTTGCCCATTCCCCAACGTAGATCTCTATGGAGAAGAACGGGCAAGAAACTTTGCCCGTTCTTCTCCATACCAACCTTGGTTACATCATTTATGTTGAGATGGTATTATTATATTATGTGAGAACAATGTAGCAAGATGTGTACGTTAAAAGTGTCCATAGTAAAAACAATTCAAAAAATAAAATAATTAATTCAAATAAGCCGTGGCAACCATGAGATGACAAGTCACAACTGACAGCGCCCGTTCACGAACATGACGAATGTATCGGCACCATTCAACTCAACCATTTTGAAGGGAACTAAATGATCCGACACACGCGCCACCATCAGCGTGACATTGAGCATGACATACTCTTAACCGCCAGGGCACATTCAAGTCAAGAAAAGACGTAGGTTTCTAGCGAATGACAGCTTTCTAGTACATAGTACTCACACAATATAGGCTATGCGGTTATATAATACTAAAGAGATTGAATTTATACAATGCAAAGATAGTTGTACAATCTTCAGCAGCTCCAACATACTATTTAATGCTATGCCGCCCCTGATCTTGTGGAGCAGGACCGACATTGAGCCAAGCATTTTTATCAGCTATATAAAAGCCCAACTTGTAATATGCTTGATTACATAGTGTGCGTTTAATGCATGTTTTAAATTTCGTTTCATTCAGTTCAAGAATACTTTGTGGAATTTTATTATAGCGTCTCAAACAGTACTCCATGAAAGATGAGTCTACTTTAGCTAGTCTGAAGCCTGGCTGAAACAATTGGTCTCTATTTCTAGTACCGTAATTGTGTCTGTCACCTCTTTTATTAAAAAGATGTAGATTTTTTCTTACATACAATATGTTTTCGTACTTTGACAATGTACCGTCATGACGTTAATTTCCTTAAACAGTTCCCTTAGAGAATCACGCCTACGAAGATTATGTATGGCTCTGATGGCTCTTTTTTGCAGAATAAATATAGACTCAATGTCTGCAGCCCGTCCCCATAGCAAAATGCCATAAGACATTATACTATGAAAGTAACTAAAATAGACCAGTCTAGCGGTATCTACATCAGTATATTGACGGATTTTTCTAATAGCATATGCTGCTGAACTTAGCCACCCCGCTAGAGATGTTTAATGAGAACCCAATTGTAGCCTTGAATCAAGCGTAATCCCCAGGAAAACTGTTTTATCTACAAATTTAAGCGTCTCTTTATTCAATACTATATCACAATCGCTACTTTTAACATTCGGTAATCTGTACTATATTAAAATATATATAATATTATAATATATATTATACAACCTTAGTTTTAGTATATGCGAAACCTAAAACATGTGTCTAGTATTTTTATGTAAAGAATCTATGTACAAAATTTCAAAACAGTATCATGAAAAATCACAAAGTTATAAGCTTGTTATGTTACCTGGTTGTCCGCGCAATAACGTGATTACCACGCAGCGAGGCCGCGCGCGCGCCTCCAGCGTCGTCTTGAGCTCTTTGATAATAATAATTTGGCAGTAGGTACCTAAAATATTGCGATAGGTACTTAATATCGCTCGGTGTCCAACTTGAAACTTTTTTTAAATATTTTTGGGACAAATTAAATCATGGTTTAAAAATGACTGGAATCGATTCAGTTACTTATTCTGAACAAACTATTCAGGTTTCGCATATACTAAAAATAATGGTGTATATCCCATTTATCGAGCAAGGCTATATAACATCACGCTACGACCAATAGGAGCGGAGCATCAATGAAAAGTGTCAATCTCTTATGTGACGCAGACGAAGTTGCGCGGGACAGCTAGTTATTTATTACAATAATTACCAATTTCTTCCAGCCATTAACCACCAAATATTCGTACTAGCAGATAGTATGGAAAACAGGTTAAATGCTAATAAAAAAGATTTAATAAAAGCTGTAGGACGAGTCCTACGGATACCAGACGAGCCAGATAATAATTATTATGACTCAATAGTCCTGATACCACATTCGTCAACCATAACCCTGCAAAAAATCCATAATCCTGCTTTAAGGCATGGCCTAAAGTCAAATAAACCTTTTTTACGAGGAGGTTTTATTCAACCTATTTTAAAGCAAAATCATCACCGTCTAAATAGACCAGGTGAGTAACAATGCATCATTTTAATCAGAAGAACATGAACTAAATAGATTTAGTGTTAGGCACCGAATTAAAGATATACCTGGATAATGCAAGAGCATCTAACTTCGCGTGCCCAGTTTATGCAACTTATGCTTAAGGGCATTACATGGCTCAAATCCCAAAAACAGCGTATGTTCAAAGAAATTTGTTGATGAATCCCTTCGTGCGTTTTCCGTGTAAAAAAAGTATGTTATAGTTAAGTTCATCACAAATAAATTGTATTGTTTAAAATTTTAATAAACCTTCTCATTTTTTTTTAATTAATCATAGAAAATAGGTCCTTTTTCAACCTTAATTGTAAATTATCTCTGTAACGGCTGATTAGATCTGCATGAATATTATAACAACAAATACGTAATGATATACTTAACAATCTGCATTGTTTTTTTTTCTGTTATTTCTTTTAATATTTTTAAATAATAAATAAAAACCGAAATTTTGCGAAATGTGCGGGGGAAGTCAACAAAAACCAGTACAGGGATCAAATCATCAAGGTCATCGAGCAATGTAATGCCCTTAACGTGGCTACCGTCGCAGCAAGCTAATTTGTTTAAACAACCTTACAAGCCACTCCTCTGTTCACGCAGTACGTTTGTGGAACTCGCTACAGCCATTTTTTTTTTTTTGCATTAGTAATCATCAAATGACCCTCCCGCTCTGGGCGGAGCGGAAGGGAGTGTCAGACTAGTACTGACTAAAACCCATCCATGTTCCTTCTTTGCGCTTTGTGTTCCAGGGCCGCGGTATCTCTTTCGAACAGTCCCGCAGCCCTGGAACTCACTTCCAACATTCGTGATTCTAAAACTTTATTTCTGTTTAAAAAGCAAGTCAAAGAGCATTACCTCTCCTCTATACTGTAATATTCTGGATATATATTATAGGTATATATTTACAGTACTTTTATATGTGTATATTTGTATGTATGTTTATTTTATATAGGTATAATTTTGTTTTAAGTTCAAATTTCAATTTTGCTGTTTTGTCTTTTCTACACACTGTGTCTACATTTCCAATCCTACTTCCCTCTCGCAGGTCTGCTGGACGAGATTTCTCATGAAATAAGTAGAACCTTTCTGCTCTTCTATCTCAATGTAATGTCTTGTTAAGTATTTTTGTGTGTACATAAATAAATAAATAAATCAAGGACTCAATTCTAGACATTTAAAGAACAAAAACGTAGTCTATTTTGCATAGTAACTAAATAGTGCTTATGACGTCATAGTAGGTACCCGAAAAATGGCACGGTCGGTTTTCATACGGATTGTGATACTCGCGTTATCTAGATATATCTATGTCTGTGCACAGAACCGTTAGGACTTAACTCCGATTCGAAACGGGCAAGATCTACCAATCTTAACAACAACAAACAACAACAACAACAACAACAACAAAACAACAACAAATAACAACAAACACAACGCACAACACAACAACAACACACACAACAAGAGGCTTACAATTAACTTGGGCTCGGCTGCCAGTCGTGATATGATGCAGCTGAGTACCAGTATTTTACATGGAGTGACTGCCTATCTGACCTCCTTACCTCAGTCACTGATACCCCTTGGAAAGACTTGTAAGATAGATAGACGTATAGGAATCGGCTTCTTAGATGGCTTCGGGCCTGATAGATAGTAGCTTCATGTAAAATACTGGTATACAGCTGCATCCAGTTTGGAAAATGCTAGACAAATGATGATGAGGTACCGTTTGAAGGAAATATGTTGACTATAGTAATATCCGGAAAGAAATGGCCAAATGTGACCTTTTATTGCATACGTCGGAGCCTCGTTTGTGTAGTTGTCGCAAACACTACTGTTGATCATGACGTCCTGGGGTCGTTTCCCGAGTCGGACAGTTTTATTGGCATCAGAGTTTAAACCTATTGTAAACATGATATTTGAGCTGAACTGGCAAAATTACACCTCTGCCTTACTCTTTGACGAAACAGATGTGATGATATGTATGCATCCTTAACTCTTTAAAAATCCAAATGTATTCTAACTTAATTATTAGTAGCTAAAAACTTTTACAACAAATTCAAGGAAGGAACCAAAAAATCTCAAAAAGACTACGAAAAACAATTGTCAAACAAGAAAAAAAAATTAAAGTAACGGATACTAAGCGTGGATGGGCTTGGGTAGGCAACGATAGCCCACAGCTTGGTACAACAACTGCACGAAATCAAAATGTGACGCCAGTGTTACTTTCAAGAAGAATGAACATTCTAGACGATAAACAAAGAAATAAACCACAGAAATGGGTACACTGCGCGGATTTGATAAATCCACGGCTAAAAGGATATAAAGATGACTGGCAGAGGTTACAAACTCCTAGCACTGATGGCGAGATTAGAAGGTATGTAGGTAGACAGCTAAAGAGCTGAGAAAGATACAGATCTTTCAAGCCCCCGTAGCATGACCACCGTAGACAAGGATTTCTTTGACGGAAGAAACGACAAAATGACAGATCATCATCATCATCATTTCAGCCAAAAGAAAGAAAGAAAAAGAAAGGAAATATATATATATATATATATTTTTTTTTTAAAGACGTCCACTGCTGGACATAGGCCTCCCCCAAGAAGGAGGGTTTTGCCATAATCGCCACGCTTGGCAGGCGGGTTGGCGATCGCAGTATAGTTGAAAACACAGAGAACGCTGCTGCCCATTCTCTGGTAAGTCCCTTAGTCGCCTCTTACGACACCCACGGGAAGATATGGGATGGAAATGACAGATAGTGTAAAGAAATCTGTCATTGTGTCGACACAATCTGTCATTTTGTCGATTCTACCGTCAAAGATATCCTTGTCTACGGTGGTCATGCTACGGGGGCAGATGTTAGGTATACTAATAATTAATATACATAAATACCTTAACAAGGACATTGGGAACTTTCTGACCCGCTAGCCGAATGTTTGCAAACATTAATGAAACATATGGTAGTTTTTAAATATTATTACGTACATCCTAAATGTGTTTTTTTTTTTAAATATCTAATGGGAATGTTGAGAAATGAGCATCGCTCGAACAAGAAATAGTTTGCACTTTTTGCTAACTCGCTATCACATTTTTTTAAAGATGAATTGATTCCATCACAACGAAACATGTTATCTGTGGTCCAGTCATTGGCACGTTGTCATAGATTATGATAATTAATAAATAATTATTTATCTATGTGAATAATTGTATTTTTTTTTTCTTTTATCAACCTATCTAGGTTAAAGGTCAAATATTTCTTACAAAAATAAATAAAGGCAACGTAATCTACTTATGGAGTAATAAATAGTAATAAAAACAACAAGCAATAAGCATATTAACATCCTAAAAGTTAAAAAATATATTTTATTATGATAAATCAAAATCAAAACATTTTATTTCACATAGGCCTAGATGGGCACTTATAAAACGTCGATAAAAAGGTGCACGGTTCGGGTTGGTCGTTTCCTATGGAGAAGAACCGGCAAGAAACTCCATGGTTACTTTTTGATATAACATATTTTCTTGGATATCTCAATATTCCCATTACTTACAATAATGGCCTCACGCTGTTATATCTATGCATCTCAGGCTTTAAAATAAGGTATAATTTGTTAATGTTCGCCGTGCGTATTTTTTCCATACTTAGGCCCCCAATGTCCTTTACGTACTAATAACACTTGTTTTAGTATAAACAACTTAAAACTATGTTATTAACACTTCACTTGCACAATCTTTTGTGCGTTCTTGTGAAATTTGTCAACGGAAGCGACGGAACTCCACCTCCGGCGGCCAGAAAATTTCTTCCAATATCAATTGTAGTAAACTCGTTGGTATGCATACCAGGAACGCCTTGAAATTGACTCCAGCAGCTGCACTCTTAGCGTGTACGTACTTCAATCTTTGGCGCACGTACTCCTCGATGTCAGGGTGTTTTATCACTGTCGTTATACCTCTGGCAACAACCTCTGTTGTTCTCGCAGTCGCAGGCGCAACTGCTGAGCGTGGGTTCAATTTCCATGCCCTACAAAGTGTTATTGAGTGTTTCCATTGGGAATTTGTTAGTAGCCGCTCGGAGTTTGAAAGGTGGCGGTATGATACCCCCGTACCTGTACCGTAGTAGTACCGTCCTGCGCCTGATCTCTCTCCGGCCGTGTCGGATTGCCGTCCCTGAGGACTTTGAGAGTACAGGAACAGAGAGTGCACCTGTGCCTGCGCGCACACGCCTAGACTATAATATCTCCAGCCCCCATAGCATGACCAACGTAGACAAGGGTTTCTTTGACGGAAGAATCGACAAAATGACAGATAGTGCAAAGAAATCTGTCATTGTGACACAGTCCATAGACATATAATCTGTCATTTTGTCGATACTTACGTCAAAGAAATCCTTGTCTACGGTGGTCATGCTACGGGGGCTAGTGCTCCCACACTGCTGTCCGCAATGTTTACAAACATTTACTAACACTAATGCTAAGAATTGTAACATTTTGATAGGAATTGATAAATGTTTTGAGTCCTCGAACACTGATGAAAAATAAACTGATACTGTCACTTACGGGATATCTTCCATGATTGTTTATTATTTTAAGCTCCCAATATTTCGGCGCTGTTGCAAGCGCCATGATCGCGGGTTGACTGGAGAATGCGGGAAGAACAAGAAAAATCACGGAAGATATTCCGTAAGTGACAGTATAAGTTTAGTTGTATACCGTGAAAGCTTAAAATAGTGACTGATGGAAAATGTTTACAAACAAACATTTTTAAAATTTGAAAACATGGCACTTCTACTTGGAGCTACCTAATGCTCAGCATACCCTGCTGTCGCCAGGATACATGTTTACAAACAAATGATAACAAATGTTTTATTTGTTACAATTTGTTTATTAACAATTTTGTTTAGATGTGTTTACTAACATTACCAAACTTGAAAACATTTTTTTAACATTGTGATCAAATGTTTGCTTAGATAATGTTTACTAATGTTTGTAAACATTTTTAACAGCAGTGTGGCACCATCCATAGTTAATATCCACTGAGATTGACCGATGGGACCCAAAACTGTCAGGAGGACTATAAAGGGTGTAAATAGACCCTTAACGAAACCGAAAGGACTTTTTAGTTACGGAGATATTGGGGGTCAAAGTTCCAAGTAACTCACAATTTTTTTTTTTTTTTTAGTGCATGTTTTAAATGTAAGATTTTTACTTTAAACAACTCCACGACCCCCGTACTATTCAATCCATCCATCAGCACAATGCTTTGAGTGCGTTCCATCGAGTGCTACCGTAAAACCTGATTTTTCACCCCAAAAAAAAGTCGTTTCCCAACAATAATTTTTACGTAAAGTTACTTAGTTTGATGTACAGAATGCTTGGTTGACGGCATCGTGAAGGGTCTGTTTATACCCTGTATTGTTAGGATAATAAAGCTCACTGCGATTTTAACAGTCTTGTCAGAATCCCAACAATAACCTTCTACAGTATACAACATTAGTTTTAGTTTGTGCGAAACCTGAAACACGTGTCTAGTATTTTTATATAAAGAATCTATGTACAAAATTGCAAAACTGTAGCATGAAAAATTACAAAGTTATAAGCTTGTTTTGTTAACTGGTTGTCCGCACAAAAACGAGGTCACCACGCAGCGCCGCCGCGCGCGCCTCCAGCGTCGTCTTGAGCTCATTGATAATAATAATTTGGCAGTAGGTACCTAAATGATTGCGATAGGTACAAGAAAAAAGTTAAAAGTTGTAACTTTTTTTAAATATTTTTGGGACAAAATATAACATGGTTTAAAAATTATTGGAATCGATTCAGTTACTTATTCTGAACAAACTATATTCAGGTCTCGCATATACTAAAAATAATGTTGTATAATGGGTGTAAAAATAACCTTAATGAAGCCGAAAGGTACTGGTTCTCCCCGTCATTGCGATTTTTTTTGTTCTGGACCATACCAGCATGCGTAGCATGACCACCGTAGAAATGGGTTTTGTCGACGGAAGAATCGAAAAAATGACAGAACAACAAAAGATATGTTTTATTTTGTCGATTCTTCTATCGATAAAGCCCGTTTCTACGGTGGTCTTCCTACGCTTGCGGGGGACCTTCTAGTTACGGAGATTTTTGGGGTTAAAGTTCTAACTTTTTCACAAGTTTTTAATGGTATGACTTTACTTTAAATACCTCCACGACCCCCGTACTTATTCAATGCATCCATCAGCACCTGGTTGGAGTGCGGTACATTGGGCCCTAACGCAAAACGTGATTTTACTCCCAAAAAAAACATTCTTTCCCAGTAATAATTTTTATGTAGAGTTAGGTACTTAGTTTGATGTACAGAATGCTTGGTTGACGGCTTCGTGAAGGGTCCGTTTACACCTTGTATCCTTATACAACAATATTTTTAGTATATGCGAAATCTGAATATAGTTTGTTCAGAATAAGTAACTGAATCGATTCCAATAATGTTTAAACCATGTTATATTTTGTCCCAAAAATATTTAAAAAAGGCTACAAGTTGGACACCGAGCGATACTGAGTACCTATCGCAATTATTTAGGTAGCTACTGCCAAATTATTATTATCAATGAGCTCAAGACGACGCAGGAGGCGCGTGCGCGGGCGGGCCGCGTGGTGATGTTGTGGACATGTTTTTGTGCGGACAAGCAGGTAACAGAACAAGCTTATAACTTTGTGATGTTTCATGATACAGTTTTGAAATTTTGTACATATATTCTTTACATAAAAATACTAGACACGTGTTTCAGGTTTCGCATATACTAAAACTAATGTTGTAAAGGTGTAAACGGTCCCTTCACGAGACCGTTATTAACCCGTATTATGGTCATTCAACAAACATGGTTAGCTTTTTAAACCGTTTAATCAGTCCCTGCAAGAAACAAGTGATGCTTCTGATTAAGTACTAGAGATGTTATGGATATGATATTTCGGATCTGGATACGGATATGGATATAGTAATAAAATTATATCGGTTTCGGATACGGTTACGGATATGTAATTATTTCGGATTATCCGTTAGTTTCGGATAGTTTCGGTTACGGATATTAGATTGAAGTAAAATATAAACACAAATAGTGTGTAATAATTTGGTTTTATTTATAGGTTTTATCTAGTCTAGGTTATCATTTGGTATTATAATCAGAAATAACAAACAAACTGCAAGATTCACGTGTCGCGTGAGCGGTGAAACAAAAACCTGTCGAAACATGTCGTTTTATTTTTTTGCTGTTGTAATTATTTTGCTATGGAAGAGCGGGGTCTCCTAACACAGGCTAATATTGCTTAAAAGGAGTCCCCAAAGACGAGCACCCATTGTTGTAACATTTTTTTTGGATAAAACATTTTGTATTTTTGTATTTGTATTTAGACTTCGCCCTTATACAAAACTATCCGAAACTTGGGAAACGGATACGGTTACGGATATATTTTTATTTCGGATATCCGATAGTTTCGGTTACGGTTATGGAGCTCCAGAACATGCCTGATTCAAATATATGATTAGCTTTTTAAACCGTTTAATCAGTCCCTGCAAGAAACAAGTGATGCTTCTGATGATATACCTACCTATTTTTTTTTCAGGTTGGCCTATCTATTTAGCTTAGATACAGCTAACAGTACCAGGGAAGAAATAGTAGCAATTCTGTCGGAAATAAGTAATTTACGTTTTAGGTTATTCCAGTGGCATCAATCAGCTATCACCCTCATGCTTAACGTTATAATAACAGGTATGATTTAATTCGTGTTAACATCACTTCTATGGAAGCTTCAACAAGACTGACTACTTTGTTTGTCTAGTGGTTGCAGGCGCTCCATGCCTCAAACGCAAACACAAAGCATTTATTAAGCATTTTTTTTTAAATTTCAATTTGACCATAACAGGCACTTTTGAATGTCAGAAAAACAAAGATGGCGAAGCTACAGTCACAGACACAAGGCATTATAACTTGTGAAAGTACTGTAGTTGCCTATTCAAAAAAACTTTTTTTAACTTTTTTTTTTAGAAGTACAAAAATCACTGACTTCTGAAGCAAAAGTTATTTTTCACTTTTTTGTGTTTTTGAAGTCGGTTTAATGTTTTGCAAAAAAAGTTTTTTTATTTTTCTATTTTAGTTGTTATATCCTATACAATTAATATTTGCTACGCATTTATTTTACATTGTCAACACAAACAAACAAATCTGGTTGTATTGTACACATCTGCGTACACCCTCAGTACAAACAGGCGTTATGTTATGTTACGATATTGTGTAAACAATAAACATCTAAGCGATTGCAGCAATCACGGCGTCTCGATATTTTCGCCAATTGGTATAACCCAGTAATACTTTGCAAAAAGTGTGATGGAAGACTATACATTTGGAACTTCAAATGTATGCTTTGATTTACGAATTTTATGATAGAACATAGAAAAAACAACTATTCTATCTAGATACTTAGTGTGCCTATACAATTTGGAGAATTCCCTTGATTTCTCCAGGATCCCAACATCAGATCCTGACTGATGACCCATACTAAAATTACAAACAATGCCCATAAAAAGGCAGCCGGGTAGCCGTTAGAAAAAAATCAGACGAATTGATAACCTCCTCCTTTTGGAAGTCGGTTAAAAGCTCTCTATGGAGAAGAATGGGCAAGAAACTCCATGGACATTCTTATCGATCAAAATATTGTTAAAAATTCATGTTGAGATTATACATATATAAGGTCTATCTTTTCATACATGAAGTATTTTAAAAGTAACTTCTATAAGTGGCAAAGTCGCCATATCAATGAAAAAAAAAAAATTCGAGTGTTTTTTTTTACGAAACGATTATAATTCTAATTTTTTTGCATAAAACCTTTACTACCATATTCTAACAATGACAGTAGGTAAATACGACGTAGTAAATAGCGTAATAATGGATGTTCAAAAATAAGCAGCTAGTATAAATTTGGTGGGTCAAGTAATTTTAAATTATTTATTTTTTCTAAAAATATACTCAGATAAAAAAAAAAAAATCCCTTGAAATGGCTTCGTTATAGCCGTTAGATGATTCCCTGAAAATATTTCGTGTATGAATAGTTAGACCTTATATGTGAGAACGATGTAGAAAGACGTGCAAGTTGAGAGTGTCCAGAGTAAAAAGATATAATCAACAGTTCAAAAATAAAAATAAAACATGGCAGCTAAGAGATGACCAGTCCCTAGTAATAGCGCCCGTTCACGAACATGACACATGGATTAACACTATTCAACTCAACTATTTTGAAGGGAACTAAAAAAATTAAACTAGGCAAAGGTTACCTAATAGTACACCCCCATTTCGACAGTAATTATGAAACCCCATTTAATAGGGGGCGATCTAATTGTCATCAACCGGGTACAAATCCAGACACAGTGGCTGCTACAAAGATATTTGCGCTACCCAAGAACGAGGCCCGACCATGAAATCGAACCCAGGACCTCATGCTCAACAGTGGCGCTTGCGACCACTAGACCAACGAGGCAATGTACCGTCCTAACTAATGTTATAAATGCGAAATTAAGTTTTATAGTTTGTTTGTTTGTTACCTTTTCACGCTTAAACTACTGAACCAATCATGCTAAAATTTTGCATATACGTTGTCAGGTGTACAGGAACGGACATAGGGTACCTTTCATCCCGAAATTAAGTAACGTTCCCGAGGAAACCAACAATAACGTTCTTATGATAATAGATGGCGCCACATGTCTTTCGAATCATAATTGAATAATATTATTACAAGCAGCCGATAACATCCCAAATTGATTGTCAAATTCTAAATAAGCGAAGCCGAGGGCAAAAGGTAGTCGATAAATAAATGATTATTATTACATTACAGGATCAACACATTCTTTCATAACGTTGAAACGAGGCATAAAAAATTTATTCCAACGATGGCATCTAGATATAAGTATGATGAGTCTATTCTTAGACCATGCTAGGTTATTTCGACCTCCATGCATCAATATTACGGGGAGCTTCGGTATGTATCTTCTACTCCATTATCTGCCTACCGTATTTCCAAATGTGCTGGGTGCGGATCCCAGTCTAACCGTATGCAGCTGTATTCCTATCTGATCTGGTGGTTAGATATACTTCAGTAAATTGTTGTTGGAAGAAGCCTTACTGACGAATGGTGTAACAGTTCGCTGGTGCCCATTTTTTAAAACAATGGTGATGTGCTGGAGTGCAAAAATTATAGAGGAATAAAGTTAATGTCACATAGTATGAAAGTTTGGGAGAATGTTATTGAAAGGCGACTGAGAGAAGAGAGTGAAATTTCACTCAACTAATTCGGTTTTATGCCTGGTCGGGGAACGACGGATGCCTTTGTCGCTATCCACCAGCTGTGCCAGAAATATAGTAGTGTACATTAAGAACTTGCACATGGTGTACGTCGACCTCGAAAAGGCATACGACTGAGTACCCCGTGAGGTTCTGTAGTGGGCTCTTAAGAAGAAAGGTGTGCCTGGGAAGTATTTGCAGTTGATCCGTGCGATGTACAGTCGATGCAGTACCCAAGGCCGGTCTACAGGGGTGCGTTGTCAGAATTCCTCCTCGTGTGCCTGATGGCTACCGGTCCCTCTCGATACGTCTGGAGGGAATAGTAGCCGCCGGGCCGGTGCACCCTGGGCGTGGGCAGTATCCTTCCCCGAGGAATGGGCAGAGATTCTTATTCCTCGGGGAATGTTACTGTCCATGGCTAATATTCTGATATGGGAGGGGTCCGTTGTGGACCAAGGGGGCGTTGCTCCGCGTGACCCTCTGAAAAGCAGAGGGCACAGCGGAGGAGCAAGGGCGGGCTCGGTGTGCACTTACCCTGCCTCCGAGCAGACAGTGAAGGACGCAGTCATTCTGTCCCCGTCGATATCGTAATCCCACCGTCGAAGTGTCGTGGATCACGTCTCGCGGTTTCGATTGGGACCGAGGGTCTTGGCTTAACCGCCCGGACCGCGAAATAGAAAACCTCTATAAAAACTTACCACGAATCTCAAGCGGCGGCGCACCGTGAGGAGATGTATGGCTGACGGGTTCCTATGGAAAATCAGTCACTAGTCTGAACCACTGCCGGGCCTGGCTATGGCTTACCTGGGTACAGGGGGCACTGCCCAGATGGACTTTTTATTTTGCCCATACTCGTGGGAACAGTATGGATGCAAAAAACCAAACCCAATAACAGCGAAGAAAGCGAGGAGAGGGATGCGTGGTCGAAGTCCGGCGCGGCATCCAGCGATGTGAGCGCGGGAGGCTCAGAGAGCTCCTGGCGCGAGAGGACCAGGGTTGCTGCAGTGAACAGGAAGTTCTTCCGCAAGTGGTCCAGGCCGGTAGGCGCGTAGGGTTCCGCATGGGCCGATGCCTGCCATTGCTGCGGGACTTTTCGAAAGAGATACCGCGGCCCTGGAACACAAAGGGTAAAGAAGGAACATGGATGGGTTTTAGTCAGTACAAGTCTGACAATCCCTTCCGCTCCGCCCAGAACGGGGGGGGGGGGGGGGGGTCATTTGATGATTTCCCATCCTAAAAAAAAAAAAAAGCGAGACAGACGACACCGCCGCCCCCTCCCGCCCCCTGGCTAACCCTAGCCGCGACGCTCCGCTCTTATTGCCAGAAGCGCCGGCAAAAGGAGCGGAGCGTCGCGGCTAGGGTTAGCGTTCCGAAGACCGCAGCTGTAGTAATTACACTACAACCGGATGCAGAAAAGTGGGGCGTGAGCTATCGCGACGTGCTCGCTAAGGCGAGGGCGACGGTGAATCTCGGGGAGCTCGGGATCACCGGGGGCCTCCGCCTCAGCGACACCGCGACAGGGGCTCGAGTGCTGGAGATCCCCGACGAAACCCGTGGCTCGTCCTCTGACGCTCTGTCTAAAAAGCTTACAGTGTCTCTAAACGCGGACGAGGTCCGAGTGGCCAGGCCCGTCCAATGCGCAGACCTGCGCATCCTGGGTCTGGACGATTCGGTGACCGAGGAGCAGGTGGTGGCCGCCGTCACCAGGACCGGTGGGTGCCCTGCCGAGCAGGTTAAAGCAGGCACCTTACGTCCAGACCTGTCGGGCATGCGAACCATAACGGTAACCTGCCCTGTGACGGCGGCGAATAGAATAGAATAGAATAGAATAATTTAAGCCATTGTGGAAGGCCGAAGGCTCTTGGTGGGCTGGGTGTCGGCGCAGGTGAAGCCGCTGGAACCCAGCCCTCTGAGGTGCTTCCGTTGCCATGTGGGGCACCACGTGTCGGTCCGGTGCACCTCGGAGGTAGACCGCAGCGGCCTGTGCTTCCACTGCAGCCAGCCCGGTCACATGGCCGCGGCTTGCTCCGCCGCGCCGCTCTGCGCCGCATGTGCGGCAGCTGGCAAGACGGCCGATCACCGGGCAGGGAGCAAGGCCTGCGGTACACCCGCCAAGGCCAAGGCCAGGGGTAACAGAAAGCCCTCCGCCACCACCGCCAAAACCCCCACCGTTGCCACCACCGCAGCCGCCGCCACTGTCGCCGCCACTGTCGCCGCCGCTGCCTCCACTGCTGCTACTTCTGCAGCCGGGCCCTCGCAGGGGGCCCGGGAGGGGGCTGAAATGGAGTGCCAGGCCCCATTACGCCTTCTCAAGGCGGACATCAACCACTGCACCTGCGCTCAGGATCTGTTGATCCAGAGCATGGCGCAGTGGTCGATTAACATCGCCGTGGTCGCTGAGTCGTACTTCGTCCCGCTCAGGGATGACTGGGTGGAGGACCTTAGCGGCTCAGTGACCATAATTGCGTCGGCCGCCGCCGGTACCCCGACACTTCAGAGTGTCAGGAAGGGTCAGGGTGCGTAGCAGCACGGTTCGGAGAGATCGTTGTAGAGGGAGTCTAATTCTCCCCGAACCGAACTCTCGCCGAGTTCCACAACTACCTCACGGAGTTGAGTGTCCCCCCGTGCTTGTGCTCGGCCTGGTCGTCCTAAATCGGGGTTCTGTCCCCAAGTGCGTGCGGATGCGGGGCGAGTCGGTGGTGGACATATCGTTCGCTAGCCCTGCTCTGTCGCCGCCTGTTGTTGACTGGCGCGTCATGGAGGGGGTGGAGACCTATTCTGACCACCGGTACATCTGGTTCGACGTCTCCATCCAGACCTCAAGCTCGCCGGTCCTACAGGTCCCGAGTGGTCCGCGACGGGCGCTGAAGCGGCTGGACTGGGAGCTCTTCCTGGAAGCCTCAATCGTGCAGGCCTGGGTGTCATCACCGGCCAGACCTGCCGACATCAACAACGAGGTGGGTTGGTTCCAGGAGGCCAAGCCCCGAGTTCGGCCAGGATGCGCCCGTCGTCAGGTGTACTGGTGGTCGCGAGAGCTGACGTCTCTGCGCGAGGCGTCTCTGGCGTGCGTTGCCGCGCGGCACCGGTACGCCAGGCATCACAGGCTCCGCATCCGCCCTCCGGATGCGGCAGCCATTGAGGCGGAGCTTTACGAGGGATACAGAGCGGCGAATACCGCCCTCCAAAAGGCTGTCCGGCGGGTCAAGAATCGTGGGGGCACCCTTTACAAGATGGTGCAGGACAAACTCCGCACCCGGGCCCCCCCGCTGACGCAGAGTCTCCGGCCTGAGCTCGTGGAGGACGCGGTGACTGCTTCATTCCCGTCGCGAGGGAGGCATCCTCCCCCGCCTATGGCTCTGCCGCCGCTTGCGGTGCCGGAAACGGACCACACCGATGACGACGTTCCGAAGGTGACTGGGTTAGACCTGAGAGGGGCGGTACGCAGGCTGAAAATCAGAAAACCGCCCCGTGACCCGATGGCTTGCCTGGCGAAGCCTGGGTCCTGGCCTCTGAGGCTCTCGGGCCCCGACTGGAAGGACTCCTAAGCGCATGCTTGGAGAGAGGCCAGTTCCCGCTTCGTTGGAAGACGGGGAAGCTGGTCCTCATCCGGAAGCCAGGGCGCCCTGCGGACTCTCCGTCCGCATACCGGCTCATCGTGTTGTTCGACGAGGTGGGCAAGCTCTTTGAGAGAGTCGTTGCCAACCGCCTCGCCGGGCACCGGGCACGACGGTGGACGCCATCATGAAAGAAGAAAGAAAGAAAATATATTTATTTGCCGCAGGTACATGACGTGCATCACACAAAATTACAAAAAAATAACAAAACACAAATAAAACAAATAAATACAACGGGACGGAACAAAAAAGAAAAAAAAAACTAACGTAACTAAACTAACTCCCGTCGTGGAGAGCCCTCACGACGGGGGACGCGGTATCCCGGGGCGGGGTCATCTTGGCGGTGTCTCTTGACATCGCCAACGCCTTCAACTCCATGCCCTGGAGCTGCATTGGGGAGGCACTCCGGTGTCCCCAGGTGTCAACCTACCTTCGTCGCGTGGTCGGGGACTACCAGACGGATAGGGCCGTCATCTAGCCCGGTCGGAACGGTGAATGGAACCGGCGAGAGATGTCGTGCGGTGTTCCACAGGGATCGGTTCTGGGGCCGGCCTTGTGGAACATCGGTTACGACTGGGTGCTGCGCGCCGACCTCCCTTGCGGCGTCAGCGTAGTCTGCTACGCGGGGTTGCGATAGTCGTGGAGAGGATCCGGCAATTGAGTTTTGAGGTGGCATTGCACAAGTCCGAGGCCATGTGTTTTCATGGGCCTCGGAATGCGTCACCGTCGGGATCCCTATTGACGGCAGGAGGGGTTTCCATCGGCGTCGCGTCGACGTTGAAGTACCTGGGACTCGTCCTCAACAGCCGGTGCTTCGTGTGCCATTTCCGACGTTTGGCCCCCAAACTGGAATGGACCGGGGCTGCCTTCAAGCGGCTCTTGCCCAACCTGGGGGGTCCAAACGCCTCCTGCCGGAGGCTCTACGCGGGGGTCGTGCGGTCCATGGTCCTTTACGGGGTCCCGGTGTGGGCGTGTTCTTTAAGGCGGCAAGCCGCCCACTACCTGAACGCGCCTCAAAAGGTGATAGCCCTAAGGCTAGTCTGGGGGTACCGCACGATCTCCGGTGAGGTGGCGAGCTTCCTTGCCGCCATGGGATTTGGAGGCGATATTCCTCGCGCGCCTGCACGAATGGCGCGCGGAGGCACTACGTCGGGGGGAAACTCCGCTGCCGCGGCAAATCGCCGCTCAGCGGACAGACCTCCGGCGCGATCTCATGGTGCAATGGAGAGAGCGACTGTCGCAACCCCGTGCAGGGCACGCCACCATAGTGGCTAGAGAACAACCACGGCGCCCTCACCTTCCGCCTGACGCATGTCCTCACCGGACGGTTGTTTCGGGAGGTTCCTGCACCAAATCGGGTGGAAGGAAACGCCCGGGTGTTTCCATTGCGAGGATCGTCCGGAGGACACGGTGCAGCACACTGTGGAGGTCTGCCCCGCTTGGGCGGAGCACCGCCGTGTCCTCATAGCGGCGATTGACGGCGGCGATCTCTCGCGTCCGGCCCTGGTTCAAACCATGGTCCGGAGCGAGAGGGAATGGGAAGCCGTCACCTCCTTCTGCGAAGCAGTCATGCTAGTGAAGGAGGTGGCAGGACGTGAGAGGGAAAGAGCCTCACGTCCCAGCCCCCGCGGGAGATGCCCTGGGCGTCGGGGGTCACGTGGTGGCTCCCGGCCACCGTAGGCGCGGGCCTGTGGTCGGCGAGTTATGGGCTAGTTCGCCGTCCGGCCGTCTTATGACGACAGGCCGTGTCGACGGCGCGTTCGTGTTCCACGCGCGCCTCAAAGAGATGTCAGCAACCACGTAGGGGTCCGCACGGGCCGATGCCTGCCAGGGCTGCGGGACTGTTCGAAAGAGATACCGCGGGCCTGGAACACAAAGGGCAAAGAAGGAACATGGATGGGTTTTAGTCAGTACAAGTCTTACACTCCCTTCCACTCCGCCCAGAGCGGGGGCGGTCATTTGATGATTTCCCATCCGAAAAAAAAAGGCCGGTCTACAGCAGGCACTACCGGCAGCTTCAATGTGGCTGTCGGCTTGCATCAAGGGTCGACTCTGAGCCCTTACCTCTTCCTGGTGATAAATAATGGGTAAACTTGTGTATGCTGTTTGCCGATGAAATTGTACTGGTTGCCGAGAGCGGCCAAGAGATCTAATTTATGAAATAATACTTATATTATAAAGAGGTATTATTTGTTTATCAGTTTGTATGTAGGGGGTAATCTTCTGAGCTTCTGATCCGATAACGAAAATTTCCCGTTAGTAAAAGCTAACGGGAAGCTACATTATCCCCGAATGTAATAGGCTATATTTAAAACGTGCCCGTTGGTTCATTTCCTTACATAACGGGAGCGAAGCCGCGAGCACAAGTTAGTGAGCTGATAAACTGAGTTAAAATGCACGATTACTGGCATGGACAGGTCCAATCACATCTACCTTCATATTCTTTCCTCATTATCTCATTATCTTTTCCTCAAAAGACCATCTCAGGCACTAATCTGCATAGTCCTCATGTGACTTGACCAAGATTATGTCGGATGTGAAAACAGACTGATCTCTAAGTTTGACTCGATGTTTCCTCTATGAGGAGCCGGTTAGGAACCGCAGACCTCAACTCGTTTTAAAGCATACTTTATTGTGACTTGTAAAAAACTTTATATATTTTTTTTTTAAATAGCCTTGTAAGTCCCACTGCTAGGCAAATGCTTCCCCCATATCCTTCCAGGTACTCTTCTCCTGCGGTGGCGAGATGATTTAGACGCACATCACGAAGGCTGGTTCAAGGTAGAAGGACAAAAACAACTTACAGAAATAATATCATTTATTTCTTACAGGATACACGAAAAGGCCGGGTGGTCCCCACTTGTTTACTAAACCAGATAAACTGACGAGAAAGCCTCGAGATAATTTAGAATCTTGTGAAAGTCGGGAAAAAAAATCTAGAAAATAGGGATGCGGAGGTGACGAGGTACGCCTCCGGAGGTGGAGGTGAAAGTGGAAGTGGAGAAATATTAATTCATGATCTTATGACAATGTTGTGGGTTATATGTGTAACATAAATGTGGACTAGATTGTGTATAATTGTATTTCTAAGTATTGTGCTAATTTAAGAATCTTTAGTTAAGGGAGCAGGCCTATCTGCGGGAATGCTTTTCGTACTCCCGTCCTTGTGATGCACCTTGCAGGTCGTATCTTAGGAACCTCCTTAAATCCTCTACTCCTATTCCTTCACTGTACACGCCGTGCGGCTGTGGAATTCACTTCCGCCTGACATTAGGGACTGCCAAACTGTTGCAGTTTTCAAAAGAAGAGTGAAAGAACATTATCTTTCCATTTCGTCATAGTTGCATAAGTATTTATTATTAGTTATTTTATTGTATTTGCAGTATTCTTATGTTTTGTCTTTGTATTTATAAGTATGTTAGTATATTCTTATATTATTATGTTTAAATAGTTCTGCTTTGTGTTTTATGTAATCCATTTTCTCTTCTTCTTTTACACACTATGTCTACATCTCGTTTTTTTAGTATCTCCTTTCGCAGGTATGCTGGAAGAGATTTCTTTAGAAATAAGCATCACCTTTGTACTATTTTCTGTTCCTTTCTTCTTTTCTGTATTTAGTGCGTACATAAACTGTTAAATAAATAAATTTAATAGTTTTTTGTTTCTAACAAATATAATCAAATTCTATTTCTGAAAAAATACCTGCCAAATCTCACTTGTTTTCGACTTCGTCGCGCGATTTAAATAAAGAAAACTTTTAATTAAGCACTAAATCACTTGTAATAATGCTCTCTGCGGCTCAATTACAACTAAACTTCATGCGACCGCACAATACACAAACTCGACGCCGACTTCACTGAAAGTAAAGCATTGAATCGGTAACTTTATATCATGTTTGTTACAGTAGAATTTTCAATAATCACTTGAAAGAAGACGTTTCACGATGCTGAAAATTCAACCGTAAAAAACACGAAATAAAATTCACATTTCAATGATCTCTTGTGAGTCATGTCAGAATGAAGTTGGCGTCGACTCTGTATAATTTTTTGAAGACCATCAGCGTTAGCGTCTTACTGCATTTCATACAAACTTTCAAGTGATTTTTTTCCGAAATGATTGAACCGATTTTAATGAAACTTCGTACGCATAAGCAGGACACATAGGTCTAAAAACTTGACAGAGAATTTTTCGAAATGTCTATTAAAAAAAAAGATAATTGGAAATTTCTGTTTCAATGGAAAATCTAAAATCGGTCTTATTTAGCTGTAACACTGTTGCTCTGAAATATTCTCTGTCAAGTTTTTAGACTTACGTAGCCTGCTTATGCATAGGTTCAGTAATTTCGTAAAAAAAATACTTGAAGATTTGTATGAAAGGCCGTAAGACGTTAAAGCTCTTAATAAGACTATCACAAAGTACGGAAATTGACAGATACAGCATCATCAAAGCCTAGCCTTTTCCCAACTATGTAGGGATCGGCTTCCAGTCTAACCGAATGCAGCTGAATACCAGTATTTTACATGGAGCGACTGCCTATCTTGCCTCCACAACGCTGGGTAACACGATACCCCTTGGCAAGACTAGTTGTCACGCTATCGGGCCACTGACAACTTGTAACGACTGCCAAAGATCTACGTATGACGACCGGGATCTACTGCTTACTTAATGTGTTTAACAAAGCACGGAGTGGGTGCATACTTTTTTATGTTTTTCTGGCATATATTTTTCCTGGCTTTATAATTGTCAATTACTATCATGGAAGTAGGCTTAAGTTACCTAAATGTATTGTAAATATAATTATTGTTTTATTAAAATATATTAATTAAAAACAATTTTATTAAATAAATAAACTAACAACAAACAGAACTAAAATAGTAATAAAAATTAAGACTAAAAGTAAGTACCTACGTATTTACAACGACGACAATAGGACATAATATATAATATACAACATTATTTTTAGTATATGCGAAACCAATAATATAGTTTGTTCAGAATAAGCAACTGGATCGATTCCAATAATTTTTAAACCATATTATATTTTGTCCCAAAAATATTTATAAAAAGGCTACAAGTTGGACACCGAGCGACATTAAGTACCAATCGCAATAATTTAGGTACCTACTGCCAAATTATGTTTATCAATGAGCTCAAGACGAAACTGGAGGCCCGCGCGCGCGTTCGCGTTGCGTAGTGACCACGCTTTTCTGCGGACAACCGGGTAACAGAATAAGCTTATAACTTTGTGATTTTTCATGATACAGTTTCGAAATTTTGTAAATAGATTCTTTACATAAAAATACTAGACACGTGTTTCAGGTTTCGCATATACTAAAACTAATGTTGTACATATAAATATACAGGGTGTAAACAGACCCTTCACGAAGCCGTCAACTCCCCCCCCCCCCGCCAGATGGTGGTGTATTGTGGCCCACATCTCTGGAGCAATTGGAACCTTAGCTGATTGGTTTGATAATAAATAAAGGGTGTAAATAGACCCTTAACATAGCCGAAAGGCACTTGTTTTCCTCGTCTTTGCGATCATATTTTGTTCTAGACCATACCTGGGAACCTTCTAGTTACGGAGATATGGGGGCCAAAGTTCCACCTTTTTACAAGTTTTTTTTTAATACATGTTTTTAATGTAAGATTTTTACTTTCAACACCCACCTCCACGACCCCCGTACTATTCAAAGTATCCATCAGCACAATGCTTTGAGTGCTTTCAATCAAGTCTTACCGTAAAACGTGATTTTTCACCCCAAAAAAAAACGTCGTTTCCCAGCAATAATTTTTGCGTAGAGTTACTTAGTTTGATGTACAGAATGCTTGGTTGACGGCTTCGTGAGGGGTTCATTTACACCCTGTATTTACCTAAAGTTTGAGTGTTTACTAGTATTGAGTGTTGACTAGTATGGAGTGTTGACTAGTATGGAGTGTTGACTAGTATGGAGTGTTGACTAGTATGGAGTGTTGACTAGTATGGAGTGCGAAGTCGAGTATCATAATAATCATTGTTATAAGCCCAGTCATATTTTTCATTTTATTAAATTTGAATTTTCTTCAGGAAAGGGCTTAGAAGATTTTAGTATGAACCCTGGCCGGCCTAAACTCCGACTTTTTTTTTTTTCAATATTGCGGTCAGGTATAAAACCTATATTAATCGATAGCTGGTGTCAATATAAAAAATAAAAAAAACGTTTATTTCAATTTCAATAGGCATTTCGATACATGTTATTGCCTTTACCTTTTAAGCAAGGGATTGCTTGTATTAGGAGACTCCGCACTTCCACTTGTCATTAAATTAAATTGTTATGTAGACAATTATACAAACAGCTCTGCAGATAAATGAGCGTAATGTAGAAAAAGGCCAGATCGCGCATGTTCGTGTGGTTTGTGTATAATGAGTGAGTGTGTGGGTGAGTGTGGGTGTGAGTGTGAACGTGAGGTTGTGTGGTGTTTGAGATAATGAGCAATGCTTAGTTTATTATTATTTAATATAACCATGGTTTTGGATGAGAAAAAATGTTCTAAAGTGTCAGGTTTCCGAGATATGAGCTTTCAAAGTTAAAGTCCATTCACTGATGACATCTTCAGCACAACTTTGATATCTTACATCTCGGAAACGGTTTTATGCGTGACTGATCAAATCAAAGTTGTTCTAAAATGGCGGAGGTTAGGCCGGCCATTTAATTCAAAAATTCATTGAATTCAATTATTTGGCATCAAAATTTTATAGATGAAGTATTTTCTACGAGTTTCCACTTTCTTTCCTAGTTTTAAACAGAATAGCAATATTCATTATTCTTAGGAATACTACATTTCATACACACTATATTATATTTTCTTATGAAATCCCGCGAAATCGGGCTAAAAATATATTATAAAAAGCCGCACTGTTATGGGTGATCACCCATAACAACCCGCCACCCGTGGTCACCCTAGGCATGCGTGGCTGTTATCATTTAGCCACGAGCTCCTCCACGAGCTGTTTAACCTTAAATTATTAAAAAGTTTGACATTCACACTTATTTTTTTTTTTAGTTAGCCCGTATTGTCCCACTCCTGAGCAAAGGCCTCCCCCCATTCCTTCCACTTCTCATGATGGCGTGCTTCTTCTCGCCAATTCGCGAGGAAGCCATCCAAGACGTCCCGCCATCTTCTCTTCGGTCTGCCGCGACCCCGTCTAGCTGTTTCAGGACTCCAGTCTTGCGATATTCGGGCCCACAGCTGTGTCGGCATCCGGCACATGGCCTGCCCAGTCCCATTTTAGTCTGGCAGCTTTTTAAGCTACGTCGGCAATTTGCGTTCTGGAGCGCAGTGTGGTGTTCCTTACCCGGTCAGTTATTTTTACATTCAGTATGCTGCGCTCCATCGCTCGTTTGCAAACCTTGAGTACACTTATATGAGGTTATATTTTGTTACTAATATATGCTTCTATACAAATATTATAGAGAGATAAAGGTTTTGAAGTATTTATTGTAATCTCCTAAAACTCAAAAGGGTGGTTCTCCGAGGTCCCTCAAAACGCGGTCACACGGTCTTAATTCCTAAACTATTAAACGTACAGTCTTAGGACCAAATACAAAATACTCTTTATTTATATGTGTATAATTTCAACATACTTTACAATACTTTTTGAAGAACTACCCAAAAAATATTTTACTATACAGGGTGCAAGGGAATCATATTCCATCGGAATTTTTCTCAGGAAAATTTGAATTTTTTTATCGTTTTTTTTTTGTATTCCTTTAGCTATTTCAACGCAAAATCACATTCTCTGTACGGATCCCTCCATTTATGTAAATAATACGGCTAAAATCAAAAAAACAAAAATGGATGTTGAAAAACTCTAACGAACGACGTGTGAAATCAGCCATTTACTTCCTGCCTAGCTCTGTGTAGCTTCATCGAACTTGTTGTGGCACTTGCCGTTCGCCACGTGCGTCTCGCCACGGTAACGGGACATTGCGTATGAGGAAGTAAAACAAATCAAATTTTTGGATTTCTATAACGATCCTGAAATAATTTCTTGTACCGGTTATCTTAGTATGACATAGTGAATTCACCCCATCAGTCTGCGGAGGTCTCCCTTACAGCTTGTGTGAACACTAAATGAATGCTACACTATGACATTGACATTTCGCCGACTTGGACGGAGTCGCTGGCAGAAGCTAGTAAGAAATAAAACACATGGATCAGATTCCATCACCAAGTTTTACTAGAATTTCATTCATTGGCGCTTCGACTTCTTGTACCTCGGGTTCATAGTACAAGGCATTCTCACATATTGACATCTTTACTTCGTCGTATTCTGAAAATTAAATAATAGAATTACATTCAAAGAAACGAAGGAAGGAAGGATGATGTGGCTGGACAGGAAGGTAACACAAGATACACTCGTGAGATGACAACTAAAAGAGAAGTAATGAATTGTCGCATTTTGTCGCACTGTAAAGGATGATTTCCACCAAACGGCTCGCATCGCATCAGATCGGAACGGATTTTACAATCTTTGAAGGATATTAAATCGTGTACACAGTATTTAAAGTCTACAACATTAGTTTTAGTATATGCGAAACCTGATACACGTGTCTAGTATTTTTATGTAAAAAATGCATGTACAAAATTTCAAAACTGTATCATGAAAAATCACAAAGTTATAAGCTTGTTGTCCGCACAAAAACGCGGTCACCACGTAGCGCGCGCCTCCAGCTTCGTCTTGAGCTCATTGATAATAATAATTTGGCAGTAGGTACCTAAATTAATGCGATAGGTACTCAAAGTCGCTCGGTATTCAACTTTTAACATTTTTAAATATTTTTGGGAAAAAATATAACATGGTTTAAAAATTATTGGAATCGATTCAGTTACTTATTCTGAGCAAACTATATTCAGGTTTCGCATACACTAAAAATAATGTTGTAGTTTGACCGCGGGGATTCTTCCGCGACACGCGATCGTAGCAAAATGTAGGCTGCGACGCATGATCGGGTCCGTTCGCCTGTCGTCGTATCCGATCGGATCCTTTCGACACGTCAATATAGTAGGAATGAAACTATTTGACTAGGCGTAGAAACATACGTTCGCAAGCGACGGTACGGAGCCGATCGTATGCGTCCACATCCTGGCGGACGCAATCAGCTGACGCCGCATCCGGTCGTACCCTTTCCGATGCGAGCCGTTTGGTGGGAATCATCCTTAAACCGATCCACGTCCCAAATACCGCGTATGCTTACGATGCTCAACGCGCTCGTGGAGACCAACCCTGAATTGGGCTTGTTTGCTGATGAATAGAAGACGATAATGTTAGAATGTTTGTGGTTCTGTGAGAAGACCGAGTAAAAGTACAAGTGGTGTTAACTGTAAGTATAAGTTGGTTATAAATAAAAAAATATAAAACATTATTTTTAGTACATGCGAAACCTGAATATAGTTTGCTCAGAATAAGTAACTGAATCGATTCCAATAATTTTTAAACCATGTTATATTTTTCCCAAAAATATTTAAAAAAGTTAAAAGTTGGACACCGGACGACTGTAAAAGTACATATCGCAATAATTTAGGTACCTACTGCCAAATTATTATTATCAATGAGCTCAAGACGACGCTAGAGACGCGCGCTGCGTGGTGACTACGATTTAGAGCGGGCAACTAGGTAACAGAACAAGCTTATAACTTTGTGATTTTTCATGACACAGTTTTGAAATTTTGAACATAGATTCTTTACATAAAAATACTAGACACGTGTATCAGGTTTCGCATGTACTAAAATTAATGTTGTATAAGACTTGATTTAGTATTAATGGCTTATACTGTACTAAATGTAAAATTAATAAAACGACATGAAATAAATTGGGATAAGGGCGGAAGAACGCTGATGATGACATTAGCCCTGTAATTACAGTGAGTTTAAGCAGAGCTGTACAAATAGTAAAACCACATACCACCAGTTATGTTCAAATGCCACGTAAAAAGGGGAATCCTATTGCTATCAAAACGGGCACAAATCCACACACGGACTGCTAGAGAAATTGCTAATTGTACAGCTCAGAGCGTGAAAAGTTCTGGAGTGGCGACCGCGAATCGGAAGACGCTGCGTTGGAAGGCCTCCCACTAGGTGGACCGATGACCTGGTGAAGGTTGCAGGGATCGCTGGATGCGAGTCGCACGGGACCGGTCAATGTGGCGACACTTGGGGGAGGCCTATGTCCAGCAGTGGACGTCTTTCGGCTGAAATGATGATGATGATGATGAGGGTGAAACAGAATGCCCGCCCCGGGAATCGAACGCAGGTCCTCATCAGATCAGCGAAGCTTTTATAATAGCGCTAATCTGCCTGCGTTTTCCCGTCTATGTTTAGGTCCACTTCAAATCCAACCTGATGTAGCTGCATACCAGTATTTTACATGGGGCAACAGTTTATTTAAACTCCTTTCCACAAACTATGTTGTTGTTGTTGTTGTATGTTGTTGTTGTTGTTGTTGTATATTGTTGTTGTATGTTGTTGTTGTTGTTGTTGTATATTGTTGTTGTATGTTGTTTTTGTATGTTGTTGTAGTATGTTGTTGTTGTTGTATGTTGTTGTTGTTGTTGTTTTCGCATTTACCTTGTAAAGTAGAATTCAAGCAGTTAACAGCATTCATGAAGCATTTATTTTCGAAGAGAACAACGTGGCCATCTTTAGAGCTGACGGCACAGAGAGGGTGTAGCTTGTGTTCGTCACAATCGGTGTATAGCGGGCATCCACTGCGCAGGAACATCACGTATGCTGTACAGTACTTGTTGGCTATTATGTCGTACTCTGTAAAGAGACGAAAAGTTTATTTGCCAGGCTCTGGAGAATGCCTTTAGGTTCAAAGACCCCACCACCACACCAACAAACATTTTATTCAAATATTTTCATTATCCTTATACAGGGTGTAAATAGACCCTCCACGAAGCCGTCAACCAAGCCATTCTGTACATCAAACTTAGTAACTTACGCAAAAATTATTCCTGGGAATCGACTTTTTTTTTGGGATTTACGGTAGGACTTGATAGAAAGCACTCAAAGCACTGTGCTGATGGATGGATTGAATAGTATGGGGGTCGTGAAGGTGTGTAAAGTAAAAATCTTACATTAAAAACATGTATTTTAAAAAACACTTGAAACTTTGACCGCCAATATCTCTGTAACTAGAAGGTAGCCAGGTATGGCCTAGAACAAAAATAAAATCTCGCAAAGACGGGGAGAACAAGTGCCTGACTACTCTGAGAAGAAACAGCCGAAAAAAACCTCAGAGGTCATAATGTCTCTTTTAAGGTCCAGACATAATCTTGGTCAACTCACATGAGGACTATGCAGATTAGTGTCTGAGATCATCTTTTGAAGAAAGAACTACACAGATTTGAGTGGAAATGTCCGTCAGTGCAAGCATTTGTCAGTAACCGTCTAAATCGACTTATAACTCAAAGAGGATTGTGAATACATATAGTATATTAAAATGGGAAATTATTAATCGAGCGAATATAAAATTTTATTGGCGACCAATATACTGAATGGGCGACTATTGTACCAATAAGTAACTATTTATCCGGTCATTGCGGCAAGGAGAATATATGAAGCAAGAGCGAGCGAAGGCTGAAAGAGACTTGTGGCACCCCGACTCGGACAGGTTAGGTTCGAAGGGGATGGCGAGGTCCGGAATCCCCTTCGTGTTAGGTTACTTTACGCTGCAAACTGAAACAGGAACCGCGCGCAGCGGGGCTACGATACTAGTGGTTAATAACCTTGTTTTAAGTTTTTTCAGGAATCCTTGAATTCTTCACTGTACCTATTATTTTTGCTACCTACGCATTTTAATTAGTAAGTCTGCCGCCGCGAAAAATACATGCCTATTAAAATTAGTAGCCGACTGCCCCCACCACAGCCGAAAACTTGTGTCACTACTAATAGCTACCAAAGAGAGTACTCCGTCACCGCTTTGCGGGCATATCACTCGCTGAAAGAGTCTCTCGCTTGGTACATACATGATAAGAATACCAGTCGCCGTCGCTTACGCGCTATCATAACTCGACAACTCGTTGTTAATTGCTAGCTCCATTCCCTTCTATCCTAATCCTTATTCTCTTGGCAACAAGGTACATGATCAAGCAACATTGCGAGAGCAGAGCGGCTGCGAAAATAAATGAATGTACTGGCTCGCATCGCTTGAAATGAACGGGGCAATGCTGGGGCCTAGACACATGACAATAGAAGATATCGCTTAGTGTTTACAAGACAACCATTTTCTACAGGACTTTTCGCTAGCTAATGTCAGGCTCATAATTTTTTGACGTTTCCACTGTCTATTTCCATTGAATGTCTTTTTGTGTCAACCAAGGTGGTAGGTTATGACCTCTAGGCCCGATAGCGGCCCGCCCTGTTAAACCTACTAATGTTATAAATGTGAAAATTTGTGAGGATGTATGGATGTTTGTTACTCTTTCACGCAAAAACTACTGAACGGATTTGGATAAAATTTAGCACACAGATAGTTTATAACCTGGATTAACACACAGAATACTTTTATCCCGGTAGTATGATCCCGCGAGACAATTATCGAACTTCATGCGGGCGAAGCCGTGGGTATAACCAAGTACAAAAATATATCTACATACTCAAACTCCCTCTATAGTTGGAACATTGGTTGTTAAGTATCAGATGACAGATGCTCTGGAACCATTTGAACTTCATCTTCCTCCTGTTGAGGCCGCAGGCGAGCCTGTTATAATCGTTGCAGTGGTAAGGATCACAATAATCCATCCAAGCGGGGTCGAAGAGCTGTTTGTAACGGTTCATCCACGTTGGGGGCATTTCTGGCTTGTTGATGATATCTAGAAATTATGGAGACTTGTCAACTGATGATCCCGGCCGTAGACAGAGAAAAAAGCAAAAGAGGAGTCTCTAAATAATAATAATAATTCCGCATGACGAGAACCTCGTGAAAGAGAAAGAAATGAAATATCTCGACTTGGCACACGAGGTTGTCGAAATGTGGAATGTGAACTCGGCTATCATTGTGCCGATTTTCGAGACGGCCTTATGGCCAAGAGCCTTGACAAACATCTGTCGAGGCTCTGGCTAGGCGGTTGGATCAAGGGCCTGATTCAGAAGGCAGTACTCCTCGATACGGCCCGCATTGTGAGGAGGTTCCCGGCTCTGGAGCCCTAACCCAACGGCAGCTTGGACCCTCCCGACACCGGCGGATGTATATTTTTTTTTATTTGTGAATGTTTTTTTTAAGATGTAAAAAAAAACGTGTCTATGAATAAACGAAATAATAATAGTTAATAGCCAAAAAAATCGACAAACATATGAGAGAAATTCTGGTTAGGCAGTTAGATTAAATGGTCTGATCAATGGTACTTCTGGACCGGCGCGCATTGTTAGGAGGTACCTCTCGCTGGAGAACTGACCGTAGCTTGGACCCCTGCTTTTTAAATTTAATTTATATTATGTGTTTTAAATAAGTAAAGGAAATAAATATTAATGAGTACAGAGGTCAAGACACCAATCGCTTTAAAAACTTCGTATTTCTATAATCACTATAAAAAAATTATAAAAAAAATGACTTTAAACAGGATTGGCGTAAACTTTTCGATAGCTTATGTCACGCTTCCAACATCGTAAATGAAGGCTAGTGCTTTACATGCAGCGACTGCCTGTCTGAAGTTAGGCTAATTATAAAGAAGCACAAATAAAAATAAAAATAAAGTTAAATTCACTACTTATTACTACGTACTTACTTTTCAAACGGTCTCTTATAAAGTTCGGATTTTCATATTTAGACGATGATCTGCAAAATGACAAGCGTCAAATTACATCCACAGTCCTTTCACACTTATATTTTACTACAGCTGCAGGCCAATAGCCACTTTGTGATCAAAAAAGGACGTATCACTGCTTTCTCGCGTTAGGCCTGTATCAGAGCAGAACCGGGACTGACGTACGGTCAAGGATGAACTGTGAATGCTATCATACAAGTGTATGGATGTAGAAACATGCATCCGGCACTGGTCTCGGTTTTAAATAGCCCTTAGGCGCGATTTATACAGCAACGGTGTAAGGTGAAGGCGCGGCGCAGGCGCAGCGCAGGCATGATGCCGCTTCAAAACATTTTCATACAAAATGTACGTAGGCGACGTGTCGTGCATTACACTCAAGCGGCGCGGCGCAGGCACGCCGTTTTTTCGTTTCCTTATAAATTTCACGCCTGCCCTGCGCCCGCGCCGCGCCTTCACCTTACGCCGTTTCTGTACAATTCGCGCCTTAGTCGCATTTGCAACGGGCGACAGAAGTGAAGTTGCCTGGAGTTCTCAGATCTATAAAATAGATTCTGGATGTTTCAAGGAAAATTCCGGACTTTTATTTCGTTTCAATCACGTACTTAGTATAAATTTTATACCGTGAATAAAAAAAATAATACAGAAAGATTTGTCGCAGAATATTGGCTTGCATTTGAATTATAAACACTACTTACATTATGCCTAAAGTGTAACTATTGTTTCCTATCTTAATTTTTATTAAAAACTAGCGGTTGGCCGTGATCTTCGTTTTCGTGAAATTATTATAAAATATTATACAGGGTGACTGGATCTGGACCCGCCATAGCAAATTCGCATATAGAGGAGGTCATTTACTAATTATTGAACCTTACTTTTCCTTAAGCTAAAGTTTCATGGTGTGGGAGATATATCAATTTTTATAATTAATTGAGATTTTTCCCAAAAATTTTTTTTAACCCTATTTTGAGGGAAGTTTCGACGTATTATAATGACAAATGTTTATGACTACCAACAAATAATAAAAAAATACTAAAATAATTAATAAAACTGAAGATGAATGCTTGAATGTCAAATTTTGGAAAAATCTCAATAAAATATAAAAATTTACATATCTCCTAAACTATAAAACTTTAGATAGCGAAAGTTCGGTCTAATAATGAGTAAATGACTTCCTCTATAAGCGAATTTGCTATGGCGGGTCCAGATCCAATCACCATGTATATATCACATTACGCTCAGTCGGGTAATAACGTTTCGTTGATTACTGCTGTCAGTTTCGTATTTTATCGAAAATGAGCTCTTTCCTGTAATTTGCATGCCATTACTTCCCAAAAGATTGAATGCAGCGTGTTTTTTTTTTTCAAAATATTGATTTTCTGAGAGGCTTCGATTCCTGGCTAGAAATATTGATTTTTCCAAAATCCAATGATGCAGTTTTTTTTTCCTGAATATCGGGCCCGAGATTCCCTTGGATATTTTTCGCTATTATTAATAGTTTCAAATTTGAATTTGAGGAGCTTGTGGCTAAATAATAACAGCCGCTCGGGTCGATCTTTAGGTTAAGCCGTGCTTGCCTAGGTTGGTCTGTGGATGGGTGACCACCCATTACATACCGAGTTTCCTCCGTGCCTCGGAAAGTTCGTTAAGCCGTTGGTCCGAGGTGTAATTTGTAGATCTTTGACATTCATTAGGTAGTCGGTGGCCCAAAAAGTCTAACAACCAGTCTTACCACGGGAAATCGTATTACCCAGTACTAACTGGATTGTGGAGGTCAGATAGGCAGTCTCTGCAATACTGGTATTTAGCTGCATCCGGTTAGACTCGAAGCTGACCCCAACACAGTTGGAAATAGGCTAGGCAGATGATGATTAATAGTTTCCAATTTGTCCAAACTTGAAAAATTCCCCCTGTTTAGAGAACTAAGATGATTGAAAAAATTACAAGGCGTTACTTACAGTAGTGGTTTCTTTTGTGATATTTTCTTGACCTCCTTTGGTGCTGCTTCTAATTTGGATAAAAACGAATAAAAAGACATTGTCATTCACAAAAAAAGAATAACGTCACATCGCGGCTTTATCAACGAAAAGTAACGCAGAAGTGTACCATTGTACTTTCAGTGAGTACCTACAGACGCCAGCACATCAAGCTACCCGAAACTGTCAAATTTTCCCAGTCAACCTTGAACATAATACTTCAGAGCCTCGACGAACACTGTCCAGGCTCTCGCTAGGCGGTTGGATCAAAGGCTTGATTCAGAAAACAGTACTTCTCGATACGACACGTATTGTGAGGAGTTTGGCTATTCTAATATCTAACCACCGGCAGCTTGGATCCTGTTCCCGACACTAACGGATGCCTTTTTTATATTTTTTTAAGAAATATAAAAAAACGTGTCTATAGATGAATAAACGAAATAATAATAGCTTAATATAGAACGCGCGAGCGCCCGCGAAGCAAAGTTATACGTCCTCACTCTGGCCCGCTGGTAACGGACGGGAACGATTTTGCGCTGTCGATAAGTTCACTTTGACTATAATTTATGAAATAAAGTTATTGTTTATTTACGAAATAAAATACAGATTAGATTAAAAGGTTAACTTAAAATTAATGGGAAATTTTTAAATTTTCTTAAAAGTGTCTCTAATGTATAGAAAAAAAATACTTATTTGGGTTTTCCTAAAAATTTTTATTCCTCTTAAACAGGATTGGCATAAACTTTTCGATAGCTTATGTCACGCTTCCAGCATCGTGAATGAAGGCCAGTGCTTTACATAGAGTGACTGCCCATCTGAAGTTGGGCTACTTATAAGTAGTACAAATTAAAAAAATTACTACACTACGACTTACTTCCAAAACGGTTTTCAACCTTAGTTGATGATCTGCAAAATTAAACAAAAGACGAACGTCAAATTACATCCACAGTCCTTTCAAGTTATATTTTACTACAGCTGCAGGCCAATAGCCACTTTGTGATCAAAAAAGTACGTACGGTCAAGGATGAAGTGTGAATGCTATCATACAAGTGAATGGATATGGAAACTTGCAGCCGGCGCTGGCGCAGCGCAGGCTTGGAATTTATAAGGAAACTAAAGAACGGCGTGCCTGCGCCGCACCGCTTGAGTGTAATTCACAACACGTCGCCTACGTACATTTTCTATGAAAACGTTTTGAAGCCGCATCATGCCTGCGCCTATATTTTGTTTTCCTGAAAATCCGGCCCGAGACTCCCTTGGATATTTTTCGCTATTATTAATAGTTTTGAACCAATCCAACCCGCCTGCCAAGCGTGGCGATTATGGCAAAACCCCCCTTCTTGGGGGAGGCCTATGTCCAGCAGTGGACTTTTCGGCTGAAATGATGATGATGATGATGATGATTAATAGTTTTGAAATTGGATTTAAGGAGCTCGTGGCTAAATAATAACAGCCGCTCGGGTCGATCTTTAGATTAAGCCGTGCTTGCCTAGGTTGGTCTGTGGATGGGTTCCTCATTAAATACCGAGTTTCCTCCGTGCCTCGGAAAGCACGTTAAGCCGTTGATCTTGGGTGTAATTTGTAGATCTTTGACAGTCGTTAGGTTGTCAGTGGCCCAAAAAGTCTTACAACCAGTCTTACTAAGGGGTATCGTATTACCTAGTACTAACTGGGTTGTGGAGGTCAGATAGGCAGTCGCTCCATGTAAAATACTGGTATTCAGCTGCAACCGGTTAGACTCGAAGCTGACCCCAACATAGTTGGCTTGGCAGATGATGATTAATAGTTTCCAATTTGTCCATTCGCCCATTTGAAAATTCCCCCTGTTTAGAGATGCTGATTGAAAAAAAATACAAGGCTTTACTTACACTACTGTTACTACTTTTGATCCGTTGCTGTCCTGCCCTTTTATTTCATCTAATTTGGATTAAAACGCATCAATCAAAATCAAAATCAAAATATTTTATTTCACATAGGCCTAGATGGGCACTTATAAAACGTCGACAAAAAGGTGCACGGTTGGATGAAAAGACATTGTCATTCACAAAAAAAGAATAACGTCACATCAGAGGTGTGCCTTTGTACTTTCAGTAAGTACCTACAGACGACTGCACATCAAACTACCCGAAATTGTCAATTTTTCCCAGTTAACCTTGAAACTAATACTTCGATAAATTTGCAAATTTATAAAAGAAATTTGACAGTAGCTTGATGTGCTGGTATCTGTACTTAAACCCACATTTCGCTAGTTGTCACTAAGCCATAAATCCAGACTTCAAGCTACTAAAAAACCTAATAACACCTTGCCCGATCTGGGAATCGAACCCATGACCACATTCTGATTCGAGCTTGCGACTACTAGACCAACGAGGAAATTTTCGTTGTAGTAGTTATTTATAAAATTGCAAAATTTTGTAAAATGGAAAATGGTAATGTGGGTGTACTATATAAGGTCTAACTATTCATACACGAAATATTTTAAGAGTAACTTCTATAAGTCGTAAAGTCGCCAAAGCAACGAAAAAAAAAACTGAGTGTTTTTTTTTACGAAATTATTATAATTCTAAAAATTTTTCAGACTTTTTGCATAAAATCTTTACTCCCATATTTTAACAATGACTCTAGTTAAATACGACGTAGTAAACTAGCGTAATGGATGTTCAAAAATAAGGGGCTAGTATTTATTTTGTGGGTCAAGTAATTTTAAATTATTTAGTTTTTATAAAAATATACTCAGATAAAAAAATATAATCCCTTGAAATGGCTTCGTTATAGCCGTTAGATGATTCCCTGAAAATATTTCGTGTATGAATAGTTAGACCTTATATTATACAAGGTGTAAACGGACCCTTAACGAAGTCGTCAACCAAGCGTTCTGTACATAAAACTAAGTAGGTAACTACGCAAAAATTATTGCTGGGAAACGACATTTTTTTTGGGGTGAAAAATCACGTTTCACGGTAGGACTCAATGTGGCGCACTCAAAACATTGTGCTGATGAATGCATTGAATAGTACGGGGGACGTGGAGGTATTTAAAGTAAAGTCATAACATTAAAAACTTGTATTTAAAAAAAAGTTGTGAAAAAGTTGGTACTTTGACTTCCAATATCTCCGTAACTAGAAGGTTCCCAGATATGTTCCCGAACAAAAAAATGATCGCAATGACGGGGAGAACAAGTGCCTTTCGGCTTCGTTAAGAGTCTATTTACACCCTTTATTATACAAGGTGTAAACGGACCCTTCACGAAGCCGTCAACCAAGCATTCTGTACATCAAACTAAGTACCTATCTCTACATAAACATTATTGCTGGGAAAGATTGTTGTCGTTTTACGATAGGGTCCAATGTAACGCACTCCAAACAGGCGCTGATGGATGCATTCAATAGTACGGGCGACGTGGAGGTATTTAAAGTAAAGTCATAACATTAAAAACTTGTATTTAAAAAAAGTTGTGAAAAAGTTGGAACTTTGACCCCCAATATCTCCGTAACTAATTTCCCAGGTATGGTCTAGAATAAAACAATTATCGCAGTAACGGACAGGGCGAACAAGTGCCGGCTTCGTGTTGGGTACTTTTACATTAGGTAATATAGACATGGGCCTAACCCTTCGGGGATTACAGGATAAATAATTTAGAAAGGTATACTTACAAACAAGTAACACTAATTGGGTAAGAATTAATAGTCTTTTCATCTCGCCGCCTCTCCAAATTCTAACTGTTCAAAAGACTGCTCGTAAAATTGGAATAGGTACCTAAATAGGTACTCTAGTTGTACTCGTACATTCCAATAATTCCAACTAATCAATTTTAATGAGTGCAATTTTATAGGTTTTTTAATTAATTAAATCTTTGCTGATTGACTTTGATGAAACAGCCCACTACTTCTCATAGAGAGGAGGCCAGTTCCCCAGCAGTGGGAACATTATAGGATGATAACGAAACGTTGATTTTAAACCCAGTTTTTTTTTCCACAGTAAGTCAAGAAAACGGGCTTTTTAACGGATAATAAAATAAAAAGATAAGGACAATTTCAAAAGCATTTTATTGAAAAAAAAAAAACACAGTCTTGTAAATAAAATACTTACGTACTAAGTATACTAAACCAGAAAAAGTATGCGCTTCAGTAACCTTTGTTATTTTTGAATTTACTGCACAGACCTCGCGACTCACACAACGTAACATCACGCCTGTAATCCCCGAAGGGTTAGGCTGTACCTAATAGTACACACACATTTCGCCAGTAATGTTTAAGTCTCATGTAATAGGGGCGAGCCTATTAGTGAGAAATTCCTGATGGAAAACCCAATAACACTGCCTGACCTGGGAATCGAACCCAGGATCTCTTGCTCAGCAATCGCGATGGGGTCACTAGACCAACGAGGCAGGCAGAAACATCCCAACTCACGACATGAACTAATCCCAAAGACAGAGGATGACTGTCGAAGCGCATACTTTTCCGGGGAGTACTGTAGTAAACAATGCGTTATTTTATTACTTATTTATTTATTTCATTTTTTTTTTGTATATTTATTTTATTATTCATCATTGCTCTTATTTTATACATTTTTAAAATATTTATATTAATTTTATTTATTATTTTTATTTTTAAATTAGCCAGTAACATTTTCATTAAAAGCAAACATTTTTAAAAGTAATATGAAACATAAACAAGTACATTATATTTCATTCATATTAAAATATCCAATCAGTCCATATTTTTTTAGCCTAATATCACAAAACCACGATAATATAAAGTGGAAGGGACACCGTCGTCGCTAAAACGGTTGCCACGTATTCAGTACATCATTCTGACCCCCATATAGAAATTATTCAACGATATTTTGAAAAAAGAAACAGCTTTTCCATACATTTTGACCGTGTAGGTAGTTAGGTATTGCAGTTTTGTAGGCAGCTTTTTTTTATTAACAGATTATTTCTATGTGGGGGGGAGGGGTTCAGAATGATGTACTAACAACGTGGTAACCGTTTCAGCGTCGGTGTCCCTTCCACCCTGTATATTAGCGGTATGACTAACAATTTCATTTTCTAAAACATTTATGAAGCACTGTTTTAAGCTTTCACGGTTTACGACTAAACTTGTGCTGTCACTTACGGGATATCTTCCGTGATTGTTCATTGTTTTGAGCTCCCGATATTTCGGCGCTGTTGCAAGCGCCATGATCGCGGGTTGACTGGAGAATGCGGGTGGATGGTGGTGGATATCGGGAGCTCAAAACAATGAACAATCACGGAAGATATCCCGTAAGTGACAGCACAAGTTTATTTATGAAGCAGTTCATTAAAAAATTTGCCAAGAAGTAAAACTGTTTTCTATAACTAAATTATGCCATTATTTATTTTGTTTGTGCCGGGCGTATGTCCCATTTAAAGCCCTGACGTTGAATAAAATATCGAGTTATCTTAATGCAGTGTTGGAGACCACAGATATAGATAGACCTAGATAACGCGAGAGCAACTACTTCGCGTGCCATATTATTATGTAGCTTACGTACAAAAATCGTAAGTGGCCAACTTCGAACTCAGCCTGCATCGGAGCATAGCGCTAGTCGGACGTCAGTGGGCGTCATGGCGGGGGGTAGGACGAGGGGGGCGCAGTCCGCGGCGGCGTCTTTGAATCGATTTGATTTTCCCATCACTAAATAGTGCTTGTGACGTCATAATAGGTAGTCAAAAAATGGCACGCTTGGTTTTCATACAGATCGTGATACTTGCGTTATCTAGGTCTATCTATATCTGTGTTGGAGACCTTTTGAAGAAAAGATCAGAAACAGTCGACTCGTCCAAGACGGCTCTTTCGTGGTATGGAACTAGTAAAGTACGACTCTTTCTTGGCTGTTTTCTTTACTATCACCATTCCAAAGCCTCCTTTAAAACACTAGCACAAACCTTCTTACCAACTCTGACATCTCTATCCTTCGCTATCTTTCTTTTTCTCGGAGAAATCTTAAAGCTTTTCACCTCCTCATTCAAGGCGCCATCTTGAAAAGCTGTCAAACTACTGTCACTGTCAAAATCGTTTGGAAACCCTACAATTTTCTTTGGTTTAAAATAATTAATGAAATGTATGAGTTCGTCTCTCCCGCAATGCGTTGAGAAGCACACATCTATTCTGTTCTCTGTAAATGAAAGAAAATCTTCTTCGGTATTAGGTTTGTCACTCCATTTAAATGCAGAGAAGTATATATGTAGGTCTGAGGAGGCCGGACCTCCTTTGTAACGATACTTCGTACTAAGATGTATGCGGGCTGAACCGTCATTTGTCATGCCGTAGATCTCTTTGGGAAACTGTCTGTAAAGAAAGAAATTGATTTTTATTTGTTTGTTAGATGGTTTATTAGTCTATACTAATATTATAAAGATGTAAAATTTATTTGTAATTTTGTATGTATTTTATTTTAATTATTTATTCAGGGACAATAAACATCTACAATATGTGTTGGAACAGAGGAAAGATAATACAAAATATTAACAATATTGCAGCCCACTACATTATCCGCATATTAACAAAAGAGAATATGATAATGAGTGCAACTAGACAGGTAATAAATAATTACATCACATTAATAACAAATAATCATAGAAATATCAATTAGCAATTATTAAATAATTAAATAAACGAAGGGGAATTATTAAATAAATGTAGGGGGTAGGGGTAATCTCCGGAACTAATGGTCCAATTCTAATTTTTTTTTCTCTGGCAGAAAGCTACATAATTCGTGGGTGCTATATACTATAAATTAAGCCAAGGAAGCACTTCCTACTATCGATGGCCGCCTGACCAAACGGGCTCTTCGGCTAGCCAAATTACAGCTGTGCACACTTACAGCCGCCATCACTGGACACGGCTCTTTTAAACACCTCTTTGTCATAGGAGTCACAGACAGCCCCCTATGCCGAGCATGGAGGAAGACGAAACAGCAGCCCACGTGCTTCTGCATTGCCCAGTGGTTGCAACATACAGGGCAAAGTACTTCGGTAACCCAGGTACTCTCCGCGAGATTGTCAGCAACATCAAGGCGCTGCTGGCTTTTCTCGGGGAGTTAGGGTGGATCGAATAAAGTTCCTACCCGCACGCAAAATACGCGCTTTGACGTGGATTTTCTGACACCAGCCCGTTATACAATACTATAAATTATATTTATATCATGCATATTATCTGAGCTGTCACAATTTTGTCGAAGTGCTAGTTTGATATAAAACCCCCTGTTATCTCTGAAGTAACTGGTAAGTAATATATTATTATTATTTGAGTCCCATTTAATAGGGGCCAAGCCATCAGTTGGGGCTGCTGCTGAGAAATTCGTGATGGGAAATCTCAATAATACCTTGCCTAACTTGGGAGTTGAACCCAGGACCTCATACTCGGCCGTACCACTTGCCATCACTATACGAAGAAATCAGTTAAGAAGAGAAATAGTCAGGAGAAAAAATAATTCAAACTTAACAACAAGGAAAAGTAATAAAGCACTCGTCCTCTCTACTTATTGAAAAAATTTGCTGTGCCCAACAGGGTCCATAATTGTTTCTATTTTTTTTTTATTTACTGCCTGTAAGTGTACATTATGGATATAGCAATAAACAATTTGATCTGATTTGATCAGTTAGACTTGTAGTAGAGATGCTAAATAAAAAAAAAGATTTAGTAGGTGAAAAATCAATCAACCCCTAATTTTCCACCCCTATTTCCTAAATTATAAATGGGACCAACTTCAAGGTAACCCTCTCTATTAATAAATCATCAAAATCAGCCTCTTGTGTAAAAAGTTTCATCATGTATCAATAAAAATATACATACACCTATCTATGTGTAATTTAAAAAAAAAACAGCAGTTCGCTACAAAAGTGCAATACTAGACAGTCATATTTTTTATTATTATTTTTAACTAGCTGTTGCTCACGACCTTCGTCTGCGTGTGTTTTACCTTCCTCGATAAATGGACTATCCAAAACTAAAAGAATTTTTCAAATCGAACCAGTGGTTCCTGAGATTAGCGAGTTCAACCAAACAAATTCTTCAGCTTTATAATATAGAAGATTACCAATGAAAAATTTATATGTGGCCGTTCAGAATGATAAACTGAATATGTGGTAACTGCTATTCCGTTGGTGTACCTTCCTACCTGTATTTAATCTATACTTGAGTTTAATTCAATTTGTTTAAAAAAATAATCTACAGTATAAACCACTTACCTATAAATATTCCAATAAGACTCCCCAACGCATGTCCTCAAACCGGTCTCATCATAAATTTGATTACAAACACACTCATAACCATATCCTGCTGAAGTTAATAACACAACTTGATGCTTCTCGCTGAGATTCAACCAATTCTTGATATGTAACACCACATTACGTACCACCTCAGACCTCTTCGGAAACGATGGAACGTATTGGAATGTTGTATCCACGTACAACACATCTAAATTGATAGGTTCGCCTTTTGTGTGAAAATGGTTATATTTGGCAACACTATTTCTTGATATTCTGAAGTCTCCAGTGTATAGGATGTTCTTTTTGTTGTATTCGAAGAGGTACATAACAGAACCGAGCGAGTGGCCCGCTGGTAGTACGGTTACGTTGAGAAATACTTCTTTTTCGTCTGTGTTTATTGATACAGTGTTTCTTCCTGCAAAAAAGAAATTGAGGGGTCTTAGAACCGTGACGGGGTTCCTATGACATACTGAGTTTCCTCCGTGCCTCGGAAAGCATGTTAAGGTGTTAGTCCAGGCTGTCATTTGTAGATCTTTGACAGTCGTTAGGTAGTAAGTGGCCCAAAAAGTCTGACAACCAGTCTTACAAGGGGTATTGTATTACCCAGTACTAACTGGGTTGTGGAGGTCAGATAGGCAGTCGCTGCAATACTGGTATTTAGCTGCATCCGGTTAGACTCGAAGCTGACCCCAACACAGTTGGAAAAAGGCTAGGCAGATGATGATTAATAGTTTCCAATTTCCGTTGTCAGATAGGCAGTCGCTCCATGTAAAATACTGGTATTCAGCTGCGTTTGGTTAGTCTGGAAGCCGACCCTAACATAGTTGGGAAAAGGCTAGGCAGATGATGAGTTCCGTCAGGAGTTTGGACACCATCAAGGAATTTAGTCTGAAGAGAGGTGGTTCCAATATGAATACAAATGGCAGATGGCATAGCGGGCTCAGCCAATGGATCCATCACTATTACCAATATTTAAAATGAATATGAATGAATTTTCTCTTTGTTCTGAATCTACAAAGAGTAGAGTTAGGTATATTAAAATGCTTGTGCAGTTTGTCTCGAACTTTCAAATTTGTTTTTTTTTTTATGGGGTAACAGAGAGGCCTGTAGCAGTGGGTGAAGTTGGATTGTGAATGATGATGATGATAGATATTGATACTTGTGATTGTACTTGTGTGCACAAATAAACTTAATATGAAAACTTACCCAGCTCTAAAGGTTTAAGATATGGCGCCAATCTAGGACATTCTTCTTTAATAATTGCCACAGAAACTTTAGAAGCATAGATAAACACGTTGTGTTTTTTAAGTTTCCTTCGAAAGAGATCTCCTGCCAAGCCACAGACGTGGTCTCCATGGTAGTGGCTTAAAAAGTAAGCGTTTTTGTTCAAATCATTTTCGAAATTATCGACGAGTATAAAAGGTATTTCGTCTATGTGTCCGTCGAAAGCACTGCGCATTTTTACTTCTAAATATCTTCAAATACAATTAAGTAAGTTTTCTTATAATATTTCATTAAATTATTAGGAAATGAGTCACTGTTCTGTTGATAAACAAATTAATGACGGAAAAAGGACTGAAGTTGACAGCAACATTGTCAACTTTGACAGTGACATCTAATACTTGCCACTTTATTAGGTCAAGGAAGTTATATTTTATTCTGCATCAATTTCAGATCGTTACACTACCGTGCCCCGGATTTCTTGACGATATTTATTGGCCCACTTCTTTCAATACACATTCGTGCTACTTAAGAAATTAATAAAAGCAGATTTCAATAAATAAACACAAACCGTTAATATAATAATGCCTGCCTGATAACTATTTTTTTTAAACATTTCAGAAGTTTCACACCACACGTTTAAAAATTTTCAAGGTAATGCGAGAAATATCTTAAACCTGGCAATACTTTTAGGAAACGTCACATTTTTTTTACTGACTTCGATTTTTAAGAACTTGTATAAGAGTCTTTTAAGACATCACGTGTGGATTTTCTGGAGCACATCAAATTGGCTTTTTGAAGTTTTTTAATTGTTTACATGCACCAAGTTCATCAAATCAATTATGGATTGATATAAAGATAGCAACCACAAGCCCATGATAACTAGTTGACAACGACTTTATCTCATGAGGTTGCAATTTTTTTAAGTAAATTAAGCGGACTCGGAATGAAACAAAAATTAAGCTAGAAACTTTAATCAAACTAAGTTATTTAATAGCCATCTTTTCCTGCTTATTCTTTGTAAAACTTATTCATCAGCTAGCGGTAAGAAAAATCCAGCATCTTCAGACATTTTTTCGAGCAGAACTTCAGCTACCTTTGACTTTAACATGTCTTTCAAACCGTTGACGATAGCTTCTGAATGAAGGTTTAACATAAGCGAGGGTTTATCGCCACGGAGCTGGACTAATGTAGACTCTGAAATTGTTAAAAGTTAAAAAATTACGGTAGGGTAGACTTAACTAAAAAACAATGGTGTGTTTCCCTTCCTCAACTAAAGCAGATTATGTAGCACTATGTAGTGTTATAGAATCCTGTTGGTTAGAAAATTGTTAATTGACTTTGATTATAACTTAAAAGTGATTATATAATAGAAAAGAAATACATTTATTTGGCACTAGCCACATGTGCACACAATAAAAAACAAAAATAATACAAGAAAAAAAAAAGAAACTTTATAATGATAATGTCCGAAAATTATCCGAGCTTATGGTGTTTCTATACAAAATGTAGTTTTAAGAATACCTGTGCATTTTTTCTAGTTACAAGTTAATGTAGTAGTGTTGGTAATTTATTACGTACACTTTAGGTAAGTAGGCTAACTTATGTGTATCTTTTAGTAGGTTTTTAACACGCGCCAAGGCGTATTTGACAAAAACCTCGCCAGAGAGAGAAAAAAATAAGGATGTAAAAAAACCCTGAACGAAGCCGAAATGCACTTGTTCTCCCCGTCATTGCGATCATTTTTTTGTACTGGACCATACCTGGGAACCTTCTAGTTACGGAGATATTGGAGGTCAAGTTCCAAATATTTCACAAGTTTTTTTTACGTACTAGTTTTAAATACAAGTTTTTAATATTCAAAGCATCCATCAGCACAATGTTTTGAGTATGTTACATTGAGTTTTCTAAAGTAAAACATGATTTTTCACCCCTAAAAAAAGTCGTTTCCCAGCAATAATTTTTGCGTAAAGTTACTTAGTTTGATGTACAGAATGCTTGGTTGACGGATTCATGAAGGGTCCGTTTACACTATTATAAAACAAAATATTACGAGTGTTGGTATAAAACTCCCATGGCACGGAAACTACGTAAAACCGTTGGTTTTGATGCCTGAGGCCCTGGCACTAATACTTACGTATTTCGTAACGTAAAAACATCGATTTTTGAATCGAAAATAAATAAAAATCATACAACATTTAAGTTTATAAATAAATTCTTAAAATTATGAAAATAGTATTTGTAAAACGAATTTTAATTTTAAATTAGACTAATTTATATTCTTTTCTAAAGTTTAAAAAAAAAAAACGGACAATTTTTTTAAATCGATTTTATTTACGATACGACAAACGTCAAAAGTCGTGCTAGGGCCTCAGATTTCTCTCCACTCCAGTCGTTTTAAACGAAATAAACGACTCATTTTTTCTTTAATTTGTTTCGTTTTTAATTAATACGAGAATTTTCATGTCGCAATGGCTTTTGTATTAAAGAAATCTCGACTCAAATATACCAAATTACAGTTGATTTTGATAAATGATTTCAATGTTGAAAGTCAATACTCAATGTACAAATTACATACAGACCAAAAGTAGTTATAACAAAACAGTATACTGAAGTTTATGAATCGTTATTAGATGCAAATTATAATTGAGAGCTCTAGCCACACTGATAAAACAAAAACTCGATATTATAACCCGTCAACAAACCATTACAAGCCTAAACATAACAAATAGAGTCCATTCTAGCACAAACACTTGTTTTATTCAAATTCCAATTAAATTTTCAAATCAGCAGATACAGTGGCCGTTCGCTGGCAAGAAATCCATTTTAAACTGACCTCTGTATCCCTTTTAACATCATCTATCAAGAGATCAAGATAAAGCGGTGATTGTTACGTGTAAATCTAAACTGCTTCCGATAGCTATCGGACAGCGCCATCTATTACCGAGTAGCGGAACTGGTTGGTGAATAATTTAACTTGAAGGACGTTTTCGTAGTAAAAATAGATTAGTTGCACGATTGGAAAATTGCGTGGCGTTCGTATTTTCAGGTCATACGGTCAAGTTGCGTGAATTGTTAAATATGGCGAGGAAATAGCACCGGTATTCGTGCGTCCTTTGATTTTGATTTTTGTATGAGAACCAGGGACCGAATTACCGTTACTTTTTTCTTAACGTTACCGATTACCGTTATGTTAACGTTAAAAAAGTAACGATATTTATAACGTTACCCGTAAGTCCGTTAACGTTATCTAATAACTAATATTAGTATCGGTAAAAGTAACAATACTTATACCGGTAACTTATTCGCCTATCTCTTTCTAACGATGTCGATGGGGAGTCTAGCGTCTTACGATGTTAGTACACACGGCCGCTCATCAAGGTCGACTGTTTGGACTTTGAACTATTAGAAGTTGAAGGGTCCGATATGTTGTTTTTATTTCGTCTCTCTCACGCGCAGACCGTATGGTATGGAAGCGCCGCGCCGCATTCTAACCGTACCTATACGTAGATATCATGTAGGCATTTTAAAAATATTATTTTGTAAGCGAGTTAAGTTCGTCGCATAATGATTGTTATGGGTAGATTATTTTTTCTATTTGCGCTACACCTGTGCACTAATAGGTCTATTATTAAAAGTTATTATTTTATTACCGTTTTTAACAACGATAACTTTTGAAGAAAATGTTTGTTTAAGAGTATAAAAGTATTTATGTCTTAGATTTTATTCATAAAATAAAATAAAAAGTTGAAGATAGGTAATTATGAAAAAAAAAAATTAAACCATAAATGTTTTTTTTTTCCATTCGCACTGGCATATAAGTGTCTACTATGAAATTTAATCATATTACTATTAGGTATGGTTTTTGACAAAATAGCAAAAGGCATTTCAGTTTTACAATTTCGTGAGGCACATTGATTGGTGCCAAGCAGCTTAGACGAAATAGATAGCTAGAGCTACCTATAAACTGGATAGCTACCTATTAACTGGATGAAAAGACGGCAAGGTTGATGGCGCAGTGGCTAAGCGATAGGTTGCTGCGCTATGTGTCGCGGGTTCGTTCCTGTAGAGAACAAATATTTGACCAACTCCGGGTCTTGGCCTACAATCGCACTAGACCGCGAAATGTGGAATAATATATGATATAATGTTCCGGGTCTGGCTGCTTGTGTATGTAAGATTTAAGTTAGTAAACGCACGCATCATCCAGGAGAATTCCTAATTGTCCTTTTCGTCACAACAATCGACGTGATTATTCGTAATGACCGTGAATCCCGTGTGCGTCAGAATGGCTGACTGGCTGTCTGTATCAGTTCACGTCTGGCTGGTGACCAAAAATTGCTACTATTTGCTATTTTTTAGTAACTACATCAATTTATTGCTACATAACTTGTAAAATAAAGGGACTTCAAAATGACCAGCCATTCTGATATTAGGATGGCTGGTCAACTCTCCGTTTGTGTAGACTATTTAAATTCGTGTTATTATTTTTACTTGAGTGATTGCTACCCTCACATCCTTCAATGCCCACCTTGTAGCTTTAACAAGTGAAAAGTTATGAACATTTGAAATTTTTACAGGGAATGGATTAAGGTTATTGAATAAAGCAGTTTAAAACGATTACAACAATGTTTCTTTTTATTCGTCATTTTGAAGTCCCTTCATTTTGTTTCCAAGTTAGATAGCAATTAATTGACTATAGGTAGCAGTGGCGAAGGTTCCATACAACCCGATTCCTGCCGGGAGAAGGGAAGCCCTTTGAAAAAAGGCACATTCAGTATTCTCCAGCCAATCATATTCTATACAGTCAAGATATGTACTCCGGCTTACGTTTTACAAAAATTGGCCCTTCGCTACTGATAGGTAGTAAAAAGTAGCAAATAGATAGCAATTTTTGGTCTCAACAACCAGCCATTCTGACGCACACTGAATTTCAGTCGCGCGATATTTGGGAAGTGTTGACTTGAAATGGTTGACGAACGACACGACACGATGCAAAAAAGTGCAACTGTGTGTCTAAGTGCAAAGCATTAAACGCTACCGCACTGTGATTGGCCGATGCCTCGATGCTTAGTTCCTTTCCGACGATTCCCTATATTGAATGTAGCGTAGTTATAGTTGAGTTCCTGAGAACCGTGGGTCTTGACTTTCGGAATTTTGACCTTGACCTCAAGGTCAATGCCCAAGAGGTGTCCCATGGTGTTCCCCCACCCTACTACTCCCGCATCCCACCGGGTCCCGAAGGCTCTTATTTTCATAGTGCCCCGTTTCGTATGATCCACATTAATTTTTCTTTAAAATGTTTAAAATACTGATATAATTTATCAGTATTTTAAACAAATAAAACAAACAAAGTTTAAACATTATATACTTTGTTGCACTTCTTTCGGCCCATAATTAATTTTTTTACAAAAAAAAGTAATAATTAGAACAACAAAACAAATAGTTGTATCTTGTCCTATAAAATGAAAAACGTACGAGTCGTCGCGTTTTCGTAGGTATCTGTCCGATCGTCGTAAAATGCTATGTGTCGTAGTTGCCGCTCCGATTTGAAGAGCCGAACGCGGCGCGCGTTCGGTTTGGCAACGTCGCGCCAGATATTGTTAGTTTTTAGCGAAGTAACGCTACTGGTAACGCTATTTAAATACCGGTAAATCCTATGATTTAACGATATTTTTAACGTTACTAGTTAACGTAGCATAACGTTAAGGTTTTGGTAATTTTACCGGTATTTTTGTGGTAACGGTAACCGTCCCTGATGAGAACGAAGCCGTAGACTATTAAAGGGAGGGCGCCAGGGTAGCCCGCGAAATTCATATTTTCTTACGTTTTTTGCAATTTGCAGGTTAGTGTCAGGTTGTATGTTGATGAAAATAAAAAGCTTAATATCTTGACTGAACAATTCAATAATCAAAATCACAAGGAAGAACGTAGGCATATGCACCCAACTCGTTTACCGAAAAAGAAGATACTTTCTGTTCCCAAAGCGTGTGGTGTGACAAACTACTTTGGTAAGCGCACTAGAAAATATGTAGTACCAATATTAGTGAATGAGGTGCTTGCGATATCAACTGTGGGGGTCCACAGTTGATATCGCAAGTCAAATCAACCAACCAACTTAAAAAGGTTCTCAAAAAACACTTCCTCTCATTGTGTCCATAGCTAATTTTGCATCTGTTTTCTATAGGTGTAAAATGTGAGAATACCCTATCTGTAAATTCATTTTCAAATACTTTATTTTAGTTATTTTATAAAAAATCGAAATTTGTTTTAATCGTTATTGTGAAACGAGAATAACTGACGACAAACTGTCCTGCAGTTTGGCAGACTTTTTAAATGTAACTGTGTTACAGGTTTGAATAAATAAATTTAAAAAAAAATATACCTGTCACCTATATAACACTCAGACCTATATTTTGCCATGTTGTAAGTTTTAAGTAATGCATGTAAGCAAGTAGGCATAAAGTGGAACTATCCGATATGTTGTATTCATACTTATGTCATAAAATATTTTATTACTTGTGTACGTTTGTAAAAATTTTGTTACAATACGTAAATATTTCAAAGGAATTTTACGACTAATGTATTTGACCGCTGCGCGCTGTGTAAATGGTCAAAATAATAATAATAATAATAATATTTATTTGCCATAAAAAGAAAATACAGATGGGAACCTAGGTGATTCCTTATGAAATAGGTACTGGACATTGTATACAACTGGTTCTATGCTAAAATCGTACTAAAGTATTATAACCCTGCCTCTTAAACTAGGTAAGCCTGTATCTTAAGAGACAGTGTTCAGCCATGAGGGTCTTTATGAAGATTACCATAGCGTAATGGCTGTCTCCATAATCTTTTTTAATATTACAAATTTATTTCTGCGTAACTCTGTTTACGACTGATACCTTAAGTCCTAACTTAGGGTAGCCTCAGAAATTATTATTTTTACGCTTTTTTTTAAATGGGGAAGGTAACTGACGCTAATGGCCCTTGCTAACCTAGTCCCAAGCGTCGTCATTGGTTGAAAACCAATGCAATTCTATTTTTTTTTTATATGGACCTTTTTGGTCCAAATATGTTTTCTTTCTTTCTTTCTTTCTTTCTTTGGTCAGATTGGGACCTGCCTGTGATTATGACTCGCACCATCAAATAGCTTAACTATTCTATTTATCAGTTTATGAATATACGGGGTGGAAGGGACACCAGCGCTAAAACGGTTACCACGTATTCGGTATTTGAATATAGCTTATGCCCGCGGCTTCGCCCGCGTGTAGTTCGATAATTGTCCCACGGGATCATACTTCCGGGATAAAAACTATCCTATGTGTTAATCCAGGTTATAAATAATCTGTGCGCTAAATTTCATCCAAATACGTTTTACAGTTTTTGTGTGAAAGAGTAACAAACATCCATCCATCCTCACAAATTTTCACATTTATAATATTACTAAAGCGACCCGCCCTTACTTCGCACAGCGCCACCTATCGGGTCCAAAACTGTATCTAATGTACACTATATTTTAAGTTAAGTATCTAGCAGCAGAGCGGTGAAAACTGCGTTCAAATCCATGCAGTAGTTTTTGCGTGATGCGCGTAAAAAAATACAGACAGACATTTTTTTTTTTTCAATTTCTTCAATGATTTGATTTCGGCCTGTTACAATTTTTTTATATGTAGGTATTGATAGTAGTTTCACTTAGGTGTAATACTTTACAAAATACTTACTAATATCATACTCTTCTGCTTTAGCAATAGCTCTTTTGTTATAAACAGGATTATCGACACTATTCTTGATAAGATCGCCCAAAGATTTGATAAAATAGTCTACTGTGTCCGACTTTTTGGCCCTAGCCCTAGCATCCATGTTCTTATGGTTGCCAGCATCGATGGCTATAATGATACTGTCCAAGACGTTGTCAGTCGAAACCTCAGATTGTTTATGGTCATTATCATCAGACATCGTTCTTTTTCCCGCGTTCTTTGCACGTTTCGGGGTGTCATTATTTTTCACGGTGACAGGTGACGTTATGAGGTTTACACCTTCCCAGATCAAAGGAACTAGAATGAGATGCTTTTTTTTATAATTTGGTAGATACATCAGGCTCGTGGGTTATATTAACAGTCGCTCTGGTCGATCTTGAGGTTATTCCGTGCTTGCTTAGGTTGGTCCGTGGGATGTGACCGTGTTTCCTCCATGCCTCGGAAACAAAGACATTCAAATATTTACGAGTGACAGACGGGACAAGACGAAGAAAATCGTAATTCAATACTTGTTACTACTTAGTAACAAGTCGGTCTGTCTAGTGTCACACGCCCGCTTGTCAGGCAACATTCTAGTGTCAAAATCGAAAATGTTCGGGATCAAAATTCTTGTATGAAAATATTCCCTATGTCCGCTCAATCTCGGGAAGCACGTTAAACCGATAGTCCCAGCTGTCATTTGTAGATCTTTGACAGTCGTTACAGGTAGTCTTACCAAGCGATGCCGTATTACCCGGTACTAACTGCTTTGTGGAGGTCAGATATGCAGTCGGTCCGTGTAAAATACTGGTATTCAGCTGCATCCGGTTAGACTGGTAGCCAACCCCAACATAGTTGGGAAAAGGCTATGCAGGTTATGGAAGCTAGATCTGGGTCGGACAGACCTCGACAAGCGCTGGGTGACCTTTCCTAACATACCTAGTTTCTTCCGTGCCACGGAAAGCGCGAAAAGCCGTTGGTCCCGGCTGTCCTTCGTAGATCTTCGACAGTCGTTACAGGTAGTCAGTGACCCGAAAGTCTGGCAACCAGTCTTACCAAGGGGTATCGTACCCAGTACTAACTAGGTTGTGGAGGTCAGATACTAGCCAAATTACTTTGTGTTGATAATCTGGTAAAAACGCTGATCTGAGAGGGCCCTGCGCCACATCAGTACTTGCAAACATTATTTTGGACGATTATGATCCATAGGGATTTCTTTGGTTAATAAATAACAAACATAACATCACGTCTGTAGTGTGTCCCCGAAGGGTTAGTCAGACGTGTACCTAATAGTACACCCACATTTCGCCAGTTATGTTTAAGTCACATGTAATAGGGGGCGGGCCTTTTGCCATCAACTGGGCACAAGTCCATACTCCGTGGCTGCTACTGAGAAATTCCAATCTCAATTAAATTTACAAATTCTCACCGATTGCCCGGGTTTGGAATCGAACCCGGGACCTCATGCTCAGCAATCGCGCTTGCGACCACTAAACCAACGAGACAGTGGTTAATAAATATGAAGAAATAAAGGATAATATTTACCAATAATAAAGTAGAATAAGCGCATTTTCCGATGCAAATGTTTAATATAATGTACTCATTCGTTAATGTCCTTAGTTTTTAATTCAGATAAAGTGGTCATTTGATACAGAGTGATTTTAATTGTGAAGGTAATAAAATATTAATTAATTTAGTACTTCATAACTACTTCTATAAATACATGTAATGAGAATGCTATACACGGTCTCAAGGTACGTAAAACGGCGTGAAAACTTGGAAAGGAATATTAACGTTGAATAAATATTATGGTATATTGCTAAGGGAAATTATTAATCGGGCGAATAAAAATTTAATTGGCGACCAATGTACTGAATGGGCGACTATTGTACCAAGTAAGGCAAGGAGAATGTAGGAAGAAAGAGCGAGCGAAGGCTGAGAGAAACTTGTGGCATCGCTACTCTGACAGGTTAGGTTCGAAGGGGATGGCGGGGTCTAGTGAGCGAGCGATGTGTACGAATTAGGATCCCGGATTCGTGTTAGGTTACTTTAAACCCTGCAAACAGAAAAAGGAGCCCCGCGCAGCGGGGCTACGCCGACTACGCCTTATCTACAATCTAGTGGTTAATAACCTTGTTTTAGGTTTTTTTCAGAGTCCTTGGATTATCACACTGATCATATTGAACAACTAGTAACTCAAATTTGTATTTTCAAGTCGCTGTTTTAAACATTTGTATTCGCCCATTGTTTGTCGCTCACTTAGTATTTTAGTAGCCCATTTTCAATTTGACACCTTTAATTTGAATTTATTTTCGCTCGTTTAAATACTACCCTATTGCTAATTAGGTGTCTAAATAATTAAAACGTGCCCGCGCTCGGTGCTTTGTTTTTTTTTCCATTCTGCTTAAACAGAAAAAGTTACCTATATTTCAAACTAGTTAAAAAAAAATCTAATGTAACAAAGGTTCCATAACACAGCCTCCACAGTCCTTAGTCGTTTCTAGGACCTCACCGGCTTAGGTCAGATACGTGTGGTTTAGCAAAATGTTAATTTATTTATTTATTTGGTTAACCAACAATTGTTTGCACAGTACATTCATAAAACAATATTTACTACTACATTTATAAGTACATCATCATCATCATCATCATCATCATTTCAGCCGAAAGACGTCCACTGCTGGACATAGGCCTCCCCAAGGGGGGTTAAAAGTACATCAATTAATTATAGGTTAACACCACATGCACTATATGTGGTTGTATATATTATTAAAACAATAATGCATTGCTAATGCTTAAAAAAAACAAATCTAAGTTCATCAATAAATAAAATCACATTACAACATACAACAGAAAAAATTAAAAACACAGATTGATAGATAAAATTAATAAATTAATCAAAATTAAAACACACAGCAAATTATTAAAATTAAATAGGTAAGTCACAGCACATAAGAATCACAGTTAAAATACATTTAAATTGGAATATAATACTAAATACTAATATTTACATCACATTCAGACATACACATCTTTTTTTATTTATTTTTTTCTTTAACTCATAGTTAGTATAGACGGCAATGATATGGAAGCGCGGAGTCTCCTAATACAGGCACTGTTTTGCTTAAAAGGAGGCACCAAACACGTTGAAATGTACAAATTATGCTAGTTGTGACAATAAACTATTTTGTATTTGTATTTGTATTTTGTATGTGACGAAAAATACAAGGTGCACTTTAAAACGAATTAAACAATTAAATCTAATTCTAATATTAACATACTACATAAACACTAAAAAAAAATGCTTGATAATGATTTTCTGAAACTTGTACATGTTATCGTGGTGTATGTCTATTATATCAACTAACTTTAAAAACAAATTACTTGCAGTCAAATCTTCCACAAAATACAGGAAATTGCAACATTTTTAATTGGCTTTACGTCTGGTCTTCGGCGACTTAGATAGGTAGTTTTCGCAATAGAATAATTTGGACTAAGTATTATAATAAACTAGCATAGCTAATTAGAATAGCCAAACTGAAGTGGCAGTGGGCAGGGCACATTGCTCGCAGAACGGATGGCCGATGGGGCCGAAAAGTTCTGGAGTGGCGACCGCGAACCGGAAGACGCTGCGTTGGAAGGCCTCCCACTAGGTGGACCGATGACCTGGTGAAGGCTGCAGGGATCCGCTGGATGCGAGTCGCACGGGACCGGTCAGTGTGGCGACACTTGGGGGAGGCCTATGTCCAGCAGTGGACGTCTTTCGGCTGAAATAATGATGATGATGATGATGATGAAGTATTATAATCAGCTTTCGTTTGAGAAATAATTCAATTCTGTTGGACTTACGCCCATTTCGACCGAGATCCTTTAACCTTTTTTTTTTTTTTTTAAAGGGAACGCTCTGAGCGGAGCGGAAGGGAGTGTCAGACTTGTACTGACTAAAACCCATCCATGTCCTTCTTTGCCCTTTGTGTTTCAGGGCCGCGGTATCTCTTTCGAACAGTCCCGCAGCCCTGGGAACCCTAAATATCTCCGTAAATTTCGTTCCTGGTATAAACGTATAGTCTAGAAGAATGATCACAAAGAAAGAAAGAACAAGTTTTTTGACTTTCGGCTTTGTATTTTTTACAAATACAAATCAATACACCTGGGGGCTACTATGACATCTTAAAGCAGTCGTCCAGCGTGGGAAAGAGACAGAGCTATACAGGTCGTCTAACGCCATCTCTTTCCCACACTGGAATTGCAACTGCTCTAAGACGTCATGGTAACCCCCAAGTGTAATGAAAAACCTGTTATATAAATGCCTTTTGCTATAAAAATGATGCATAAACAGGAAAATTTAGAGGAATGACATAAGACATGAGGATAACGCAGGATGGAAAACCCATCAGATAACGAATCATACAAGCATTTCTCCTTAGTAGACGTAGGGTTGTCAATAAAAAAAAATAAAAAAACAAGTGCATGATTTGGAGATCACCTTTTAAGCAAGAAGATGCTTGTGTTAGGTGACTGCGCTCTTCCATTCAACAGTATAGCTCAGGCAAGTGAAAAAATGAGGGGGTAGGAAGTAACTACAGAGAGCGTCGCCTCGTCCACGTTCATACATCTGGTCATACACGCACGCCAAACGAGTTTTTTGAAAAATTTCCAAAAATAATTTGAAGTTCGATTTTTCCAAAACAGCCCAATGTTAGTGAATTATTATCAATGAGCTCAAAACGACACTGTAGGCGCGCGCTGCGTGGTGACCGCGTTTTTGTGCGGACAACTAGGTAACAGAACAAGCTTATAACTTTATGATTTTTCATGAATCAAAAGAATCTATGCACAAAATTTCAAAACTGTATAGTTTTGAAATTTTGTGCATAGATTCTTTACATAAAAATACTAGACACGTGTACAGGTTTCGCATATACTAAAACTAATGTTGTATAATATATTTTTGTTTCCGCTATATCAACCAATAGTAAATTAAAAATGGCTTCCCCTACAACTGTCTGACTCGCACTTGGCCGGTTTTTTGTTTGACAACCCTATTGATAACTTGAGGAACTTTATTATATACTTCATTTTCCTTGCCTTAAGTAGAATAAATACAGGAAAGAGCGTCGAATGAAATCATTTACTTCACATTCTCTGTTCTTGTCAAGTTGTAAAACAAAAATGGCGAAGTTCTGTGTGTTATTTCTTGTGTATTTAACGTCTGTTATAGTCTCTGGTGCCGAGAATAGGACTTGTGATTATGCATTCGGTAAGTCATGTAATTCATCTGTCTTGATATAAAGAGGTAAAACATCTTGTAAGTTCGGAATCAAAAAATCAAAAAATGAAAATGAAAATATTTTATTTCACATAGGCCTAGATGGGCACTTATAAAACGTCGACAAAAAGGTGCACGGTTCGGGTTGGTCGTTTCCTATGGAGAAGAACCGGCAAGAAACTCCATGGTTACTCTTTTCAAATCATTTGGTATTACAATATTATCATGGTTACAGCATTTGTTATTTGTCATTGTTATCTATGGGGGGACAGCGCAGGGCCGACAATAAGTCGTTGCTTACTACACAAAAAATGTAGAACAAAATAAAAAGTTAACAAAAGTTCACAAGCAGCTGGAAATCTACAAAGCCTACAATGTTCACACATTCACAAACAATCGATAAAAAAGAATCTATACAAAGGCAAGAAAAAAATATTGTAAAATACTAAAGTGACACAAATATTGTTATCAGTGCTGTAAGGAATCAGGTCAGCATTCCTGAAGATTGCATAATCAGCCTAAAATGTTCACACAGCTGGGACACAGGCCTCCTCTCTGTGAGAGGGAATGGGCTATAATCCACCACGCGGGCCCAGTGCGGGATGGTAGATGTCACATGTCTTCGAATTTTCGGTTCTAGGACATGCCGGTTTCCTCAAGATGTTTTGCCTCACCGTTTTGAGAGCAGTGGTGATGAAATAAATTACAGAAAATAATGCGCCTGCCTAGGTTCGAACCCACGACTTACTGCTAGTAAGTCGGGGCCGACACCACTTGGCCACCGCTGCTCTCCGCTGCATCCTGAAGATTACTAGGGGGTAATCTTCAGGACTGCTGAGCCGATTCCGACACTAATGTGAAAGTACATTATCCAATTATCCCAGAAACGGGACGTTGCCGTGGGATAATTTCTGAACAAAACGCGAGCAAAGCCGGGCGAAGGTATACACCACTATTTTTTAATTAGTACAAAAAAAATGAAGCTCTATCCGTACCCGTTACTGATCATATTTGTGTAATCGAAAGTAAAAAAAACGAAATCCCAAAATTGTCCACGAAAATTTTTCATAACTGGTAAATTCATGATTGAATCAATCAATCGTAACAATTACCACTAGAAAATACTACGCGCAGTGCTTTTCCATTCCTGTCGCCATTCATAGGTCCCGGCAAACTATATTTCCATAAATTGAGTGACATTTTGGGATATAAACAAACGCTTATAACTTTGCTGTTTATGAATATTATTTATTGAGACTTTACATATATAATAACAAGACCTTCTCTAATAAGCCCTTTAAGTATTTGTACTAATTAAAAAATAGTGGTGTATAGTATTTTATCATTCTTTAATAGCAGTGGTGACCCAGTCCTTGCATCTCCAATTCTAATGTGTCATAGGTTCGTACCCAGACAGAGCAATGTAAGCAAGCAAGCAAGCATGTATGTGTATGTATGTGTAAGCAGTGATAGCCTAGTGGTGTGACCGTCGGACTGCCAAGTCATAGGTCTCGAGTTCGAACCCATGACACGCACCTCTGATTTTTCGGACTCATGTGCGTATTGTTTTTTTTTTTATTTTTTTTTTTATAACACTTTGCCCCACACTAAGAATATCTCCTGTATCGTGGGTGCGTTTACAAACATTTAAACTCACATACACAAACAGCCAGACCCGGAACAACTACCTGTAGATCATACAAATATTTGTTCCGTGCGGGGATCGAACCCGCGACACGCAGCGCAGCAGCCGATCGCTCAGCCACTGCGCCAACCGTGCCGTCTGTTTAATTATCACATTATGCTACGGTGAAGGAAAACATCGTGAAGAAACCAGCATGCCTGAGAGATATTTCTCGACGGCATGTAAAGCCAAGTCAGAGGCCCATGGGCGGCATAAAAACTCTGACACCAGGCTAGGCACTAACCACTAGTTTAAGTAAGACCCAGACAGAAGCGTTACTTTGCGTAATTTATTCCATCACCACTGCTTTCAAAACGGTAAAGGAAAACATCGTGAGGAAACCAGTATCTGCTAGAACCAGAAATTCTAAGATATGTGACGTACCAACCCGCACGGGGCCCACGTGGTGGATTATAGCCCTTTCCCTCTCATAGAGAGGAGGCTGTGTGCCCCAGCTGTGAGAACATTATAGACTTATTATACTAAGTGAATGTTATTTTTTTTAATTGTTTAATTTTAGTGTAACTGTCTTATGTACACACACATCATCACATCAAGCAAGCCCCGAAGGGTTAGGCAGAGGGCTGCCTAATACATAGTACATCTATATTTCGCCAGTTAATACAGGATGTAAACAGACCCTTCACGAAGCCGTCAACCAAGCATTCTGTACATCAAACTAAGTAACTCTGCGCAAAAATTATTGCTGGGGAACGACTTATTTTTTAGGGTTGAAAAATCACGTTTTACGGGAGGACTCGATGGAAAGCACTCAAAGCATTGTGCTGATGGATAGATTGAATAGTACGGGGGTCGTGGAGGTGTTTAAAGTAAAACGCTTACATTAAAAACATGTATTAAAAAAAAAAAAACTTGTGAAGGAGTTGGAACTCTGGCCCCCAATATGTCCGTAACTAGAAGGTTCCCAGGTATGGTCTAGAACAAAAAATTGATCGCAAAGACGGGGAGAACAAGTAAATTTTGGCTTCGGGGTCTAAATACACCCTTTATGTTTAAGTCCCATGTTATAAGGGGCGAGCCTAAATTAAACTAATGATACTTTAATTTTTGACAGGTGACTCTTCATGGGACTTTTCCAAAGTGTTTTACGACAAAGACGTGAAGTTTCCAGCTGGTTCTGCGAAACAAACAGTTACTCTGCCGGTATTACATTTTTAATACTTTATCATACAGCTGTTACAATTATTATTTCCTTTATTCATCTATAAACTTATTTTAATTATTTTTAAACATTTCTTAAAAAAAACCATATAAAAAATCATTTAAAAATAAAAAAAAATAGTGATCCGCCGGTAGCGGGAGCAGGGTCCAAGCTACTGGTGGTTAGGGCTCCAGAGACAGGAACCTCCTCACAATACGAGCCGTATCGAGGAGTACTGCCTTCTGAATCAGGCCCTTGATCCAACCGTCTAAGGAGAGCCTCGAAAGATGGTCGTCGAGGCTCTCGGCTATAAGGCCATTGGCCGTCACGACGATCGGCACAATGATAGCCGAGTTCACATTCCACATGTCGACAACCTCGTGTGCCAAGTCGAGATATTTTATTTGTTTCTCTTTCTCAGCTTTCACGAGGTTCTCGTCATGCAGGATGGTAACATCGACTATCATTACGCGGCGCGCTGATCGGTCTATCACTACTATTTCAGGCTTATTGGCGACAATAGTCCTGTCAGTAATGATAGACTGATCCCAGTACAGCGTGACATGGTCTTTCTCGAGAACTGGGTCGGGCACATACTTGTAGTACGGTACCTCAGATTCCACAAGTTTATATTTCAAGACAAGTTGGTGGTAAATAATCCTGGCTACTTGGTTGTGCCCGTGCAAGTACTCGCCGTTAGCCAGACGAGAACAACCAGAAATAATATGTCTGATGGACTCACCCGGACGGTGACATGCCCGACACACGTCAACCGTCCCGTTCTTCATAATATATTTCAATTATTATTATTATGAGCCTGATGTGTCCCACTGCAGGGCAAAGGCCTCCCTTCCCTCTTTCCATTTATCTCTGTCTTTGGCTATTTGGGCCCAATCCTTTTGATAAGAGTCCAGCCGTCACGCCATCTCCTTCTGGGCCTACCGCGTCGCCGGGTTCTGTTGTTTGGAACCCAATCTGTTGTCACTTTGGCCCAATTTTGATGCGACATGCGGCACATGTGGCCTGCCCAGTTCCATTTTAATTTGGCGGCTGTGTTGCAAACGTCTGCTATTTGGGTCTTGGATCGAAGTATACTGTTCCGTATACGGTCAGAAATTTTGACTCCCAGTATACTTCGTACGGAAAAGGGAGGGAAATCCCAAAGTTGTAAAAAAAAGAAGTAATTTTAAATTACCGCGAGGGCTGGCCCGACGAGGCGCGCGAAAAGAGTACATGGAATTGAGGGAGGCCTTTGCCCAGCAATGTGACAGTACAGGCTAATAAAAAAAAAAAATCACACCGCGCCAAAACCATGAAGCACACCCGACTTTATTATTGATATACATTCTTATTTATTTCAGACTGAAAAAGGCCTCATGATCAGTTACGTATGCGTGAACTTACCAGTTGGAATCAACAAACAAACCACAAAGGCTGACTACAATCCACTGGACGCAAAACTGTCGCTAGCATTGGCGAAAGAAACCCCTAAAGACTTTACCTACCATGTACTCGCTTTACGCCACGGATATTAGTTATAGAATAGAATAGAAAAATAATTAAATATTTCAGACCGGAGTACATAGGGTTAGTAACAATGTTACTTAACTACTAGAAGTCAGTAGTAGAAATCCTTGTCTACGGTGGTCATGCTACGGGGGCTGCACGCGTAGCATGACCACCGTAAACAAGGATTTTGTTGACGGAAGAATCGACAAAATGACAGATAGTGCAAAGGAATCTGTCATTGTGTCGACACAATCTGTCATTTTGTCGATTCTTCCGTCTAAAAACCCCGTTTCTACGGTGGTCATGCTACGCGTGCTGTACGACAAAGTAGCGGCGAAGGATCAATTTTTATAAGAAGTAAGCCGGAGTAATAATTTAATCACATTAAAGATAATGTGATTATATTATTTGTCTATAGAATACTGACTGTTCCATTTTTCAAAGGGAATCCGGTAGGAATCGAGTTGTATGATACCTTTAAAATTACAATATTAAATTGCACTACTTACTACAACATTGTAAAAGCTCCAGTTGTTATTTATTTGTGAATTATATAAATATATTAATTATTTTGTTAAACATTTTTTTATGAAAGTTTCCATTTTAGTATTTACATAACGCTTGTAATCCCCGAAAGGTCAGCCAGAGGGGTACCTGATAGTGCCTCCACATTTCGCCAGTTATGTTAAGTCACTTGTAATAGGGGGCGAGCCTATTGCCATCAACCGGGCACAAAATGTGACTGCTAATGAGAAATTCTCTTTTTTTACCCGAAATAGGCCCTCGATTGGCCGCACCACTCGCCTGAATTGAACCGATAATGAGGTCTAGGGTAGAGCACGCTTACCTAGACGAAACCGATTCACTCGAAATTTGAATCGATCCAGTTTATAATGATCAGGGAACAGAAAAGCCGGCAGTGAACTCCACAGACTGGCGGTTGGCATTAATGTGGAAGCATAGCGCTTTGTTCTGGTCCCTGGAACTTCAACCATATAACGGTGACGTTTCGCCGTATTTCTGGTCGTCCGATAATAATAAAATTTAAAAAAACCCATACCTACTAGATAGTAGATACAAAACAAACACTTTTGTCAATTTTACAGGCAGATAAACTCATCATCATCATGCACAGCCCAAACTCAACCACTGCTGGGTACAGCCCCCGTAGCATGACCACCGTAGACAACGATTTCTTTGACGGAAGAATCGACAAAATGACAGATTGTGTCGACACAATGACAGATTTCTTTGCACTATCTGTCATTTTATCGATTCCTTGTCTACGGTGGTCATGCTACGGGGGCTGGCCTCTCTTTCTCTGTACCAATCTCCACGGTCCTGTGCCAGCCTCATCCAGGTTTTTCCCCCGATAGCAACTATTTCGTCTGCCCATCTCGCCGCCGGACGACCCACGTTTCTTTTGCCAGTTCTTGGACGCCATTCGGTGACAGCCTTAGTCCACCTGTTATCACTGTGCCTTGTTGCGTTTGAGTTGAGTTTGAGTTCCATAACGCGATTTCCAATATCGAAAACCTTTGTGCGTTTTCGGATTTCGACGTTAGGAACTCGATCTAGCAGCTTTATGCCGAACAGATCAACTAATTGACTAAATACTTAAAGTTAATTAAATGACGAAAAGATAAGAGAAATAAATAAATGTCAGATTCAATCAATTAATGTCAAAGTCAATTGTATGATCCCTTGCTAGACTATACATTACTTTTAGATGATTGGTGATTGGAATGAAAGAAGGTAAAGTATTTTAAAACCCTACTGTACTGTCCGAAAGATACTAAAGGTAAAATGAGCAAAATGGACTGATGGTGTAGAAATGAAGTGAGTGACGCGGCCCTTGTTGGCTGGACGAGAACGCCTGGGTGACTTGATAGCTCAACGCGAAATGAATATGGCGTGTAAACAGCTGAATTGCAAAATGTTCGGTTGCACCGTACACAATGTCTGACAAAAATAATTGAATAGATATACAACATTAGTTTTAGTATATGCGAAACCTGGAACACCTGTCGAGTATTTTTATATGAAGAATCTATGTCCAAAATTTCAAAACTGTATCATGAAAAATCACAAAGTTATAAGTTTATTCTGTTACCTAGTTGTCCGCACAAAAACGTGGTCACCACGCGGTTCACCCACGCGCTCGCCTCCAGCGTCGCCTTGAGCTCATTGATAAACATAATTTGGCAGTAGGTACTTAAATTATTGCGATAGGTACTTAATGTCGCTCGGTGTGCAACTTTTTGGGACAAAATATAACATGGTTTAAAAATTATTGGAATCGATTCAGTTACTTATTCTGAACAAACTATATTCGGGTTTCGCATATACTAAAAATAATGTTGTATATAGGGGATAGCTCCTTAAAATTAAAAAAAAGAAAAATGAAACAAAAATATTCTTTGTTTAAAAATACTCTTTATTTTATACAAATGTTTCATCCATATTTAACTTTCTTTTTTTAATAAATCTCTTCTTGTTTTTTTATTATACTCCTTAGTACAAACATACATACACTCACGACGTTTTTTTTCCTATAGGGCAGGCAGAAACCATAGCTTATTTGCAAGAAAAGGGTTTTGACAATTTTGTTGTAACTGAAGACGAACATTTTATACATTCAAGATTATTTTAAGCACTTTTTGAGGTATTTATACCTCGCGTTAACTGATCCTACTGTTTTATATTTCATTTCATCATAACATCACGCCTGTAATCCGCAAAGGGTGGGCCCACATTTCCCCAGTTATGTTTAATTCCTATGTAATAGGGGTAAGTCTATTGCCATTAACCAGGCATAATCCAGACTCCAGCCTGTTAATCAGAAATTCCTGGTGGAAAAACCCAATAACACCTTGCCCGACCCAGGAATCGAACCTCAGCCGTCATGCTCAACAGTAGCACTGGCGACCACTACACCAACGAGGCAGATTATTTGATCAGTAATACATGACATACAATTCTGCTTCAAACAAGCTTATTCGATAAACACACTTCCCACATCATATTATATAAAATATTCAAAGTAATTTAACATAAATTAAATATAATTTCACTTAAAATAGGAATGAGAACTTATAAATGTTTTAAAGCACCACATATGACTTAAGTACTATATTTACAATCGCAGAGTGTCAAGATATAGCGGCAGAATTATGTTTATTTCAGGTGGAAGCAAAATGGTAGACTGCGAAATTAAATTTTCTTATGTTTTTTTGCAATTTGCATTTCAGTGTCAGGCTGTAGCCTGATGTAAATTGCAATTGTTGAACAAAATATGATTTGTAAATGTAAATTGCAATTGTTGAACAAAATATGATTTGTAAATGTAAATTGCAATTGTTGAACAAAATATGATTTGTAAATGTAAATTGCAATTGTTGAACAAAATATGATTTGTAAATGTAAATTGCAATTGTTGAACAAAATATGATTTGTAAATGTACATTTCAATTGTTGAACAAAATATGATTTGTAAATGTAAATTGCAATTGTTGAACAAAATATGATTTGTAAATGTAAACTGCAATTGTTGAGCAAAATATGATTTGTTAATATAAATTGTAATTGTTGAACAAAATATGATTTGTAAATGTAAATTGCAATTGTTGAACAAAATATGATTTGTAAATGTAAATTACAATTGTTGGACAAAATATGATTTGTAAATGTAAATTGCAATTGTTGAACAAAATATGATTTGTAAATGTAAATTGCAATTGTTGAACAAACTATGATTTGTAAATGTAAATTGCAATTAATGAACAAACTATGATTTGTAAATGTAAATTGCAATTGTTGAACAAACTATGATTTGTAAATGTAAATTGCAATTAATGAACAAACTATGATTTGTAAATGTAAATTGCAATTGTTGAACAAAATATGATTTGTAAATGTAAACTGCAATTGTTGAGCAAAATATGATTTGTTAATATAAATTGTAATTGTTAAACAAAATATGATTTGTAAATGTAAATTGCAATTGTTGAACAAAATATGATTTGCGGCCATAATACCCATGTATTTGCAGAGTTATAATCATTAAAATCATCAATACAACCCTCTAAGTTCATTTAATCCCATTTAATGACTATTTCATGAAAAAATCATTCAATGGGATTATATGAACTTATTGTTGTGTTGATGATTGAATTTCACGGGCTACTGTAACGCTTCCACATTAAATACTTGATGCGCCCCTAAAGGTAACCTGTCACGGTTCAGTTGTGACTTTAAATTTGATTGGGTCAAACAACAAATATTTTTTTAAATACATGTGACATCTACCAACCCGCACTGGGCCCGCGTGGTGGATTATAACCCATTCCCTCTCATAGAGAGGAGACCTGTGTCCCAGGTGTGGGAATTATATACGCTGATTATGCGAATGTTTACTTACTTAAAATGAATCAATGTGTTGTCGTTACTGTAACTAATTTCGTTTAATTTAATTACATACTTCTTAGCGTATCGATGGCAATCTAAATTGTGTCAGCCCAAAACTGAGCTACTAGTTTGGCGCTTTCGGTAGCGTCTATCAGTTCCTGTAGTGAACAAACAACAGGACACGCAGGACACGATATTAAGTGCCCCATCGTTTGTAGAAAAGCACCACATTTACACTCCAGGGCAGGTTTATGTACGCTGTATGAAAACTTTAAAATATTCATGAAATTGTTGAAGAGTATTCTGCTATTTTATGATAAAAACCACAGATATAGATAGACCTAGATAACGCGAGAGCAACTACTTCGCGTGCCATATTATTATGTAGCTTACGTACAAAAATCGTAAGTGGCCAATTTCGAACTCAGTCTGAATCGGAGCATAGCGCTAGTCGGACGTCAGTGGGCGTCATGGCGGGGGGTAGGACGAGGGGGGCGCCGTCCGCGGCGGCGTCTTTGAATCGATTTGATTTTCCCACTAAATAGTGCTTGTGACGTCATAATAGGTAGTCAAAAAATGGCACGTTTGGTTTCATACAGATCGTGATACTTGAGTTATCTAGGTCTATCTATATCTGTGATAAAAACTCTATCAGGGCGCATTACAAGGTCTAAACTAAATTCTGCGCTAAAACTCCTGCATTTATTCAAGTTACAAAATATAAGTAAATCTTAAAATGTTATTTGCTGATCTACTAACGAAAATAAAAAAAATACAGTAACTGGGTATCAAGTACTCGTTAACTGTTACATTTTAAAATACAGGGTGTTAACGGACCCTTCACGAAACCGTCAACCAAGCATTCTGTACATCAAACTAAGTAACTACGCAAAAATTATTGCTGGGAAATGACTATTTTTGGGGGTGAAAAATCACGTTTTACGGTAGAACTCAATGTAACGCACTCAAGACATTGAGCTGATTGAAGCATTGAATAGTACGGAGGTCATGGAGGTATTTAAAGTAAAGTTATAACATTGAAAATTTGTATTAAATAAAAAAAACTTGTGTAAAAGTTGGAACTTTGACCCCCAATATCTCCGTAACTACTAGAGGTTCCCAGGTATGGTCTAGAACAAAAAAATGATCGCAATGACGGGGAGAACAAGTGCCTTTCGGGATCATTAAAGGTATATTTACACCCATTATTTTTATTAGTACACCAGCAAAACTAAAAGATTATTTTGACTCATTAAAAATAAGTATAGTAATTTTAAAAAAGAAATAATTTAAATTATGGCATTTAAGTTCAAGTTAAGTAATATTAAAGGTTTTTTTTTTAAGTATATTCTTCTTAAATGACTATTTACAAATCCTTGGTCCAGAAGAGTGGATTACCAATTTAAGTATTTTTGTATTGATACAAACTTTTATAGTAAAGACATATTAACAATATGTAAAGAAGCCAGCACATCAAGCTACCCAGAACTGACAAATTTTCCCAATCAACTTTGAACCTAATGCTCTAGCGATAAAGTTGAAAATCTATTGAAGAAATTTGACAGATTGAAGTACCTTAAGGTGCTCACGTCTGAACAGGGTCAAATTTAATTAACAAGGGAAACTCAACAGATATTATAGGTATCTATATTTTTAAAAGAAAAAGAAAATGGTCTTTTATTTTATATAGGGGTCAACGACCACTGGGGGATACCATGACATCTTAAAGCAAGAGTAATTCCAATGTGGGAAAGAGACAGAGCTATACAGGTCGTCTAGCGCCATCTCTTTCCCACACTGGAATTACTCCTGCTTCAAGACGTCATGGTAGGCCACTAGGGCTGTTACTATGACGTCTTAAAGCAGGAGTAATTCTAGTGTGGGAAAGAGACAGAGCTATACAAGTCGTCTAGCGCCATCTCTTTCTCACACTGGAATTACTCCTGCTTCAAGACGTCATGGTAGGCCACCAGGGGGGTTTTCATCGTGGAGTTCCGTTAGCTTTTTTTAATGAACTTTGTTTGAAGAGCTTAGCTTCCCAACTTGATTAAAAAGCGAGACAATTTCCATCAAAAACAAAGATTTGTACCAATACAACATAAGAGACAGACACGTAATGTTTATTACGTAAGTAAAATAAAACCAAAGATTTAAATCGTTAGATGCCCCACACCGTATTTAGGTCGTTCGAAAAAGTATTCACACGAAACGATAGATAAAAAGAGTTTTTCAAGACTTACAAACAAATGGGAATATTCTCATTTGTCATTCCAAAATGTTCATCCCGAATATTTTCGATTTTGACACACGAATGCTACTTGACAAGCGGGCGTATGACACTAGACAGACCGATTATTAAGTAGTAACAAGTATTGCATTACAATTTTCTTCGTCTTGTCTCGTCTATCGCTGGTAAATAATTGAATGTCTTCGGATAGATACGATTGTCAGTAAAAGTGAGCGAGACTATTCCAATGTCATTGCCAACAAATTTTATTTTTATTTTAAAGGCAGTCGAACGATTTAAATTTTTAGAAGGAAAGTATACAATATATTTCTTACAGACCATAATTTTACACGCCAATACAAATCGTAGCTTACAAAATTAATTAATTGTAATACATAATAGCACATTCACTTTGATTCAAACACACAAAGTCACTATCACACAATGGTAAATTTTATACAGTTCAGAAATGTCAGAGTATAGTCTATTCACAGATAGTTTACCTCTGATTTAACATTACTGTCAAAATTAGCAATCTTTATCTCCGTTAGTATAATGTTGCTATTGGAATATTGCTGAAGTAAAATATCTGTTGAAGGACTGTAGCAAGCCGACCTGATCCGGTGACCTAGGGCCTAAAAAAAAGACTAGATTGAGGTCAAGAGTATAAAAAGAAAAAGTGTTTTTTTTATACTCTTGACCTCAATCTAGTCCTGAGGACAGAGATGAGGTCGACGATGGAACAAGCTAACCCAAAAGAAGCCTATTAACTCGCGACTTAAATAGATTGGGGTCATATCAACTTGGGAACACCGACGCAGGCAGGGAATAAATTCCACTCCTTGGCTGTACACTTCAACCAACTTATATGTACAGGAAGCAAAACACAGAACCAAAATAAATGTACCAAGTTTGACATATCACTGCATTTTTTCTTGACAAGTAGCGCCACCTTGAACTGCACGCTTAAAGTGGTTATACTGTAAGCCGCTTTCGAAGCGTTACGGATTTCTACAGCGGCTGTCAACAGTATTGACATGTTTTCATGTGTCAGTGTCATACATCTTTGATTGACTTTTTTATCATCTTGTCACTTTGTCCAGGCCATTTTCTCTCATTCATATTGATTTCATTACTTCTAAAAGTCACTGGACCAAATCAAGCTAGCTTCTTACAATAAAATTATACTATTTACATTTGACAAATGACAGGAAGCCATTTTGTTTTATTCGATATTTCTTACAAAAACTACGTATTGATTTCAATACAGAATTCAAATTACGGTACCTACAATCTTTGTATTTCATACAGATACATCGCAGTCATAATAAAAAATAAAAAAATTCTTGAAGTTAAATCTCAATTTTTATCCTACCATCTTTCTTTTGATCTTAAGGCCCGATTGCACCGCAAATCTAACGTTTAACTTAAAGCGCAGGTCACATCGCTAGCTAACAAGCGAGCGAGGCGGGGGAAGCTCTTTTCATACTTCACTTCGGCTCTTTCGCCGTTTGCGCTGTGAACCAAAGTATGAAAGGATGCCTGGCCCGTCTCGCTCGCTAGCTGGCGGTGTGGCCTGCGGTTAACATACCTATTGTTTTTTTTTTAATAAAGAATTATAAACTTTTTCGTCTCGTTCGAGCGATTGATAGAAAAAAAAGACATTTTAAATTCGTTTAGCATAAAACGTATTTAGTGATTTGTGATACAAACTGGCCTAAATTGCATTCGAAACTGAAAAAAATACGACCTTTAACTCAGACGCAAGCGCAACTGAATTTTTAGCCACTTAAAAGTTTAATGAATGTCAACTTTGTCTCTTTTTAGCGACAGGAAGACTTAAAAGCGTCCCAACTTCGGTGGCGTTCAAGTATTCTAAATTTTTGTCAATAAACAGAAATATGTAACTAAATAGATAAACCGTTTCATTTCTGCATGACGTTGAATATCAACAAGATGGCGGCTATCAAAATGGCGGGAGCTGTCAAAGTTACAGCTGAGCACGTTAGAGCATCGTTGGGATATAAATTCGGTGGTAAAGGCTCTTCTCCGCCTTTACAGTATTCGTTTCTCGACTGTGGGGACAAAAATAATATATTATTAATGATGAGCATAGCATTTTGATGATGACCATAGTTTTTTATTTTTATTTTAGTCTTTTCTGTCTCGCTATTATGCAAAGGCTTCCCACAGACATTTCCAATTTCTTTTGTGAAATGTGACTGAAGACGGGTGTCATTCAGTAATTTTAACAAAGCATTAAATTAGATGGTTCTTGATATAGCATCGAAAGAAAAAAAAAGGTATGCCAAAAAACAGGTAACTGTCATGTCCTAGAACCTAAAATTCGAAGACATGTGCCATCCTCCAACCAGCACAGGGCTCTCGTGGTGGATCACGGCCCACTCCCTCGGCCCTGGTTTCTTTGGCGTAGCCTAGGCCACAATTCAGTCAAAACTTTACTCCATCGACCATCTCCGGGTCTACTCAGATTGTAATGTTGTTGTTGTTGTCGTTGTGTTCGTTGGTTGTATTGTTTGTTGTATTGTGTGTTGGTTGTTGTGTTGTGTTGTGATTGTTGTTGTTGTGATTGTTGGTTGTACTGTTTGTTGTATTGTGTGTTGGTTGTTGTATTGTTGTGCTGTGTTGTGTTTGTTGGTTGTATTGTTTGTTGTATTGTTTGTTGTATTGTGTGTTGGTTGTTGTGTTGTGTTTGTTGTTGTTGTGATTGTTGGTTGTACTGTTTGTTGTATTGTGTGTTGGTTGTTGTATTGTTGTGTTGTGTATTGGTTGTGTTGTGATTGTTGTTGTTGTCGTTATGTTCTTGTTGTGTTGATTGTGGTTGTTGTTGTGATTGTTGAATGTCACTTACCGCAAACTCCTCCCCACACAGTTCTCTGCAAGGAGGACAGACTACGCCGCCTTTGTGGAGCCACCCTCGCTTGATTATCCTTATTTGTAGCACTTGACTCGCGTGGAAGCAGGTGTACGAATAGTTGCCGACCTGTAACATAGGATAATAATTATTTTTAACTAGCGTTTGTCCGCGACTTCACCCGCGCAAATTTAGAATTTGACAAATTCGGGTTGTAGTCATATAATATTTTAGCAATCGCATGTATATATGTTTGTATTTACATATGTTCCTTCGTAGCGCCTAAACTATTCATCCGATTTTGATGAATAAGGTGTCAATCGATTCGTTAATAAGGCCCGGGTAACATAGGCTACATTTTAACCGACTGCAGCAATAGGAGGAGTCGATTTTACCTTGTAAACCTCCGCATTTAATTAGAGCGTGATTTTTCAGTAGTCGGGTATTTTAGTTGTAGTATACCACAAAAAATCTTGTTAAGCCGTGTATTTTATTTTAAAACCTGATTAGCTGGTAGGTAGAGCAAAAAATATTAAACTTAAAAAATGGTTAAGTACTAGTAATATCCACTTCATGTGGTCTCTATTTGCATGTGAACTTAGTTTTGGTGATTATGTGTTTTACTTACCACAATGTGTAGTCGACCACTTTCACATTTATATTTATAGCAACCAGAACCCCAGTGTTGCCATTCTCTAATCTGAAACAAAAAAATACACGAAATTAGTAATGCTGACAATATACGGTTCAACCAAACTGATACACTTTGGTTGGATGGTTTATAAAGAAATAATCAGTACTATTACAAAAAACTATGTCCCATGTTTTTATTTTGTTTTTTTTTTCATGGGCAAAATGTACTTCATATTACGACTGATCGTTCGTAAAAATTTAGAGTTTTTTTATTTATTATATTTATTTAGTACAACATAGACCCTATAATAATATAATCTATGGCACGTAATTAAAAAAAAAAAAATTACCTGTCTACACGATTTCTGTTCCCATACTCTGTCGCTGTGGTCGAAACATTTTGAGTGTGCACCATAGTTCTCTAAAGCGAAGTTCACATCAGTTTCTGTAAAAAAAAAACATTAATTTTAAAATTAAAAAAGATACAGTTCATGAAAAAGTCTTGTTACGCACATTGTGTTGTTTGCGTTTGCTACGGCAAAGCTCACTTATAGACAATTTGGAAAAAAAACTTGAATAACGCAAAAACTGCTAAACAGATTTTGACGAAATTTTGCACAAATATAGAACGTATCCTAAATTAAAATATAGACTTGTTTCTACCTCAATACAAACAGTAGTTTCTTTAGAAAACCGGAAAAAAAAATAGTAACAAAAATATAATTGTCAAAATTCCGTACTAGGAGTGTTTTCCTCATAAGAACAGCGGCTGCCTCTGACGAGCACACTCTTGTGTCTCCACGTGAACTCCTGGAGGTAAGGGCAGTAGTCTGCCAGGGACACTGAGCCCCCGTAGTGGGCTTCTTCGCCGGGAGCCACGTTGGGTAGGGTGTCGAAGTGCTGGAAGACATATAAAGGTTTTAAAAAACACTGATACTTCAGACAAAGATTTAAATAGATGTGCCATGACAATGCTACCGTTTTTAACCCTGACCAAAAAAAAACCTGCGTGTAACGAGTTCTCCTTCCCGCACTGAAATAAAATTATGGTAATACGACTTTTAGAAGTAATCGGTTTAATTCAAGCTTAGTCTACCGGCTTTTTCCCGAATATACAGGGTGGAAGGCACACCGACGCGAAAACGGTTACCACGTATTTAGTACATCATTCTGAGCTGTTCCATACATTTTGACCCTGTAGATATTTCACTTTTGTAGGAAACAGCTGTTTTTTTTAATAACCGATGAAAAAATTCTATGTGGGGGCTCAGAATGATGTACTGAATACGTGGTAACCGTTTTCGCGTCGGTTTCCTTTCCACCCGTATACCTCCATAATTTATTAGAATTTGCCGCCCAGCCATGTCGAATGCGGGGTGCATTCATCCAAACTAATATTATAAATGCGAAAGTAACTCTGTCTGTCTATATACTGTCTGTATACACGTGGGCATTTGTTACTGCAGTTCTCGACACCATAACAACCTCGCCTGCGGCTGGGTTGTGTATTCCGCCTTGAATGCAACAACAAAATTCCCCCACTTATATCAAAATTAACGAATCGATAGAATTTTATATTTTATTTATTTGAAATAAATTAAATATAAAAGAATTATATCGATTTGTATTCTAAAAAATCTCAACCAAAAAAAAAAAGTTGCTAAGGAAATGCAAAGGTTGCAATGCTAAGGTGGGTCAGCTAATCGCTATGACTCACTGAAATCTTGCTTGTGTAGTCTACTGTGTGTATATGTTACGACTAAACGCCGAAGTAAGGTTACACCTAGTTCTAGCCGGCTAAACCTAGGTGCGGCCGGTAACAGTTGTGTATCCTTTTTATTGCTAGGACACACCGACAAAATGGGTTAGGTTAGAACTATGACAAAACGCGCGCGAGCCGAGCGAGCGCAACGAGCGCTGCCGCGGCAGCGGCCGGCGAGCACTACATCCAAATTGGTTGCATGTTCTAACCGAAGATAAGTAGGGTACATCTAAGTTTAACCGGTATCACCTAGTTGTACCCGGCTAAAACTAGGTGTAGCCGCACTTCGGCTTTTAGCCATCACATACATAAATAGTAAAATAAAGTTTCCAGACTCACCTGATAAGCCCTAGGCAGTATGGTGTCATGTCTTATCAGGTTGCACAGCACAACCGCGTTCCGTCGCGGAGAACATTCCGTTCTCAATGGGTTGCCTTTTATTCTCTCGCAGAATGGCGCTGGGTTCTTACGCCTGTTGGGAGAAGATTTATTTAGTACACTGGCATTAGAGAAATTTAAAAAAAGCAACCCCACAAACAAAGATACAAGGATACAGTGCTGCATGGATGTTTTAGCGCGTGGCTATAATCAGACAAACGACGCCATTTTGTTTTTTTTTTCAATACCATTTTAGTGAAGGAAAACATCGTGAGGAAACCGGCATGTCCTAGAGCCAAGAATTCGAAGACATGTGACATCTACCAACCTGCACTGGACCTGCGTGGTGGCCCATTCCCTCTAATAGAGAGGAGGCCGTGTGTCCCAGCAGTGGGAACATTATAGGCTGATTATGCTTATGCTTACTATTTTAGTGTTTGCTTGACAGGGCTCAGCAGGGCGCTGTTAGTAAACATTTGTAATTTTTTCAGTGAAAATAGTATTGAAAAAACAAGATGGCGGAGTGAGTTCCGATATTGGTGACTCGCCAAAAGATCCTTGTAAAACTATACATATATATAAGGTTCTATGTTTGGCTGTTGTTGTCTTTGGTTGACCAACAAAACTGCGACGATGAATTTTGACCAAAGTTTTGACAGAAGATTGAACAACAGAACAGAATGATATTTAAAGTATTTTTACAGTAATTTTTTTTGGTCCTAATAATGAAATACTTATACAAGGTGTAAGGGCAAGCCTTCCGCAAACTGACAGGGTGCATTTAGCTGCTTGTTTTGAATCAGGGATGTTATGGAGCTCCGTAACCGAAACTATCGGATATCCGAAATAAAAATATATCCGTAACCGTATCCGTTTCACAAGTTTCGGATAGTTTTGTATAAGGGCGGAGTCTTAATACAACGACATGTTTCGACAGGTTTTTGTTTCACCGCTCGCGCGCCACGTGAATCTTGCAGTTTGTTTGTTATTTCTGATTTTAATACCAAATGATAACCTAGACTAGATAAAACCTATAAATAAAACCAAATTATTACATACTATTTGTGTATATATTTTACTTCAATCTAATATCCGTAACCGAAACTATCCGAAACTAACGGATAATCCGAAATAATTAAATATCCGTAACCGTATCCGAAATCGATATAATTTTATTCCTATATCCATATCCGTATCCAGATCCGAAATATCATATCCATAACATCTCTGTTTTGAATCATATTCCACCGGAATTTTTCTCTGAAAAAAATTCATTTTTTTATCGTTTTTCAGTTATTATTCCATAATTTCAATGTAAAATTACATTCTCTGCACTCCATTTATGTTAACAATACGGCTAAAATAAAATAAAAAACAACAATGGATGTTGAAATAATCTACTAACGAACGACACGTGAAATCAACTGTTCACTTCCTGCCTAGCTATAGAGTTCATCGAACTCGTCGTCGCGCTTGCCGTTCGCTACGTGCGTTTTGCCACGGTAACAATACATTGCGTATGAGGAAATAAAACAAATCAAATTTATTGGATTCCCATAACGTTTCTGAAATAATTTCTTGTACCGGTCATCTTAGTATGATATACTGAATTCACCCCATCAGTTTGTGGAGGGCTGTCCTTTACACCCTGTATTGAATACATAACGTTGTCTATGCCATAACTAACAAATACTCACTCTTTATAAGCTGTCCCATTAGTAATGCTTGTAAAATTCAAAGAAAATGTTAGTTTAAGAAAAAGTAATAAAATATTGAAAAATACAATTTCTGAACGAAACAAATACCTATGTATAGACGCCAGCGCATCAAGCTACCCAAACTGTCAAATTTTCCCAATCAAACTTGAATCTAATGATTCACTACATAGTATAAAACAAAGTCGCTTCCCGCTGTCTGTCCCTATGTATGCTTAGATCTTTAAAACTTCGCAACGGATTTTGATGCGGTTTTTTTTAATAGATAGAGTGATTCAAGAGGAAGGTTTATATGTATATATATTGCACCCGTGCGAAGCCGGGGAGAAATTTGACAGATTTTAGTAGCTTGATGTGCTGATGTCTATACATTTACACACCCCAAACTAGGTTAATAGAGACCAAATCATTTAAATTAAAACCCAAAAACTTCAAAAAACACAATTATTATTGTAAAAACAAATATTTTTTAACACAAAGGTTTTTAATATCATTAAGAATTTCTCAATAGCACGCACACTGTGTCTGGTTTTTCCTAATGTAAAACAAAATTTAATGGGCAGACGATATAGTTGCCATCGGGGGAAAAACCTGGATGAGACTGGCACAGGACCCAGCGGTGGGGGAGTTCGGGCTGTGGATGATGATGCTGATGATGAAAACAAAATGTAGACTACAATTAAATCACTAAAGTTGAAAATATTATTCTCCTTCTAGGGTGCTCCTGGCTACATTATTAATAAATAATTTAATAGTCGCAAGCCGTTGTTCCCGGCTGTCATTTGTAGATTTTTGACAGCCGTTACAGCTAGTTAGTGGCCCGAAAATATGACAACCAATCAACAAGGGGTATCGTGTTATACAGTTACTGGATTTTAAAGTCCAGATAAGCAGTCGCTCCATGTAAAATACTGGTATTCAGCTGCATCCAGTTAGACTGGAAGCCGACGTCAACATGATTGTGAAAAGGCAGGTGCTGATTTTGTACTTTACAAGGCTCCAAGCCATGAATGGATACTGAACTCTGGGCGGAGCGGAAGGAAGTGTCAGACTTGTACTGACTAAAATCCATCCATGTTCTTTCTTTGCCCTTTGTGTTCCAGGGCCGCGGTATCTCTTTCGAACAGTCCCGCAACCCTGGCAGGCATCGGCCCGTGCGGACCCCTACGTGATTGCTGACATCTCTTTGAGGCACGCGTGGAACACGAACGCGCCGTCGACACGCCCTGTCGTCATAAAACGGCCAGACGGTGAGCTAGCCCATAACTCGCCGTCCACAGGCCCGCGCCTACGGTGGCCGGGGGCCACCACGTGACCCCCGACGCCCAGGGCGTCTCCCGCGGCGGCTGGGACGTGAGGCTCTTTCCCTCTCACGTCCCGCCACCTCCTTCACTAGCATGACTGCTTCGCAGAAGGAGGTGACGGCTTCCCATTCCCTCTCGCTCCGGACCATGGCTTGAACCACTCCCGGGAAGCGTAAGCACCCTGGATTTTCCACCAGAGATGTGCTAGGCTGCTAACTTGACTTAACTTACTTTACTTTAAATACCTACCTGGTGGTCTACCAGACGTCTTAAAGCAGGAGTCATTAAAGTGTGGGAAAGAGATGGCGTTAGACGACCTGTATAGCTCTGTCTCTTTCCCACACTGAAATTACTCCGCATCCATCAGCACAATATTTTGAGCGTGTTAAATGCAACATTTAAACGTCATTTCCCAGCAATATTTTTTGCGTAAAGTTACTTAGTTTGATGTACAGAATGCTTGGTTGACGGCTATGTGAAGGGTCTGTTTACACCTTGTATAAATATACTTACATTTAAATGTTCTTCGGGAACCCTGACTTCTCCACACATAGTTTCAACGTTGCACTGATCTATGCAGTGTGTTCTTCCGTCTCTAACGAAGACTTGACGAGTTGGACATTTTCTGTAACAAAATAAAAAAGGAATTAATAAAAATAGCAGTAGGAGCAATGATATTATAAAGAAAGATACGCTACGTTCATACTGAGCAACGTTCAAATAAAGGGTGTAAATAGACCCTTAACGAAGCCGAAAGGCACTTGTTCCCCGTCATTGCGATCATTTTTTTCTTCTGGACCATACCTGGGAACCTTTTAGTTACGGAGATATTGGAGGTCAAAGTTCCAACTTTTGTCACAAGTTTTTTTTTTAATACTAGTTTTTAAGGTTATAACTTTACTTTAAATACCTCCATGACCCCCGTACTATTCAATACAGCCATCAGCACAATGTTTTGAGTGTGTTACATTGAGTTTTACCGTAAAACGTGATATTTCACCCCAAAAAAAAAAACATTTTCCAGCAATAATTTTTGCGTAGGGTTACTTAGTTTGATGTACATAATGCTATAGTTGCATTGTTACGACTGTGATAGATAATACGGAACGTATGATACAGAAAAAGATAGCTATTGCGCTTGAAGTGCTTAAATTACGACAATTGTCTGAATTTGTCTGCAACAGTTTGCTCTACAATTTACTTCTTTTTAGTGACTGGATAAAATACTAGTATTCAGTTGCATCTGGGTAGACTAGGGTGGGGAAGATACCCCTAAAGTGGAGTTGGGCAGGACTTCTGACTACTCGCGAGGATGGTTGTGGCGTAAGGTTTTGACCGCATGGTAGCCAAGGTTGGGCCTAAGAAACCAAGGCCATCCAAAAGCGCGTTGCGTTGATGATATCGTAAAAATCGCGGAAAACAGATGGATAAAAAGTAAAAAATCCTCCTCCTTTTTTAGAAATCGGATAAAAAGACTCGACAGCCCCCGTAGAATGACCACCGTAGACAAGGATTTATAGATAGTGCAAAGAAATCTGTCATTGTGTCGACACAATCTGTCATTTTGTCGATTCTTCCGTCCAAGAAATCCTTGTCTACGGTGGTCATGTTACGGGGGCAGGATTTACATAAACTTTTCCATAGTTTATGTCATTTTAATATATTTTTCCCTTTTTCATCACGTTATCGCTGGTAGGATGTTATTTTGAGTAGGCCCCATAAGTGGTATGGTTTCCTCTATTTGTACGATGTTTATTGCCACGCAAATTCTGACATTTAATGAATGATATCCGATAACTGCTATCTGAGATATCTTATCATAATTATCGGAATACAAAACATACGGCTTTATCTATGGTGAATAAAAAGCATAGGTACCTACATCATAGAGTTTATCTTTATAATAGGTACTATTTAAATTTTTCCTCGTATTAAGGACTAGTACACCGGAAACGGAGGAATTCCAAATATTTACTACCAAACAGATTATCATAATTTTGAACCGATTTCAAAAAAAGAACGAAGTTCTCAGTTCGGTTGCATTTTTTTTTATAACTTCTAGTTATAATGTAAAAATTAATTTGTGACAAAAAATGTGTTTTATATTACAATTAAAAGGGGTAAAATAAAAAACTTTCTGCAAAAAAAAAACGGACTTCCAAAAAAACACTAAAAAGTCTAAAATTACTTTACTTTCGGAAGTCAGTGGCAAAAAATCAATAAAACAAACAAAGTCACCGACTTCCTTGTAACTACACAACTTTTGCTCTATAACTTTCGGAAATTCATTACTTTTTTTTTAGTTTTACCACACAAATTGATCAGATGATCGCGTCAGTTGCTATAGAAAGTCCATTTTTTTTTGCGAATTTCAAGTACTCGTCGTACGTAGAACAAAAATAGTTGGTTCATGGTCCGAGAGACCACACGGCAGGTCTTGCGTTTTTTTCGTTACTTCTTTTATACTGTGACCCTTCCGACGTCAGTGCCACGGAAAGTAAGTTCTGTTGAACCGGCTGTCACTGGTAGATCTACAACATTATTTTTAGTATATGCGAAACCTAAATTTAAAAAAGGCTACAAGTTCGACACTGAGCGACACTAAGTACCTGTCACAATCATTTAGTTACCTACTGCCAAATTATTATTATCAATGAGCTCAAGACAATGCTGGAGGAGCGCGCTCGGCGGCGTTGCGTCGTGACCACGTTTTTGTGATTTTTCATGATACAGTTTTGAAATTTTGTACATAGATTATTTTCATAAAAATACTAGACACGTTATTACTACAGGAAACGGGATATTTACCATGTTTACTATTTTTGTTGAGTTCCCGATATTTCGGCGCTGTTGCAAGCACCATGATCACGGATAAACTGAAGTTATAAAAAAAAAAAAAAAAAATATCCCGTAAAAAAATACCCGTAAAAATATCCCGTTTCCTGTAGTAATAATGTTAGTGACCATGATAGTTTAAAATCTTATATACTAGACACGTGTTTCAGGTTTCGCATATACTAAAAGTAATGTTGTATATCAGTCGTTCCATGTTACTACAGGGTCCGTAGATAGGGATCATTTATTACATACTAGCTTATGGCCGCGGCTTCGCCCGAGTGGAGTTCGTTAATTGTCCCACGGGATCAAACCGGGATAAAATGTACCCTACGTGTTAATCCAGGTTATAAACTATCTATGTGCTAAATTTCATCCATATCCGATCAGTAGTTTTTGCGTGAAACAGTAACAAACATCCATACATTCACACAAACTTTCGCATTTATAATAATATAAATATAGTAGAACTAAAAAGTACCTATGTAATAAATAGTCCCCCATCCACGGACCGACCTCAGTAAGCGTTGATTAAACCTTGAAAGTCCCTTACAAGACTTTCATCTTCATGATGATAACGATAAAAGCTAGAATGATCAGAACACTATTGATGACGCAACCCGCAGCCTACATGACGAAGATCTTGTTAAAGCTGATAAAGGAATCAAGTATCTTGACTTTGCACTCGATTTTATTGACATTTGGGATGACGACTTAGAAGTCAATGTGCCGATAGTTGATTCAATCAATGACATAATGGCCAAGAGCCTCGACTAATACCTGTGTAGGTTTTTGGTACGAGTGCTCACAGTGGGAGCGCCAGGGAGGTCCACGAAATTCAAATTTTTTTACAGGAAATATTATCTTAAAGGAGTATTACTAAACCGTAAATATAGAAATGATGTGTTAATATGTTTGTTCCACAATGGCAACCAATAAAGTACCCCCTTTTTAATATAGGAAGGGGTCTGTCAGACTCCTACTGACTATAACCTCACGGTGTTCTTCAACTTCCTTTGGCCGGGGTGCTCAATCACTTGTGCAGTTCGCTACGCTCCCCCAGCCAGGTAATAACGTCCACCCTGAGCGGCCAGCCCTGGGTTGATACTTAATCAGGGCTGATTGCCTTGCTAACTGGCTTATTTACCATATCATGAGCTATTCTCAATAATACAACAAAAATCGTGTAGCACGATCTTCAATATTCTATGGTAAAGTCACAGCATAGGAGAGTTTTAATACAGTATATCAACTAGGAACATTAATTGATACTTGTACATATTTTTTTTACTATTATACAACATTATTTTTAGTATATGCGAAACCTCAGTATAGTTTGTTCAGAATAAGTAACTGAATCGATTCCAATAATTTTGAAACCTTGTTATATTTTGTCCCAAAAATAATTATAAAAGGTTACAAGTTGGACACCGAGCGACACTAAGTACCTATCGCAATAATTTATGTATCTACTGCCAAATTATTATTATCAATGAGCTCAAGACGACGCTGGAGGCGCGCGCTGCGTGGTGACCACAATTTTGTGCGGACAACTAGAAAACAGAACAAGCTTATAACTTTGCGATTTTTCATGATACAGTTTTGATATTTTGCACATAGATCTTCATCTTTACATAAAAATACTAGATACGTGTTTCAGGTTTTGCATATACTAAAACAAGTGTTGTAGATTTGTAATTAAATCTAGGTTTTAGTAGTCCAATCGCGCCTGAATTCTTGGCTGACATTAATTTATTGGTTCCTTGGAACATTAATGGTCCAATCACCATCCTGTCCTCATCTCGCTGCTTTAAAGGTCAGCGCAGCATGTCTTCTTCTTCCATACTTCTAAAACTCGTCATCTCAGTAGTCACCTGCTTTCTAGCCAAGTGCAAAACGATTACACGAATTCCAAGCATGCTTCAGTTAACAGGTTACTCGTGAGTAAGTTAGAACTGTCCTATTGAGACAACAGGTTATGTGTCATCCTCATTCACCTGCCCTTATCCCAAATTATTGGGGGTCGGCGCAGCATGTCTTCTTCTCCCATACTTCTCTATTACTCGTCACCTCAGCAGACAGCTCCTTTCTAGCCACCCATCAAATAGTCCATCCATCGTTTCTTTGGTCTTCCTCGACTCTTATATATAGCCATCTACATTCATACTCACCACATTTTCCTCATTCCTCCGCATCACACGCACGATAACCGATTACCTCACAACTTTTCAGTCACCGGGGCCACATTCAGACTTCCTCTTATGAACTCATTCCTTATTTATCTATGTGTTTTGTCATATAACAAAAAAAATGGATAGTTGACAACTTTAAAGCCCAGTCCACACCGCCAGCTGGAGGGCGGGTGATCGATGCGAACGAAGCCCTTTTCATTCTTCGTTCGGCTCTTTCGATGGTTCGCGGCGTGAACCAAAGAATGAAAAGAGGTGAAACGATGCGTCGTTCGCCCGCTCGCCAAACTCGCTTACACCCGCTACATTTGATTTCACAAAATGGGCTGAGTTGGTTCACTGGTTATCTGTATACTGTGGTAAAGAAAAAGATCTACACAGATAATGAAACAATGTTATTCTCTAAACATTCAACATTCGAACGGTGTCTCGTTGTGAATCCGCGATGATTTACTTTAAAAACAAATGAAATCGCTTTTGATTTGTGTGCGCTCATTAGAGGGAGGCTGCAAGTGAACTTTACAGAATAGTTTTAAGCATGTGAGTGGCAAATCTGTGAGGGGACGCCCCAAAAGAACATACACTGAAGTATTGTAAGTAAGATTCTATTCTGCCTAATAACGTTATTGCACCAGCTCTCTTTAAATCGGAACACAGTATCCGCAAACAGTGGTTCGCGGCTGCGGCCTTTTTCGAAATAATTGTACCTTTAGTATGGCTGTGGTAGCGCGTCTCCGAACGAATTCATACACAAAAAATTCTGTTTCAATTACTAATTAGTTTTTTCGAATTCATTATTAAATCGGAGAGCATTAGATACAAAAGTTTTAGGCGTTTTTGGAAACGCCAGGAGGGCAACATAATATATTGAACTTATTGGTGAGATTCTTCAGAAAGGTCCGGTGCGTAGTACTCGCAACCAGCGTGTGTGTATCACCAGATATACAGGGTGTAAACAGACCCTTCACATAGCCGTCAACCAAGCATTCTGTACATCAAACTAAGTAACTCTACGCAAAAATTATTGCTGGGTATCGACTTTTTTTTCGGGGTTAAAAATCACGTTTGTCCATCGAGTCCTACCGTAGACTCAATGTAACGCACTCAAAGCATTGTGCTGATCGATGGATTAATAGTACGGGGGTCGTGGAGGTGTGTGAAGTAAAAATCTTACATTAAAAACATGTATTAAAAAAAACTTGTGAAAAATTTGAAACTTTGACCCCCAATATCTCCGTAACTAGAAGGTTCCCAGGTATGGTCTAGAACAAAAAAATGATCGCAAAGACGGGGAGAACAAGTGCCTTTCGGTTATGTTAAGGGTCTATTTACACCCTTTATGAACGTGAGCGTGGCGAAAGGAGTATGTAAGGATCGTAGCAGGTGGCGTTCTATGGTTTTTTTCTGAACGAAAAGACGTTAATTTATGTTTGTACTAGGACATCATCATGATTCACAGTCTGAATTCACCAACTGCTGAGTATACAACATTAGTTTTAGTATATGCGAAACCTGAAACACGTGTCTAGTATTTTTATATAAAGAATCTATGTACAAAATTTCAAAACTGTATCTTGAAAAATCACAAAGTTATAAGCTTGTTCTGTTACGTGATTGTCCGCACTAAATCGTGGTCACCACGCAGCGCGCGCCTCCAGTGTCGTCTTGAGCTCATTGATAATAATAATTTGGCAGTAGGTACCTAAATCATTGCGATAGGTACTTAGTGTCGCTCGGTGTCCAACTTGTAGCCTTTTTTCAAATATTTTTGGAACAAAATATAACATGGGTTAAAAATTATTGGAATCTATTCAGTTACTTATTCTAAACAAACTATATTCAGGTTCGCATATACTAAAAATAATGTCGTAGACCTCTCTTTTCTTGTGCCAATCGCCACGGTCTTTTTTTTTCGTGTGGAAATCCTCAATTCGTGGGGCAACGAGGAGGGGTCTGTCAGACTCCTACTGACTAAACCCACACGGTGTTCGTCCTCGTCACTTCTGGCTGGGTGCGGGTACACAATTGCAGTCTCCAGAATCACCCCAGCAGTGACGGTTTGCTTGCGACAAATCTCGTCTCACTTAATGGGGAGGAGTGAGCTGGACCTCGCCCTGTCATTCCATGTGAGAGGCGCGCGGAACCCCACGGTCCTGTGGCAGTCTCAGGTTTTTCCCCCCATGGCCACAATGTCGTCGGTCTATCTCGTTTCTAGGGAGTGTTTAGTTTAAAAATCGCGGGAAACACCGCTATCTTCATTATATATGTATGTACTATGCACATTGAACTAGTGTAGATGTTATTTTTCAAAGGTAGAAACGTATTATTTCTATTTATCTTATCGCGGATGAAGATAACAAGTCATTTTGATATCAGTTATGCCTCGCCATAATGGCGGATGCGAGAAAATAAAAAATTAGTGCCGTTTATTGTGTTTTTTACGAGATATATTAGTTTTTGAACTGTGAAAAGTGTGTTACAGTGGATTGTTATATAAATAAAAGGTAAATGTGCGATTTTTTTGTAAAATTTCATGGTTTTTTTTACGTATTTTGGTGTGAAATATTAACTTAGATTGCGTCTTGTATCAATTTTGTGTAGTCGTACAAAATACGTCAAAATCGACGTAGTCATATTGGTTTTTCGACGTCACACTGTCAAATGTAAATACCAATTTGAATGAAATGGGGTTTCCAAATGACGTTTTTTTTATAGAAAAAACAAAATACGTTTATGGGTTTTTTTTCATTTTGGTGTTGTAAATTCACGAATACTTGCTTTAAAAAGATATGAATTTGCTATTATTGCGCTCACTTGAGTGAATATTTCAAGTGAACTTTACAGAATAGGACCCTATATAAAAGTATAAAACGGCGTCTGTTTGTAATTTCAAAATAACAGCTTTTTACTGAATGCATAATTATGAAAGTATATACGGTACATAATTTTTTTTCTTCCAATTTTTGTCTCTGTCTGTTTGTCCCAGCTAATCTCTGAAACTGCTTCGCCGATTTTGACACGACTTTTGCTGGCAGATAGCTGATATTATAAAGAGCAACTAAGGCTACTTTTATTTTAAAAACCCTTGAAATTGTTAACAAAATCCGATTCAAATAGGGATACGGATATCATCACTACATAGTATAAAAACAAAGTCGCTTCTCGCTGTCTGTCTGTCCATATGTATGCTTAGATCTTTAAAACTCCGCAACGGATTTTGATGCAGTTTTTTTAAAGATAGAGTGATTCAAGAGGAAGGTTTATATGTATATATTGCACCCGTGCGAAGCCGGGGCGGGCCGCTAGTTTTTATAATAATTTCACGACGAAGGTCGTGGGCTATAGCTAGTTCTTAATATTAACGGCACGGTTGGCGCAGTGGCTGAGCGATTGACTGCTGCGCTGCGTGTTGCGGGTTCGATCCCCGCACGTAACAAATATTTGTATGATCTACAGGTAGTTGTTCCGGGTCTGGCTGTTTGTGTATGTGAGTTTATATATTTGTAAACGCACCCACGATACAGGAGAAATTCCTAGTGTGGGGCAACGTTTTTATTAAAAGAAAAAAGAAATATTCTAGAACAATTTTAGTGCATTACTCAATGAATATAGATTTTTTACTAATCTGTAATCAAATCTTGTTATGAATCGATAGTGGTGAATTGATGATTAAGCATTATTTTAGATTTTTTCTTTTTTTTTTTCTTTAAAAAATAACGCTGCCCCACACTAGGAATTTCTCCTGTATCGTGGGTGCGTTTACAAACATTTCAATTCACATACACAAACAGCCAGACCTGGAACAACTAACTGTAGGCCATACAAATATTTGTTCCGTGCGGGAATCGAACCCACGACACGAAGCGTAGCAGTCAATAGCTCAGCCACTTCGCCAACCGTGCAAAATGAACAGGCTTCTATTGGGCGTGAATGCACCGAAAAAACTGGAAGTCATAGGGGCCATCCTTCAACCATGTGAGGTTTTTTAGACTTCTTTTATACCCTTTCCTCCCCCCCCTGGGTAATAGGTCGTGAGGTTTTATTGACACAGACGATGAACATCGAAATACATCTAAATCCTACATCGTGCAAGTAAAATTATCCAACACTTATGAGCGTTCATCCAAAAAGTAGGCAACGTCGCAAAAAGTTGACAAATATTTAACTGTTTTAATTAATTTGGCAATATTACTGTATGGAAATAAGAAATATGGCTAACTAGTGAACTAGAATATTAATAATGAATTGCAATTAAAACACTGAATTTGATGTTGTAACCGTTTTAGGTGTAAAAAAAGGCATTTGGAAAATTTCTAAATACTTTTTTTACATCTAAAACTAAATATTCGTAATCAATACTTTAGTTCACTAGTTCGCCATATTTCTCTAGCGTAGCTCTTAAGACTATACAACATTATTTTTAGTATATGCGAAACCTGAATATAGTTTGTTCAGAATAAGTAACTGAATCGATTTCATTAATTTTTAAACCATGTTATATTTTTTCCCAAAAATATTTATAAAGTTAAAAGTTGGACACCGAGCGACTTTGAGTACCTATCGCAATTATTTAGGTACAGACTGCCAAATTATTATTATCAATGAGCTCAAGACGACGCTGGAGGCGCACGCTGCGTGGTAACCACGATTTTGTGCGGACAACTAGGCAACAGAACAAGCAGTTTTGAAATTTTTTACATAGATTCTTAACATAAAAATACTAGACACGTTTATCAGGTTTCGCATACACTAAAACTAATGTTGTATAAAGGGTGTGAGAGACACCGACGCGAAAACTTTTCAAAACAACTATCATAATTCAATTTAATGAATCTGAATGTATTTTTAACATTATTAACCAAAAGTTGCTTAAACACTTAGTTCCAGTTAAAGCTTGCTTGTAAAATCACAAAGTTATAAGCTTGTTTTGTTACCTAATTGTCCGCACAAAAACGCGGTCACCACGCCGCGCGCGCCTCCAGCTTCGTCTTGAGCTCATTGATAATAATAATTTGTCAGTAGGTACCTAAATTATTGCGATAGGTACTTATTCTGAACAAACTATATTCAGGTTTCGCATATACTAAAAATAATGTTGTATTTTAAAGCTATTTTCGACGTTGTAAACTTTCAGAATACATTTTCTTACTTAAGGCTGGCTCAAAAACCAAATACCTTTAGGTACTTAGTAGGATAAAAAAATCTATGAAGGTTGATAACGATTTCTAAAAATAAGTTTTGTTTTGATATAACACATATTCTGCATGAGTCATACTTCCATTTTTGGTAAATTATCCTTATTGTGACAATAATAACTTATCTATGATCCCAACAATGAGATTAGTAACTAGATTTAAGTGGAGGTAACTAATAAATATCAAACAAAATAAATAGATTGATTAGTACTGTGGTTGTCAAAGTCATGTGAAAGTAAGTTTGTTTGTTACCTTTTCACGCCTAAACCACTGAACCGATCATCCTGAAATTTTGCATATACGTTGTCAGATGTGCAGAAACGGACATAGGGTACCTTTCATCCCGAAAAAAAGTACTGTTCCCGAGGAAAACAACAATAACGTTCTTATGATAATAGATGGCGCCACTTGTCTTTCAAATCATGATTGAATTTTATTATTACAAGCAGATTACACGAAGTTGCGGGCAAAAGCTAGTTAGAGATATGTAGAATATCATTTTTTTAGTGCACTGTTTCGACACCTTCTGATAAAACATTTTGAACTGACTTCTAAATAAGGAGGTAGAGGTTGGTGGAATGTATTCGACCAGTATTTTTCACGTATGTACACCGATTTATCCTTGACTGCTGGTCAGATTTAAGTGTCTTGGATTAAAACCCGAGACCTATGACTTGGCAGGCCGACGGTCACACTACTAGACTATCACTGCTGCACGCGTAGCATGACCACCGTAAAAACGGGTTTTTTAGACGGAAGAATCGACAAAATGACAGATTGTGTCGACACAATGATAGATTTCTTTTCACTATCTACAACATTAGTTTTAGTATATGCGAAACCTGATACACGTGTCTAGTATTTTTATGTAAAGAATCTATGTACAAAATTTCAAAACTGTATCATGAAAAATCTCAAAGTTATAAGCTTGTTGCTTGCACCACGCAGCGCGCGCCTCCAGCGTCGTCTTGAGCTCATTGATAATAATAATTTGGCAGTAGGTACCTAAATTATTTTGGCAGTAGGTACCTAAATTATTGCGATAGATACTCAAAGTCGCTCGGTGTCCAATTTTAACTTTTTTAAATATTTTTGGGAAAAAATATAACATGGTTTAAAAATTATTGGAATCGATTCAGTTACTTACTCTGAACAAACTATATTCAGGTTTCGCATATACTAAAAATAATGTTGTATATTTTGTCGATTCTTCCGTCAACAAAATCCTTGTCTACGGTGGTCATGCTACGCGTGCAGCACACCCTTTGGTAAGACTGGTTTTCAGTTGCCAGATAATCTACAGAAAAACTAACATATGATTTGACAGCAGACTTAGCGAGGGGGTAAACCCTTTGACTCATCGATATTCGATAATCTTAAAACTTCATATCATATTTTCTACTCTATGAATAGATCCGTGCCTGAGTCACTGGCTGACTGATTCTCTATCAGACTGAGTGACAAAACATATCGTCGGGGATAGTGTTAATCCACGAATCTACCATACGTAAAGTGCGAGTGTCTGCACTACGTGTAGGTTTACAGGGGAAGTTTAAATATGTTTTTATTTCAACGATTTTTGAGCTCATTTTTACATGAATAGTAACAATTCATGTGTTCTATGTATTGTTAACAGTAGAAATCTATTAAATTCATTAATTTAGTCGCTACGACAATGCGTAATTGAAATTGGCTACATTTGTCAGATTCGCGGAATTATCCCATGCTTGTTCCGCGAATTTGCACTATCCCCGACGATATGATAACATCACGCCTTTAATCCCAGAAGGATTAGCAAGAGATGTAACTCTAAGTCTCATGTAATAGGGGGCGAGCGTACTACCATCAACTGGGCACAAATCCGGACTCCGTCGCTGCTACTGAGATATTCCTAATGGAAAACAAAACGTAAACTAGAATTGAGTCACTAAAGTTGAAAATGTTATTCTCCGTCTAAGGTGCTCGTGTCTACATATAAATAACTAACTATGCCACGCCGCTTTTGACTTTTTTTTTTTGCTGGGCTCCTATTGGTCATAGCGTGATGTTATATAGCCTATAGCCTTCCTCGATAATTGGACTATCCAATTCTAAAAGAATTTTTCAATTCGAACCAGTAGTTCCTGAGATTAGCGCGTTCAAGCAAACAAACAAACAAACTCTTCAGCTTTATAATATTAGTATACATAATCGATGGAAAGCAATTTAAAGCCGTTGGTCCCGGCTGTCATTTGTAGATCTTTGACAGTCGTTACAGGTCAGTCAGTGACACGAAATTCTGACAACCAATCACCAAGGGGTATCGTGTTATTTAATTACTGGTTCATGGACGTCCAATAGGCAGTCGCTCCATGTAGAATACTGGTATTCAACTGCATCCTTAGACTGGAAGCCGACCCCAACATACTTGGAAAAAGCTAGGCAGATGATGATTCCATTACCATTTATTGATGTTTAATGAGGAGATCGTGGCTAAATAATAACAGCCGCTCGCATCGATCTTTAGGTTAAGCAGTGCTTGCCTAGGTTGGTCTGTGGATAGCTGACCACCCAATACATACCGAGTTTCCTCCGTGCCTCGGAAAGCACGTTAAGCCGTTGGTCCCGGCTGTTATTTGTAGATCTTTGACAGTCGTTACAGGTGACCTAAAAGTCAATAACACAAGTAATACCCAGTACTAACTGGGTTGTGGAGGTCAGATAGGCAGTCGCTCCATGTAAAATACTGGTATTCAGCTGCATCCGGTTAGACTGGAAGCCGACCCGATGTACTTGGAAAAAGCTAGGCAGATAATTATGATGATATACTGTTTTGTTTTATCTTATAAATTCTCTACTGCGTAGTCCTTCACGAAATAAAAAAAAATAATGAAGAGTCACGAACGCCATCAATTAATAAAAAGATTTGATAAGTAAAGATAAAATTCCAATCCTATATAAACAAAATCTTTTTGTTCCGACTTATTTATCTTTATATGTACTTTTTAATCAATCAACTGTTTGGATCATGTTTTTACCTCACAAAAGAGATCGAAATATAATGATAAGTACACTGGTGACCCCGCCATTGCTTCGTACTGCATTATCTAAACAGAGTTTATATAAAAAAGTGTATTTTCAATGGCACCCAGATTGTACAACAAAATACCGAAACAAATTAAAGAGTGTAAAAGACTCAATGAATTTAAAAACAGACTTTCAGAACTATTGATAGACAAAGTATATGACTCTGTTAGCGAATTTCTAAACGACAAACTGTTATAATGTTGACATTCTATTTGCTTATACATTTACATTAATACTTATTTTGACATAACTCTGACAATTGATGCATGTAATATTAATATTGACATAGATGACATAAAGTTGGGTAATGTTTTCGTTTTGTTGTTTTATGTATCTTGTATCTATTTTATTATGTACATTATATACAGACTGAAAAGAACTAAAGTAATGATAAAAATAAGACTAAAAGTAAGAAAAAATAAACATCTAAACAACGACGACAATAGGACACTTAGGCGTCAAAGTATTCCTCCGCATCGCTGTCATCTAGAAACGTGCCCAGAAGACTGGCAGCATTGCCACGCTGAATAGCAATGCAATGTTTTATGTTGTGTTATTTGATGATTTTAATTATTTGATAAACTAAATTGTATTGTTATTTATTGACTTCTTTATTTATTTTTTTTGAATCAATTTAATTGTATATACCATTGTTAGAAACATTTTGTATGCCTAACGGCGGGACATAGATAGTTTCTGAATTTTATACAACATTAGTTTTAGTATATGCGAAACCTGAAACACGGGTCTAGTATTTTTATGTAAAGAATCTATGTACAAAATTTCAAAACTGTATCATAAAAATCTCAAAGTTATAAGCTTGTTCTGTTACCTAGTTGCCCGCACAAAAACGTTGTCACCACGCACCGCGCGCCTCCAGCGTCGTCTTGAGCTCCTTGATAATAATAATTTGGCAGTAGGTACCTAAATTAGTGCGATAGGTACTCAAAGTCGCTCGGTGTCCAACTTTTAACTTTTTTAAATATTTTTGGGAAAAAATATAAGATGGTTTAAAAATTATTGGAATCGATTCAGTTACTTATTCTGAACAAACTATATTCAGGTTTCGCATATACTAAAAATTTTCAATTCGAACCAGTAGTCGAATTGAAAAATTCTTTTAGTGTTGGATAGCCCATTTATCAATGAAGGCTATCCTACTAACTTTAACATAACATGTAAAATTATAAATGCGAAAATTTGTGAATATGAATAGATGTTTGTTACTCTTTCACGCAAAAACCACTGAGCCGATCATCCTGAAATTTTGCATATACGTTGTCAAGTATACAGAAACGGACATAGGGTACTTTTCATCCCGGAAAAAAGTACTGTTCCCGAGGAATACAACAATAACGTTCTTATGATAGTAGATGGCGCCATGTTTGTCTCGAATCGTGATTGAATTATTATTTCCTTTATTTATTTCTATACAAACCTAATACATTTTTAAATATTCCTTAAAATAAAAACAATTTAAAAAATATTTAAAAAAATAGCCTACCGGTATCGGGAACAGGGTCCAAGCTACCGGCAGTCAGGGCTCCAGAGAGAGAAACCTCCTAATAATAAGACTCGTGTCCAGGAGTACCGCACACTGAATCAAGCCTTTGATACAGCTGCCTAACGAGAGCCTAATTATAAACAAACACACACACACACACACATACACACAACATACACACATACACACACACACACACATACACACATACACACACATACACATACATACACAACACACACACACACACACACATACAACACACACACACACACACACACACACACACACACATACACACACACACACACACACACACACACACACACACACTTACATTATTTATTTGTTTATTTTATATAAACTTTAGTAGTGTGTTGTGAGTTTTTTTTTTTATAATTAACGCAAGCAAAAATCTAGTTCAAGGTAATGCTTTTAACAAAAGCTGAAATATCAACATTATTTTGGCTCACAATTGATGGAAACACTCCAAATATTAGCACCAGAAATAGATCAAGCTTGCTAGATTCTATTTCTAGATTAAGATAAAAAGCTTTTATATAAATTGAGAGTATATTATACCTAAAGAAAAGATAACGCAGTCAAACTAATGTAAGATGGCAGGGCTTTTTGTGACGCAGTTCCAATAAAGTAGGTAGTATATCTAGCTTATTTTTGTCGCTAAGTGAATTATCATTAATATTAAAAACGAGATATTTACCATGCTTACGATTTGCTCCGAGTTCCCGATATTTCGGCGCTGTTGCACCATGATCACAGATAGACTAAAGACGAAACAAATAGTCATCATCTGCCTAGCCTTTTCCCAACTATGTTGGGGTCGACTTCCAGTCTAACCGGATGCAGCTGAATATCAGTATTTTACATGGAGCGACTGCCTATCTGACCTCCACAACCCAGTTAGTATTAGGTAATACGATACCCCTTGGTAAGACTGGTTGTCAGACTTTTTGAGCCACTGACTACCTGTAACAACTATCAAAAATCTACAAATGACACCCGGGACCAACGGCTTAACGTGCTTTCCGAGGCACGGAGGAAACTCGGTATATAATGGGTGGTCACCCATCCACAGACCAACCTAGGCAAGCACGGCTTAACCTAGAGATCGATCCGAGTGGCTGTTATGTTTTTAATTTTTTTTATTAAGAGGAACAGCGAACATTTACATTATGACAACTTGAAACTATGTAGTATAACAAAATTTGCATTTTGCTAATAATATTAATATAACCCACAACACTGTTCAAAGGTATTGTTTTTTTTTTAATATTATTATGATAAATAATATTTAAAAAAAAACAATAATCGCAAGGGATGAAAGAAAAAAATTAAATAATAATAAAAAAAAAAAACGACAAACAAAAAGTATACAACCAGCTATGTCAGTGACCATGTCAGTGATCATGTTAGTTTAAAAGCCAAGTTCAGTTAGTACTAGGTAATACGATATCCTTTGGTAAGACTGGTTGTCTGCCTTTCGGACCACTGACTACATGCGAATTACAGCCAGTAAGGACGAACTTAACCCTAAGTTCGTCCTTCCTGCTTGCTTATGGTGTTCACAGAGGCACGGCAGGGTCTTGGTATGTTATCGTGTGTCAGTGCCTAACCTGGTGTCTGAGTTTTTATGCCGCCAGTGGGCCTCTGACTTGGCTTTATATGCCGTCAAGAAATATCCCTCCGGCATGCTGGTTTCCTCACGATGTTTTCCTTCACCGAAGCAAGTGATAATTATACAATACGAATATAAATCCGGAAAACCAGAGGTGCGTGCCTTGGGTTCGAGCTCGAGACCTATGACTTAGCAGTCCGACGGTCAAATCACTGGCGATCGATCGATGCACCACCTACTGCCATCAATAAAAATATTCATCGATCCTCTTTTTTTCTCAGACAATGCAGTCCTCAAGTCAGGGCAGCCGCTACGGTTACCCAGGGTATCAAGGCTATCCGTACGTGAACCCTGTGGTACATGACGTGCCCAGTGTGGACCCCAATGCCTTGTCGCGGTGGTCCAATTTACCACGCCGGCCAGTGCAGGATGGGCCCAGTGCGATGAGTGCAGGATCTAGCAGTGCGGGTGGGAGCAGTTCACAGGTATGTGTTCTTCAATAGCATAAGCATAGCATAGCATAATCAGCCTATAATGTTCCCAATGCTGGGACACAGGCCTCCGCTCTATGAGAGGGAATGGGCTATAATTCACCACGCGGTCCCAGTGCGGGTTGGTAGATGTCACATGTCTTCGAATTTTTGGTTCTGCCGGTTTCCTCACGATGTTTTCCGTCACCGTTTTGAGAGCAGTGGTGATGAAATAAATTACACAAAGTAATGCGCCTGCCTGGGTTCGAACCCACGACTTACTGCTCGTAGGTCGAGACCGCCACCACTGGGCCACCGCTGCTCTCGAATTCTTTTCAGTTCTTCAATAAGCATGAGTTTAATCAGCATAACGTTCCAACAGCTGGGGAGGCCCCTCTCTTGGAGAGGGAATGGGCTACAATCTACCATGTGGACCTAGTGTCGATTGATAGATGTTGAATGCTTTCGATTTATTCAAAGTCAATCAGTCTGACAGCCTCTTTGGTCTAGTAGTCTCAAGCACGACTGCTGAGCATGAGGTCCTGGGTCGTCTTGATTCCCGGGTCGGGCAAAGTGTCATAACATCACGCCTGTAATACCCTTAAGATTAACTAGAGGTGTACCTAATAGTACACGCACCACCAGTTATTTTTAAGTCCCATGTAATAGGAGGCGAGCCTACGATCATCAACCAGGCACAAATCCAGACTCCGTGGCTGCTACTGAGAAATTCCTGATGGAAAAACCCAAAAACACTGCCCGACCTGGGAATCGAACCCAGGACCTCATGCTCAGCAGTCGCGCTTGCGACCACTAGACCAATGAAGCAGTCCCTCACTCACGCTGTATCAAACTCATCGTAATATTTTTTTCAAGGCAAATTTCGACATTCGCCATTCGACTTGCGTCTTGCATGTTTCTGTTTGTGTCGAACTGTAGATAGATGTTAAGAGGATCTACTTTTTTTCAGCCATCGCAATCTTCTAGCCAGGAACGCCAGGGCTACTCGCGTTACCAGGGGTATCCTTACGTGAATCCTGTATACAACGATGTGTCGGGGTCCATCAGCCCTGGGCCTAGCAGTGGAGGTGGTTCCAGTTCATATAGTTCACAGGTAAGCCTATTACAAACACTAAAACGGGGTATTTACCATGTTCAATATTTGTTTTGAGTTCCCGATATGTCGGCGGGGTTGCAAGCACCATGTTCACGGATAAACTGAAGTTATTGCGGGTGGGTGTGTTTATGAGCAGACAAATCGGTCTATCTTCTTTCTTGTTCGTTTTTTGCACTCGGTACCGCTACCACTGTCACTCGCAACTCGATTCTGTTCCCGACTCACGAAACTCACTGTGTCCGCTCGCGAACTTTTTAGGTTATCGGCCATAGCTTAACATCTTTTGGAATCAGGATCGACCCACTGGAGTTATATAACCCTAAGGTCATCTCGACACAACGCCACTATAATCCTACTAATATTATAAATACGATAGTTTGCGAGGATGGGTGGATGAATGGATGGATGTTTGTTACTCTTTCACGCAAAAACTACTGACCGGATTTGGATGAAATTTGGCACACAGATAGTTTATAACCTGGATTACAACATAGGATACTTTTAATCCCGGTAGTACGATCCCGTGGGACATTACCGAACTCCATCGGCAAAGCCGCGGGCCTAAGCCACTAAATCATGAATTATAAGTACATATTGACCCATCCTAGCTATGTCTTACTTTTCCAGGCCGCACAGCGACCACAAACGCCTGGTGCCAATACCTCAGACACAGTGCCTCCTAAGAGGGATATAGATGAAAACCCAGTCGTGTACATAGACCTGCCAGAGGCCGGGAGTGAGGTGTCGAGGAGTATTGAATCCCCGGACGATGACGAACCGGAGTTTGTTCAGGTAAATGTTTCTTCCATAATAGTTTTAATCAATAAAAAGAAAGAAGTTTTAATAGTTTTAGTTTTGACGGCACGGTTGGCGCAGTGGCTGAGCGATTGACTGCTGCGCTGCGTGTCGAGGGTTCGATCCCCGCACGGAACAAATATTTTTATGGCCTACGATACAGGAGAAATTCCAAGAGTGGGGCAACTTTTTAAAAAACCAAAAGTAAAAAGAATCTTTATTGATCCCTGATGCTGGGACTCAGGGCTCGGTATTACCACAAGGTCTAGGCTCTTGGTTCTTTGAATGACACGCTAAAGGGACATGCGTATTGCGACACTCCCAGCGAAGCGTACTTACGCGAAGAAAACAAATGACTGGCGCGTATGGCGGTTGTTACAAGCCGTGATACCGAAGCCAGCCGAAGTCGAGCTCGTAAATTAGAAAAAAACAGCCATCTGTGGGGTTTTACTCCTAAAACGAATACTCTAAAGAAACATTCCCGTTTTCAGAACACAATCATGTACGATCCCTTCGAGAACCGACGGATCGACATGCCGAAGGACGATGAGAGGTCTGAGGCTTCCTCATCCGAGGCAGGTGGCTCTTCTGCTTATTCACAGCAGCAGTATCAGAACTCTAGGCCTCCTAACAGGCCTAGTACTTTGAACTTTGCTGGTGCATCTGGATCTGGTAAGCTTTAGTTTTTTATTCTTGGTTGAAGGGATATTAACGAATAAGAGAAAACAAAACATAAAATTCAGTACGTCATTCCGAACCCCCCCAAATAAATATTTCACCGGCAATTTAAAAGAGAAATCTGCTGTTTGATACAAAAGCGCAATACACGGTCAAAATGTATGGGACAGCTGATTATGTTTGAGCGTCGATGTCCCTACACCCTGTACTATTGGATGGCAAAGATTTGATTTTTAGACCATAAGGAGTATCGGATTACCGATTAACTAGATTGTGCAGGATAGATAAGCAGTCACTCTGAGTAAAATAGTGGTATACAGCATACGGTTAGACTGGTTGCTGATGACGCTGCGTGAGCAACAAGGCATTGCGTCCGTAGATGTGCAGTAAGTGGTTACTACCGCGCTGCCTATGGACATCTGCAACACCACTTTCTTTCGAACTAAAATGATAAAATGTGACATGTGCTTGTAAATCTCAATGTGTCCAGTGCCATGGCCTGATTAGCCCAAAAACATGCAGCCGAAGCGACCTTTGCGCTGCCACCAACGACGTGGTGGAAGTGGCGAAGGTTTCGGCTAGCAAAATATAAAATTTGTCGTGCCAGCGATACGGTGAGAAATGGCAGAATCAGAATCAGAATTTTATTTGCTATGAAAGCAGTACAGGAGTGTTGTACATAAATTAATGAGATCGGCTACAGTCTACCTTACGGCGTGCAAATTATTACATAAGTTAAAATATTAATACAAGCAAAATAATGTCAACAAAACAAAATAGAAATTAAAGTGAAGTCAATTAATAATATTATAGTCGGGTACATAAGTCTTACATGGTCAAATTTGCAGTTAATTATAACAATCATAGTCTGGATAAATTCGTATCATTTAGAAAGTCTTTCACTGAGTAATAACATTTGCCTAAAAGTAGTGAAGTTACCTTAGATTTAAAAATGTTTATAGAATAATCCTTAAAAACATGAAGTATTTTATTATAAACGACAGGACAGGACGGCAGGTCCCATTGTCATAACACTTTTTCTTAACAGTGCTGTTTTGTAATTTCCCGAATGTAGCAAGTTCTTGTATTGGGATCTCAAGGGACCATTGCCCTGAACCCGAAAAAAAAAAGCCTGATAAATGTAGTAGGATATTTAAAATAACTCCCAAAATTTGAGCGAACCATCGCCTATTCAAACGATACAATCAAGCTTTACCTTTTCGATTTTTTTTCAGGCACACAATCCCCAGCATCATCCTCGAGACAAACACCAATTGTTCCAAGCTTCATGTCGAAAGAAAGCCAAGTCTACGGAGGAACTGATGGAGCTGATGGGTTTCCTCTATCCCCAATACCAATATCAGAGTTTCCTGAGCCCCCACCTGCTTACACCGAAGTGGATGAACGGTCAGCGAGAGAACCTGTGACGGAACCTCCGAGAGCTGATACTCCGAGAGTTGAGGCTCCGCCGCCGCCAAGGACACAGGTCATTGTGAATGGTAAGTTTTTTTGTTCTTTTTCTCAGCACTGCTTTATCTAACAGCCTTGGAGAAATAACTAACATAGGGTGAGGTGAGGTGATGAGTTGTTATACAACATTATTTTTAGTATATGCGAAACCTGAATATAGTTTGTTCAGAATAAGTAACTGAATCGATTCCAATCATTTTTAAACCATGTTATATTTTTTTAAATATTTAAATAAGTTAAAAGTTAGACACCGAGCGACTTTAAGTACTTATCGCAATAATTTAGGTACCTACTGCCAAATTATTATTATCAATGAGCTCAAGACGACGCTGGAGGCGCGCACGGGCACGCCGCATGGTGACCACGTTTTTGAGCGGACAACCACCTAACAGAACAAGCTTATAACTTTTTGATTTTTCAAGATACAATTTGGATATTTTGTACATAGATTCTTTACATAAAAATACTAGACACGTGTTTGAGGTTTCGCATATACTAAAACTAGTTTTGTAGATGAGTAGAGTACTACTCGATAGTACACCGTACAAATTACAGAGAAAAAAGTGAGAGTGATTAGACTTATCGTATATGAAGTTTATCCCTGATTTTTCTTTGGGATCTTTGGGTTGTCAATAGTATGAGGGATGTTGCTGACGTCTGGGACTCCTTCCAGCCAGAATCTTCAGTAGCGACCGTCAGAACTGCACCGTGGCGAAGAACTTCGAAGAGTCAACGACGTGTTTGACGTCTATCTTTACAAACAAATTGTCTTATTTCAAGAAGATCCTGATCCCTGTTTGAATACGGCCGAAAAGAGCAAGAAAATGAGTGAGCTGGAACTAACTTTCCGATAAACTAAAGAAGATACCTATGTTAGTTATTGCTCTAGGGAAAACCTGACTGCCAACTACACGAAAGCTTTTTTTTTAATTTACTAGGCACGCCTCAGAGCCCTGCCCCACAAGATGAGAAAGGAGGCTGTGAACCATGCTGTACCATTATCTAGAACCAGTCGACGTGAAGAAAGAAGACTGGGCCTTATATGATAAAGCGTTAACGCGTACACTCATAAATAAATGATATTTTCAATACTGTACATTCAAACTTTTTTTCTAATACAAGCATTTGTATAAAACTTTGCTGCACAAAATCAACTAGTCATTTCTACAAAATAGGTTGAGAATTACATAGGACAGTCGTCCAAACCCTTAGCTACTTCCTACTGTTCTAACTGGGGAGAAGAAGTGGAGGAACAAACTCTCCAACAATCATACCCCTTAGTCTCTTACAAGGTTCATTATTGATCAAACTAACTGAATACGACCCGCGCTGGCTCCTTTAAACAACACAATAACACTGCTTGAACGTAGAAATAGGTATGATAGCAGTTCTTAGGACACATCTTACAAGGAGGAGTATTATGATACTGAACACGAATGTTCCACTACAGGGCAAATCTCTTTTCATAAAAACCGGAGCATCGATCACGACGCTAGCCTAGTGTGTGTCGTTGCTGATTCATATTTTGCTACGCTGCATATTGTTTCCTTCCGATGTTTTCCTTCGCCGTATGTCAATCGTGGTCTAAATAAACTTAACCTACATCCTGGCGTTTAGGAGGTAGGCTCCTCAAATCCCAAGCCATCACATATGATGCTATTGTCATCATCCACAGCAATCTTCCTACCCCAAGGCTTAAAAATCCTTTCGTTCACACCATTCTTTTCAAGTTTATGTTACGAGTAATCTTGTCGTGGCCTTGCCAACTACATCTATGCCTGGACTGATAGGGTGCTTACATAAAGAAGCAGGTTTCCGGTACAGACAAATCTGTTCGGTACGGTACCGATCGGTGCAGTGTTACTTGTATAAAGAAACAGGTAAATTTATCCGTATTGACCATATGAATGATACTTGAACCCGTATGACTCGTTCCAGGTAGTCGGCACCGACAAGTTTAAACCTGTTTCTTTATAAGTGATCGCATAAGATAACATAGCAATTAATATCTGCACCGATCGGTACCGACCCGCCCGTACCGGAAACCTGTTTGTTTATGTAAGCACCCCTATGGACCACGATTACATACGACGTTTCTCCAAGCTATGCAGTCTTCTAAAGTGTGAACTCCATGCTGAGAGCGACAGGGTTCTAAATTCTATCCCACCATCTCGGCGCTCTTTCTTTCCACATTCTTCTATGCAACTATCGTAACCATTTTTGTTTACAGAAGCAGGCAGTCAAATGAGCAGGCCTATGTCTGTAGCCAGTCCAGTAATGAATCCCATGCCGGTGCAAATGCCTATCATAGGCCTTCAGCACTTCGGACAGAAGAATTTGATTTGTCATCACTGTGGTGCTCGTGTTCACACAATTGTACAAAAGGAAGTTGGGCCAATGACACATTTTATCGCCTGCATGGTCTTCTTTATTTTGTAAGTAGAAAACTACAGTATAACGTCGGGGATAGTGCAAATCCGCGAATCTACCATACGTAAAGTGCGCGTATCTGCACTACGTGTAGGTTTACAGGGGAAGGTTATATTTTTTTTTTATTTCAATGATTTTTGACCTCATTTTTACATGTGTTCTGTGTATTGTTAACAGTAGAAATCTATTAAATTCATTAATTTAGTCGCTACGACAATGCGTAATTGAAATTGGCTACATTTTTCAGATACGCGGAATTATTCAATGCTAGTTCCGCGGATTTGCACTATCTCTGACGAAATACACAAACTGTCAAGTCCGTTCACAGTTGTTTTAGCTCCGATAATCAAAATCAACGTGATCTTTGATTCTGTTATGATTTTACTGTTACAAGTCTGTGACCATCGCAATGGCCTTTATTCTAGTTAACATAAGGTTGTTGAATTTCTTACACTGAAAAATCTGACAAAAACAATCAAATTGAGTATTTTTAGTAGCGTTAATTACTGTGAAAAGACTAGTGATATTCTCTAAACTTAAACTAAAACTCACTTCAAAATTCGAACGGTGGTTAGTTCGTTGTGAATCCACGACCATGTACTTTTAAAAAACAAATGAGTTCGCTTTCGAATTGTGTGCGCTCACTTGAAAGAGTTTCCAAGTGTACGCAGCACTTTTTTGTAAATTGTGAGTTTATACTGAACACTAAGCAAGCTTGTAACATTGGTCTGATAGAGGCCAGTGCTACTACTAAGCATAAGGTCTTGGGTTCAATTCCTAAGGCGGGCAAGGTGTTATTGGGATTTCAGAAGCAGGCCGCAGTCTGGATTTGCCTGGTCGATGGCAATATTATTATTGCCGGCCCCTTTTACTTTAACATAGCTGGCGAAATGTGGGTGTATATATTACGGCTAATAGCCGAAGTGCGGTTACACCTAGTTCTAGCCGGCTAAACCTAGGCGCGGCCGGTAACAGTTGTGTATCCTTTTTATTGCTAGGACACACCGACCAAATGGATTAGGTTAGGTTAGGTTAGAACTGTAACTAAATGCTACCATCCAAATTGGTTCCATATTCTAACCGAAGATAAGTAGGGTACATCGAAGTTTATCCGGCCGCACCTACGTTTAGCCGGCTAAAACTAGGTGTAGCCGCACTTCGGCTATTAGCCGTAACATATCGACTATTAGCGTACACCTCTGCATAACCCTTCGGGGGTTACAGGCGAGATGTTTTGCTATGTTAAGTTTTCCTTCACCGTTTTGGGAGCAGTGGTGATGAAATAAATTACATTTCTAACCGACTTCAAAAAGGAGGAGGTTCTCAATGCGTCGGAATCTTTTTTTTATGTATGTTCACCGATTTCTCGAAAACGCCTCAACCGATTTGGAAAATTCTTTTTTTGTTTCAAAGGGCATGCTCCCCAGGAGGTCCCATTTAAATTTTATCGAAATCGGTAGAGCGGTTTTTGAAAAATCAACAAAAATCTAAAAATTGTTTACATCAATGATATTTTCCTTTACTCCGAAAACTCGCTGTCTCATTGGTGTAGTACGCAAATATTTGTATACGATATTTCAACTAAAAATGGAAAAATAAAAAAACTTTTTTGCGACTTCATAAAAGTGAAAAATAACTTTAGCTTCAGAAGTCGGTGGCAAAAAAAAATTATCAAACAAACAAAAGTCACCGACTTCTGAAGCTAAAGTTAATTTTCACTGTTTTGAAGTCGATTTTATTTTTATCAATACTTTTTGTTAGGTTTATGTTATTAAAAACACTTTTTTTTTTCTGTTGCAGTTTGCCGTTCATCTTTATAGTATATTGCGCAGACTATTTCATGTACAAAAATCATTATTGTCCAAATTGTTTTAAGCTTATTGGTTATGAGACTCCAGTAGTCGGTGAAAAAGTTAATTATGTAACTTAAAGTACTTGTTATAGCCGTTTCCTACTGTGTCGTGACGATTTTTCAGTGTTGCTAGAAAATAACTTGAAAAATGTAAACTTAAGGCCAGCGCAAGGCATGGCCAATCATTTTTGTCTTTACCCAAATTAAATTCATACGTAGCTAATCGTAACAAGATATAGATTTCAATGTTCAATGCCGCGATGGGAAATCCCTCTTGATGCCTTTGGCTCGATCTCTAAACAAGGCACAGGCTGGTTTGTGGTGGTGCAGGAGAAGAGTCACTGCAAGGATATGGGGCGGTTTTTGCCCAGCAGTGGGACACACAAGGTTATAGGTAGCTTTGTACTTTATTTTTTTATTGTTTCATTTATGTACACCGATTACACCCTGACTACTGACCTATAGATTCACGTGATTCGTTTTCATTTGGTAAAGGAACCTCGCGCGCTAAAATAAATTTACTTTTGGAAGTCGGTGGCAAAAAACAAAGACACCGACTTCCGAAAGTAACGTTATTTTATTTTAGACTTTTTTTTGGAAGTCGTTTTTTTTTGCGGCAAAGTTTTTTCTTGTTACCCTCAGCTTTATTTTACAAACTTTTATGTTTAGTCTCGACTTGTCTAGTTTAAGTATAATTTGTTTAATTATATTTTAAAATATGTTTATAATATTATGATTGAGATTTTTATGTGCATACAAATTGTATAATGTTGAAAAAATTTAGGTCTTATGTCAAGCGCTTCATTTAAAATAAGAAGCCACGAAATTTTGAAAAAGGAGTGGCGTCGCGGCACAGTGTAAAAGAGCTCTTACTTTGAATGTCATTTTAAGGTTACCATTAAGAAAAAATAATTGTATAAAATTAACAAAAAAAAAAAATCATCATCTACCTAGCCTTTTCCCAACTATGTCGGGGTCGGCTTCCAGTGTTACCGGATGCAGCTGAATACCAGTATTTTACATGGAGCGACTGCCTATCTGACCTCCACAACCTAGTTAGTACTGGGTAATACGATACCTCTTGGTATGACTGGTTGTCAAACTTTCGGGCCACTGAATACCTGTAACGATCAAAGATCTACAAATGAAGGCCGGGACCAACGGCTTAGCGTGCTTTCCCAGTCACCGAGGAAACTCGTTATGTAATGGGTGGTCACCCATTCACGGATCAACCTAGACAAGCACGGCTTAACCTGAAGATCGACCCGAGCGGCTGTTATTGTTTAGCCAAGCGCTCCATCTCAAAATACATTACAAAAATATCAATGCAAAATTATCTTATTTACTCCTTATATAGAAACAATACTTTGACAGATGTTTTTCGTCTGATTTTGTAATCAAAGTGAGTTTTATTCTAGTTACAATAATGATGCTTTTGGTTTACTGCTGTCACAGAGGTAAAATAAATGTGAAAGCACTGTAGATAGCAGTGGCGAAGGTTCCATACAACACGATTCCTACCGGATTCCCTTTAAAAAATGACACAGTCAGTATTCTATAGATAAATAATATAATCATATTAAAGATATGTACTCCGGATTACCTCTTACAAAAATTGACCCTTCGCTACTGGTAGATAGTATGGAAAAAATTAATCTTAAGTCATATAATATGTACTGTAGTTACATCTTAATAAGTCAAAAATGAATGCTTTTGCTGAAATACCACGCTAATGCTTTAATTAAGTTGTGAATTAAACAATTGTCATACCAAAAACAATTTCTTTTTTTTTAAATTGAAGAAACTGAAGTCGCGAAAAAAATCAGCTGTTCCCTACATTTATGTTCGCATAACTCGTCAAAATGTATGGAACGGCTGATTTTTTTTTCGCGACTTCAGTTTTGGTCCCATACTAAAAGTTGTTCATAATGATGAGTACAATGACCTCTTAAAATGATGCCTATGAGTTCAATTTCACCCTGTATAACAGTGGCGAAGATTCCTACCGGATTCCCTTTGAAAAATGGCACACTCAGTATTCTATAGACAAATAATATAATCACATTAAAGATATGTACTCCGGCTTACCTCTTACAAAAATTGACCCTTCGCTACTGGTATATAAGTAATATAATTTCGATATAACACAGAATTAATTGCTTTTACATCATTATAGTAAATTTTCATCAGTCTCGACTTATCTAGTTTAAGAATAATTTGTATATTTTTAATATATAGTTAATTTGTTTGTGATGTTTATGTACATAATAATAATGTGTTATACAAATATATATATTTTAGATAACTCTAACTTGGATTTTATTTATGTTGGCTTTATTTAGATTCGTAAATATGGGGTGGAAGGGACACCGACGCGAAAACGGTTACCACGTATTCAGTACGTCATTCTGAGCCCGCCTACATAGATATTTTTCATAGGTTATTAAAAAATAAATCTGCTGTTTCCAACATAAGTACAATGCCTAACGTTCAAAATGTATAGAACAGCTGTTTTTTTTTATAACCGATGATAATTTTCTATGTGAGGGGCACGTATTAGGCTACTGCGAGGCAGTAGCCTATTAAGGCACTAGATAAACATAGGCAGATGTTACAGGCGTGCTGATGCTGATGTGGTCTATCTATCTTGCAGGAATATTTATTGGCCAAAGAATCAGCACTGCTATCCAACGTGGCAATACTGCCAGGTTTCTGGGCACCTCTCCCGTCGACAGATAATATTATAAATAAAAAGAGGTAGATATCGCACTAGCGCGCGCAAATAGTTGCAGACAAATTCAGACAATTGTCGTAATTAAAGCACTTCAAGCGCAATGGCTATCTCTTTCTGTATCATACATTCCGTATTATCTATCGCAGTCGTAACAACGCTATGATATGTGAACGCCGCTCAATATGAACGTAGCGTATCTTTCTTTATAATATCATTGCTTGTAGGTATGAGTACCAGTAGCGAAGAGCCAATTTTTTTAAGAGGTAAGCCTGAGTACATATTTTTAATGTGATTTTATTTGTCTATGAAATACTGATTGTGCTAGTTTTCCAAGGGGAAGCCGGTAGGAATCAAGTTTATTTATTTATTTAACACTTCAAGCACAAAGTACAGAGGCGGACCTAATGCCATAGGCATTTTCTACCAGTCAACCTTTGGGTGATGCAGAGACAAACAGTGGTAGGTGTATTTATCTGCAAAAAAATAATTTAATACTAAGATAAACTAGAAGGATATATAAAATACTATAACTATATAAGGTCTAACTATTCATACACGAAATATTTTAAGAGTAACTTCTATAAGTCGTAAAGGCACCATAGCAACGAAAAAGAAATTATCTGAGTGTTTTTTTTTACGAAATTATTATAATTCTAAAAAACGGGTGCGACGTAAGACGCAAGCTCGGAGAGTAAGAGAAGTAAGAATGAGATGTGCGAGCTGGAATGTCGGTACGATGACTGGAAGAGGAAGAGAGTTAGCAGATGTGCTAAAAAGGCGACGGATAAAAATAGCGTGTCTGCAAGAGACTAAGTGGAAGGGTGAGAAGGCAAGAGAAATTGGAGAAGGATATAAGTTTTATTATTGTGGCAGCGATGGCAAGCGAAATGGTGTGGGAATAGTTTTGGATAGGGAGCTGAAAGAATGTGTAGTGGATGTTAAAAGAGTGAGCGATAGAGTGATAGCTGTAAAAGTGATTCTGGATAGTTTGGTGCTAAATATAGTTAGTGTGTATGCACCCCAGTCAGGAAGTGAGGATAGCATAAAAGAGAAGTTCTGGGAAGACTTTGATCGAGTGATGTTGGATGTGCAAGAGAGTGAAGAAGTGTATGTGGGGGGTGATTTCAACGGGCATGTAGGAAGAATGAAGGATGGGTATGAGAGAGTGCATGTTGGCTGGGGGTATGGAGACCGTAACAATGACGGCGAGACACTGCTTCAAGCTGCCTCTGCCTTCGACCTGGCAATAACAAATACGTGGTTTAAAAAAAGAGACGAACATCTCATTACTTATAAAAGTGGCCACCACGCGACGCAAATCGACTTTTTCCTGGTCAAGCGGGACAGTCTTAAATATGTCAAAAACTGTAAAGTGCTGCCAGGCGAAGACTTAGTCTCCCAACACAGATTGGTCATAATGGAGGTAAAAATCAGTGTCTCGGCCAGTAGAAACAAAGAACGGCCCCCACCCAAAACCAGATGGCGTATGATTGAAAAAGAAGAATGTGCTGGTATGTTTAAGAGTCAAGTAGTAGATAAGATGATTGAAATGAAGGATATGGAAGGAAAATCTGTGAATGAATGTTGGATAGAGATGGCAGATTGTATAAGAAGAGTAGCAAAAGATGTTTTTGGAGAATCCAAAGGGAAGGGTATGATAGATAAGGATACATGGTGGTGGAATGAAGAGGTGCAAAAGAGTCTGAAAGAGAAAAAGGTTGCGTTTAAGGAATGGCAGGGTGTAGCAAACGGGAACGACAGTTTGAAAGAAGAAAAGAAAAAGATCTATAAAGAATGGAAGAGAAAGGCAAAAAAGGCGGTAGCAGTTTCCAGGGCTAAGGCGCAGGAGAAGTTATACGACTCACTGGACAGTCCTAGAGGCCAGAAGGAGCTCTACCGGATTACAAAAGCAAGAGAAAGGAGAACGAGAGATATAAATCATATAAAGTGTATGAAAGACGGCGCTGGTAAAGTTTTGTCTACAGATGATGAAATAAAAAAGAGATGGAAGGGTTATTTTGAAAATCTAATGAATGAAGAGAATGAATGGAGCGGTGTGCTTAAAGAGGTACAAGTAAATATGGGTTTGGTGAGGGAAATTAGCATGGATGAAGTGAGGAAGGCCGTTCAAAGTATGAAAAATGGAAAGGCCATGGGCCCTGATGAAATACCAGTAGAAGTATGGAAGTGTTTAAAAGAAGACGGATGTATGTGGCTGACTTTATTCTTCAATAAGTTGTTGCATGAAGGAGCGATCCCACAAGAATGGTGCAATAGTTCGCTAGTGCCCATCTTCAAAAATAAAGGTGATGTGCAGGACTGCAACAACTATCGGGGGATAAAGCTCATGTCACATAGTATGAAAGTATGGGAGAAAGTGATAGAGAAAAGAATAAGAGAGGAGAGTAAGATCACCCAAAACCAGTTTGGGTTCATGCCAGGTCGAGGAACAATGGACGCCACTTTTGCACTCCGCCAATTGTGCGAGAAGTACAGGCGTGCACACAAAAACTTGCACATGGTGTTCATTGATCTGGAGAAAGCGTATGATAGGGTACCTCGGGATGTGTTGTGGTGGGCCTTGAAAGAGAAAGGTATACCTGGGAAGTATGTAGAGTTAATTCGTGCTATGTACAGCCAATCTTGTACCTACGTCCGGTCAGCTGCTGGCAACACCGATGAGTTCAGTGTGGCTGTAGGCTTGCATCAAGGGTCGGCTTTAAGTCCTTACCTCTTCCTGTTGATTATGGACGCTTTGACTTCGGACATACAGGAAGAGGCACCCTGGTGCATGCTGTTTGCCGACGACATTGTTCTTGTCGGTGAAGATGGACCTGAGATCCAGAGAAGATTGGAGAAATGGCAACAGAAGCTGGAGAATGTTGGGTTGAAAATCAGCAGAACTAAAACGGAATACATGTTCTGCGATTTCGGCGGTCTCTCCAGTTCTGGAGCCATAGCGCTAGATGGCGCGTTTCTTCCTGTCTGCTCCGACTTTCGGTATCTCTGTTCACTCGTGCAAAGCGACGGCGAAATAGATCGTAGTGTAAAGCACAGAATTAACACGGGATGGATGAAATGGCGGCAGGTCACGGGAACAATCTGCGACTCCCGCATTCCCCTTAAACTTAAGGGGAAGATTTATAAAACAATGGTTAGACCTGCTGTCTTGTATGGATCAGAATGTTGGGCCACAAAAGGGATGAATGAAAGGCATTTGCATGTGGCGGAGATGAGAATGCTAAGGGGAATGTGCGGTGTTACGCGAATGGGTAAAATAAGAAATGAGTATATAAGAGGAAGTCTGAAAGTGGCGCCGGTGACTGAAAAGTTGTGTGGTAATCGGTTGTCGTGGTATGGGCATGTGATGCGGAGGAATGAGGAAAATGTTTTGAGGAAAGTTTTGAGTATGAATGTGGATGGGTATATGAGTAGAGGAAGACCAAAGAAACGATGGATGGACTGTATAAAGAATGATATGGCAAGAAAGGAGGTGTCTAATGAGATGACGAGTAATAGAGAAGTATGGAAGAAAAAGACATGCTGCGCCGACCCCAAATGAATTGGGATAGGGGCAAGAGAATGATGATGATTATAATTCTAAAAAAATTTGAGATTTTTTGCATAAAATCTTTACCCATATTCTAACAATGACACTAGATAAATACGACGTAGTAAACTAAGCGTAATGGATGTTCAAAAATAAGGAGCTAGTAATTATTTTGTGGGTCAAGTAATTTTAAATTATTTATTTTTTATAAAAATATACTCAGATAAAAAAAAATAATCCCTTGAAATGGCTTCGTTATAGACCTTATATATCAAAATACTACAAAATATATATCAATATATATATATAATATGTAAATATAAATTTACACGGATATACTAAAATAAAAGACAAACAATGAAGAAAACATTAACGTTGTGACGAAACTGCCAGCTTTTTCTGAATATACTTGCGAACTTTAATTTTAAACGATAAACGATTGGTGGCCATCCTGCGAGTTGTATGGAACCTTCGCCACTGATGAGTAATTAAGACCACTGTACCATATTATTAGCGTATCATATCATATGATCTCTATTCATTAGTTTTATTACGAGATAAGATCAAAAGTCAAGTGTTAATAACTGTCTTACATGTCAAGAATACAAGATCATATCTTATTACACCCACAGCTGAAACGAGTATCATGTTCAGGGTCGCGTAGATGGAGGAAATTGAAAAAGATATGCAAATAAGACGGCCTGTCTAATAGACTCGAGGCTAAGTTCAGGGTGGACTCAATATCGCCTTCATGAAATGCGTCCTCCTCCGTCCTCCCGCTCAATGAGTTGTGTTGGCTAACCTAGACTTCTCCTATAAAACGCTTGACACAAGTCGCTTGATAAAATAAAATTAAATATAAATTAAACTAGCCATTGAATTTCAAAAACGTTCAAATTTAAACGTTAAAAATATATATATATATATATTTGTCGGATCCGGTCGAACATAAAATGAATCGCAAGTGCGCTGGTGGTGACGACAAGCGACCTACTTACAAATCTACCCACACACATACACTAACGAATTACTTGAGATTATTGTATTATTCATGAACGGGCGCTGTCAGTTGTGACTGGTCATCTCTTGGTTGCCACGACTTATTTGAATTAATTATTTTATTTTTGAATTATTTTTACTATGGACACTTTTAACGTACACATCTTGCTACATCGTTCTCACATAATGTACCATCTTAACATAAATGATGTAACCAAGTTATTGTAAAAGTATTCTGATTTAAAAGAGTGTCCATGGAGTTTCTTGCCCGTTCTTCTCCATAGAGATCTACGTTAGGGAATGGGCAACTACAGTACTTTCACAGTTTTTATGCCTTATGACTGGGACTGTAGCTACTTTTCATTTTTGTCTTTGTTTCGACAATTCAAAAGTGCATGTAATTGGCCTACTTGAAATAAATGCTTTGATTTTGATTACAACTTAACACAATAACACGGGGCACAATGAATCGGGTACAGTTCCAAGACGTCTCAACTCTCCCGCGATCCGACACTGACTGTCGCCCTCGCTTCGAGCTGGATATCAGGCTCTGTAGAAGCACACCGTGGGTAGACTGGTTAGTAAGTCGCGTGATGACACCACTGCACACTGGCACGCTTTTCAATTCATTTTATGTCCGTTCTAATAACCGGATCCGACATATACATTATTACAGAATACCCGTTTTACAAAACATCACTCAAGACTTGAGCATTGCTTAAAATTAGTTCCAACCAATCAAATGACTGGAATCCAGTTTTAAGTAATGCTTGAGTGACGTTCTGTAATATAGACCTAAAAAAAGAATCAATATACATTGCCGTTGATTCGCTAAGAACAAGATCTGCAATAACAGCACGAAAAAGAGTAGCTATTCCAGAAACAAAGCTGAAATATACAGGGTATTTTGAAAATTTCATGGTCGGTCCCATAGTAAAAGTTCTTCATTTTCATGAGTACCCACCCTTAAAGTATTGCCAACGTTTAAAAAATTACCCCGTAAAATATGCCTAGTAACGTTATTACACTAGCTCCCTTAAAATCAGAACACAGTATCCGGCTCCGCACACCGCAGTGGTTCGCGGCTGCGGCCGTTTTCGACATAATTGTACCTTTATTATGGCTGTGGTAACGCGTCCTCGAACGAGTTCATACACAAAAAGTTCTGTTTCAATTACAATTAATTTTCTTAAATTAATTATTATTGGTTCTAAAGCCAGTTGAAACCTGGGCTTCTAAATCAGAGAGTATTAAATACAAAAGTTTTAGTCGTTTTTGGAAATGCCAGCACGCGTAACATGAGCACCGTAGAAACGGGTTTTATCGACAAAATGACAGATCAGCAAAAGAAATCTGTCATTTTGTCGATTCTTCCATCGACAAAACCCGTTTCTACGGTAGTCATGCTACGCGTGCTGGAGGACAACATACAACGAACTTATTGGAGAGGATCTTCACATCTTCACGCAACTTGTTTGACCAGATGTCATGCATGAATGTGGACGAGGCAAAAAGAGTACGTAAGGATCGTAGCAGGTGGCACATGGAAAAATGGTGTGTATTTGTAAGTACATAGAGTTATTATTTACTTACCTATTTAACTTGATGGGCCCACCAGTTTTTCTAACTTTTAAAGCTTGTTCCCAAAACTTCACAGCCTCCGGGAGTATTGTATTCTGAAAGAAAAACATAGCTTTTGTTAGAACTTGTTATTTACCTACATAAATCTTTTTCTTTTGTACTAATATATTTGATGCCCCGAAGGCAGGTCAGTTATTTTAGCGAAGATCATAAGTAAATAAGTAAATTCATAGAGATTTCGTCATCAAATATCATCTATACTATATATATACAACATTAGTTTTAGTATATGCGAAACCTGATACACGTGTCTAGTATTTTTATGTAAAGAATCTATGTACAAAATTTCAAAACTGTATCATGTAATCTGTATCTGTATCATTGAAAATCACAAAGTTATAAGCTTGTTCTGTTATCTAGTTGTCCGCACAAAATCGTGGTCACCACGCAGCGCGCGCCTCCAGCGTCGTCTTGAGCTCATTGATAATAATAAGTTGGCAGTAGGTACCTGAATTATTGCGATAGGTACTTAGTGCCGCTCGGTGTCCAACTTTTAACTTTTTTAAATTTTTTTGGGATAAAATATAACATGGTTTAAAAATTATTGGAATCGATTCAGTTAGTTATTCTGAACAAACTATATTCAGGTTTCGTATATACTAAAAATAATGTTGTATATTATTAATATTATAAGGCTGAAGAGAACTACGGGTTCGAATTGAAAAATTATTTTAGTGTTGGATAGTCCAATTATCGAGGAAGGCTATAGGCTATATAACATCACGCTATGACCAATAGGAGCCGAGCAAAAAAATACAAGTCAGAAGTAAGTAAGTATCAGATATAAGTAAGTACGCAGAATCGTGTAATCTTTACTTACATAACATAATATCACGCCTGTAATCCCCGAAGGGTTAGGCAGAGGTGTACCTAATAGTACACCCACATTTCGCCAGTTATGTTTAAGTCCCATGTAACCGGGCACAAATTCAGACTCCGTGGCTGCCACTGAGAAATTCCTGATGGAAAAACTCAATAACACTTTGTCCCACCTCAGAATCGAACCCAGGACCTCATACTCATCAGTCGCGTTTACGAATTCATTACTTAGTGAGGACATCATTTGTAGTTATTACCAAAACTAAGATAGTTGAGTAATCTTCACTTAGTCTTTTTATTTTTACATCATGTATAATTGGAGTATAAATCGACACCTGCAAGGAATAACATCCTAACTCAGGTTTTGTGCAATTTTGAGTTACAATCATATTCTTGCTGTACAAAAAATGCAGATTTTTTTTGCACTAACTCCTGCGGCTAAATTCCTTTACGTAAACATACAATTTCAAAGTTGATTGGCATTAAGACTTAAGGGCATTACATGGTCAAATCCCAAAAACAGCGTATGTTCAAAGAAATTTGTTTATGAATCCCTTCGTGCGTTTTCCGTGTAAAAAAAGTATGTTAAGTTCATCACAAATAAATTGTATTGTTTAAAATTTTAATAAACCTTCTCAATTTTTTTTGGTTAATCGTAGAAAATAGGTCCTTTTTCAACCTTAATTGTAAATTATCTCTGTAACGGCTGAATAGATCGGCATGAATTTTGTAACAACAAATACGTAATGATATACTTAACAATCTGTATTGTTTTTTTTCTGTTATTTCTTTTAATATTTTTAAATAATAAATAAAAACCGAAATTTTGCGAAATGTGCGGGGCAAGTCAACAAAAACCAGTACAGGGATCAAATCATCAAGGTCATCGAGCAATGTAATGCCCTTAAATGAAAGCTGTGAGATTTTTTTGAATCTTTGACGCGCTCTCCTCTAAAGTTGCTAAATATGAGTTACAATGTTACTCCTTGCAGATGTCGAAATGTGGATGGGTATATGAGTAGAGGAAGACCAAAAAAACGATGAATGGACTGTGTGAAGGATGATATGGCTAGAAAGGAGGTGTCTGATGAGATGACGAGTAATAGAGAAGTATGGAAGTAGAAGACATGCTGAGCCGACCACAAATGAATTGGGACAAGGGCAAGAAAATGATGATTTAAACCACTATTTTTTAATTAGTACAAAAAAAAATGGAGCTCTATTCGTACCCGTTACCGATCATATTTGTGTAATCAAAAGTAAAAAAAACGAAATGCCAAAATTGTACACGAAAATTTGTCATAACTGGTAAATTCATAATTGAATCAATCATTCATAACAATTACCACTAGAAAATACTACGCGCAGTGCTTTTCCGTACCTGTCGCCATTCATAGGTCCCGGCAAACTATATTCCCATAAATTGAGTGATTTTTTGGAATATTATTTATTGAGACTTTACATATATAATAATTCTTCTCTAATAAGGCCTTTAAGTATTTGTACTAATTAAAAAATAGTGGTGTATAATTGGAGATTAAGAAAATTACATGAGTATCGTCCGGTATTATCAATAGTGACGGATTTTTACTGAAAACCTATAAATCGACTTAAGATAGTGCCTAGAATATAACTTGGTATACTCATCATTTGCCTAGCCTTTTCCCAACTATGTTAGGGTCGGCTTCCAGTCTAACCGGATGCAGCTGAATACCAGTATTTTACATGGGGCAACTGTGTATCTGACCTTCACAAGCCAGTTAGTACTAGGTAATACGATACCCCTTGGTAAGACTGGTTGTCAGACTTACGGGCCACTGAGTTCCAGTAACGACTGTCAAAGATCTAAAAATGGCAGCCTGCACTAACGGCTTAACGTGCTTTCCGAGGCACGGAGGAAAAAAGGTATGTAACGGGTGGTCACCCATCCACAGACCAACCTAGGCAAGCACGGCTTAACCCTAAGATCGATCCGAGCGGCTGTAATTATTTAGCCACGAGCTTCTTGGTATACTAATTACGAGTAATTTACTGAAATATACTTACATTTATCATGTCAAACTTCTCTGGTTCTAACCTGAAAACAATGAAGAAAAACAATTAATAAAAAATCAAAAACAATCTCGGGATATGGTGCAGTAGCGAAGGATCAATTTTTGTAAGAGGTAAGCCGGAGTACATATCTTTAATGTGATTATATTATTTATCTATACAACATTATTTTTAGTATATGCGAAACCTGAATATAGTTTGTTCAGAATAAGTAACTGAATCGATTCCAATAATTTTTAAACCATGTTATATTTTTTCCCAAAAATATTTAAAAAAGTTAAAACTTGGACACCGAGCGACTTTAAGTACCTATCGCAATAATTTAGGTACTTACTGCCAAATAATTATTATTAATGAGCTCAAGACGACGCTGGAGGCGCTCGCTGCGTGGTGACCACGATTTTCTGCGGACAACTAGGTAACAGAACAAGCTTATAACTTTGTGATTTTTCATGATACAGTTTTGAAATTTTGTACATAGATTCTTTACATAAAAATACTAGACACGGGTATCAGGTTTCGCATATACTAAAACTAATGTTGTAGAAGGAATCGAGTTGTTTGGAACCTTCGCCACTGATATGGTGTCATGGGGTCTAAAATTTCTTCCAAGTGTCGTAAAATGCTGCTTAGGTTTTAAATGTCAAGCAAAAACAATAATCTTCTAGCAAAAGTGGTAATCATAGATTTATTGTAACGCTGGCCCACACTAGGTTTTCTCCTGTATCGTCGTGGGTGTGTTTCCAAACATTATGTTTATGTACTTAGAAGGTCCATAAACGAAAGAAACGAACGGAGGTAGGAGGCTTGGTGGGGATAGAATCACGTATTAAGGGAATTACATGGCTCAAATCCCAAAAACAGCGTATGTTCAAAGAAATTTGTTGATGAATCCCTTCGTGCGTTTTCCGTGTAAAAAAGTATGTTATAGTTAAGTTCATCACAAATAAATTGTATTGTTTAAAATTTTAATAAACCTTCTCAATTTTTTTTGGTTAATCGTAGAAAATAGGTCTTTTTTCAACCTTAATTGTAAATTATCTCTGTAACGGCTGAATAGATCGGCATGAACTTTGTAACAACAAATACGTAATGATATACTTAACAATCTGTTTTGTTTTTTTTCTGTTATTTCTTTTAATATTTTTAAATAATAAATAAAAACCGAAATTTTGCGAAATGTGCGGGGCAAGTCAACAAAAACCAGTACAGGGATCAAATCGTCAAGGTCATCGAGCAATGTAATGCCCTTAAGAGGACTACAAGAGCTAAGTGACCTTGAGTGACGCACGCACACATTTACACAATAAACGTGAACGCCATCTAACGACGACGCCCAAAACAATTAACTCTCAAGACTAATCTCTAGAGAGATTACGCCCGAGTATTCAATAGATGGCGCGAAAGTAAGAACAGACAAATAAAAATGAATATTAATAATGAATTGCAATTAAAACACTGCATTTGGGGTGGTAACCGTTATAAGTGTAAAACGCCTCATTTGGAAAGTATCCAAATACTTCTTTTATTCGGTGTTACGATATTAATTATTGCATTTCATAATCAATAGGTACCTACTTTAGTTAATTATTTAGACATATTTCTTATTTCCATACAGTAATATTGACAAATTAATCAAAACAACGAAGTATTTGATTAGATGAATACGTACTTTTAGTACATGATTAGATGAATAAGTACTTTTATCAATAACTTCACAATCGTGATCGTCGTGTGAACCACTGTTTCCAATCTATAATAAAAACAGAAGATTTCAAATTACTAAGATATGTCAATTCTAAATATCCTAGTTCTATGGTACACAGCAGCAAGTAATTGCGTTTCGTTTATTTTTTGTATAATAAGAGTTTGAAAAATTGTTAGCCACAAGTAAAAGATTAGGTACGCGCGGTAATCAAGCTATAAAAAACCAGTTTATGCGGATCTCTCATTGTATAGAAAATGTATACAAAGCGAGGCCAAGTTATACTGGAAATGGTTAGCTTCATGTGCCGCCGTGTCTACCTAACATTCTTACAATTTTATAATTCTTATTTATTAAAAACTATATCAATAAAATTAAACTCTTACTTGTGATAAGTAACATCGCAATTTTCAGATGAATCTGTTATTTCGCAATGCCCGTTACCAATAAGCTGCAGTCTTTCAACAAAAATATTAGGTAGTTATTTATCTGTTTTTTATTGTTTTTCTAGTCAAAGAATACAAAATAGTACAAGGATGAACACACGGCGACACACCAAGCTATAAATTTCCAGTATAACATGGCCTCGCTCTGTATACATTTTCCTTACAAAGAGAGATCCGCAAAACTGGCGACGCGGCCGGCGCGGCTAGTCCTTAGTCCAGCAGACGGACCTGCCGCGTACTTGCAAATTCATACCTAAACTGCGCAGTGCGCCTGGCCTGTTATAGCTTAGAAAAGACGTAGGTACTTACGCATTGAAAATAATTTCAGTGTCGATATTTTCAACTTTCTCCAGTAAAAATTAATTACATTTCAAATGTTTTTTTTTAGTTATTTATTTTTGAGTATTTAATTTTATATGAATATACTGCGTAGAATTTTAGTTCAAAAAGCAAAAACATAACATCACTATCCTGGAATCGAACCCGGTTACTCTGGATTGCAAATCCATACCTCGACCAAATACACTGCAGTAACAGTTACACTACTGATCGAAATAACTGAATGTATGCGAACTATACATCCATCCGTCAAATGTCCAGAAATACGTTTCCAAAATTCATAGTTTTATATCGTTATAAAAATTAATATTTAGTAATACTAAAATGTTCTTACGTTTTAATATCGTTCATATGTTGGGCGTTTGATTTATATGAACTTTTTTTAGTTCTCGTAATGGGTTTCACTTTATTTCCCATACTTACAAATGACCAGAAGTACCTTATTTATTACGCTATTTTAACTTAAAATATTTTATATTTACACGAAACAAAAATATTTACGGATTATAGACATAAAACAATGAATTTATGAATAAAATTATACAAAACAGTAAACAACCTTGGCGTAATAATGCGGCGAAAAATGCGGCAAAACGAGCGACACGTCCGTATAGCATCAGGCCTCGGCCGGCACTGTCGGTACACAGGCGTTTACGCACACATGCGCACGTATTTTGTTCAGAGATAAAAATATGTGATTTGCAAAAAATCTATTGATTGGATTAAAAAACTAAAACAGTATCACGTTACTTTGTTGCGTGAAGAATAATTTGACAAAAAATCAGAATGATTGCATGTATATTAGTATGGTTTTACTCGTTGACAGAAATGTTTAGAGGCATCTTTGCGATTTTTTTCTATCGTATCAAATTTGTAGTATTATGTTATCAACACAGTATCGAACTAGCATATATACAGAAGAATATCATATATTTTTCTGTGTTTTTTTACTGCAGTGGTTCTATATGATTCACGTATTGTAAAACATGCTTTTAGCTCTTGTAGTCGCCTTAATTAGACAGTATATTAAACTAGCGCGCCGAGCGGCTATTTTTCTGAACTATCTACCTTGGAATAGTAATTACTTATTAACTATGAATTAATTTAGTAATTACGAACTAAGCGTAAAATTAATCATTAACTTCTGATTAGACGTCTTTCTAAATAAATATAAACAGCGCTTTTTGACGTCGCAAAAAGCGTTCTTACTTTGATCAATATTTTTGTGTCTTTATTTATAAGGTGTCTTTGAATAGATAATACCTACCAAAAATAAAGAAAAAAAAATGAAAAAAGTAAAAAAAATGGAATTGGATTTTTTTGGAATAGTAATTTACTTTTACACCGCGCGCTAGGGCTGTTCATTCTTATTCTTTATTACACACAAAATAAAAAATATACATACATACACATAGCAATAATCTAGCTCAGATAATATAATTCATTGTTAAGATTTGGTTTAACCTTTTGAACGAAAGAGCATAATCCTAAAAACCAAGCCACAATTTCACCGCAAATACTAACAAAAAGCATAGGGATTCCAAAACGATTTAATTGTTTATTTCGTGTTATAGTGGGCCGCATTATTTGTCACATATTTGTGTCGTTGGTGTACAGGGCACGCGTTTGATTGTCATGTATACAGGGTGTGAACGGACCCTTCACGAAGCCGTTAAGCAATTTATTTTGCATTCTGTACATCAAACTAAGTAACCCTACGCAAAAATTATTGCTGGGAAACGACTTCTTTTTGGGGTAAAAAATTACGTTTTACGGTAAAACTCAAAGTAACGCACTCAAAACATTGTGCTGATGGATGCTTTTAATAGGTCATTGAGGTAATTAAACTCAAATTATAATCTTAAAAACTAGTATTAAAAAAAAAAAACTTGCAAATTTGACCTCAAATATCTCAACTAGAAGGTTCCCAGGTATGGTCTAGAACAAAAAAATGATCGCAATGACGGGGAGAACAAGTGCCTTTCGGCTTCGTTAAGGGTCTATTTACACCTATTATATGACAATAGCGTTCAAAAGGTTAAGCTAGCAAGTTTCCACGCATTATTCTCGGTTTACACTAAGTAACTAACTTACAATAAGACCCCGGTTACCTTCTAGTATACCCCCGAAGATAAACAGACAACTAATAACCACTTTGAGTACTTACTACTAAGTTTCTTGACAATTCTGTGAAAAGGGACTTTTAGGAGTGACGATCTACCTAGCTTTTACCCAACCATGGTAGGGTAGGCTTCCAGTCTTACCAGAAGTCTGTGACCGTTTTATGAATGTTAACGTGATTTTTATTATTATCCTGTTATGATAATGTTAAAATAAAGTTCAAATAAATGTATGTATGTGTTCCTTTTAATACAGGTTCTTTTTTATGTAAAAAAAAGCTATGTGTATTTATTATTTTATGTGACATGTTTATTGGATTTTGTGTAACATGATTTTAATTTTATTGAGTAAATGAAACGAAATGCTAGACTGGAACTTTCAAACTTATAAGTTTAATTAATATAATGTTTAAATGTGAAAGTTCCTAATGATCTATGTAAGTCATAATTATTAGATAAATAATAATAGATACTCTGCAATATTAGTTTTAAGTTATCTTACTGCGCCCTAACAGGGTCATGTACTCACTAGTTTAAGCTTAGCGTGTAAAATTGGTTGTGTACATTGTGCATTAAAATAAATAAAATAAAAATAAATGATACTGCTAAAGCTGTCATTTTATACCCTCATTCTGACCATTGGGTCTGTGGGTCGTCTTAGGTGCGGATTTGTAGGAGTTGGAGCACTAAGAGCAGCAAATAAAACAAAAAAAAATTTTTTGGATTTTTTTTAGTTTTAATTCGTTTTAGAACGCCCATAGTTCGGAAACGGTGCCGCCAAGGACCATGAATCTCAGAACCTAAATGGTTTTTATGGTCTAGGTCAACCCGATACTGTAATAAAATCGTGAAATTTAGGAAAAAAAACTATGTCCGAAATTTTTTCTAAGTCCTCGCTCCATAGCGCCCCTAAGACTACACTCCAACCGACCATTGCTTTATAAATCTCCTCCTAAAGTTTAAGGGGAATACTGGAGTCACAGATTGTTCCCGTGACCTGCTGTCAAGTCAGAAATCAAGTGATAAATTCCCGTCGTGTCGCTATCGTGTCGTGAGATATAAAATACTCCACCGCGAGATTTCTGACTTCCCACAACTTAGTTTACTACAACTACAAAACAAACAACTAAGAACTAATATAATAGTAAGATAAACAACTAGATTCTGCTCATAATTGCAATAAGTTACAGGTTAATTACAGTTAATTATTTTCAACCGACTTAAAGAGGTTTTTATGCAATTTTCTATGGAGTCGGCGTAGCATGTCTTCCTTTTCCATATCTGTGACAATATTGTCATCTGAGTTTTCACATTTGTCTAGCCACATCATCTTTTAATTAAAATAACGTTTATTCAAATTAGGCTGATGATCGGTACTTTTTGTACGTCGTAAAGTACTTACCGGTTGTAACATAACAAACTTAAGAGCTTTCGTGTGGTCTCTCAGACCATAAAACTGAACAACTTTTGTTCTGTTTTGTTTTGTTTTACCATGCATGTTGATCAGCCGATCGCGTCATCGGCAGTTCCTTTACAAACTTACTTACAATTTTTTTTTGCTAATTACATGAACTAGTTATTCAGTTACGTGGTCCAAGAGACCCCACGAGAGGTCTTGCGTTTATTATAATACAAAGTGTATGTACTTTTTGACGTTCAAAAAGTGCTGATCATCAGCCTAATTTAAATAAATGTCTGTCTGTTTCTAATGTGCTAGTCTCTCAAAACGCCCGCCCTTCTCCACTTCCTTCTGTATTAGCTGGGAAGAAGTGGGGGAACAAATTCCCCAGCAACACATCTGGTTATCTCCCTAAACGTAATAACACATTACACGATCTGGAAATAGAACCAATGACACCACGGTCAGCAGTAGCTAGCGACCACTACACCAACGATTAACATTGAAGTCCTACGAAATACGCCAGCCTATTGTAAGTACAATTTCAAGAATAGACAAACATAAACATGAATTCCTACTAAAACCTTATTATGCAAAATTGCTAGACTATTCAGACATCTCCTACCTCCGCAAACTGACTAGACAGGCACAAAAGATGATATTCACGTTAAATCTGACATACCTACTTAAATAAATTGACATTGACAAGGTCGCCTACTAAATCTAGTCTAGCATAAATAAGTACCTTGTTTTGATTCTATACATGGTGTAAAAAAAACCTTTAACAAAGTTGAAAGGCACTTATTCTCCCCGTCATTGCGATCATTTTTTTTGTTCTGGACCATATCTGGGAACCTTCTAGTTACGGAGATATTGGAGGTCAAAGTTCAAGTTTTACAAAAGTTAAAAAAAACTACTTTTGTGTTTTTAAGGTTAACCTTTAACTTTACTTTAACCTATTAAACGCCATTGTCACATATACGTGACAAGCAAGCGCGTGCCCTGAACAGCGAAAAAAATATTTGACAAAATGGTAGGTGAAATTGTGGCTCGACGTGGAGGGCACATGCATGCGTTTATGTTTTGGCGTTCTAAAAGTTAAATAGCTCCACGAACCCCGTACTATTCAATGCAACCATTAGCACAATGTTTTGAGAGCGTTACATGTAGTCTGAGTTTTACTTCAAAAGTTAAGTCGTTTCCCAGCAATAATTTTAGCGTAGAGTTACTTAGTTTGATGTACAGAATGCTTGGTTGATGGCTCCGTGAATTTTCCGGTTACACCGTGTATACGAACGAGACCTTTCAATAAAATGTGATCAGAATACCTACGCAGTCTCTTAGATTACAAATTCAATGAATTCTTATTCCGTAGAATATAAATTAGCTTAGACTTAGTCTAGACTGGAAAAAAATGGATAAAAGATGGCGATGGAAGCTGTGTGCTCAGTATTTCAATAGAAAATGTAATTTATTAAGTCCGTGTTGAGTTACCAATAAGGCTCTATCCGCCACGGCACTTTGCGCGAAAATTGTTTAAAAATATAGTGTACAAGGATCTTTTGGCTCGTGAATGACATTGATAGAAAGGTATTGTTGGTCAAAAATGAGAAATTATCTTACTAAAACAAGATGGCGGCGTTTTTGGGAATGACGTTTTGATCGTTATGTGTCAAAAAAGGTTTTTTTTTTTTAAGTTTTCTTTATTGGTTGCTGTGAAGTGCTGTGTATAGTAGTATTGAAACCTTGCCGAGAAATAATGGAAAAACTGTGAGGGGTCGAAAAAAAAAGGTAGGGTCAACACTGAATGACATTAGCATGTCATATACAAAACCGAGAAATGAGCTCAAGGTTTCATTACGAATATTTTTCCTATATCGCCAAGATCTGAAAAAGAACACTTTTTCTTCCCGTCATTGCGATATTTTTTTTCTTCTGGACCATACCTAGGAACCTTCTAGTTACGGAGATACCACATACAGGATGTAAACAGACCCTTCACATAGCCATCAACCAAGCATTCTGTACATCAAACTAAGTAACTTTACGCAAAAATTATTGCTGGGAATCGACTTTTTATTTGGGGTGAAAAATCACGTTTTACGGTAGGACTCGATGGAAAGAACTCAAAGCATTGTGCTATTGGATGGATTGAATAGTACGGGGGTCGTGGAGGTGTGTAAAGTAAAAATATTACATTAAAATACATGTAAATAAATAAAAAACTTGTGAAAAAGTTGGAACTTTGACCCCCAATATCTACGTAACTAGAAGGTTCCCAGGTATCCACTACCAGGAAGACTACAAAAAAATTTTTTTTTTTTTAATTCTGTATGGGCTTACTCTTGACCTCAATCTAGTGAAAAAAAAAAAACGATCGCAAAGACGGGGAAAACAAGTGCCTTTCGGCTATGTTAAGGGTCTACTTACAACCTTTATAGATTAAAGTTTCAACGTTCTCACACGTTTTTTTTTAATACTCACAATAAACTTCACACTATAAATCCAGCAGCACAACATTTAAATACCGTAAATCGTGATTTTTCACACCAAATAAAATACTTGGTTGACGGCTTCGTGAAGGGTTCTTTTACATCCTGTATATGCTTTTAGGAAATACACATGCACACACACACACACACAAACATGCTCATGCTTTTGCTTTTATGTGTAATGTTTATGAGAGCAAATAAATAAATGTAGTTAACTTACCTATAGACGGAATGGTCATAAAATATGCTAATTCTTAACGGCTGATCTATGCTCCTTTTCTTGACTATATGTGCAGGCTCTATGTGTACTCCTCGGACCACCTGGAGACAAAAGAAAAATAAACATTTTAGTATAGTCTATGGCAGTGTTTTTCAACCTTTTTCATGACACGACCCCCATTGTATGATAAAAAATTTCGCGACCCTTCGCTTTTTTTCATGTATTTTATTATGTTACAAATATTCAATCCATACAACATTTTTATGCATTTGTATAGTTAAGATTCGGATAAATACATAATTAAAAGATTTTTTTTTTTAATTTGGAAAACAATTTAATTCTCAATGTAGCAAAAACGGATTCACGATGGGAGAAATTAGTTAATGAAAAACAAGCACATCCATCGCATTAGGATTAACTAGTACTCAACGGTTTATATTTTGTTAATAATTTGTATGAACACACAAAATGTTTATACTTTAATTAACATTTTCTTATTAAATCCATCTTTTTAAACTTTTTTTTACTGAGGTAGCTTTCACGACCTTTTGCGACGTCCTATACCACCATGTTCCTCTACTACCTATGTTTACAAATAAAAGTTTCTTATTCTTATAGAGGCTTCACGACAGCCCAGAGGGTCCCGACCCACAGATTGAAAAACACTGGTTTATGGTAAAGAGCTCAGATTTCGTTATTCATTGTTTTCTGAAAGGTAGAACAGAGAATTAATGAGTAGCTGTCAAATTCCTTTGCTAGTTTAGTTGTTCATTTGTTGTTGGATGCTTATATCTTACTTACTTGCGGCTTAGATATTAATTTATGCTCATGTAAACAAAGGTTGATGGAAAATCGATAACAGGATTACCCGCTTAGTCGCAAAAGGATGAGACTAGATAAATTCGTTTAGAAACTCTGTCTCGCGTTAGAGATTCTATGATTAATTCAATTGCTTCTAAGTTCAGTAGCTTTTAGCTTTGTAATTAATTTTACAGGGAGGAAGGGAAGCCGTCCTGAAAACGGTTACCACGTATTCAGTACATCATTGTGAGTCCTCCCACTATTAAAAAAAAATCCACTGTTATCACAAAAGTGCAATACCTAGACGGTCAAAATGTATGGAATAGCTGTTTTTTTTAATAACTGATGAAAAATTTCTTAGCATTATATAACATCATGTCTGTACTCCTGAGGGATAGGTAGAGGTGGATGGTAGGTTGGTAGTCATGTTTAAGTCCCAATGTTAATAGAGGTGTCACCTAAACAAAGTAAAGCAGGGTTCGAAGTGAGAATTATCACTGATAATCGTCTTGATAATCAGTGATAAATATCTTTATTTATTTTTATTTTTTTTATTTATAACAGCGTAGACTATCATTACAGGGTTTACCCTAATGGGACAGTTAAGAACTTTAACTAATAACCTAAACTATATACTTACAATAACAAAATTACAAAAATTGAAACTAACAACATTATTTAATTTTTACACCATTAAAACACAATCTTGATAGTTATACCTTGATAATTATCTTGATAATTAAACCTTGATAATTATCTTGATAATAACAAAAATCATAAAACTATAATTAATTTTCACGAGTATCCGAAATCGATTTTCCGCGTCCACGCTTACCTACGATTTTAAAAGAAAACGATCACAAAACACACAAACTTTATGTTTAATTAATCAATAAACAGAATTTTTGGTACAGTTCTTTTGTTGAAGCTAGATTATCCCCGGTTAAAATGTTCTCGTGGGATAATGTCCAACCAAAACGCAAGCGGAACCGCGGGCAGAAACTTAGTTGGCAATAAATGTAATTAGGAAAATAATCATTTCTATTTGTAGGTTGTTTTGATCGTGGGCTAATATTACTGAGGTTAGACAGTAATGATTACGAAGAAATTATCTAAATATAGCCTTGGCTTAAGGCTAGCGCTCACCGGGTTGGCACGGCAGGGCATTTTATCTGTACCCAATGTAATTTCATACGTAGCTAGTGGTAACAAGATAGAAATTCCAATGTTTATAGTCCGTCCCTAAGGCATCAAATGGGATTTCCCTACGCGGCGGGCATAGACAAAGAAAAACCCTTTATTGTAAAAAAAAACCGGTTTCAAACGAATTTGTGCTGTGTATAGTATATGTTACAGTTAAAAGCCGAAGTAAGGTTTCACCTAGTTCTAGTCGGCTATACCTAGGTGCGGCCGGTAACAGTTGTGTATCCTTTTTATTGCTAGGACACACCGACCATGTGGATTAGTTAGGTTAGAACTGCGACCAAACGCGCGCGAGCCGAGCGAGCGCAGCGAGCGATGCCGCGGCAGCAGACGGCGAACGCTACATCCAAATTGGTTGCATGTTCTAACCAAAGATAAGTAGGATACATCTAGGTTTAACCGGCTGCACCTAGTTGTACCCGGCTAAAACTAGGTGTAGCCGCGCTTCGGCTATTAGCCCTAACATATACACTACAACTAAAAAACCGTCTACTTAAAAATCAGGCTCTAATTAAATTCGTGATTTACAAGGTAAAATCGACTCCTCCTATTGTTGAAGTCGGTTAAAATGTGGCCTATGTTACCCGGGCCATAATAACGTATCGTTTGACACCTTATTCATCAAAATCGGATGAATAGTTTAGGCGCTACGGAGGTACATAAGTGCTTGCCTAGGTTGGTCTGTGGATGGGTGACCGCCCATTACATACCTAGTTTCCTCCGTGTCTCGGAAAGCACGTTAAGCCGTTGGTCAGGGCTGTCATTTGTAGATCTTTGACAGTCGTTAGGTAGTCAGAGGCCCAAAAGTCTGACAACCAGTCTTACCAAGGGGTATCGTATTACCCAGTATTAACTGGGTTGTGGAGGTCAGATAGGCAGTCGCTCCATGTAAAATACTGGTATTCAGCTGCATCCGGTTAGACATGAAGCCGACCCCAATATAGTTGGGAAAAAGGCTAGTCAGATGATGATTTATTTCTTCTTTTTTTACTTTGCTCAGCTTATTAAAAAAAAGACATTCATTTATGAACGCTTCTGAAAATAAGTGAGCCCTGTAAAGTCGATCTTCTTGCGCATTTATAATATTAGTAAGAAGTAAGATTTGGTACTGACGAGGTCGCGGAAAAAGATAGCTGTATGGCTAAAGACGCAATTGACGTAGCGTAAAGGAAAACGTCTTGAGGAAACCCGACCTATAATAGTTTGAAATCGCTAACAAGCACCGGCTTCTCGTTGCTTCTCGCTAACTACTTGTTACTGACTGTTTTTCCTTCATTTTCTTGGGCATGGAAAACCCTATTAGTAATTGTATACTGATCCCGGCGATAAGCTTAGCATTAGGCACTTCACCCATATCGACTTTTTACAAGCCAGTGCGACGTCAGATCCGCTCCACCGCCTGATCGCGCGGTGTAGGAGATTAAAATCTCGATGGGTGTCATGGAAGCAATGGATCTCACACACTCCAGGCCCACAGTGAGCCGCCTTGGCTATCCTAGAAGTCTTTTTCAACAGACTCCGGGCCATGGTCGGCCGAAGAAATGAAGACCAGCTCAGGTGGCGAACATCAGGCGTAGCGTGGCAGTGGCTCGCAGTGGACCGTACCGTCTACATTGTAGTACAAAGCGAAGCTAAGTACACGTGCTTGTGTAATAATTTTACTACATTCAATATTGATATAACCCTAAAAGACTTCAATGTATTTAAAATTAAAAGCGCTTCCGCCTTTTACATACAATATTGATATAAACCTAAAAGACCTCCATATATGTAAAATCACAAGGCTTCCGCCCCTGTATTTAACGAAGGATTTACCGTTTTCAAAATGGAAAACGATATTTTTACCCTCTTGCTCAAAAGCTCCGTACACGACCTCGGACGAATCTACTTGCGATTGCGACAGACCACACGCGCGCGTCACGTCGCTTGCTTGTATCACAGGTGTACCGTTCCTACGCAAGTTGCATAGCGTTGAGTCGTGGCATGCCCTAAACTATTTTTACAAGCTATTGTTTAACTTGCAATGTCTGTATGTATGTTTGTTTGTTTGTTTAGGTCAAATCGTGCAACTGAATTTTAAATCAGTTAGCCCATCCGATTGAGCTGAAATTTTGCATATTCGTTTAGTTTGGATGACAATGCGTGGCGACGGGACGTCATTCTAAATACAATATGGCGGATTCACAAAGATGGCGGACTAGTTATTTTATGCACTCCCATGATATGGGTATCAATTAAAAGGGTTTGCTGAGAAGAATACGCAACTAGCGAAAACTAAAAAGTAATATAATTGTTTAAAAGAAGAAAATGAACTTTAAATTAAATCAAACATCAATTTAATAAATATGGAAAGACTGACTCACAGCCACAAGTGGTCAAGTAGCTGTCACTAATGACAACTGTCAGTCACCACGAATGGCGGGAAGTTGGAAGGTGAAGCGTACCCTGAACTGGGGCTTGGTGGACCCTGAGATATAGTTAGTAAATTCTGTTATCAACCTATTAGCTCAGCTACAAGAGGATACTACAAAACCCATGCATTTACTCATTTATATCTTCCGCAGTCGCTATCATAACACGCTTGTCGTCAACTTTAGAGCGTGTTATATTTTTGAAATCAAGCTCTTTAATTAGATATTCTACATGGACAAGCTGACATGGTATGGTACATTTTTCTATTCGACAATTATCGACAAGTAAAATCCGCCATTTTGAGTTTAGAACAAAAAAGCTAGTCTTAACCGTAGCTCGATCTAGATCATCATCATTCATTCTACTTGAGGTCGACGCAACACGTTTTCTTCTTCCATTCTCCCCTGTCAGACGTCACGGCATCATTTACTCCTTTCTCTTTCATATCATTCTTCACACAATCCATCCATCTTTTCTTTGGCCTTCCTCTCCGTCTCCATCTATCAACATTCATGTCCATCACTCTTTTAGTCACATGCGTTTCATCCCTCCTCATTACATGTACATACCAAGACAAACGACTTCCTTTCAGTAGCTCGATCTAGATGAGATGATTACAATAATCAGTCCAGCAATTTTTGAACTCAGAGGATATGAATCCCCCTATAAAGATACATAAACGGGACAAAAACATAACCCTGTCTTTACCTTCGCAGTCGGGTAAAAAGCTTTTAACCAAAGTAAACAGTGTTCTTATGTAAACCAATCTTAGCAACGCGCAGCGTTGAGTATCTTAATGTAGGAAGATTTTTGTTTCCTTTTTAAAGATTTACTTCAGAAGTGGTTTGAACTCCACGTGTACAGACTTTTAACACGTTCAATGCCACGGAATAAAATGATAAATTTCCATTCAGGGCATGTCGGACGCCCTGGTTCAAGCCATGGTCCGGAGTGAGAGGGAATGGGAAGCCGTCACCTCCTTCTGCGAAGCAGTCATGCTAGTGAAGGAGGTGGCGGGACGTGAGAGAGTTAAAGAGCCTCGCATCCCAGCCGCCGCGGGAGACGCCCTGGGCGTCGGGGGTCACGTGGTGGCCCCCGGCCACGATGACTACAGGCCGTGTCGACGGCGCGTTCGTGTTCCACGATCGCCTCAAAGAGATGTCAGCAACCACGTAGGGGTCTGACTGGGCCAATGCCTGCCAGGGCTGCGGGTTCGAAAGAGATAAAGCGGCCCTGGAACACAAAGGGCAATGAAGGAACATGGAAGGGTTTTAGTCAGTACGAGCAGGGGGGTAATTTGATGATTTCCCAGCCACCTAAAAAAAAAATGCCATGTCGGACAATGTTGGGCGATACCCATACGTTCCGTTCGGGCCGTGGGGGACAATGGTGTCCGACAGTCTAGAGCTATGTTTAAACGTCTCTTCTCAGCTGTCGGTCAACAATACAAGGCCAAATTGTACGCAACATGACCGCGCGGCCGTCTAGAACAGTGTAATTACATCAGCCCCTGTAGCATGACTTCTTTGAAGGAAGAATCGACAAAATGACAGATTGTGTCGACACAATGACAGATTTCTTTGCACTATCTGTCATTTTGTCGATTCTTCCGTCAAAGAAATCATTGTCTACGGTGGTCATGCTACGGGGGCAGCACCCTAAAAAATATATTTGTTAAAAAGTTATGTCTGTTTTTCTGATAATATTCTTGTATTAACTTACAAAAATTTGGTGTGATTTATTTCTCACGATTTTATGGAAAAATGTAGTGTCCGATTTATAGATGAAATAAAAAATTATGACAGTAGAAATAAAACTCGATGTTGTTGTGTTAAACTTATGAAATAGGAACAATATTATCACAATTAAACTTAAATATGTGAGACATTCGCATTATGTTTTATCATATCTAGTAGGTAGGTAAATTAACATATTTATTCAACAGTACTTTTTTTTAAATTTATTTATTTATTTATTTAACAGTTTATGTACACACTAAATACAGAAAAGAAGAAAGGAACAGAAAATAGTACAAAGGTGATGCTGGTGGTGGTGGTGGTGTTTTTTGTGGGTTGTGGAGGTCAGATAGGCAGTCGCTCCATGTAAAATACTGGTAATCTGCATCCGGTTAGACGGGAAGCCGACCCCAACATAGTTGGGAAAAGGCTAGGCAGATGATGATCAAACAGTACTTTTTTAGTTTTAGAAATAATTAAAAGTAATAAGGAAGGAATGCCTCAGAAAGTACCAACATCATTATTATAAGTTTATAGTAGTTTGCTAAGTAATGTTATAAACGGTGTAAATGACCCTTACCATAACCGAAAGGCACTTGTTTTCCTCGTCTTTGAGATCATTTTTTGTTCTAGACCATACCTGGGAACCTTCTAGTTACGGAGATATTGGGGGTCAAAGTTCCAACATTTTTACAAGTTTTTTTTTTAAATACGTGTTTTTAATGTAAGATTTTTACTTACTTTACACACCTCCACGACCCCCGTACTATTCAATCCATCCATCAGCACAATACTTTTTTGCCATCGAGTCCTACCGTAAAACGTGATTTTTCACCCTAAAAAAAAAGGCGATTCCCAGCAATAATTTTTGCGTAGAGTTACATAGTTTGATGTACAGAATGCTTGGTTGACGGCTATGTGAAGGGTCTGTTTACACCCTGTATAATTTGCAAATGCTTCCTCTCTTCCAATTCACTATGTCCGACAACCCTGTCGGACACAGCAAAATATAATCTAATTACAAGTTTACCACCAAAATACCTACACGTCGAATGCACTAAAAGTATTGAGTGAGTATTGAGTAATTTGCAACAATTTTGACATATAACTTGAAGTACAAGCTGGGTAACTTTGGAGAAAACAAACTTTTTTTTTATCTTTTGCTCCTCTCCATCATAAACTGCTGGTTGTGAGAAATCTATGCCGTTCGGGATGTGAAACTGATACTTTTTTGATACACAAACTATTAAATATAGGTAGGTACTCTAGCACCCCGTCCCGGCGCCGCACGGGTAGCAGTAATTCTATATGACGTCCCTTCTGGTAGCCTTTTTAGAGTATCTTAAATCTCTTCGCGACGTATGTAAATACTTTATTGATTTTGCTGTCTGCGAAGCCTTGTAGAGTACTGCAGAATTTAAATATGGTGCATCGACAAACTTAGAAAACATTCGTATTGTGTACTATAAAAACGATTGACAAAAGCTAGGCCTAAAAACACAATTTCAACTTTATCACAAATAGATAAAAGTCAATGTAATCTTTACATAATAGGTGTTAAAAGTACCCTTAACGAAGCCGAAAGGCACTTGTTCTCTCCGTCATTGCGATCATTTTTTTAATCTAAACCATACCTGGGAACCGTTAAGCCGCTGGTTCCACCTGTCATTTGTAGATCTTTGACAGCTAGTCAGATGCAAGAAAGTCTGACAACCAGTCTTACCAAGGGGTATCGTATTACCTAGTACTAGCTGGTAATACATTTATGCGAAATCAGAGGTTAAAACAACTACGAGTGTCGCGTTTTTTTAAAAAGAATTCTAAGAAACAAATGCCGTTCGAAGTTTAAAAATCAAATGAACGCTAAGATGGCCGTCAAAAAGTATTTAAAACGGGGAAAATCGTTGATAGTGAACCCAACCAAGGTTTTACAATACGGAAGAATGTGCAGATGTCGTTCAGGGCTCCAGCCTTACTTCTTAGCTCTTTTCAAGGTAGATGCAACCTCATAAACACGTTATTTTAAGCAATTTCAATAATATTGGCTATTTACTGACTCTGGTCTAGAGCAGCGGTCGGCAACAGGCGGATCGGAAGGTCGAACTTTGGACCGCCAAATATCGATTAATACAGGGTGTAAGGGACAGCCCTCCACAAACTGACAGGGTGCATTCAGCTGCTTATTTTGAATAATATTCCACCGGATCTTTTCTCTTTTTTTAAATTTCGGTTACCATTCGTTTATTTCAATGTAAAATTGCATTCCCTGTACGCAGCACACCATTTGTGTAAATAATACGACTAAAATCAAAAATCCAACAATGGATGTTGAAATAATCTAGCGGAAAACGCTTGAAATCAGCTGTTCACTTCCTGACTAGCTACAGAGTTCATCGAACTCGTCGTCGCGCTTGCCGTACACTACGTGCGTAAAGCGCGAAATAAAACAAATCAAATTTATTGGATTCCCATAACATTCCTGAAATAATTTCTTTTATCGGTCATCTTAGTATGATATACTGAATTCACCCCATCAGTGTGGAGGGCGTCCCTTACACCGTGTTTGTATGTATTATGACTCTTTTAGTCATAAGGTCTCGCCTCATCTCATGTCCGTACCAGCGCAAGCGTATTGCGCTGAGTTTTTCACGTATCGTTGCGACTTTAAAAGTACCACGAATATATCATCACTATCTTTTCATACACGAAATATTTTAAGAGTAACTTCTATAAGTCGTAAAGTCGCCATAGCAACGAAAAAAAAAAAATATCTGGGTGTTTTTTTTACGAAATTATTAAAATTCTAAATTTTTTTAAGACTTTTTGCATAAAACCTTTACTCCCATATTCTAACAATGACAGTAGGTAAATACGACGTAGTAAACTAGCGTAATGGATGTTCAAAAATAAGGAGCCAGTATTTATTTTGTGGGTCAAATAATTTTTTTTTTTTTTTTTTCTGTATTGGCTTACTCTTTATTTATTATTTAAAAAAATATATACACAAAATCCCTTAAAATGGCTTCGTTATAGCCGTTAGATGATTCCCTGAAAATATTTCGTGTATGAATAGTTAGACCTTATATTCGTTTTTTATTTTACCACTAAAACCCATTTGCTTTATAATTCAATTCCAAAATCATAACAAAACATCCCCTTACTGTGTTATTTAGTTATTTTCACTATAAATGCTTATCAAAACAGAAATTGTGAACACGCGCCATCCCCTTATAGACCACGAATCCATTTTCCATTAAAATCTGACATTTTAGTAAAACCCTTTTGTGAATTCTGTTGGCTCCTGTCATTTCCATTTCAATATAAGAGAAAAGGGACACCGACTCAAAGCTAATAATTAAAACGTTAGATCGACAAATAAATTATATTTTACATCATCAGATCTGGGAGTAGCTGTGGCCCAATGTAACCGTTAGACCACCAAGTCATCGGTCTACCTCTGATTTTTCGGATTCATGTGCGTATTGTATAATTATCACTTGCTTCGGTGAAGGAAAACATCGTGAGGAAACCAGCATGCCTTAGAGATATTTCTCGACGGCATGTAAAGCCAAGTCAGAGGCCCATGGCCGGCATAAAATCTCTAACACCAGGTTAGGCACTAACCACACGATAAAGAAAGAAGATCAAATTCCATTTTTAGGATCCCCCCCCCCCCCCCGCTCTGGGCGTAGCGGAAGGGAGTGTCAGAGTTGTACTGACTAAAACCCATCCTTCTTTGCCCTTTGTGTTCCAGGGCCGCGGTATCTCTTTCGAACAGTCCCGCAGCCCTGGCAGGCAACGGCCCGTGCGGACCCCTACGTGGTTGCCACCGGGGGCCACCACGTGACCCCCGACGCCCAGGCCTAATACCTAATAGTGCCCCCACTTATGCAGATACTGATACCACTGCTGGGCAAAGGCCTCTCCCCATGACTTCCAGTTGCTACGATCCAGGGCTAATGTGGGCCACTGGTCGTTTGTTTTGTCCAGCTCGTTCCGCCATCTTGTGTTTAAGTCCCTACATGGGATAAGGGCGAACCTATTGCCATCAACCGGGCATAAATTCAGACTTCGTGGAACAACTGAAAAATTCCTGATAGAAAAACAAGAGCAAGAGCACATCTGACGATATAATTCTTCGACTTTCAACACCCTTTTAGATTTAAGATAATTCTAAAGCATTAATGGGAAATGGAACATGCATTATAATCCTGCTTTTAGGACCAACGTCTTACTGATACGTCACGTAGTACCCAGCAACTGGTTTCGAGGTCAGATAGGCAGTCCCTCCATGTAATATGCATGTCGGATATGTCAGGATTTACTCCGTTAGGCTCGTACATCATGTGGGCAGACGATGGGTTTCGTGCTATGAAAACACACTGGGTGCGATACACTGTTTCTAGCAAAACTAACGAATTACTTGAGATCACAATAACACGGGGCACAATGAATCGGGTACAGTTCCAAGACGTCTCAACTCCGCCGCGATCAGACATTGACGTCGTCCTCCCTCGAGTTGGACATCAGGGCTCTGTAGAAGCACGCTGTGTTGTGACTGGTAAGTAGGTCGCGTGATGTCACCACTGCACACAGGCGCGCTTTCCAATTCATTTTATGTCCATACTAACGACTGGATCCGACATGCAGATCTTTGGCTGCATCCCGGCAGACTGGAAGCCGACCATGTGTAAACAGGTCATTTTACCAGTTATTAATATTCTAAAGGGTGTAAATAGACCCTTAACATAGCCGAAAGGCACTTGTTCTCTCCGTCTTTGCGATATTTTTTTTGTTCTAAACCATACCTGGGAACCTTCTAGTTACGGAGATATTGGGGGCCATAGTTCCAACTTTTTCACAAGTTTTTTTTTTAAATATATGTTTTTAATGTAAGATTTTTACTTTACACACCTCCCCGTACTATTCAATCCATCCATCATCTCAATGTTTTGAGTGTTTTCCATAGAGTCCTACCGTAAAACGTGATTTTTCACCCCAAAAAAAAAAGTCGTTTCCCAGCAATAATTTTTGCGTAGGGTTACTTAGTTTGATGTACAGAATGCTTGGTTGACGGCTTCGTGAAGGGTCCGTTTACACCCTGTATGTAAAATCATCTCATCTCGAGACTTATATGAACGAGGAATTTTGGTAGGAGGATATCTCACGATGTTTTGCTTCACCGAAGCAAGTGATAATTATACAATACGCACATGAATCCGAAAAATCAGAGGTGCGTGTCTTAGGTTCGAACACGAGACCTATGACTTGGCAGTCCGACGGTCACACCACTAGACTATCACTGCTTGATTTATTTATTTGTTTAGGATCTCCAACAAAGGATTTACACAAACACACGAAATAAATAACCGACGACAAAGTATCACGTAGGTGTACTCCTTCACTTACAGGAGACCGCAGCATGCTTAATAATTGTATATAACTAAGCTAACAAAGATAAACTAGCATTTAAAAATCAAAATCAAAACATATTAAGGTCATTCCACCATCTCCTTTCTTCCATCGGGAGTCCAGACGTACTGCAGGTTATCACCCATACCTTGTCGATGTTCCACACATTCGCACGAAGCGCTTTGCTACATCATTTATTATGCGCACAGCCAAGGAGTGGAATTCCCTGCCTGCGTCGGTGTTCCCAAGTACATATGACCCCAATCTATTTCAAACGCTAGTTAATAGGCTTCTTTTGGGTTACCTTGTTCCATCGTCGACCTCATCTCTGTCCGCAGGATTAGACTGAGGTCAAGAGTAAGCCCATATAGAATAGAAATTTAAAAAATCAAAACAATTGGTAATAAAATTAAAATAGTAGCATTAATGTTGATGATGCAACAGCCCCCGTAGCATGACCACCGTAGACAAGTATTTCTTTGACGGAAGAATCGACAAAATGACAGATAGTGCAAAGAAATCTGTCATTGTGTCGACACAATCTGTCATTTTGTCGATTCTTCTGTCAAAGAAATCCTTGTCTACGGTGGTCATGCTACGGGGGCAGGAGACAGATTCCAGACTGTTGCTTATTAATTCCGATTGCGATCAGCTTTCTATCCGGCCGAATAATTTCTTTGTAACGTTTTTCCGTTGAGGAAAACATCCGTTTCTTGTTATTCATATACATGTACCAAGGCGGAAGTACAGGATTTTACAACATAAATACAAGATTTAATAATTCTCATCGTCGTTCTTCAACGATTGCTTAGAGACCAACCATTGCATACCACACATTGGGGAATGGCAGGCATATGTTGAAGAAAGGAAGAAATTGTCAGTTATTTATTATTATAAGCCTATATTGTCCCACTGCAGCGCAAAGGCCTCCCTTCCCTCCTTCCACACTTCGTGGTCTAGTGCGATTGTAGGCCAATCCTTTGCGAAAGAGTCCAGCTCATCCCGCCATCTCCTTCTGGGCCTGCCACGTTGTCGTTTGCTGCTATTTGGTATCCACTGAGTGGTAATTTTTGACCATTGCTCCTCCGACATGCGGCAGACGTGACCAGCCCAGTTCCACTTCAACCTAACAGCTGTAAGGCCAGCATCAGCTATTTGAGTTTTGGAGCGAAGTATGGAGTTTCTGTTGCGGTCCGTAAGTTTGACACCCAGTATACTTCGCTCCATAGCTCGTTGGCAGACCCCAAGTGCGGACTTCTGACGTTTTGTAAGCGACCACGTTTGCGCTCCATAGGTGAGGGTTGGGAGAATGCACTGAAATGAATTGTAAGTACCTATTCAAAAATTTTGACGATATTAAAACGCATTCCATTTAAAAAAAGAATGTGCCCAATCTAGTCATAGACAAGGCACTATTCTTTTACATCAGTATGTCAATAATAAAAGTTGACTCAAACACTATACTTTTGCTATCTCAAGTCCGCGGGACATTGATTCCAGAAATAATTGAAAATGAAGTATTACCTCTTTTTTTTTTTAGGATGGTATTTCATCAAATGCCCCGGAAGGGAGTGTCAGACTTGTACTGACTAAAACCCATCCATGTTCCTTCTTTGCCCTTTGTGTTCCAGGTCCGCGGTATCTCTTTCGAACAATCCGGCAGCCCTGGCAGGCATCGGCCCGTGCGGACCCCTACGTGGTTGCTGACATCTCTTTGAGGCGCGCGTGGTACTCGAACGCGCCGTCGACATGGCCTGTCGTCATAAGACGGCCGGACGGCGAGCTAGCCCATAACTCGCCGTCCACAGGCCCGCGCCTACGGTGGCCGGGGGCCACCACGTGACCCCCGTCGCCCAGAGCGTCTCCCGCGGCGGCTGGGACGTGAGGCTCTTTCCCTCTCACGTCCCGCCACCTCCTTCACTAGCATGACTGCTTCACAGAAGGAGGTGACGGCTTCCCATTCCCTCTCGCTCCGGACCATGGCTTGAACCAGGGCCGGGCGCGAGAGGTCGCCGCCGCCAAAGTATTACCTCTTGGCCACGATCTACAATCTCAAGCGATATGCGTCTTGCGACTGAAACAGCGGAGGAAACAAATGAAAGACGCGAGTAGAAGAGCAACAGTCCTCACGCGAAGGAAAAAAGCTAGCGACTGGCGAGTTTACAATACAACACCAGAAGCCCGGCTTTCAATCAAATATGAACCTATCAATAAGAAAAAAAAACCAGACATTGCTTCTTGCCAAATATCATGTCAACGGGAAGTACCCTATAGATTATGATTTCCTTGTGAAATCGCAAAATATGCGACATAAACAGTCACATCTTTTGATCGCGTTGATTTACAAGTTTGATTTTTTCACTGCTCTAAGCGGTAGCAGACGTGAGCATTTAATATTAATTTCAGCTTCAATGCATCCATCAGCACAATGTTTTGAGTGTGAGTTACATTGAATCCTACGGTAAACCGTGATTATTCACCCCCAAAAAAAAGTCGTTTCCCAGCAATCATTTTTGCGTAGTTTACTTAGTTTCGACGTACAGAAACTTGGTTGACGGCTTCGTGAAGGGTCCGTTTACACCTTGTATGATATCAGTATCGCCACTGTGCGCGCGTTTCGTTTTATGCAAACTTCACCCGAGGCTGTGGACGGGGATTTATGTTTTTTATTTATCTAGGACGAAGCTGGAGGGTAAATCTAAAAAGCTAAAGAAAAATATAAGGAGTAAGATGATTTGTCAGATTTCGGTTATATTTGTTTTATTAGATGTAGCTATTTTAGTCAAACACTCACAGAATAAGGGATGTTTGTGTTTGATAGCAGAGATTTTGTGTTTGAGAGAGGAGAAGAATAAATAATGCTAAGCAGAACACAACGTCTATACTATAAAAATAAACAAAATTCAAGTGTCTGCTCTATTTGTAATCTTTTCTAAATATAATATAATAATAATATAATATCTGGCTCACGAGGTTGTCGACATGTGGGACGTGAGTACAGCAGTCATTGTGCCGATAGTCGTGTCGGCCAATGGCTTAATAGCCAATAGCCTCGACCAACATCTGAGGAGGCTCTCGCTTGGCAGCTGGATCAAGGGCTTGATTCAGAAAGCAGTACTTCTGGACACGGCGCGTATCGTTAAGAGGTTCCCTCTCTCTAGAGCCCTGACCACCGGTAGCTCGGACCCTGTTCCTGATGCCGGTGGGCTACTATGTTTTATATTTTTAAATGTTTTTTTTTTATGTTACTTTGTTTAAAAATATTTAAAAATGTAAAATTATATGTGTAAATACGAATAAAGGAATATAATATATATATGTATATATATAAGGTCTATCTTTTCATACACGAAATATTTTAAGAGTAACTTCTATAAGTCGTAAAGTCGCCATAGCATTTATTTTTTTTTTGGATATTTTTTATTTTTTTAAATTTCTTTCTATGATTCACATGTTTAGAAATTATTTTATTAATTGTGAAAATGATATTGTACAAGATACAAATGAATTGTTACTGGTAAACTTATATGTTTAATACTCGAGGGGGTTGGCGCTGATGGTCGAAATACAGGCTCTGCCTAGTTCGACTACAGATGACTACACCACTTGTATTGACCTAAATTTTCTTGTTAAACTATCTTGTAACGTATGTCTAAGTTTCTTTAAATAAACGTTATTATTATTATTATTATATTGGAAAATGTTAACTATTGTGTACTAAAGATATTCCAGTCGCCATAGCAACGAAAAAAAAAGTTAGCTGAGTGTTTTTTTTTTACGAAATTACTATAATTCTAATATTTTTTGAGACTTTTTGCATTAAACCTTTACTCCCATATTCTAACAATGACAGTAGGTAAATACGACGTAGTTAACTAGCGTAATGGATGGTTTAAAAATAAGGAGGCAGTATTTATTTTGTGGGTCAAGTAATTTTAAAATATACTCAGATAAAAAAAAAATCCCTTGAAATGGCTTCGTTATAGCCGTTAGATGATTCCCTGTAAATATTTCGTGTATGAATATATATGTAATATTATAAAGCTGAAGAATTTGTTTGTTTGGTTGAACTTGCTAAACTCAGGAACAGCTGGTTCGAAAATATTTGCGTAGTCAAAATCATAAGTGCAAATATGCTCGCTAACCTAGGCTTTACAGCATAAATGCATATCGACACACCAAGAACTACACAATTATTTTTTATAGATATTTTTGTAATAAAATTTTATTTTTATATTTCTAGTTAGTTGTAAAAAAAATATTATTGCGTGATGTTTTCTATTCAGTCCTGTGTTTATTTTTATTCAATATTGTGTAAGTATAACTCAAGATCAGACACGCAGTCGCTCCATGTAAAATACCTACTGGTATTCAGCTGAATCCGGTTCTAACCGGATGCAGTCTACTGCAAGCCGGCCGCAAAATAGTCTGTTTGTAATTTAAAAACAAACAGCTTTTTACTGAACGCATATGAAAGTATTGTATACCTAGACTTTTAACAAAAAACCTTTTTTATTTTTGTCTGTCTGTCTATTTGTTCCGGCTAATCTCCGAAACGGCTTGACCGATTTTTATGCGACTTTCACTGGCAGATAGCTGATGTAATATTTATTATACAAAAATAATTAGGGTTCCGTGCACAAAAAATCCAAAAAAAAAAAAATGTTAACAAAATCCGATTCAAATGGGAAGTAGTATTTTTTTATAAATTTAGTTTTAGGTATAATTTATGTGATTGTATTTGTATTTTTGGTTTTATATGGGTCTCGGACCTGAAATAAATGGAATTTTTCTTTATTTAATTTCTTTACATCTAATTTACATTTTTAAATGTTTCTATACAAAGTAATATTTAAAAAAACATTTAAAAATAGTAGCCCACCGGCATCGGGAATAGGGTCATTATTATTATTATTTAAAAATTGTAACGAGAACGTCATGCGCGCATACTTCGCGTCTACAGAAGGGGGAAATAACCTCACTGCGTACCGTGTTGGGATGCTGTCTCTGTTCCAGGTACTTGAACCAACCGTCAACGTTTTGGCCCAACGACTGTCGGATCAGGTGCGGGTCATCCAACGCAATCACATGTTGGACGACGCCGTACTTGATAGGCTGCACTCAGAGGTACTGAGCAACCGTATCGTTTTAACTCCGGCACAAACCGCGGTGCAAGCGTCAGTTGTTGACGCAACCCCGCCGCGGTTCAACCCAGCTGTTGTAGAGGAAGATGATAGGGTTTCTGTGGTAAGTAGCCAGTGCAACGAACGATTGAGGACCGCTCTGGAAGATGCGCTTCGTGAATATCGATCCACTCCTACCGAACTTAGGCCCCGATTACCACGGTTACCCATGCATAATAAAAATAGGGCGCTGGTGTGTGCCTTGGACTCGCAACTCGAGAATATATTCGAGAGTAGCGAGAACCTCGTTGATACACACTCGATCCTGTACTGTGGGGCTGTTGCGGCATGTCGTTTAGCTAACGTCAAGTTCCCAAATTGTGACGTAGCTACTCGACCAAAACCAGCCGTACCAGCCTGGCAGCGCAGGATCGAGTGCCGCATCGACGGGGCCAGGGTACTCATCGGCAAACTACACTGCTTCAGGGAGGGCAATACACGACCACGTGTAATGCGATTTGTGAGACGGGCATTCTCGGGCACTGGAATCAGTCCTCAAGAATACATGTCCCGTGTCACAGAGCGCATTGACTTCCTGAAGTTTATGCATGGGCGAACCGTATTCGGAGGTATAAGCGGCGGGTTGATCGGTACTCACAGAATCGCATGTTCCAGGGCGATGAGAGGTGGGTATACAGAGCTTGGGAGCGACCCGAGCTAAATATGACAGACGTGTGCCGCCCGGATGATGCTGCCACGAGTTCTTTCTGGCGCAGCATCTGGTCGGTGCCCGTCTGTCATACTGAGGCTGACTGGATGCGTGATGTCGAACGAGTGTGTGAACCTATCCCAGAAATGGAGCCAATCTTGATAACACCTTTAGATATAGCCAGAGCAGTTCGTCCGTTACCGAACTGGAAGTCACCGGGACCGGACGGACTGCACAACTTCTGGCTCAAATGGCTTAGTAGCTCACACACTTGCCTGGCATCCTAATTCCAGTCATCCTTAGAGTCTGGGTCCCTACCGCAGTTTTTAACAACAGGCGTTACCCACCTGCTCCATAAGTCAGGTAGTCCCGGGGAACCCAAAAATTATAGACCGATCACGTGTTTGTCTACGGTCTATAAACTTCTTACATCCATTTTGAGAGCTAAAATTAATACACACATTGACAAAAACTCCATTATGTCTGCCTCTCAAAATGGATGTAGGAATGGGTCCCGTGGCACTAAGGAGCTACTCCTCATCGACATGGCCATTAGCCAACAGATTCGTCGATCCCGCAAGGATCTGTCTACATGCTGGATAGATTATAAGAAGGCCTACGACTGAGTGCCACATACATGGCTCATGAGGGTGCTGGAGTTGTACAAGATAGATGCAACTCTACGCGCCTTCCTTGAGTCGTGTATGGGGCAATGGAGGACGGTCCTTCGATATCCAGGATGTCGACAGATCCAGAGGAACGATGAACCTGTATGGATTAAACGGGGAATATTCCAGGGCGACAGTCTGAGCCCACTTTGGTTCTGTCTAGCCCTGAATCCTCTGAGCACATTGCTGGAGGATTCAGGTCTAGGCTACCAGTTGAGGAGAGGTGGTCAGGTCATATCTCACCTTCTTTACATGGATGATCTGAAACTCTTTGCCCCCAACAAATTGCGACTGATGGAGCTACTGAAAGTAACTGAAACTTTCAGTAGCGCCATCAGGATGGAATTTGGTGTGGACAAATGTGCAGTCATGTATGTAAAGCGAGGGGAGATTATGGAATCCTAGGGAATTCAGCTCTCGGATTCCATACACCTGAGATCCCTCTCCTCAACCGAAAGCTATAAGTATTTGGGTATGTCGGAAGCGTTAGGCATTAACGTAACTGACATGAAGCAATCGTTGAAGGAGCGCTTCTTTGGACGCCTGAACAAGGTATTAAATAGCCTTCTTTCAGGCGGAAACAAGGTGCGCGCCTTCAACGGTTGGGTCATGCCGGTTTTAATGTAGTCTTTCGGCGTGCTCAAATGGACTCAGACCGAACTCGATGCCCTGGATAGGAAAGTTCGTACACTGCTTACCGCAAACCGGATGCATCACCCACGATCATCAGTGATGAGGCTGTACATCCCGCGGAAGTGCGGGGGTCGAGGGTTTTTAAACGCGAAGTCCCTTCACAACCGCGAGATTTGCAGTCTCAGAGAATATTTTTTAAAAGTCGAGGTGGGTATGCACCGAGATGTGGTCGCAGTGGACAAGGGACTCACCCCGCTGTCCATGGCTAAAGAGAACTGGCGCAAACCTGTAGTAGTTACTACCGATGACCGCAAGGAAGTACGGCAAGGCAAGGAGCTTCACGGGCGCTTCTACCGGGCTCTTCATGGGCCCGATGTAGATTTTCTAGCGTTCGTGTCCTGGTTACGTTTCGGCGACCTCTTTGGAGAAACTGAAGGTTTTGTCTGTACGATTATGGACGAAGTTATGTTGACGAACAACTATCGGAAATATATTATGAAGGACGGGACGGTTGACGTGTGTCGGGCATGTCACCGTCCGGGTGAGTCCATCAGACATATTATTTCTGGTTGTTCTCGTCTGGCTAACGGCGAGTACTTGCACAGGCACAACCAAGTAGCCAGGATTATTCACCAGCAACTTGCCTTGAAATATAAACTTGTGGAATCTGAGGTGCCGTACTACAAGTATGTGCCCGACCCAGTTCTCGAGAAAGACCATGTCACGCTGTACTGGGATCAGTCTATCATTACTGACAGGACTATTGTCACCAATAAGCCTGACATAGTAGTGATAGACCGAACAGCGCGCCGCGTAATGATAGTCGATGTTACCATCCCGCATGACGAGAACCTCGTGAAAGCTGAGAAAGAGAAACAAATAAAATATCTCGACTTGGCACACGAGGTTGTCGACATGTGGAATGTGAACTCGGCTATCATTGTGCCGATCGTCGTGACGGCCAATGGCCTTATAGCCAAGAGCCTCGACGACCATCTTTCGAGGCTCTCCTTAGGCGGTTGGATCAAGGGCTTGATTCAGAAGGCAGTACTCCTCGATACGGCTCGTATTGTGAGGTGGTTCCTGTCTCTGGAGCCCTAACCACCGGTAGTTTGGACGCTGCTCCCGCTACCGGCGGACCACTATTTTTTATATTTTTAAATGTTTTTTTATATGGTTTTTTTTAAGAAATGTTTAAAAATATTTAAAATAAGTTTATAGATAAATAAAGGAAATAATAATGTTATAATGTTATTATTTTATTATTAAAATGTCACGAGGACGAAAGTCGCGAGCTAAAGCTAGTCATACAACTAACGACCTTTCTTATGTTCTATTCAATTACATACGTACCTCAGAGATATCCCGAGGCTTACATGACTCTATGTTCTGTTAAACGCGGCCTAATTATATTAAAAATAATAACATTCCATAACCATTAATAGAGGCTTTAAGCAATTTCCTTACTAATAAAGTATTTTTTTTTCACAATCCCAACCTTATTAGCTATGTTTAATTTTCAGATATTTGCCAGCCCCAAGTCACTGTTAATAAGAATAAGAATGTCACAAAAAAAGATGAAATTAAAATGGGAACCAATTTAGATACCATAAACACTACATATGAAGCAATCATTCCCAAAAATAATACTACAGTAGAGAATCTGGCTGGAAATGTATCAAAAATATATCTACGTATAGACTACAGACATAAAACCGACGAAAAAAGTAAATCCATTGATAAAATAGACGAAATTTTACTGAAGAAAAATTACAGCATTTTTGGGATAAACTTTACTCATAATGATTCAAGATGTACAATGACACAACAAACAGTTACAGTAAAAATGATTAACCCAGCTGTAGCTGACTTTTTGGATAATAAATCCATTGATAAAATAGACGAAAGTTTACTGAAGAAAAATTACAGTATTTTTGGGATAAACTTGACACAGAATGATTCAAGAAGTACAATCAAACAACAAACAGTTACAGAAAAAATGGTTAAACTAGCTGTAGCTGATTATTTGGATAATAAATCCATTGATAAAATAGACGAAAGTTTACTGAAGAAAAATTACAGTATTTTTGGGATAAACTTGACACAGAATGATTCAAGAAGTACAATCAAACAACAAACAGTTGCAGAAAAAATGGTTAAACTAGCTGTAGCTGACTATTTGGATAATAAAACCGCTAGTACAATCAAAAGCAAATTGATTGAAGGTGCTAAAGAATTGAATATTACAAAAAAATATAATAGAGTCGAGGAACCAAACACTGCAGTTAAAAACGATATTACTCTATATTCTGTTAAACGAGTCCTAATTATATTAAAAATAATAATATTCCATGACTAATAATAGAGGCTTTAAGCAATATCCTTACTAATATATCATTTTTTCTCACAATCCCAATCTAATTAGTTATGTTTCATTTTCAGATATTTACCAGCCCCAAGTCACTGTTAATATTAATAAGAATGTCACAAAAAAAGATGAAATTAAAATGGGAACCAATTTAGATACCATAAACACTACTTATGAAGCAATCATTCCCAAAAATAAAACTACAGTAGAGAATCTGGCTGAAAATATTTTAAAAATACATCTACGTATAGACTATAGACATAAAACCGACGAAAAAAATAAATCCATTGATAAAATAGACGAAAGTTTACTGAAGAAAAATTACAGCATTTTTGGGATAAACTTGACACAGAATGATTCAAATAGTACAATCAAACAACAAACAGTTACAGGAATAATGGTTAAACTAGCTGTCGCTGAATGTTTGGATAATAAATCCGTTAATAAAATAGACGAAAGTTTACTGAAGAAAACAGCTAGTAGAATCAAAAGCAAATTGACTGAAGGTGCTAAAGAATTGAATATTACAAAAAAATATAATGGAGTCGAAGAGCCAAACACTACAGTTAAAAACGATATTACGACAAAGATTTTACAAAACGATGGTAATTTGACTGTGATTTACATAAACAAAGTTGATATGACTAACATTTACATAAACAAAGTTGATATGACTAAGATGTGCCAAAACTATGATAATATGACGAAGAGTTTACTATCTAATGATAATATGAAAATCATTTTCATAAACAATGAAAATATGACAAAGATTTCACAAATGAATGATAATACGACTGAAATTTTCCAAAAGAATGATGATATACCCAAGGCTGCAGAAGAAAATGGATTACCTAAGAACGTCGAACGTAATACTTTGAGAAAAAAATCCGAAAATGACGATTCACCTAAGAATGTACAAAAACGTGATATTGGTATGTCAGAGCAAGTCCCAAACGATTATAGTCTTCAAGATTTCCAAAACTATGATTTATTCAAGAAAATCGAAAACTACGATATGCTAAAGAATATTAAACAATATGACATTCGAAATATTACCCAAAAGCATGAAACGACGAAGAAAGTTCATAACATAAACGATTATAGGCCTTTTTATCAAAACCATGAAATAAAGTACAAAAATATCATCGACAATCCAGCTACGCATAAAAAAGATGGTGGTACACGATTTTACGATGACAGCCATGAGATAAAACCACGAATTCAAACAAGATTTAACAATGATTTACTCAAGAAAAGTTTTGACGACTTCAAAATGGTGCGAAAAAAGACCCATTTCACTATACCAGATATTCCAATACAAAAAGACATTTCTAGACATGAAATTGAACGCTATCAAGATTTTGATTACAGTCCAAAATCCTACGAATATTACGATGAAGGTAAAATATTATAAATAACACTATTTTAACTAACTCCCAAGGGCTGGCTTTTACCTTGGTCTTAAGCCTTGCCAAACACCGTGGCAACGGTGCCAATCTTTCGGGCACATGGTTGACAGCGTTGAGGAGTTTTTTGATGTAATTTTTTAGTTTATTATTGTTTAAGTTACTTTAGGTTATTTGATTATATTTATTTGTTGAAGGTAAAATGTATAGACCAAGAAATAACGCAGAATTAAATTACTACTCTAAAGATATTCCTAACTACGTTCTACTTCCACCTCACCCAGAAATAAATCACAAAATATACCCAGTTTATGAAGAAATGGACTCTATATCAAATAAATATAGAGAACTAAATAAGATACTAGGCAGGCAAGCAGAAATCATTCGGAAGCTAACACAGCTCCAAGCTATCGGACGAAATCGCCCGGAAGACGCCACGTTCTTTAAATTGTGGGGTGAAGTAATAAAAGAAGGAAAATGGCAAACGTTTGAATTCGTATCAACCACAACGACAAAGAGAACCATAAAGACAACAACGCCAAAGACAACGACAGAGTCAATTTTGACACTCTTCGATGAAACCCGAGTCAAAAATGCGCTGAAGAGAGACCCCCATGTCAAAAGGCTTTTAAAGTTAGGGAAAAAGAAACGAGACAAGTATTTGAAGCAAATTAAAGATTATTTGAAAGAGCAAAATACTACTCTGTAATCAAAAGGGACGGATACGAAACGCAATACGGTTACTGAAACTATAACTATTGTAGCGTAAAGTTTATTTAAATACATCTTTCTCTTTGATATTATTTTTTCAAGTACATTATGACACAACTGGACGAAGCAAAATATGAAGCCACGAAATAGGGTGTATTCAAATTCAATTCAATTTATTCAGAAAACAATTCACATTGTGTTTGAAATTATAATACTATAAATAAATAAAAAATAATAATAAAATCACATTCATAAAAAAAACACAAAAATCAATACAAATAAACAAAAAAAATATAGAAAATAATACAAAAATAAAATAAAATAAAATGTAATAACGTTACAAATTATGAGATCAATACAATTCAAAATTTAAAAAGTTGACATGTCATCGTCTATCGAATACAGACATTTCTCCAATAGGAATGCTTTGAGTCTTGACTTAAATGAGCTTTTATAAATTATAGTTTTTTAAGTCCAATGGCAACCTGTTAAAAATCCGCACTGCTTTTCACAATTTGACCCCCAAATCTGTAAATCGATACTTTCTATTTTTTAATTATCATAGTTTGCTGTGTAGAGTAAATTTTTTTAGTTTTTGGTTTTTTCTTAGCCAAAAATATGTTGTTTTGTACGCCTTAAATGGCAAAACATGTAGATTTACCTGTTATTTTTAGGACCTTGCACATATTATTTGATGTAAACTCATGTTTTTACAATAAAATATATTCTATTCTATTCTTGATATTGAGGACTATGTTGCACAATATTAAGTTGTGGTGTGTATCACGGCTTCTTAGTATTTTGCTTTGTCCACTAACTATATTTTCGAGCCGTTTGGTATTGAAAACGTCGGGCTGTGGGCCCGAGTGTTCGCAGCCTTTTTAAGGAAAGATCCGAACGTTATTTAACGCTTCTCGAGACCCAAAGGCTGGCTTTTACCTTGGTCAGAGGCATTGCCGCCAGTCTCTGGGCCACATTACCATTTGACAGTGTTAAGAAGGATTTTTTTGATGCTATATTTAGTTTGACGTTACAGAACTCGTTCAGTTTGGTTCAGAAAGAAATTCCACAAAGATTTTGATGGGTTTTATGATTTTTATGAAAACTATCTTTACAAATAAAAATTTGATACGAAATATTTTTATAAAAGTTAATTAAAGATATATTAATTTATAGACGTTTTTTATTTATAATAAAAAGTTATAATAAGACTATGACTTCACAATACGATTCGGACCGCTTATTTGTGAAAGAGACAGCGCTATACAGTTTATATTGCGAGTTGTTTCTTCCATGTAATAGCAGAGAATAGACAGATCTTGTAAATCATTCGTTCTTTCCCCTCACTAAGCAGGAGTAAAACAATTGTTTTGTGGTGTCCTTCACAACACAATCCTCACCTTTGGAAACTTCATGAAAATCAATTTTGAGTATGCAAAAATTATTAAAATTATGTTTAATGTTAAAAATGTTTTTTTCTGCTCTTAAAAAAATATTTTCCATCAACCCGCGATCATGGCGCTTGCAACAGCGTCGAAATATCGGGAGCTCAAAATAGTGAAAAATCACGGATGATATCCCGTAAGTGACAATATAAGTTTTGCAAAAACAAAATAATAGTTAAGAAATAGTCTTATATATTCACCAAGGTTCAAAAAAATAGTCGTATTATGATTCCGAAGTTATAGCTACACGTTGGTGACGATTGTGGGGTGAAGTTCTCTACACAATCCTCACCTTTTTTTTTTTAATATGGGAAATCATCAAATGACACCCCCCCCCGCTCTGGGCGGAGCGGAAGGGAGTGTCAGACTTGTACTCAGGGCCACGGTATCTCTTTCGAACAGTCCCGCAGCCCTGGCAGGCATCGGCCCATGCGGATCCTACGTAGTTGCTGACATCTCTTTGAGGCGCACGTGGAACACGAACGCGCCGTCGACACGGCCTGTCGTCATAAGACGGCCGAACGGCGAGCTAGTCCATAACTCGCCGTCCACAGGCCCGCGCCTACGGTGGCCTGGAGCCACCACGTGACCCCCGACGCCCGGGGACACCCCTGAAGTTGTCAGTTTTTTTTGTATCAAGAACTATGACATACAGGCTGTCAGACGATAGTAACACGACGGTAGTAGCTGTTTTTTTTTTTTCTTTTTTGTTCCGTCCTGTTGTATTTATTTGTTTTATTTGTGTTTTGTTATTTTTTTTTTTGTAATTTTGTGTGATGCACGTCATTTACCTGCGACAAATAAATATATTTTCTTTCTTTCTTTTTTTCTTTCTTTCTTATAGTATAGGGACAAAGTATCTCAATTTTCTACGAACGACTTTCGACAGGAGATCAACTTATCGGTAGTATTTTTGACAGTCATCTTTATGGTTGATGCTAGCTTTTGCCTAGCTTCGCTCGCCTTAATTTGGAATTTGACAATCAATTCGGTTTGTATTCTGCTTGCAATAATACGACTATAATTCAATCATGATTCGAAAGACACGTGGCGCCATCTATTATCATAAGAACGTTATTGTAATTTTCCTCGGGAACAGTAGTTTTTCGGGATTAAAGGTACTCTATGTCCGTTTCTGTACACCAGACAACGTATGCAGGATGATCGGTTCAGTGGTTTAGGCGTGAAAAGGTTACAAACAAACTTACTTTCGCATTTATGATATTAGTTAGGATAATCATGTAACTGTAACTTTGACCGTCGTCGGTTCGTTTTCAGGTTAGGGAACCCTAAATTCATCTTTACGAAAATATATCACGTTTTCAATTTATTTTACTAAACCAATATGTATCACAACAGCAAATACGAAACCTTTCAAAATGAATGAAATAAGACTAGATGTGCCCCGCGCCTTCAACCGTCGTTTCCCATTTTGCACCTGCAGCCTTTAATCCTGTTAAATACATTAAGATTTTTTAAACGACTTCAAAAAGAGGTTATCAATAGCGATGTTTTTTTTTTATGTATGTTCGGGCATAACTCCTTCATATACATATAAGGTCAATCTTTTCGTACACGAAATATTTTAAGAGTAATTTCTATAAGTCGTAAAGTCGCAATAGAAAAAAAAAAAAAAAAAAATATGAGTGTTTTTGAATGGCCTTATAGCCAAGAGCCTCGACGACCATCTTTCGAGGCTCTCCTTAGGCGGTTGGATCAAGGGCCTGATTCAGAAGGCAGTACTCCTCGATACGGCTCGTATTGTGAGGAGGTTCCTGTCTCTGGAGCCCTAACCACCGGTAGCTTAGACCCTGCTCTCGATACCGATGGACCACTATTTTTTGTATTTTTAAATGTTTTTTATATTTTTTTTAAGGAATATTTAAAAAAGTAAATAATTTGTAAAATTATAAATAAAGGAATATGAATACATAATCGTTAAAAGAAAAATTGTTTTTAATGTTTTATTTTAAGGAATATTTAAAAATGTATTAGATTTATATTTAAAAAAAATGTAAATATGACGGCGGTGATTTTTTTTTTTTAAATCTCAGCAATGCGCATGTTTTTAAGGCCTAAATATTAAAAGAAAGTTTAAATTTTGTTTCTGCTTCGCACGGCGCCGCCTCTCGGGTCCAAAACTATCCTATATTTCAAGCTAAAACCTACCATAAAAATTCACAAAATTTCATTGAAATCGGTTGGGCGGTTTTGGAGATGAGTGTGAACAAACATAGTGAAACGTGATTTTATACAACATTAGTTTTAGTATATGCGAAACCTGATACACGTGTCTAGTATTTTTATGTAAAGAATCTATGTACAAAAGTTCAAAACTTCTGTTAGTTCTGTTACCTAGTTGTCCGCAAAAAAACGTTGTCACCACGCAGCGCGCGCCTTTAGCGTTGTCTTGCGCTCATTGATAATAATAATTTAGCAGTAGGTACCTAAATTAGTGCGATAGGTACTCAAAGTCGCTCGGTGTCCAACTTTTAACTTTTTTAAATATTTTTGGGAAAAAATATAACATGGTTTAAAAACAATTGGAATCGATTCAGTTACTTATTCTGAACAAACTATATTCAGGTTTCGCATGTACTAAAAATAATGTTGTATACATATTAAGATATTCGTGTATAGAAAGATATAAAGGTTACACAATGTTAAACATAGATTTCAAATAAATTATGTTTATTTATTTAGATTGAATACGAGGCGCCGGTTATTACGAAAGTGAGAGTGGATTCTGTAATATATTGTTGTCATATACATATTTTACATAATTATGTATTAAATGTAAAATATATTGGATTTGAAAGACTTTCTTTGGTACGTTATCAGAAAAAACATATTTGGTGTTATAATAACATAACATCACGGCTGTAATCCCCGAAGGGTTAGGCAGAGGCGTACCTAATAGTACACCCACATTTCGCCAGTTATATTTAAGTTCCATGTAGTAGGGGGCGACCTTATTGTCATCAAAAGGGCACAAATCCAGTCCACTCCGTGGCTGCTACTACAAAATTCCTGATGGAAATATGCAATAACAATATGCAACAGCACGAGCTGGGATTCGAACCCAGGACGCTCAGATAGCTCAGCAGTCGCGCTTGCGACCACTAGACCAACGAGGCTGGCGGTGGCGACTTTAAAAGTAATGGATATTGTGTTATCAAAAGTGGCCCATATAGCCTACATAAAAAAAATTGGCTGACATAAACAAAATGGCTGCCATAAACCAAATGGCTGACATAAACAAAATGGCTGACTTAAACAAAATGGCTGACATAAACAAAATGGCTGATTATTTTATTCCGACGAGACACGGATAAATCTATTTCCTTTAGAGATTTAAAATACTTATAGAGCGGATATTGGGAATATTTTCACACAAAAATTTTGTTCGCGAAGATTTTCGATTTTGACGCACGAATGTTACCCGACAAGCGGGCGTGTGACACTAGACAGACAGACCTGTTACTAAGTAGTAACAAGTATTGGATTGCGATGCTCTTCGTCTTTGCTCGTCTATCGCTCGTAAATATTTGAATGTCTTTGTTTTTCATCAAATTTTTCAATAGTCTTCGTCCGTAGTTGGTTATCGTCGTGTTTAGGTATTGTTTGTACCTGTACACACGGCGGCACATGAAGCTGTACATTTCCAGTATAACTTGGCCCAGCTATTTATAGATTTCCCATACAATGAGAGATCCGCATAAACTGGTTTTGTATAGCTTGATTGGCCGTCGTGCGTACGTACTCTAAAATGGCAATTCTTCATTGTTACCACAAACCTACGCGACCGAAAGTCCTCGTCGAAAATAACATACACAACAAAACTAAATTGAACAATAGTTTGAAATTTATTAGAGCATAAAGGTCCAGCACGGGTTCTGTTTGGGTTCAAAACCACACCCATTGAGTTTACAGTCAGTTTTACATAAAGTTACTGGCCAGTGGCCTCCATGGTCCAAAATTATCCCACAGGAATTATCATCAACATCATTCTCCTGCCCTTATCCCAATTCATTTGGGGTCGGCGCAGCATGGATCTGTGGGGTATTTTAGGGGCAGAGTTGTAGGAGTTGGGAGTATACGCTTAGGCACACTATGAGCAGTCGAGCAGGCGAATTTTTAAATCATATACAGCAATGGATGAACACTCTATAAAATAAAGGAAATTATGATTGCGAGTGAGTTATACAATTTGGGAAAAGTTTTGTTTGCATAAATATCTGGCCAATATAGAAAAGATTTGAAATCAATGTTAATGCAGAAGTATCGAACGCCGCCATTTTGTTTTTTTTTACTATTTCACAGATCCGAAAGAGTATATCCACTATAATTCGAAATTCGAAACGTCAGAAATGTTAGTCTATGGTAGTAAGTATGCATAAAATATTGACAAGTTCTATTCTTCATGCATAAAATTAATTTTAACATTTATAACCGTGAATATGTATTGTTTTGTAAAGTAGTAAAGCGTAATGATTATTTTATAACGCTTTTTAGTTACGGTAGCAACCTACTGACTTGTATTGCGTAGGTACCATAGACTATCAGTGTCGAGAAAAATACCTTTTTCAGCATCATTCTCCTGTCCTCATCCAAAATTTTTAGTCTGTGGTTTTCTTAATGGCTCCGAGATTTTTTTTTTTTTAATATAAAGGAAAAACAATACGTGAAAATAAATTAAGACAAGTAACAAACACTTTTAAAGCATTTCGTATTTCTGCGACGACTTTCAACAGTTCGCATGAGAGCCTTAAAATATCACTGTGCTAAATACAGATTAACTTATATAAAAAAACGTAATAACGCTAACGTTTAGACACAGTCTGCTTAAAAAACAAACACAACATAATTCACAAATAACCGTAAACTAACAAAACCGATTACATCCTTACATAATCGATTCACAACATTAATATTCATCGCATCACTATTATATCTCGTTAGTTGTGATATTTTTAACTATTGCGAGAAGCAAAGGTCAAATGCTCATTCACGCGCGTTTAACAAAACACTTTCACTGAATGAATGGTATTTAATCGGATGCATTTTTGAAAGTACAAATGACATTATTTATTTAAATTGATTATACAACCGTCTTGAAGTAGAAAACGATTTAGTTTATACAGATTATGAAATTGTTTTGATAACTTACTCATGGTATCGGATGCATTTTTGAAAGTACAAATGACATTATTTATTTAAATTGATTATACAACCGTCTTGAAGTAGGAAACGATTTAGTTTATACAGATTATGAAATTGTTTTGATAACTTACTCATTATCATCTGCCTAGCCTTTTCCCAACTATGTTAGGGTCTAATCGGATGCAGCTGAATACCAGTATTTTACTTGGAGCGACTGCCTATCAGACTTTCACACCAGTTAGTACTAGGTAATACGATACCCCTTGGTAAGACTGGTTGTCAGACTTTCGGACTGACAACCTGTAACGACTGTCAAAAATCTACAAATGACAGCCGGGACCAACGGCTTAACGTGCGTGCGCGTGTAAGTGTTGATAACTTACTATGTTTTGCTAAAAGATATATAAGGTCTAACTATTCATACACGAAATATTTTCAGGGAATCATCTAACGGCTATAACGAAGCCATTTCAAGGGATTATTTTTTTTATCTGAATATATTTAATATATTTTGTATATAAAAAATAAATAATTTAAAATTACTTAACCCACAAAATAAATACTATCTACTCTACTATTTTTGAACATCCATTACGCTAGTTTACTACGTCGTATTCACATAGTGTCATTGTTAGATTAAGGGAGTAAAGATTTTATGCAAAAAGTCTCAATTTTTTTTAGAATATTATAATAATTTCGTAAAAAAAAACACTCAGATATTTTTTTTTTCTTGCTATGGCGACTTTACGACTTATAGAAGTTACTCTTAAAATATTTCGTGTATGATTAGTCAGACTTTATGTCTAGAAGAAAGCATCATCATCTGCCTAGCCTTTTCCCAACTATGTTGGGACCGGCTTCCAGTATGACTTCAAGTACCTGATACACATAATATGTATAACCCAACATTACACGTGTAAGTGGGAACGCCCCGCCCTTTATGCCTGGGGACTTCATTTATGCTAGAGTATATGTTTATTTTATTATTGGTGTGTGCTAGCTGACATTTAGTTTAATGGATTCTTTGTTCATATTGACTTACACGCTATTGTATAATTTAATGTAATGGATTCTTTGTTTTTTATTTAGACACGTATGAAATCTGGTGCTTCTAATCGAATATTCAGATGTGTTGCTAGGGAATTTGTTCCACCACTTCATTTTCCCAGCTAAAACACTAGGAATTGTCGAAGGGGGGGCGTTTTGGGGGACAGTCTCTTGTAAACTTTGACGTTCAAAAAGTGCTAATTATCAGAATAATCTGAATAAATGTTTCTGATTTTTTTTTCATTCAATATTCATTTATGGTAAAACATGGTTTTAACAAAAGACTTAGACCTAAGAGCCGTTGTAGACTTTGTCAGGGCACAGCAAAATTTAGTGTTAGGTACATATTTATATTTTTTTGACGGCAGGAGCCGATTGCTCAGCCCGCACGGAACAAATATTTGTGTGATCCGTGTTTGTTTGTTCCGGGTCTGGCTGTTTGAGTTTGTGAGTTTAAATGTTTGAAAATGCACCCACGATACAGGAGAAATTCCTCTTTAGCAACGTTTAAAAAAATATATATTGCTTATAGTATTAAAAATAAAATTCGTACAAGCTTAAAATTAAAATAAAATAATGTACAGACGCTTTTCACAATCAACCTTGAACCTAATGCTTTAGCGATTAAGTTGAAAATCTATTAAAGAAATTTGACAGATTGTAGTAGCTTGATGTGCTGGCGTCTGTACCTACATGAAAACCAAATAATTAAATTCACAAAAAAAAAAATTAAACCGAACGCAGAATTTTACATAAAGCGACTGTCTATCTGACTTCCACAACCCTGTTAATGGATAACATGATACGCCGCGGTGAAACTTGTTTCTAAGTCTTTCTGGCTCACCCAATCATGACATGACACGTATGACAGCCGGGACTAACCGCTTAACGTGCTTTCCGAGCCACGGAGACGAAGAAGAAGGCATCGCTTATTGATTCATAAGGTTTTTAACGAAATTCTAAATTAACTCCAGCATTTCATATTTTGACATCTGTCAAAAAAACGCGGGAATAAAAAGCCATCAAAAGTGACAGTTAACGTTCACCCGCGAGCTATAAACTATAGACTTCCTAGAACGCATACTGCATGGATTGCGTGTTAAAAAAAAAGTAAAGTGCTGTCTATGAACTCGATGCGAACTTTCCTGTTTATATAACAGACATTTGCAGTGATTTTGCTCACGTAACGTGCATTTTTCTTATCGTCATTACATAGCATGATTCTCAGCTATGACTGGCATAAATCACATGACTTTGCGCTTGTATTTATCCTTATTTACGACTCGAAGACGACTTGTTGTTAAAACTAGTACTTATTTATGAATCTGGGAGTTAAAATTGCACTGAGTTAGTTCATATTCAACTGTTTTGCTTAGATTTGACTACAGAATAGTGTTTCTCAGTAGTTCTGAACAGGCCAGCTCCTTCTCAAACCTCTTCCTGCATCACTGTGTCCACCTCAGATACTCCTCCGTAATAATTGCATTATTAATTGGATAGCAGGTGAATTAAAGCTACTTATAGAATAATAACAAAAAATAATACAAAAAAGGGGAATAATTTAAATAAACTAAATAAACAAAAGGGCGAGCAATTTTTTAGGTGTCTAAGTACTCGTCCAAATCGCTCATAGACTCATATTTCAACTTGATTTTGGAAAATTGGTATCCATCCCCCGACTCTCAAGCCGACACACGGCATTACAGTGGGCCGGGAGGCGAGGATAGGGCCCTCCCCACCAGAGGCAGCAGGCCCCCCTCACTGAAAAGCGATGCACCAGTCACCACATTAATGGATACAAGCTCCTTAGCTCCCCAGTCCAATCTTTATCAGCATTTGTTTGCACAGCCCCTGAGAGGCCGGCGCCAAGAAAATTAAAAAGCCCGTATATTCAAAGTTTTTATTTTATGTCATTTTGACGGTTGTCTTTGACAGTTGTCTTTGACGGTTGTCTTTGACAGTTGTATTTGACAGTTGTATGAAATGACTCTAACACGGCGAATTGACGTAGTTGTAGTAACAATTAATTTCCTTGTCTGTACATTGCAATCCAATTGAGTTTACGTAACATTCATTATGTACAGGGGCAAGTAATCACAAGGAAGGAAATGCGCAGATAATATGTACAGTAGTACATAACAACTATGTAAGTGAGGCATTTATGTGAGTCATCTAATCTACTAGCATCATCATGATCTGTCTAGCCTTTTCCGAACATTTTTGGGTCGGCTTCCAGTCTAACCGGATGCAGCTGAGTACCAGTATTTTACATGGAGCGACTGCCTGTCTGACCTCCACAGCCCAGTTAGTACGGGGTATATGTAGTGACAACTATAAATTATACTATCAAAGTATTTTACTGTCCGATTGCATGATAAGGTTTTTTCATCATGCTGAGATATATACTGGGTGTAAACAGACCCTTCACATAGCCGTCAACCAAGCATTCTGTACATCAAACTAAGTAACTTTACGCAAAAATTATTGCTGGGAATCGACTTTTTTTTTGGGGTGAAAAATCACGTTTTACCTTAGGACTCGATGGAAAGCACTCAAAGCATTGTGCTGATGGATGGATTGAATAGTGGATCGTGGAGGTGTGTAAAGTAAAGATTTTACATTAAAAACATGTATTTAAAAAAAAAAAACTTGTGAAAAAGCTGGAGCTTTGACCCCCAATATCTCAGTAACTAGAAGGTTCCCAGGTATGGTCTAAAACAAAAAAATGATCGCAAAGACGGGGAGAACAAGTGCCTTTCGGCTATGTTAAGGGTCTATTTACACCCTTTATAACGTTCATAAAAAAACTTTCTGCGAAAAAAAACGGTAAAACTGTAAAGAAGTCGGTTTTTTTTCGCAGAAAGTTTTTATTTTACCCTTTTTAGTTGTAGTATACTACATAAATTAATTAATACACGCGACGTCGCGTGATATGGCAATTAACGTGAGGAAAAAAACCAAATTACTGAACAGATTTTGATGAAATTTTTATGGGACCAATCGGGAAGTATTTCCTTTCAAATAAAAGTAACTTTTCAAATCGGTTTAAAAATGACGGAGTTATGAGGCAACAAACATAAAAAAAAATACAATTCATTTGAGAACCGCCTCCTTTTTGAAGAAATTCGGTTAAAAAGATATAAAAAAAAAAAAAAAAAACATGCTAGTAAAGTCGCGCGCATAACTAGTGCCACTAACCTTGTGCGAACGCAATGTCATTGTTAAGAACCTTCAATTTAAGGAAAACTAATTATTTATCAATTAATTCAAACGAAGACAAACACGCAATAGCAGAATTAAACGTATACTAAAGAAGGTCTTTAAGCGCGTTAACGTCATAAGACATTTCATACAAACTTTCAAGTGATTTTTTTTTCGAAATGAGTGAACCGATTTTAATGAAACTTCGTGCGCATAAGCAGGATACATTAGTCTAAAAACTTGACAGAGAACTTTTCGAAATGTCTTTTTAAAAAAAAAAGATAATTGGAAATTTCTGTTTCTATGGAAAATCTTAAATCGGTCTAATTTAGCTGTAACACAATTTTTCGAAAATGTTCTCAAGATTCGTCGTCAAGTTTTTAGACTTATCTATCCTGCTTATGCCTTCGACGTTAACGCTCTTAAGAAGCATTAGAAACGTTTTCTCAAAATGCGAGCTGAATTTGAAATGGAATCTGCCTAGCCTTTTCCCAACTATGTGGCCTTCACAACCCAGTCAGTACTGGGTAATACAATACCCCTTGGTAAGACTGGTTGTCAGACTTTTTGGGCCACTGACTACCTGTAACGACTGTCAAAGATCTACAAATGACAGCCGGGACCAACAGCTTAACGTCTTTCCGAGACACGGAGGAAATTCGGTATGTATGGGTGGTGACCCATCCACGGACCAACCTACGCAAGCGCGGCTTAACCTAAAGATTGACTCGAGCGGCTGTTATTATTTAGCCACGAGCTCCTCGGATCGACGAGTCTTATAATGAGTGTACAAAATTCCCGTGGTCTCCCTCTTAGGGGTCAGTGGTTCAATTAAAAGTTACCCGCGTGAGTTCGTATCACGATCAGTCAATTTACTACAATGCTATTATACCTACTGAACATAATATATAAAGAACCATGTACCTTTTATATATAAACATGTGATGTCATGATTCAGCCTTGAATCTAATCAATATATACGTATTTGGGAATCCTTTGAAGAAGCTTGATTTGCGATTGACACCCAAACTAATATTAGGTACAATTGCAAAAGTATCTCTGTGTTCGGTTCCGACCTTTTTGGATTGAAAATGATACATGGATAGAACTAGAGACTTTTTATCCCGGTAAAGCTAGTAGATCCATAAACATACAACATTAGTTTTAGTATATGCGAAACCTGATACTCGTGTCTAGTATTTTTATGTAAAGAATCTAAGTACAAAATTTCAAAACTTATATGCTCGTTCTGTTACCTAGTTGTCCGCACAAAAACGTTGTCACCACGCAGCGCGCGCCTCCAGCGTCGTCTTGAGCGCATTGATAATAATAATTTGGCAGTAGGTACCTAAATTATTGCGATAGGTACTCAAATTCGCTCGGTGTCCAACTTTTAACTTTTTTAAATATTTTTGGGAAAAAATATAACATGGTTTAAAAATGATTGGAATCGATTCAGTTACTTATTCTGAACAAACTATATTCAGGTTTCGCTTAAACTTAAAATACTGCTGTATAACATCATCATTATCTTGCCCTTGTCCCAATTCATTTGTGGTCGGTGCAGCATGTCTTCTTCTTCCATACTTCTCTATTACTCGTCATCTCATCAGACACCTCCTTTCGTGCCATATCATTCTTCACACATTCATCGTTTCTTTGGTCTTCCTCTACTCTTATACCCATCCACAGTTATATTCAAAACTTTCCTCACGACATTTTCCTCATTCCTCCGCATCACATGTCCATACCACGACTACCGATTACCACTCAACTTTATCCCCATAAAATTTTTTTTTTTTTTTTTTTGTTCAATATTGCACGGCCAACTACTTTTAAGTAATACAGTTAATAATCGCCACACAATGTTTATAATAACCAGCCAATTGCAGCCAATCTGCTGCGTATTGCACAAGAATTGTCAGGCCGACGACGCACTGGGCGGGCAAGCCGCAACGTTCATCAAGAAGGTTGCACCTACATACAGGGTGTAAACGGACCCTTCACGAAGCCGTCGACCAAGCATTCTGTACATCAAACTAAGTAACTCTACGCAAAAATTATTGCTGGGAAATATTTTTTATTTTTGGTTGGTAAATCACGTTTTACGGTAAAACTCAATGTGACGCACTCAAAACATTGTGCTGATGGATGCTTTGAATAGTAAAGAGTTCATGGAGGTATTTAAAGTAAAGTTACAACATTAGACACTTGTATTTAAAAAAAAACTTGTGAAAAAGTTGTAACTTTGACCCCCAATATCTCCGTAACTAGAAGGTTCTCAGGTATGGTCCAGAACGAAAAAAATATCGCAAAGACGGGGAGAACAAATGCCTTTCGGCTTAGTTAAGGAGTCTGTTTCACCCGTTAGTTTTAGCTTATTTTTTTCATAGTATACAACATTATTTTTAGTATATGCAAAACCTGAATTTAGTTTGTTCAGAATAAGTAACTGAATCGATTCCAATAATTTTTAAACCATGTTATATTGTGTACCAAACTTATTTAAAAAAAAGTTACAAATTGGACACCGAGCGGCATTAAGTACCTATCGCAATGATTTACGTACCTACTGCCAAATTATATTTATCAATGAGCTCAAGACGACACAGGAGGCCCGCGCGCGGGTGTTGTGTGGTGACCACGCTTTTGTGCGGACAACCAGGTAACAGAACAAGCTTATAACTTTGTGATTTTTCATGATAGTTTTGAAATTTTGTACATAGATTCTTTACATAAAAATACTAGACACGTGTATCAGGTTTCGTATATACTAAAACTAATGTTGTATAGTAGTTTCCTGATGGGACTCAGGGAACTTACAAAGGTTGTTGAATCTAAAATGGTACAGACAGACCGTCCTTCTTTGCCCTGCGGCAATGAGTAGCAAGTCTTTGGTAAAACCACGCTTCTTAAAAAATATAGTGCCACAAAAACGACGCACTTTAGTTTCAAGCTAATATGCAACTAGGGACTTTTATATATTTAAAATCCGCAAGTGTTGTGTGCAAAGGGATTGTACACACGGCAGCACATCAAGTTATACCTTTCCAGTATAACATGGCCGCGCTTTGTAAAGATTTTCCGTACAAAACCAGTTAATGGAACTCTCACAGTTCCATTAACTGGTTTTGTATAGCTTGACTGGTCGTAGTGCGTACAGAGTTGGTTTACAGATAAAATGTTATAAAAATATGTATCGCACGAGTGAGGCCATATTATAACAAGACATAATTGCCGAAATTTACATTTTTCACTTGTACCGACCGACACCCGTCACTTGGTATGTAGATTGCGATTTTGTTCGCGTCGTTTGTTCTATAAATACAAATAAATAAAATTGAAGTGTCTGTTTGTAATTTCAAAATAACAGCTTTTTACTGAATGTATACACGGTACTTGTGACAAAAAATCGTTTAAAATTTTTGTATGTCTGTCTGTCGGTATGTCTGTCTGTTTGTTCCGGTTAATCTCCGAAACGGCTGGATCGATTTTGACGGGACTTTCACTGGCAGATAACTGATGTTATAAGGAGTAACTTCGGCTACTTTTAATTTAGAAAAAGAATCAGGGTTCAGTGCAAAATAAAATAAAACCCTTGAAATTGTTAACAAAATCCTATTCAAGCAGGAAAATAATATTTTTATATTAATTCACGCGGACTAAGGTCGCGAGCAATAGCTAGTTGTCTTTGTGTTGAAATCAACGAGCTATACTGTTTATTTTGAACCGTCTTGTCTAACCGCAACGTTTTACTTCTCACTGCGTCCCGCCATCTTGATTAATTGTCCTGTTTAAGAAAGCGTAGCCCTAGAACCGTCATCTAATGATCCAATGTATCGTCTGCATTCGTCACGCGATGGTGGCTGTTGCGACATTCATTATTATATTCTACGTGGTGCGAGTATGTACAACTGTGTCTAGGTCGAATTGATGGTGAAGACTAATTGAATATTACGTCTATATTTCTTTATTCCTCAATGGGTAGGCACGTGTGTGTGTAGTCCCATATCCTGCCTTGGTCGCCCCAAGGGACTTACCTTACTGCGATCGCCAACCAACCTGCCAAGCGTGGCGATTATGGCAAAATCCTCCCTTTGGTGGCGGCCTATGTCCAGCTGTGACGTCTTTCGGTAGGAATGATGATGAGGCACATGTGCATGGGAGCACACATAATATCAACATTTATAATGGGTGTAAAGAGACCCTTCACGAAGCCGAAAGGCACTTGTTCTCCCCGTCAATGCGATAATTTTTTTTTGTTCTAGAGTTTAGAACAAAAAAAATCTCTAGAAGGTGTCTAAAATCTAGACCATACCTGGGGATCTTCTAGTTACGGAGGATATGTAGATATTGCATATTTATAAGAAACGAGCATCTGACAGCTACCTAAATCAAGTGAAAACGATACTCAAAGGTGACTGACCGACCGTTGCTCAGCAACCAAGCAAAAGCTACATTTCACGCTATTGGCAATGAAAACCACGATACGGTTGGCGACAACCGTCACGCCTTCCACAAAGTCAATGGACGAAATCAAAGATAATTGCAGAATGTGAAAACGCGGGCCCTCAGCCCGTGACGAACGGAGTCGATTTTTGGATCACAATGAATTACCGATATTAAAATTACTTTTACCATAGCGTTTCATCATTTGCCTAGCCTTTTCCCAACTATGTTGAGGTCTGCTTCCAGTCTAATCGGATGCAGCGGAAAACCAGTATTTTACATGGAGCGACTGCCTATCTGACCTCCAAAACCCTGTTAGTACTAGGTAATACGATACCCGTTAGTAAGACTGGCCACTGACTACCTGGAACGACTGCCAAAGATCTTACAAATGACAGCCGGGACCAACGTCTTAACATGCTTTCCGAGGCACGGAGTAAACTCGGTAAGTAATGGGTGGTCAACCATCCACGGACCAACCCAGGCAGGCGCGGCTTAACCTGAAGTTCGACCCCAGCGGCTGTTATTATTTAGCCACAATCCCTCCATACATGACCATAGCGCTTATAGCATATTAATATATGCCAGCTACTGTCCCACAGCAGGGCTAAGATCTTTTCTGTTTGTACAATGTATAAAATCTAAATACACACATCAAAATTGTCTATGGATAATTGCAACACTCGAGCATAGTGACTCAGCTAGCGAGTAACGGTGCACGTAAACGCTGCACGAGTGTTAATGACCTTTCAAATGTCACTACTTTTACGAGAATACCCGGACTCTGTAAAAGCGCGCACAGAAATGTTTTGACGTTTAATATTTGACGTTTTACGAACAGTATTCGGCAGTACTAAATGCACATGAAGACCAGTTTAAAAAAAATGTTCAGCATTATCAGTAGAAGTATTCTTTTTCCATTGTATTTGTATGCCTTTTTCTAAAGGAAAAGATGTTTGTATTTTTACTCATGTCATTGTAATTAATTTAATTTATAATGTAGATTCCAAATTACAGTATTTTTATTAATTTTTAACTTATTTTTATTAATTTTGATTGTGGACATTTTAATTGACATGAAACATTATTGTGTTAATTTAATTTTCATATATTATTTGGATGAATAGTTGTCTGTGGTGTGTATTTATGTGTCTCTGATTGTAATTAATTAATTAATTACTAACATTATTTTTAAGTGTACCTACTAGCAAAATTATGGATTATTCATTGTGTCTGAAATAAATTAATTGAACTGAATTGAATTACGCAACGTTGTCGAATGCCCGATTTTCGACAAATTCAAATTCAAAAAGTTTATTCGTGACAATAAGGTAAAAGTAAGTACATACGCCAATACATCAAGCTACCCAAAATTGGCAAATTTTCCCTATTGCTTTAGTGATAAAGTTGAAAATCTATTAAAGAAATTTGACAGAATGTAGAAGCTTGATGTGCTGCCCCGTAGCATGACCACCGTAGACAGGGATTTCTTTGACGGAAGAATCGATAAAATGACAGATTGTGTCGACACAATGACAGATTTCTTTGCACTATCTGTCATTTTGTCGATTCTTCCGTCAAAGAAATCCTTGTCTACGGTAGTCATGCTACGGGGGCTGGTGTTTGTACATGGTGTTATCAAAAAAGTTATGTATCTCTATATGCTGCCTTACAAGGCGTACAAATAAATGTTTACACATTAAGTTGTGCACGTGCAGGATGTAGTTTTATGACACTTTTTTGTAAAGCTCAATGTTTTTCTTTAAATTATTTCTGCTTCTTTATCTTGTGGTTAGTGCCTAACCTGGTGGCAGAGTTTTCATGCCACCCATGGGCCTCTGACTTGGCTTTACATGAAGTCGAGAAATATCTCTCAGGCATGCTGGTTTCCTCACGATGTTTTTCTTTACATAATAATATCTTTGTATTTACTTAATTTTTCCTCCCTGTAGAGATTATAATTTCCTGTATTTGTTGTTCATATATCAATTGCTGTGGACTGCCTCGTTGGTCTAGTGAGGATGAGGGCCTGAGTTTGATTCCCAGGTCGGGCATAGTGTTATTGGGTTTTTCCATCAGAAATTTCTCAGTAGCAGTCACGGAGCCTGGATTTGAGCCCGGTTGATGGCAATAGGCTCGCCCTCTATCATCATGGATGACGATGATGCCATCTATCCGATTTCAGCCACAGCGACTGCATTCGATGGCTTTCTAGGGAGGTTGTCGAGAGCTTTGGTATGCTGCTCTATCATGTGCTCTCAAGTGGCTAGCATACCCAACTTTGGCCGAAAAACTCCGAGCACAAAGCGGACATGTCAGAACACCATTGACGAAATTGTAGGGTATAGCTGCAGGTGGCCTAGTTTTAAGGTTATCGGACTTAAACATAACTGGCGAAATGTGGGTGTACTATTCGATACAGCTCTGCCTTACCCGGGGATTTCAGGCGTGATGTAACCATGATATTCAATAAATTGTTACTAAATAACATGTTTTCGCGAATATTTTGAAACATTTTCCTTAAAACAAGAATAAGATAGATTACAAATAATACATTTTAATGAAGCGCATACCGACACTATTAATTCCATGAACGCACAAACAACAATTATTAATTCTATGCACACGTATTATTACTGCGGATGTGATAAGAAACTAAATAGTCGTTAATTAAGTCGGTATGTGGAAAATATTGAATAAGGAAAATTAAATAAAATGATAAAAATCTATTTGCGGTAACCATGACTAGGTCGTTTTCCGTAATGCTTATTTAGAAATCATTATAGAAATACAAGGTGTAAACAAACCCTTCACGAAGCCGTCAACCAAGCATTCTGTACATCAAAATATGTAGCTCTACGCTAAAATTATTGCTGAGAAACTACTTTTTTGGGGTGAAAAATCACGTTTTACGGTAGGACTCGATATAACGCACAACAAAACATTGTGCTGATGGATGGATTGAATAGTACGGGGGTCATGGAGGTATTTAAAGTAAAGTTTTAACATTAAAAACTTGTTTTAAAAAAAAGTTGTGAAAATGTTGGAACTTTGACCCCCAATATCTCCGTAACTAGAAGGTTCCCAGGTATGGTCTAGAACAAAAAAATATCGCAATGACGGGGAGAACAAGTACCTTTCAGCTTCGTTAAGGGTACTTTTAACACCCATTATAAAAATTATTTATGTGTGGAAAAGTTCAAAATGTATTTTGTCGTTTTTATTATTATTTCTAACTCATAATTAAAAGCCTAGATTGACTCCCACAGCTGGGCAACCACGAATAATGAAGCTTTCGATCAATGAAGGAATTTTTAGAATTGGTTCATTAGTTCCGGAGATTACCCCCTACATACAAATTTACAAACAAATTTTACGTCTTTATAATATTAGTATAGATTATTAAAACATCTCATCAACAAGCATCATATCTGTAGTTCCCAGAAGGGTCTGGCAGAGGTATACCATTATACGCCCACATTTCGCCAGTTATGTTTTAAGGCGAGCCTATTGCCATCAACCGGGCACAAATCCAAACTCCGGATTACCACTGAGAAATTCCTAATTGAAAAACCCAACAACACAGGCCGATCAGCCCCCGTAGCATGACCACCGTAGACAAGGATTTCTTTGACGAAAGAATCGACAAAATGACAGATTGTGTCGACACAATGACAGATTTCTTTGCACTATCTGTCATTTTGTCGATTCTTCCGTCAAAGAAATCCTTGTCTACGGTGGCCATGCTACGGGGGCTGGGAATCGGATCCGGGACCTCATGCTCAGCAGTCTCGCTGGAGACCACAATACCAACCAAAAACAAAATAACAAAATTTGTTTTCAATAAAATTAATGTAACTAGATAATGAGTTCAATTTTCAATAAACAGTTTCTTCCCATTGTTTAAAAGTGGCGCCTATTACAGAAAAATAGAAAGAAAGTCGTTTGTCTTGGTACGGACATGTAATGAAGAGGGATGATGTTCAACAGTGTGTATTCGAACATGTGTTGTTAAACTACACGAATGACCAAAACTACGCTGAGAAACCTCACTGTAAAACTTCCATGTCAATTAAACTCCAGCTGTGGTTAACGACTAAATCCTTTATTCACTTACATACATCTTGTTACTTCCCTACTCTTAGTTACAATTATAATTTTATAACTTACAACAATAGCGACATCGCCCTTTTTCAAAAAACAAAAATGCAACAAAATGTCATGCAAAAAATAACTGATTTTTAAATCTATTAAATCATATAACATTACATATATGAAATTAATACGTTTCGTGGTACATTTATAAATTTAAAAAAAAATCATTAATAATAATAATTCATGCATTCAATCGATTTTTTAAATCTTTAAAAAAAATATTGAAAGAAAGTCGTTTGTCTTGGGATGTACATGTAATGAGGAGGGATGAAACGCATGTGACTAAAAGAGTGATGGACATGAATGTTTGATGGGTGGAGAGGGAGAGGAAGGCCAAGGAAACGATGGATGGATTGTGTGAAGACTGTATGAAAGAGAACGGAGTAAATGATGCCGTGACGTCTGACAGGGGAGAATGTGGCGCCGACCCCGAGTAGAATGAGACAAGGGTAGGAACATGATGAGTTTCATCCCATTGTTAGCAACTTTTTATCAATTATTTAATTGTATTATCAATTAAAGCATAAACAACAAGTTTGTAATCCATTATCTGACACACGTGTTGTCTCTGGTTTTCCCCCGATTGATAAATAATCAATTAAAACATCATTTTCCTTCATAAGCGTCTAGTCCAGTATCATTTTTTTGAACTTGTATATCCTTCCTTGTTTTGCAAAATTGTCTAATCATTGATCGCGGGATTTTTACTCAAGAAGGTAAACCGCATACAAATATTTTTTTTTTTAATTATTTTTTCTTATTTCTATACAACATTATTTTTAGTATATGCGAAACCTGAATATAGTTCGTTCTGAATAAGTAACTGAATCGATTCCAATCATTTTTAAACCATGTTATATTTCTTCCCAAAAATATTTAAAAAAGTTAAAAGTTGGACACCGAGCGACTTTGAGTACCTATCACAATAATTTAGGTACCTACTGCCAAATTATTATTATCAATGAGCTCAAGAGGACGCTGGAGGAGCGCGCTGCGTGGTGACAACGTTTTTGTGCGGACAACCAGGTAAAAGAACATGCTTATAACTTTGAGATTTTTCATGATACAGTTTTGAAATTTTGTACATAGATTCTTTACATAAAAATACTAGAGACGTGTATGAGGTTTCGCATATACTAAAACTAATGTTGTATAACTCTCTCTTTTTTTATACTTTTATTTTCTTTTTTTTTATATATCTTTTTTTTTCTTTAAACTAATTCAAAGATCAATTAGATAAATACCAATATTTTTCTGTGGCTTAAACAATTAAACTATTCTGCCTTTATTTATTGTAGGTAAATCGTTAATTTAATTTAATTTTTCTATGTATGACTTTATTAAGTAAATTAAATTAGTTGAATTGAAATGTTGTATTGTGTACGTAATGTGACTGTATGTGTGTGTAATTATTTCTTTTATTAGTCAGTGATGCTTGAATTTTTTTTTTTTTTAATCTGGCATAAACTCAAAAAAGAATGTACCAGTATCAAATCGAGAAAAGAATTACAGGGCGTCAAAAAATTCATCCACATTCCCACCTTAGTGCCATATTCGTGCCGAGAAGACTGGCAGCATTGCCACGTCTGATGGCAATGCTGTCACAAGAAGAGTCAACCAACAACTTGAATATATCCTGAAAGACTAGGTGGGCGCTCTCATCGTTTCAAACGTTAGTAGGTAGGTAGGTAGTTCCATAAGTTACGAATATTGTAATGACTAGCGACCCGTCCCGGCTTCGCACGGGTGCAATATATATATATATATATAAACCTTCCTCTTGAATCGCTCTATCTTTAAAAAAAACCACATCAAAATCCGTTGCGGAGTTTTAAAGATCTAAGCATACATAGGGACAGACAGACAGCGGGAAGCGACTTTGTTTTATACTATGTATTGATAACAAAAATACATTTGGGATGACAAATATTTCTACGTATTTACTGATAAAAAAAGTCGCACTTATGTGACATTCAGCGTCCAATGATAAAAATATGAGGAAAATAGTTATAATATTGCACAAAATGAGATCACTACTATTAACTACCATACAAATATTATGAAACAAACATCGATAGCGGTTCGAAAATAGAATCCCATCCTCGGATATTCGCGGTAAACGCAGATTATCTTTTGTTTTCTTCTGTCAAAATATTAACTCATTCAATTTGATTGGTTGATATTATTTTTGTCAGCCAATGACAGTACCAGCCCCCGTAGCATGACCACCGTAGACAAGGATTAAGAAATCCAAAGATGACGGAAGAATCGACAAAATGACAGATTGTGTCGACACAATGTTGTTGTTATCGTGTGGTTAGTTCCTAACCTGGTGTCAGAGTTTTTATACCGCCCATGGGCCTCTGACTTGGCTTTACATGCCGTCAAGAAATATCTCTCAGACATGCTGGTTTCCTCACGATGTTTTCCTTCACCGAAAAGCAAGTGATAATTATACTATACGCACATGAATCCGAAAAATCAGAGGTGCGTGCCTTGGGTTCGAACTCGAGACCTATGACGTGTCAGTCCGACGGTCACACCGCTAGGCTATCACTGCTCTTATGACACAATGACAGATTTCTTTGCACTATCTTTCATTTTTTAATATAAAATGTTAGTTCTATCCAGTTTTTTGTGTGATTTCGATTTTATCAAAAGTTATAATATTTTAAAAGCCTGACAAAGAATATCGAATAAAACGCAATTGAATTTGTCCATGACCGTACACGACATCCTAAGGTAAAGGCAAACCAGTTATACAGCCTCCGCACACAATAATATTACCATATTTGTTCAAAATCTTTAAATGCACGCACGATGCAATGACATTCCAGCTCTATGCAGATTGCAAGAAAAAAAAAATATTAGAAGATGCAATCAGTTAATGCTGTGGTCACACTGTGGGGGCGCTGTGGTGCAGGTGGTGAAATATGGAACTAAACATCTAAAAGTAGTTTAGTGAATGATTGACAGACTAGATGTATGTTCAAACTTTGAAGATAATTATAATTTTCTTATTTAAGGTGGAGGCGGCGGGGTAGCCCGCGAATTTGAAATTTTCTTACGTTTTTTTGCAATTTACAGGTCAGTGTCAGGTTGTATGTTGATGAAAAATGAGTCACGACCGCAACATGTATGTAGTTACAGAATTAAAATCATCAATAAAACCCTCTAAATTCGTTTCCCCTCTAATTTGACGGCACGGTTGGCGCAGTGGCTGAGCGATTGGCTGCTGCGCTGCGTGTCGCGGGTTCGATCCCCGCACGGAACAAATATTTGTATGATCTACAGGTAGTTGTTCCGGGTCTGGCTGTTTGTGTATGTGAGTTACGCACCCACGATACAGGAGAAATTCCTAGTGTGGGGCGCAAAGTTTAAAAAAAAGAAAAAAAAAAACATTTAACCCCATTGAATGACGTTTTCATGAAATAGTTATTCAATTTCCCGCGAAAATTCCCTTTTTTTTGCAATTTACAGTTCAGTGTCAGGCTGTATATTAAACAAAATATGATTCGCGATCGTAACACGTATGTAGTTACAGAATTATAATCAACACAACCCTCTAAGTTCATGAAAAGGTCATTCAATGCAAAACTGTTTCTTAGAAGGTGTAGAGGTGGACTAACAGTCCGCTGTTATTCCACTTCTACACCTTTTTAGAAACAGTCCCTCCACCTCTTGACAGGCTCCGAAATGTCAAGAGATGAAATGTGGCAACATTTAAAGCGTAAAGAATGGTTTTTAGATTCTCCGGTATTTTGAGAAGTAGTCTGAAGTGATGATTTATTTTTACACACTTAAATATTGTAATGTGTAGACTGCCCACACGTATGTTTATGGGACTGAATAGAAAAAATCTTGCAGTTATGAGAAGATGAAAAAAAAAATGTTTTTTTTTAAATATTTTTTTTTCATTTTTGCGACGTGCATAATAAATGAAAAAAAAAAATGTAAACAATAAACAGGGGATCGGGATGATCTAACGGGATCCGCTGGATGGGAGACACACGGGACCGACCAATGTGGCGACACTTGGGGGAGGCCTATGTCCAGCAGTGGACGTCTTTCGGCTGAAATGATGATGATGATGATGAAACAATAAACATACAAAGCATAACAAATCTATACTAATAATATTATAAAGCTGAAGAGTTTGTTTGTTTGTTTGCTTGAACGCGCTAATCTCAGGAACTACTGGTCCGAATTGAAAAATTCTTTAAGAATTGGATAGCCCATTTATCGAGGAAGGTTATAGGCTAAAATTTCACGCGGACGAAAGTCGCGGGCAACAGCTATTATTTTATAAATACAACAAAAAACTTGACAGCTTGCACATCATGACTGTGACAAGAGTGGCGCACGAACGTAGCCGGGAGCAAAACTATCTGTTTAGTTAGATATAATCTGTTGACATTTGCCTCTCCAAGAAGCGCTGCCATTAAAATGATGTAACAAATAATAGTAGTTGAGATTTGACTGTACTTATCTTTGAATCTAATGTCTATGATGTTTAGGTCTTTAGCATAATCAGCCTGTAATGGTCCTGTTGCAGGGTCTCAGGCCTGCTTTCTATGAGAGGGGGGGGGGACTATGATCCTCCACGCTTTACAATTTCTATTGAGAACATTTCTACTAATCCTTTCGAGCCTCGGAAAGCACGTTAAACCGTTAGTCCCAGCTGTCATTTATAGTTCCTTATTAATTGTTATACAAGTTGGACCACGACGCCGTCAACCAAGCATTCTGTACATCAAACTAAGTAACTCAACGACATTTTTTTTTGAGATGAAAATTCTCTTTATTGGACTCGAGATACTCCACTCAAAACATTGTGCTGTTTGATGCATTGAATAGTACGGGGATCATTGAGGTATTTTTAAAAGGTATAACATTAAAAACGTGAGCTAAAAAAAGTTGGAACTTTAACCCCCAATATCTCCGTAACTACACGGTACCCAGGTATGGCTCAGAACAAACAAATGATCGCAATGACAGGAAAAACAAGTGCCTTTCGGCTTCATTAAGGATATTATTACACCGATTAGTTAGTTAGAAGTTCGAATAGATTGACGACCAATCTTAGCAAAGGGTACCATAACATTCAAGAACTGGATTGTGGAGGTCAGATAGGCAGTCGCTCTATGTAAAATACTGGTATTCAGCTGCATCCGTTTAGACTGGAAGCCGACCCCCACATAGTTGGGAAAAGGCTAGGCAAATGTGTTGATGTACTGAACTAGAATATGTCATGTATGCTGCTCGTTAAGTCTGGATTTATGCCCAGTAGGGTTAGGCTCGCCCACTATTACATGGGACTTGAACATTACTGGCGACGTGTGGGTGTAGGACACTCCTTTGCATAGACCGGGATCCTTTATCGTTGAAAACGATAGCTATACAAAAATATTTTTAGTATATGCGATACCTGAATATAGTTTATTCAGAATAAGTAACCGAATCGATTCAAATAATGTTTTAAACCATGTTATATTTTGTCCCAAAAATATTTAAAAGTTTACAAGTTGTACACCGAGCGACACTAAGTACCTATCGCAATCATTTAGGTACCTACTTCCAAATTATTATTATCAGTGAGCTAAAGACGACGCTGGAGACGCGCGCGCGGCGGCGCCGCGTGGTGACCACGTTTTTGTGCGGACAACCAGGTAACAGAACAAGCTTATAACTTTGTGATTTTTCATGATACAGTTTTGAAATTTTGTACATAGATTCTTTACATAAAAATACTAGACACGTGTTTCAGGTTTCGCATATACTAAAACTAATGTTTTATAGGGTGGAAAATTTCAGCGAGGCAGCAAGGGGAACTACCTTAACCGTTGTAGCTACACGAAAATGGACTTTGTAGACTATCCATAAATTTTCGTGAAATTTTGATTTTCACGTTCACAGATTTTCAAAAAAATGTACAGTTAGCAAGAAAATGGCCATGTTACACAAAACATTTAGTTTATGCCAATCGATCCTGTTTCTAATACTGATCTATAATTTCTATGGGACCAACCCAGGTTGGAGTATTAAAAAAGTTAGTAATGTTAATTTTAATTTTATTATTTTAGTTTTATTACCAATTGTTTTGATTTTTAATTGCTACTATGACATTGTTATTTTTATTATTATTTTTCCAATTTAATTCTATTACCTTAATATGTTTTGATTTTAATTTTTAAATGCTACTATATCTTTGTTAGCTTAGTTATACAATTATTAAGCATGCTGTGGTCTCCTGTAAGTGAAGGAGTACACCAACGTGATACTTTGTCGTCGGTTATTTATTTCGTGTGTTTGTGTAAATCCTTTGTTGGAGATCCTAAATAAATAAATAAAAAAACTAGAAATTATATTTCACGAAAAATTATGGATAGTCATCTAAGACCATTTTCGTGTAGCAACGGTTAAGGTAATTCTCATTACTACCGCGCTGAACGATTCCTCCTTGTATATCACGACAATGAAACGTGAAGTCATCATCATCATCATCATCATTTCAGCCGAAAGACGTCCACTGCTGGACATAGGCCTCCCCCAAGTGTCGCCACATTGACCGGTTCCGTGCAACTCGCATCCAGCGGATCCCTGCAACCTTCACCAGGTCATCGGTCCATCTAGTGGGAGGCCTTCCAACGCAGCGTCTTCGGGTTCGCGGTCGCCACTCCAGAACTTTTCGACCCCATCGGCCATCCGTTCTGCGAGCAATGTGCCCTGCCCACTGCCACTTAAGTTTGGCTATTCTTCGGGCTACGTCGGTTACCTTGGTTCTCTTGCGGATGTCCTCATTTCTGATTTGATCACGCAAGGAAACTCCGAGCATAGCCCTCTCCATTGCCCTTTGGGTGACTTTAAGCCTTCTGATAAGGCCCATTGTGAGCGACCACGTTTCGGTCCCGCATGTAATCACTGGCAACACACACTGGTCATAGACCTTCGTCTTGAGACACTGCGGAAAGTTGGACGAGAAGAACAAACGAGAAACGAGAAACGTGAAGTGATGTAAGTGTATACCCACCCTAAGTAATAAAAGTTGAATGATCTCGCAATCTCGATGTTTTTTTTTATTTTTTGCGTCTCTTGCCGGGGTCAATCTGGTTCGGTTTTAACCACTTTTATTTTTACGATAAAGTGTGTTCAAGTTTTTTGTTTTTTTTTTGTTTAATTCGCATAATAAATTGGGACTTCACATACTGGGTGGTCAAAATCAAAATCAAAAATCAAAATCATTTTTATTTGTGTAACATAAGTATTGAATACAGTTCTTAAATTAAAGATAGTTATGCCAAGAGGCGTACAAATTTATGGTTGCATCCAAATAAAATATAAATTTATGAATCATGCGAGAGAATAAACACAAATTATAATAAATAATATAAATAATAAAAAAAATTAAAAAAAAAAAACAAAAAATATTAATGTCAGAATATGGAGTAATTTCTACAGTCAATAAGGGTAAAATAAATAATCATAAATTCCAATTAGTCCTATTATTAAATTAAAAATTGTGTGTATTCTCCAAAACATCGACGTCACAAAAAAATTGATTCCCCACGCCCAGGGGTCTCCGAAAAACTCCATGTATGCTTTTCTTGATAGTTTTCGAGTTAAAGCTTCTTGAAAATCGTATGGGAACCGTTTAAAAAAAACTAACTTTCTACCCAGAGCACCCAGTAACATATCTATACTAATATTATAAAGCTGAAGAGTTTGTTTGTTTGTTTGTTTGCTTGAACGCGCTAATCTCAGAAACTACTGGTCCGAATTGAAAAATTCTTTTAGTGTTGGATAGCCCATTTATTGAGAAAGGCTATAGGCTATATACCATCACGCTACGACTAATACGAGCGGAGCATTCATGAAAAATGTTGCAAAAACGGGGAAAAATCCAAACACAGGCGAAGTTGCGCGGGTCAGCTAGTAACATATAACTGGCGAAATGCGGGTGTACTATAGGGTATACATCTATACATCATTTATTATGGGTTTCAACTGTCGAGAGCTTGGAATCCAGTGGTCCAGCTGTGTAAAAAGCGGATAAGTGCGGAAAAAAGTTCGCGAGCGGACACAGTGAGTTTCGTGTGTCGGGAACAGAATCGAGTTGCGAGTGACAGTGGTAGCGGTACTGAGTGCAAAAACGAACAAGAAAGAGGGTAGACCGATTTGTCTGCTCATAAACACCCACCCGCAATAACTTCAGTTTATCCGTGATCATGGTGCTTGCAACAGCGCCGAAATATCGGGAACTCAACAAAAACAGTAAATGATAAATATCCCGTTTCTAGTCTAAATAATAATGTTAGTGACTGATAGTTTAAAATATTATATACATCTGCCCAACCCTTCGGGGATTGTAGGCATGATGTTTGTTTACGACATAGACCAATAAAATTAAAAAAAAGTTATTTAAATAAAAACATTTGAATGTCAAAAGTCCGAACCGTTAATTTAAAGTAAAACCTCGCCCCTGTATGACTAATATAACATAATGTTATGAAACATTATGAATAATAAATATTACACACATGTTTTGTCATTTAAATGAGACAAGTCGTTAATTTAGACAAGTTTTTAGGGTTCCCTAGTCAACAAGGAAAGGAACCCTTATAGTTTCGCTATGTCCGTCTGTCTGTCCGCAGCTTAGCTCAAAGACTCTTTGTACTAGAAAGCTGTAATTTGGCACGAATATACAGATGAGTTACGCCGATAAAGTGGTAAATTAAATATCTCGATAAGTATTTTTTTTAGGGGAGTCTCCTGTACCTACACGTAAAGTGGGGATTGTCTTTTTCTCGAGTACCCGGTGTGGTATTTCGTTGGATAGGTATTTAAAAAATATTGCGAGTTTGTTCAAATACTTTGTCGATTAAAGGATTCGTTTGTGAAATATTAAGCTTTAAAGTGCTAATTTTTGTTAGACTCAAGTGTACTGTCCTCTCTACTCACGGTGGTAGTACCTGCTTATATTTATAACGAAATTAAAAGGAAAACTATCGCAGCTATAGTCTTTACATTACGAGTAATAGTCGACCAACTTATAAAATGTACTTGGATAACATATTTTCATAAGCATAATGTATGGGAGCACAGATTTTTCAACTGCAAGTGTAAGTTTGTTTTTTTTTATTTTTACAATAAAAATCATCGTTTGGAGGCAAATCCGCAAATTTTGATAAGCAACTACGGAACCCTACAATGTGCGTGGCCCGACACGCATCTGGCCGGTTTTTAAAGACATTCGCTTACTGACTTGTAATTCCCCGTTCGCAGCCTTGAAATACACGACTTGCATCAAGCGACGTGCGTCACATGTTACTCGACTGAGAAGGGTGATGTGTTTATCAGCCTAATTAGTAAGATAATTTGTTCGGAATCGGATCAGTACTTTCGAAGATTCTCATTGATCACAAATTGATCTGATTCCAAAAATTCTTTCACTAATGTGAAGCTCCGTTATCCTCGATTGTCATAGGTTATTTTAAAATGTTCCTGTGGAATAATTACTTACCATAACGCGAGCCAAGCCGCGGGCAAACGCTAGTACTTAATAATGCCATGGTTTTTTTCTTTTAATTTTTGACGTTACACACCAATGGCGGCAAAACCGCTGACAGCTGTCAAAAGCGTGACATTACAAAATGTCTTATTTTGTCATCATGTAACGAGACTAATTTGTGCTAAGGTGACCTTCATGCTTAAACGTTTGTTATTCAAATAGCTTAACTAATGGACGTTACAGTTTTTAAAACAATGTGTGGTTCGTAACTCAAAACGGTGACTGAAAATATCATGAAGAAACCAGCATGACGTAAAACTAAAAAAACCGACCGAGAGCGAGTTGGACTCGCTCACCGACGAGGGTTCCGTATAGACTTGTGGATTTTGTTATTAAACTACATATTTACGTTTTTCATTTTTTCTTTTACATGTGCTGTAAGACATTGCTTCTTGCCATATTACATGATTCTAGGTCAACTGGAAGTACCCTATAAATTGATTCCCTTGTGAAATCGCAAGACAAGGCAGATTGATCAAAGTTCCATTTGGTTTTTCCATTAGGCATTTCTAAGTGGCAGCCCTGGAATCTGGATTTGTGCCCGGTTGTAGACAATAGGGTCGCCACTATTACATGGTACTTCAAAATAATAAAAAAATTATATGTAGATGAAAATTTTGGTGAACTATGAGTACGCTTCTGCTTAACGCTTTGGGAATTACAGGTGTGATGTTAAGTTACTTTCAAGTAATATTTGCTGGTAGCCACCTGGATTCGCCAGGGCCAATTAAAATATTAACAAACGCACATCTGAAGCGATAATTGATGACGAAAACTCAATTATTACTGTATGCTACAATGGCGTTAGTATTGCAATGTTTCATGGCCCTGGGCTTGCCCTCAGCCGGTGCTAGTTTCCACATCAGTACTATACTATGCAGAATACTGATCATAGAAATTATGCAATAAACATTAAAATGCAGAAAACAAAGTCGCAGTTTGTATGAAGTCACGTAACGGTGATGACAAAATAAAAAGTTAATTATAAAACTTAAGTTTCTAATCAGCCCGTTTTGAACGTCAAAATAACATAGGACCCCCAAAACGCCCGGTTCCGCCACTTCCAAGTATTTTATCTGGAAAGATGCAGTGGCGGAGCAAAGCCCCAGGAGCTTTGAACATCATCTGCCAAACCTTTTCCCAACTATGTTAGGGTCGGCTTCCAATGTAACGAATGCAGCTGAATACCAGTATCTTACATGGAGCGACTGCCTCTCTGACCTCTACAACCCAGTTAGTACTGGGTAATACGATACCCCTTGGTAAGACTGGTTGTCAGACTTTCGGGCCTCTGACTACCTGTAACGACTGTCAAAGATCTACAAATGACAGCCGGGACCAACAGCTTAACGCGCTGTCCCCAGCATGTACTGTCAGTGTCACTGACAAGTGTCAATCAATTCGTTCGGTGCGCAAATAATAATTCATAGACAAATTATAACCGGCCAGGTTTTAGTTTCTAAAGAAATCTAATTTATGCTGGGTCATCAATGTCAATAAACTTTTAGAGAAAATATACTCATCGGGTCCAGTTTAGTAAAATTGACTGGTTGTCGAATTATTGACGTAAGTTTACATTTTTTATCAAGCTATTAAACTCAAGCTTTCTTCATTGCAAATTAATATTGGTCATAATAAAGGGTGTAAAACATCCTTAAAGAAGCAGAGAGGTATTTGTTCTCCTCATCATTGTAATATTTTTTTTTGTTGTGGACCATACCTGGAAACCTTCTAGTTACGGAGATATTAGAGATAGAAGCTCCGACTTATTCACTTTTTTATTTTTATTACAAGTTTTTAATGTTACAATATGTTACTTTACTTTAAATATATCCATGACATCTGTGCTATTCAATGCATCCATCAGCACAATGTTTTGAGTGCGTTACATTGACCGCTACCGTAAACAGTGATTTTCCACACCAAAAAAAAAGACGTTTCCCAGCAATAATTTTTGTGCAGTGCTACTTAGTTTGATGTACAGAATGCTTGGTTAACGGCTTCGTGAAGGGTCCGTTTACACCTTGTATAAGTGATAACTAGGCATTTTATTGAAGATCATATTATTCGTTGTGTAAATCAGGGGTTGAAACAACGTGTCTCACGTCCAACACAACTTCGAGTTAATAATGTGTTTCGCGACTCCGAACGAAGCAACAAAGCTTAAGGTAGGGTAGATGTAATATCTTCTTGTAGCTGAGCTAATAGGTTGATAACACAATTTACTAACTATATCACAGTCTCACCACACCACCAAGCCCCCAGTCCAAGGTACGCTTCACCTTCCAACTTCCCGCCATTCGTCGTGACTGACAGTTGACATTAGTGACAGCTCCCTGACTACTTGTGGCTGTGAGACAGTGTTTCCATATCTATTAAATAGATTCACTACAGTAGGTATATCAGGGCAGGATGTCAAAGGAGGAGGTCTCCGACTCCCCGCACTTTGCAGAGTATTTTCTAATTTGCCACACCCGGACTTTCGCCTTAGAGTTCTAGCTTTCAACATCGTTAACATAAATTAAGGATGATCGATATTAATGTAATCAATATTGAAATCCGAGTAATTAATCGAGAGATTTTTATCGATATATCATGTTTATTTATATCCTTGCGCAACTCGTTCGCTTTTTAACGTATGCGAATTCATAAATTATGAGTTTTGTAACTTTTTTATTTGATGGCCGTTTTTATTATTGTTCATTATGTGCAATAAACAGACTGACTGTTGTTCAATACTTTATTGAGGGCCGATTTTTTTTTCAAACATATCTGACGATTGACGTAAGTTGTCTTTTATCATAAGCAATAAATATATAGAGGTTCGACATTCAAATATTTTCTACACATAAACTGTCAAACTGTTTTGTCACGCGTATTGCGAAAACGGTGACCGCTGGGCAGAAGTCTCCACGCGATGGTTGCCGGAAGACGGACGGCGCCGGCTCAGAAAGAGGTGGCGAGACGATCTGGTCGCATACCGCGAGGACTGGTTCGAAGAGGCACGGAAAAGAGCACATGGAGGGAATTGGGGGAGGCCTTTGCCCAGCAATGAGAACCGTGCGGTCCGAGTGTATGCGAGTGTTTCTCCAATAGCATAGTAATTGTAAAAGGATCTGTTGACGAGAGACCAAAATCGAAACTAACATCCCATCTTGTTTCCAACTTACTTCAAAAGTGGAGGAGTTCTATGTTCGTGTGTACCTATGTGCACAGATAACTCAGTGATTCTGGGCCGATTTTCTCTTTTTTATTTGGCAGAATAAGACCGCGTCACCGCGCGGTGGTCCCATATTAAAATGTATGTATTAACTTTGCTTTAGTAGTTCATGAGCTTATGTAATAAGTAAGTACGTATATTTATCTCATAACAACTTCTACTTGCAATTTAAAATAAACACATGAAAAGAAGTAGACGTGAAGTAGAAGTGAAGAGGGCTGCAGGACTGTTCGAAAGAGATACCGCGGCCCTGGAACACAAAGGGCAAAGAAGGAACATGGATGGGTTTTAGTCAGTACAAGTCTGACACTCCCTTCCGCTCCGCCCAGAGCGGGAGGGATCATTTGATGATTTCCCATCCTAAAAAAAAAAGGCAGGCGCATTACTTTGTGTAATTTATTTCATCGCCACTGCTCTCAAAAAGGTGAAGGAAAACATCGTTAGGAAACCGGCATGTCCTAGAACCAAAAATTACGAAGACATGTGACATCTACCAACCAGCACTGGGCCCGCGTGGTGGATTATAGCCCATTCCCTCTCATAGAGAGGCCTGTGTCCCAGCAGTGGGAACATTATGGGCTGAGTATAATGATGATGACATGACAAGAATTTGTGTGGAATACCATAACAAAAAAGGATTAATAATTTTTCAATACAACAAAAACTATGCATTATGTTTACCAAAAACACCCAGTTGTCAATTTAATTCAAGACCTCAAAAATACTTGTAGCTCTGTCTTAAAATCTATATAATCACATCGGCAACTTCACAATCAATTGCAAAGAAAGATGGCGGCGATGCATATTAATTAAAATCGTACGTTTTCATCGCCATGTGGAGCGTAGAGCGCAATATAAATGCCGGGGAGCTACTGGACCGTGTAGTATCTAGTGCAGATTTCACGCCATTGAGTTCCGTGGTGTATGGAATTGTTGGATGAGAGTCCTGTTGTAAGCCGGGAGCAAATAGAATAAATATTACAAGCTAGACTTCAGTTAGAATGAGACTATCACACATCACTACATAGTATAAAACAAAGTCGCTTCCAGCTGTCTGTATGTCCCTATGTATGTATATTTAAAACTACGGTACGGATTTTGAATCGCACGCCATTCAACCATAGTCCAGTTGAGCAGCGACAGCCTCCTAGGCTGACCTGCGAGATGCCATATAGAAAAAAAAACGCCATTCAACTCGATTCTCGACAACTCTCATCCAGTTGCTACCAGCCACACTACTCGTATCGTCGCTCCACGCTCACCTGAGGGCGTCTCAGCTTACGTTTGCCGATTCGCGGTCTCCACTCAAGAACACGTCTACCCCAACGGTCATCAGTTCTACGGCTAATATGCAGTACAGTATCCGTACATAAGTATCTAGCCGCAAATCGTCAGACCAGCTCTATTAAGTTGATCATCTCTTTAAATACACATCATCATCATCTGCCTAGCCTTTTCCCAACTATGTTGCGGTCGGCTTCCAGTCTAACCGGGTGCAACTGAATTTTACATGGAGCGACTGCCTATCTGACCTCCACAACCCAGTTAGTACTAGGTAATACCCCTTGGTAAGACTGGTTATCAACTCTGTAAATATACATAATGATATACACTAGAGACCAGCCCCGGCTTCGTACGGGTGCAATATTTACATATAAACCTTGCACTTGAATCACTGTCTATTAAAAAAAACCGCATCAAAATCCGTTGCGTAGTTTTAAAGATCTGAGCATACATAGGGACAGACTGCGGGAAGCGACTTTGTTTTATACTATGTAGTGATTTTAACTGTCCTGCATGAACAGCTTATCTCCCAGTAAATTAAAGTTTAGTCATTAATGGTAATCTGTGGACAGCTCTGTGGGTTTCATAATTATTTTAGTTATTTATGTTATCATATTGTAATATCACTTAGTGTAGCTGTTCGGTGTTCCGATTTGATAAAAAAAAACTGTACATTCCAGATTCAAAAAAAAAATATGGCATTCTTTTATTTGAACTTCAATTGTTTTTCTATTCTGAGTGAAACATGGACATACAAAAATTTGAGTAATTTTCTAATACGAGTTCCGACGTGAAACTTCAACCTGTTTGGTTCTTTATCCGTCAATGCCCGCCGATTTTCTCTTTCGTACATTAGTAACTACATTTTATCCCGTTTTCGAGACACTGACTTGGTAGAATACTCGATGTGCCATTGACTTTTGGAAAGTAAATAGAAGTTTCACTTTCACAATGTTGCAACAATATTGTGATCAATTAACTTGTCCATATATCACGAGCTGCGTGTGTCATGATCTTAAATTACGATTATTATGGACTTGTGATGGCTACGCAAATCTAAGTCATATGTCTGTGAATGTGTGGTTCTACAGTCCTTTCGCTTGTCTATGTCTTCATTGGTCAAACTATGGTCAGTGGCACGCCTTAAGTATTACGTCACAATATAAATTCATCGAATTTGAAGTTAATCAGAAACGAAAAAAAAGTAAAAGTAAATTAAAAAAAAAAGTCGCAAGCATCGAAATTTTTATTTTTAACTTTCGTCTCCACACCTCTAGGAACTCGATACAAAATTTCCACGAAAATGACCATTTTAGTTCCACCTATTTGTCTAATCGCATTCGACTACTAGTACTTATTACTACCATTTTGTTCGTTAGAAAAACATCAATTGATTGATTGATTTATTTTGTGAGCACGACAAACTAAACAAAATAAATATTAAACGCAAAAATACTATTTATTTCAAAAGAAAATGTCAGTAGATTTGCGAACAATATGTATTATTTTATTTTAATTATAAAAAGAAAAGCAACAATTTATATTACTAAAACGTAGGTAAATGAAATAATAAAGTTCTGTATGGTGTCCGGACGTAAAGAATAGCACCATCCCATATCTTCCCGTGGGTGTCGTAAGAGGCGACTAAGGGACTTACCAGTGAATGGGCAGCAGCGTTCTCTGTGATTTTTTATAACAAACATACTGCGATCGCCAACCCGCCTGCCAAGCGTGGCGATTATGGCAAAACCCCCCTTGGGGAGGCCTATGTCCAGCAGTGGACGTCTTTCGGCTGAAATGATGATGATGAAAGTAATCCAGTCCTATCCTACGGAACCATAGATATACATCGCCATCTTTTTTTTACTTTTAAAAATTCATTTTTTCGTCAATCGCTATTCAAGCAAAAATTTTCGCTCATTCAGCTTCGTTGAATTCTTTTATTCTGTACCTTTTGAGATTCTGTTTAAAAATGCCCCTTTTTGTGTAATTTCGCTGCTGAAAATATTAAAATATTTATTCAAAATTTCAATCTAAGCTTTTAAACACAAAGCTATTTGTCGAAAATGAAAAGGCGCATTTATTCACAGTCGATAGATTCTTTTTGAAGGTAATTAAGCTGCTCAATTTCAAAATTAATTAATAATTTATTAAAAGCAGACTAAAAAGTGAGTCCACAATTAACTCAATTTCGGATTGACAAACTTCAAAATCTCTTCTAAATAACCTCTCTGTTCATTAATGTCATTTGAAAAAGTTATCGAACCTATACAAGGTGTAAACGGACTCTTCACGCAGTCGTCGTTACAGCCTGTATTGCTGGGAAAAGATTTTTTTTGTGGGTGAACTGATAATCATATTTTACGGTAGGAAATGAATGCATAGAATAGTACTGGGGCCGTGGAAGTATTTAAAGTAAAGTTGTAACATTAAAAAGTTGGAACTTTGACCCCCAATATCTCCGTAACTAGAAGGTTCCTAGGTATGGTCTAGAACAAAACAATGATCGCAATGACGGGGAGCATAAGTTCGTTTCGGCTTCATTAAGGGTCTTTTTACACCCTTTATACCACTTGTAATAAATATTGAAACAAGAAATAAAAATTACTTAGTTGCTCCATCTGTAATTCTATACTAATATTATAAAGAGGTAAGTTTGTAAGTTTTTATGTAGGTGGTAATAATTCGGAACTAGTGATCCAATTCCAAAAAAGCTGCGAGCAAAATCTAGTGTAAAATACTGGTATGCAGCTATACCTAGCTAGATTGGAAGGCGACCACAACGTAGGTAATTGGGAAAGAGCTAGGCTGATGAAGTAAAGAAAAAAAAAGAAAAAAATTGCCAGGATAATTGACATTTGCGAAATCGGAAAACTCTAATTCTCCAAGATTTTTCTTGACGAAACTTCTGAGTAATTAAAATCTGTATCCAATTAAGAAAAAAGTAACTAATTAATCCCTTTTAGCCTAGTTTTAAACGTGTTTCTATAATAACCAGATATTAGTAATCCGAACCCAAGTCGGCCGTAGCAAATATAATCTCTTCAGATGGGGGTTCATGGACGGCTCAGATCTCAAATGTGTATGCGGCGTGTCTCCACAGACAATGGCCCATCTTCCATCTTGCGCTGCATGCCCTAACACCTGCGCACTTGACGGTCTTATGACTGCTACAGCGAGCGGAGTTCGCATAGCTGAATTTTGGGCCTGTTTGGCCCAAAATTTAATTAAAAATTTGCCATCGACACGCTAAGAAGAAGATTTGTAATCAGAATAACCTACTCTTAATCTTATTAACGATAAGTTACGAGTATTATATTATCTGTGGTTACGACAATCTATACTCTACCACAGATAATATAGGACTCTACTAAGTTAAACCTTCTAAGTTTGGATGTAGGGGGTAATCTTCAGAATCTTGATCTGATTTCGAAAATTCTTGCACTAATGTGAAGCTATATTATCCCCGAGTGTCATAGCCTATACAAGGTGTAAACGGACTAGCGTTGCCAGATTTTTTTTTTGCCAAGTCAGGATTTTGGACTTATTGAGTGAAAAAAGCGGGATTCTTTCGTCGAAAGCGGGACGTAGTAAAAAAACGTATAAAATTAATCAGAACTTTTTAAATATTTATCTTTTTATTTGAATTCAAATTACGTTTACGTGACAATAGATAGAAAATGTATTTGTAATAAAAATGTAATAATATGATAAATCCGATTTACCCTATCGTTAAATAGTTTATTCGTCTTCTAAATAAAAAAAATAAAAACGGTCGAGTTATCCCCGAAAAACGGGACTGTGCCTGTCCCGCGCGGGACATTTAACGTCAACCAAGTGTTCTGTACATCAAACTAAGTAGTAAATCTACGCAAAAATTATTTCTGGGAAACGACATTTTTTGTGGTTAAAAAATCACGGTTTACGGTAGGACTCAATATGACGCACTCAAAACATTGTGCTGATGAATGCATTGAATAGTACTGGGGTCGTGGAGGTATTTAAACAAAAGTTGTAAAACTTGTATTTGAAAAAAAAACTTGTGAAAAAATTGGAACTTTGACCCCCAACATCTCCGTAACTAGAAGGTTCCCAAGTATGGTTTAGCTAGAACATAAAAATGATCTCAATGACAGGGAAAACAAGAGCCTTTCGGCTTCGTTAAGGGCATTACATGGCTCAAATCCCAAAAACAGCGTATGTTCAAAGAAATTTGTTGATGAATCCCTTCGTGCGTTTTCCATGTAAAAAAAGTATGTTATAGTTAAGTTCATCACAAATAAATTGTATTGTTTAAAATTTTAATAAACCTTCTCATTTTTTTTTGGTTAATCGTAGAAAATAGGTCCTTTTTCAACCTTAATTGTAAATTATCTCTGTAACGGCTGAATAGATCGGCATGAATTTTGTAACAACAAATACGTAATGATATACTTAACAATCTGTATTGTTTTTTTTCTGTTATTTCTTTTAATATTTTTAAATAATAAATAAAAACCGAAATTTTGCGAAATGTGCGGGGCAAGTCAACAAAAACCAGTCCAGGGATCAAATCATCAAGGTCATCGAGCAATGTAATGCCCTTAAGAGTACTTTTACACCCATTAAGTATTTAAAACGTTCTCGTAGGATAATTTCCCGCCACGGAGCGAAACCGCGGGTAAAAGCTAATATTTTATTTAGATTTCGAAACGAAAATGAAAAAAAAATACAATGGAATAATTTAACAGTTCTTTGGCAGTTATTTTAGCTCTCTGACATAAACCTTATTGCAATAAGAATAAAGGTCATCATACTGCAAAATCACAGGCAAAATGACAATGAAATGACAGTACATAATTTCTGTTTGCAAAGGATACCATCTAGATCGCATTGCAAGATGAAATCAAGATAAAACAACGCGTTATTAACTCGTTTTTAAAATGTGAAATCTAATAAATGGTTTAAGAGCCATTTGGCGGGAAAGTTGACGTCTGACATATCTGTTAATTCTGCAACTTTTTACGCATTTTTTAATTGATGTTTTTTTTTTCATGTAGGAGAAGACCAAAGAAACGATGGATGGGCTGTGTGAAGGATGATATGGCTAGAAATAAGGACGAGTAAATAGTAATAGAGAAGTATGGAACAAGAAGACATGCAGCTGCGCCGACCAGGGTAAGGGCAAGTTGTTTTAATGCCGCCATAAGTTTTTTTTGTGGTAACATTGTGAACAATTTAATTAAAAATTATACGTATTTTGAATGGATAAAGAATTTAAGTAAATTAAAACTTCGCTTTACATGCATACAATAGGTACAGTTTCTATGAAACATTAATTAAACTTAAATACACTGCGGTACCGTAATATTTTAGAGAGAATTGAAACACATTTAACTTAAAGCTGGCATGTGTTTCATTTCCATTGTTTCCTTAACACGTTTCAGGAAAATGGGTTATTTAATTTACATTCTGATTTCACCCGCATTGAAGTTGGGGATTTAGATTACATTTTTTTTTCGGAACTTATACATAGAGGCTTCTGAAAGCGGACAAAGCAAAAGGAGTAGGTAAGTATGTTAGAATTGTTGTAAGTAGCTGTAGCTGCTCTGTACTTGTACCAGAGCTAATAGGTAGATAACACAATTTACTAACTATATCACTGGCTCACCACCCCACCAAGCACCCAGTCCAGCTTCCCGCCATTCGTGGTGACTGACAGCTGACATTAGTGTCAGCTACCTGACTACTTGTGGCTGTGAGACAGTGTTTACAGATCTATTAAATAGATACACTACAGTAGCGTTTTATTTTCCCCTATGAGAAGAAAGCGTGAGCTTATGTATGTATGTTTTATTTATAATGCCATTAATTTCGTTTGAACCTCTTTAGTGATAATAAAGTAAGTATTCGGACTCAAATAAGTAATACAAAAACAGCACGTGCTTTTAGTTTCAGGCTTACTACTTTGAATTTTTACTGACTTCTAAAAAGGAGGAGGTCATGTATTCCACCGGCATCTTTTTTTTTCAGATTACTCCGTGATTACTAGGCCGATTTACGTGATTCTTTCATTTGGTAAAAGAAGCCCGCGCGATGGTCCCACATAAATTGTATTAACTTTGCTTGAGAAATTTATGAGTTAGCTCCCTTTAATTATTTTTTCTTGGCCTATGTTGATGACATGATGGTCCCTGAATAACTTCTAGTTACATTCATGACAAGAATTTGTGTGGGATACTACAACTAAAAATAAATCAGTGGCAAATAACTCAATGTAACAAACGAAGTGGACTTCCGAAAGTAAAGTTATTTAATTGTTTTTTTGGTTTTTTTGTAAATCAAGCTTTTACAAGTTATGCAATATCTTTCTTTTACTGGTATTTTATTCGATTCGCTACTAGAAAATTAATCACTATTGATTGCGCGACTGCCTCGTTGGTCTAGTGGTCGCAAGCGCTACTGCTGAGCATGAGGTCCTGGGTTCGATTCCCAGGTCAGGCAAAGTTTTATTGGGGTTTTTCATCAAGTATTTCTCAGTAGCAGCCCGAAGTCTAGATTTGTGCCTGTTTGATGGCAATAGGCTCGCCCCCTATTACATGGGACTTCAACAGAACTGGCGATTGAGGCTATAAGTACGTAAGTACTAAAGGTACACCCCTCTTTCAAATTATTTTGGTTTTTTTTTATCTTGTGTGTGGCATTGAGAGTGCCTCCTTTAAGTTTGTTTATATCAAACGTGCTTGTGATATTTAGAAAAGATAGCTTTTTCTTCCGCTGTCTAAACAATTAACGTATCTTTCTATTTGTCTGCCATATTAGTCGCTATGCTACTAGAAAATTAATCAAAAGATTGTTTTTAACCGTAAAACGTCAATTACATGCGCTTTCGACCGTGCATAGTCTGACGGCTCACGTCTGTCTACAATTTCTATTCGTCTCGTTAAGTTATCAAGCTGTAATTAGTCACAGATTAAATAGATAATTTCGTCAACCACGCATGTTAGAAACATTGAAAAGAAAGGGTACTAACTACCAGTAACGAAGGGTCAATTTTTGTAAGAGGTAAGCCGGAGTACATGTCTTTAATGTGACTATATTATTTGTCTATAGAATACTGACTGTGCCCTTTTTCAAAGGGAAGCCGGTAGGAAGCGAGTTTTATGGACCCTTCGTCACTGTTAACTACTATGAACTATGATACGCCTACCCTCATGGGTAAAGGCGTATAAAAAGGTTTTGTTTATAAAGAGAAATATCAAAAACAGATCATGTTAAAAAAAATTTGATCGGGTCTCATTTTTCCACTTTCCTGATGCATAGTCAAAGAATGCAAACAAAAAACACCAAAATGTTGATTTTTACCTGCTTTTTCCTTACTCAGAAAAAACTATAGTTTTAATATTATCGTGTATTTGATCGGCTCTCATTTTCCTACTTTCCCGATACATAGTCAAGGAATGAAAAAAAAAACACCAAAATGTTGTTTTTTTACCTGTTTTTTTCCTTAATATGTTTTCTACTACGAATTGCCAATATTTTTAATAAAGATGACAGTTCGTTAAGGTGACGTGTGCCTGTTTAGTGGAAAAGGAATGTGTTTGGTGTGTGTTTATAAATTGATAATCATTTATTCACTTACCGACCCTACTGCCATTTTCAAGTTCAAGATATTTTGAAAATTGTCACACTTGAAAAATTTCAGCTCCTTGTCAAAATCCAAGAGGATTCCGTCGATGAAAAGGACTCCATAATACCTATTTCTGCCAACTACGTGGCTATGTCCTATTTCGAAGGTACGACTGCCGGTGACAGCTTTGTCTATGGTTGACAGGCACAATGCAATGCGGGACTTTGGAAACCTATAGTACTAAATTGATCGAAATAAACATGGTGAAAGAGACAGAGCTAACATTACTGAATTTGACAGGTTTTTGACGTCTTCTTACACAAGTAACGCCTCCATTCAGGTTTATAGCTGTACAAGAATCTTGAGGCGCGTAACCAAAATATCCTAATGCTGCGAAATTGTTTTTTTTTTTTTAAAACACAGGCACCTCCACCCGCCATGACTAATTTATTCGAGTGCTAAAAATCCCTAAGTAGCACTGTAGCTTTGGTTGACGGATCTTGTACGAAGTTTCGATCAAAGTTTTAAAAGGCAAAGGTAAGAGATACATTCTGCCAGTTTTGTAATTTGTACAAAGAAGAAAAAGTAAGCATAAACTAGGCTACCAGCCAGATCCTACAAATAAAATAAAAACTGGTTTAATAAAATAATCCAGTATTTTTAAGTGAACAATTGCGCTTTTAGTATAACAATAATCTACTTTCGTTGAAACCACGTGCTAGCAAGCAACACTTTACAAGCCACAAGTACCTACCATAACGAAGAATTTTCAACCTTATTTCTCAAGGCCTAAGGTTGAAAAGTGGTCATCAGGCGATGCCAGCGGTAGTACCTGCTACCCGCAAGGTTGTGTTGCCCAATAGAAAATAACTGTACTAAAGGAACAATGGAGCGAAATATCGGTGTTCCGTAATAAAACCTTTTTGCACAAGGTTATGGGTGAAAAAGAGACGTGAAAATATTTTAATTACGTTAATTAGATTATAAGTTGACCTCTTTTCTAGGATTTTATACATTTCATTTCATAGGATCTGCGGTGGCTGGGTTTTTTACTATAATGTTTGGGAATGGAATGCCCGTTCCCTTTTGTTAACAGGGTCAGTTTTATACGCCATTTTTTAAATTTTATTATTCATAACTGTGTTGAATATTTTAAAATGATGTACGTACCTAAGTGAACGCTTTATAGCAATGCAGACAATGCTTAGATATTGCCGTTAACAAGTCGCAAGAATTTGTTTAAATTAATTAGTGATATTTATATTCACACATTATAACATAAGATAACATAATTTCACACCCAAACATGCTCAAACGTAACTGGCGAAACGTGGGCGTCTTAGTAATATCTACATACATCTCGGTTGAACCGTCCGGTAAATAGAGTACCTAATTAAAATTTAATAACTATCGAAGTAGTTGCAGAACTGTTTATGAAGGTGTTCGTTAGGGAAACTAATATTAATTAGGACAGCTATTGAGTTCGAACTTTGTAAGGTGACGGGTTGACGGTGCAACTTTACAAGCATGATTGTTTACAAACTTTGTGGTAAAGATATCGAGTTCAAAACTCAGCCAGGTGCAATACAATGTTATATAGACAAAACTTAATAGCCGTGCGCGTGACCTAAGAAGTAACATAACATTACACTGTGATCACCGAAGGGACAGGCAGAAGTCTTATTATAGTACACTAAATGTTCGCTAGCTATGTAGGTTTAAGTCCTTTGTAATAGGGGGCGAGTCTATTGGTAATGGCTAACAACCTGGTACAGACTTCAGGCTGAGAAATTCCTAATGAAAAAACCCAATAACACTGCTGGACCTGGGAATCAACACGAAGACCTCAAGCTCAGTAACCAATAGACCAACGAAGCAGCCACAAGTTACTCTAACCAAAATAACAAATGAAATAGGCATCCAGTATCAAATATCACATTAATATTTTAGCTTATTTTCAAAAGTAGAACATTAAAATGTAAGTAATAATTTACTAAAGCACTATCCGTAATCATTATATTGCCGTCTCTTTCGCATTAATGCAAATTTATGAGAATAACCTCCCTTTTGACATTTATTCCGCCATATTGGTTTTGCAATTTGAATGACATGAGCTAAAGGTGATTTGTTTTTGTGTAGAAGTATTTGTAGGTATTCGAAGACTGTTTGAATAAACAACAATTTTAATCGATGTTTCGACTGTGTGATTGATGATATGGCTAGAAAGGGGGATGACTTCTGAGATTTCGACTAATAGAGAAGTATGGAAGAAGACATGCGCCGTCGACATTAAAATTGGCGTAATGGCACGAGAACGATAAAATGTTTAAATAACGACGCCATTCTTTTATTTTACTCCAAAATATACACTCAATTCTTTATTGCATTCCATAGTGTAGGCTTAGGTGGTAGACATTTTCCCAAAAGAAACAATCGTGGACCCTGTCGGGCACAGCAAAATAAAGATATGTATTACGTAACTATGAAACCAGAGAACCCAGACAACGTTACATTCTATATGCGACCACAATATTGGAAAAAAATCAAGAACGATTGGATTTTAAGCTACGAAAAGCTTGGACGGTGACTAATGGGCTAGCTCGCCGTCCGGCCGTCTTATGACGACAGTGCGTTCGTATTCCACGCTCGCCTCAAAGAGATGTCAGCAACAAGGACGGGGTCCGTAAGGGCCGATGCCTGCCTGGGCTGCGGGACTGTTCTAAAGAGATACCGCGGCCCTGGAACACAAAGGGCAAAGAAGGAACACGGATGGGTTTTAGTCAGTACAAGTCCGACACTCCCTTCCGCTCCGCCCAGAGCGGGGTGGGAGGGCTCTTTTGATGATTTTCCATCCTAAAAAAAAAGGTACGAAAAACTTAATGTCTTTGGCATAAACATATTTTAAAGACTTTCAATAGCATAGACACTACGCTAGTCTTAAAAAACCACTAACTTTAGCTGATTTGGTAATCACAAAAGAACGTAATAACATCACGCTAATAAACCCCCAAGACTTTGGAAGAAGTGTACATACAGTACACCCACATTTCGCCAGTTATTTTCGAGTCCCTAGCATTTCTATGGACCCTGGTGTTATCACCATTCTCCTGAATTTATCCCAATTTATTTGTGGTCGCAGCAGGTCTTCTTCTTCCATCCTATCCGACTATAATATTATAAAAGCGAAACTTTGTGAGGCTGGATGAATGGATGTTTGTTACTCTTTCACGCAAAAACTACTGACCGGATTTGGATGAAATTTAGCACACATATAGTTTATAACCTGGATTAGCACATAGGATACTTTTTATACCGGTAGTATAATCCCATGGGACAATTACCGAACTCGCCGCGGACATTAGCTAGTACTTCTCTATTACTCAACATATCAGCAGTCACCTCCTTTCTAGCTATATCATCCTTCACACAGTCCATCCATCGTTTCTTTGGTCTTCCTCTACTCTTATAGCCATCCACATAAGACCTATACAACATTATTTTTAGTATATGCGAAACCTGAATATAGTTTGTTCAGAATAAGTAACTGAATCGATTCCAATCATTTTTAAACCATGTTACCTATATTTTTTCCCAAAAATACTTAAAAAAGTTAAAAGTTGGATACTGAGCGACTTAGAGTACCTATCGCAATAATTTAGGTACCTACTGCCAAATTATTATTATCAATGAGCTCAAGACGAAGCTGGAGGCGCGCGCTGCGTGGTGACCGCGTTTTTGTGCGGACAACTAGGTAACAGAACAAGCTTATAACTTTGTGATTTTTCATGGTACAGTTTTGAAATTTTGTACATAGATTCTTTACATAAAAATACTAGACACGTGTATCAGGTTTCGCATATACTAAAACTAATGTTGTATACATATAAGAGGACACATATTCAGACCAAACTACAACTGAGAAATCACTAGGCTATAAAAACGACGTAGTTTTAAACGTTAAATAAAAGACATTACTATTATAAAGTCACGGAGTTTAACTAAACTAACGGGTTCCACTAAGACACTGTAAGATAATAAATTATTCATAACTATGTTAATGAACTTCTGTTTAGTTACATAAAGCTTTTATGTTATGTTTACTTAAGCAATCGAGTATAATCTTGACGTAGTTATTTTTGCAACAGCGCCGAAATATCGGGGACTCAAAACAAACAGTAAACATGGTAATTATTATTTATTTATTTAAACTTCATGTACAATAATGGTACATAGGCGGACTTAATGCCACAAGGCATTCTCTACCAGTCAACCTTTGGGTTAAATAAGAAAACATTGTGATAGGGTGGGGGGGGGGTAATTATCCCGTTTTGTTAGTTATTTTTGCTTGGTTATTTTGTGTATATGTTACGGCTGAGGATGGGTGTGAACATACTTAAGATTAGCCGGCTAAATGTGAACATCAACTTAAGATTAGCCGGCTAAACCTAACCTAAGCTAAGTTTAGCCAGCTAATCTTAAGTTTATGTTCACCTATCTTTAGCCGTAGTATATAGATTCATTATCTTTCTCTACCCGTTTATAGTAACGATAACAGCACGCTTGCTTTCGTAAATAAAATCCTTTTGCCAGTAACGGGATAGAAATTCAGGTCTGGAGATGTTGATGCAAATACTCGGGGATAAGGTAGCTTGCCATTAGTGAAAGAATATAGCAGAGATGGCCTAGTGGTGTAACCGTCAGACTGCCAAGTCATAGATCTCGAGTTCGAACCCAAGACACGCACCTCTGATTTTTCAGATTCATGTGCGTATTGTATAATTATCACTTGCTTCGGTGAAGGAAAACATCGTGAGGAAACCAGCATGCCTGAGAGATATTTCTCGACGACATGTAAAGCCAAGTCAGAGGCCCATGGGCGGCATAAAAACTGACACCCGGTTAGGCACTAACCACACGATAAAGTAAAAAGTGTCTATACATATATATGTATAGTGCTATCTGACCTCCGCAACCCAGTTCGTACTGGGTAATGCATTATCTCTTGGTAAGATTGGTTGTCAGACTTTCGGGCCACTGACTACCTGTAACGACTGTTTAAGATCTACAATTGACAGCCGGGACCTACGGCTTAACGTGTTTTCCGAGGCACGGAGGAAACCCGGTATGTAATGGGTGGTCACCCATCCACGGACCAACCTAGGAAAGCGCGGCTTAACCTTAAGATCGACCCAAGCGGCTGTTATTATTTAGCCACGAGCTCCTGAACTTCTTTAATTACATAGCTTTAAAATTGACCAGGTGTGGTCTGTGGTCTTCTAATCATCGTGTATGACCAGATGTATGAACGTAGGCTAGGCGAAATGAGTATCAGTAGCTTCTGTCTACCTCCATGAGAAACAGACGTGAGTTTAGGTATGTGTTATGTCTAGCAAATACCAATAGGTATTAACTGCATACCACAGGCGTATCATAATGTTTTTCAAATATACGTACGTACAAAATAACTAGGGAATTTCACACGGCTTATAATAATATGTGTAATTCTCTGGGAACTTTGTTTAATATCACAATCTATCAAATGCGTATGTGTCAACGTGGACGTCAGAACGTAGCAAGGACGAAATCTTATGGTTGGTTAATTTGTTAGGCTCGCGTTTTAGGGGCTTCGCAATGATAGACGCACAGGTCGATCTCCAAGGTTTAGCAACGGTTGCCGAGGTCGGTCCGTCGATGGGTGACCGGTTGTTGCACAATGTGACCCCTCGGAAAGTACGTTAAGGTGGAAACGCCAAGAAAGCTCGCGAAATTCAAATTTTCTTAGGTTTTTTTTGCAATTTGCAAGAATTTCGCGGGGTACCCTGACGCTTTCACCTTGAACTCCCGGTCCCGGTTGTCATTTGTAGACCTTTGACAGTCGTTACCTGTATTCTCTGGTCTCAGCACTGGCTTGCGGCACTGGCTTGCGGCACTGGCCTGCGGCACTGGCCTGCGGCACTGGCCTGCGGCACTGGCCTGCGGCACTGGCCTGCGGCACTGGTTTGCGGCACTGGCTTGCGGCACTGGCTTGAGGCACCGGCTTGCAGCAATGGCTTCCAGCACTGGTTTGCAGCACTGGCTTGCAGCACAATTTTGCATCACAAGTTTGCAGCACTCTATGCCAGTACCGTCTTAAATATGGTTTTGTTGCCTGTACAACATTACTACTACTACATTACTTTTAGTATATGCGAAACCTGATACACATGTCTAGTATTTTTATGTAAAGAATCTATGTACAAAATTTCAAAACTGTATCATGAAAAATCACGAAGTTATAAGCTTGTTCTGTTACCTAGTTGTCCGCACTAAAACGTGGTCAACACGCAGCCTCCAGCGTCGTCTTGAGCTCATTGATGATAATAATTTGGCAGTAGGTACCTAAATTATTGCGATAGGTACTCAAAGTCGCTCGGTATCCAACTTTTAAATTTTTTAAATATTTTTGGGAAAATATATAACATGGTTTAAAAATTATTGGAATCGATTCAGTTACTTATTCGTTACTTATTCGGCGTAAATATAGTAACCTTATTGGTAACTATATTTTCGAGCCGTTTGGGGTTGAAACTCTGGGTCCGTGGGGTCCGAGTGCTCACAGCCTTTTCAAGGACATTTCTAAACGTTTAGTTGACTCTTCCCGTGACCCAAGGGCTGGCTTTTACCTTGGCCAAAGGCTTAGCGTTGCCATACAGCGTGGCAACGCCGCCAGTCTTTTGGGTACATTACCAGTTGACTACGTTGAGGAGGAGTTTTTTGACGCCATTTTTTAAGTTTATTTTTAAGTTAGTTAGTTACTTATTCTGAACAAACTATATTCAGGTTTCGCATATACTAAAAATAATGTTGTATAAGGTTCAAGGCTCCTTCGGGAACATTCAATCAATACTCGTGGAGGCGTAAAGCTTTTAATGTATTCCTTTTATAAATAGTATAGTTAAAGCTTCGCTTTAAAACCAGCCTGAAAATATTTGTATAAAAAATGTTATTACCTGATGGAATAGGCTTTCCATTTTGTTGCTTTCATCATTGAACAATCTAGAAGCACATTTAACTTCATGTAGCTAAAATTGATTGCTAAAAGTCTAACGAAACTAGAAGTTAAGGTCATTTAAGCGCCAAAACCGGTGAAGGAACATCGTGAGGAAACCGGCATGTCCTAGAACCAAAAATTTGAAGACATGTGACATCTACCAACCCGCACTGGGCTCGCGTGGTGGATTGCAACCCACTACGTTTACACCACGCGCTCGTGCTAGGGGAGTGTCAGACTTGTACTGACTAAAACCCATCCATGTTTCTTCTTAGTCCTTTATGTTCTAGGGCCGTGAAATCTCTTTCGAACAGTCCCGCAGACCCGGCAGGCATCGGCCTTTGCGGATACCTTCCATTTTGCTAACATCTCTTAGAGGCGCGCTTGGAACACGAACGCGTTGGCCGTCGGCACGGCCTTTCTAGGGCCTCTGAGAGCACACACACCTAAACACATACAAAAGTGGGTAAGTCAGATTTTCCGGCGGGAGGAGCAAAAGTTTCTCGAAACTATTTCAGAATTATGTCATCATCATCTGCCTAGCCTTTTCCAAACTATGTTGGCGTCGGCTTCCAGTCTAATCGGATGCAGCTGAATACCAGTATTTTACATGGAGCGACTGCCTATCTGACCTCCACAACCCGGTTAATTCTGGGTAATATACCCCTTGGTAAGTTGTCAGACTTTCGGGTCACTGACTACCTGTAACGACTGTCAAAGATCTACAAATGACAGCCGGGACCAACGGCTTAACGTGCTTTTCGGGGCACGGAGGAAACTCGGTATGTAATGGAAGGTCACTCATCCACAGACCAACATGGACAAGCGCAACTTAACCTGAGGATTAATCCTAGCGGTTGTTATTATTTAGCCACGAGCTCCTCCATTTCAGAGCTATGTAACAAGTTTAATATCGCATCTATTCTCATAGTCTTAATATGCCATTTAAAGCCACATTGAATATCTCCTTAATTGCCAGTATTCAAAGACATTTAACGCTATACAAACTAACAAATTCCTTTTAAGATCGAATTAGAGGCTTTTGATCAATCAGGACCGAATTTGAAGACTTAATTTATCCTCATTTCGTTAAAAACGTTGAAGGAAAACATCGTGAGGAAACCGGCATCTCCTAGAATCAAAAATTCGAAGACATGTGACATCTACCAACCCACACTGGGCACGTGTGGTGGATTACTGCCCATTCCCTCTCATAGAGAGGAGGCCGTGTGTCCCAGCAGTGGTAACATTACAGGCTGATTATGTTTATAAGTGGCTTTGATGAATCAGGAACGAGAATGGAATGATATTCAAGAACTCCGTGTAAGAAAATAAGCCGTGTGACCAAAAATTACGAAATTTCATGCCTTCTTTAACTCCCTTTAGTGGGTGAATTTTCAAAAATCCGTTCGATATTATCATCTTTGTTGTGTAAGGAGATTTTGTGCAAAATTGTACGCTTCTAGACCCAGCAGTTTACAGTTACATTTGTTTTTACAGGTAAGGCCCAAGCTAACAAAGTAGTCATAAGTTATAAATTATCCAGTCCCAAGTAAGGGTAGAAGCATAAGTTATACAGTAGACAACATACCAAGTGCCACCCTCTGGAATTCCGCCAAAGAGCAAGAAAATATGTCCAATCGCCGAGAGACAGACACTATTTAGTATTTTTAATGCACGAAATACTGGTGCAAACTTTAATAAGTTCGTACGGGTTGCCGGGACTTTAAAAGGACCCTCCCTCGGTCCCAACCGTAGCCTCCTGTCTGGAACGAGCAATCCCAACGATTCCAGTATTTGTGGATTATTTAGCATACCACGAAAAACATATTTTACGAGAGCGAAATTATAACCCTTGGTGAGCAGTTCCGGTTACTGACTAACCGGTACGGTATCGACGAATGATAGCTAGGACCAGCGACAGCGTGCTAGCCGAGGACGGGTCTCGGTATGTCATTGCTGGTCACCTACCCACAGACCAACCTCGGCGAGCGTACTTTACCCTTGATCGATCCGCGCGGCTGTCTCCTCAGACCCGCCTTCTTATATAAGCTGTAGTATTATAACAACGATGTCCTATGTAATTTGCGTGTCAAGAAAAACAATAAGAATGCTGACTTAAAAAATGACAGTGACATCATTAGGTCTTGACAATCCGGCCGTTAGCCACGAGGATAACAACGTAACAGTATAAATAGCTAACAAAGTAATTGAAGCCTCAATTACAATCAACAATAGCTTTAAACTTTCACTCTTGTAGTTGAAAACGTAATATTACGCAATACCGATGTGAGTTACGGACGCCATCTTTGACAACAAGCGTTATTCACAGCGAAAGTGATTTGTAGTTGATAAAAAATGTGAAATGTTTGCGGAATTGCTGTTTTGATTTTTTTTGGCGCGCTTTTTCCTGTCAAAAGTAAATTGTTAGGAAAATATTGTCTATTGTTGTTTTGATTATTTTTGTGATGATGAATGATTTTAGTTTTTTGTAAATTGATCGTTTTACATACCAAATATTGGTGTTTGCCGGTGGTTAATGTCTAGAGAGGCATACCGAGATTACGGCTAATATAGATTTGGGTGAAATACAGTGCCAAGCTCAAAACAACCATTATAAAGGGTGTAAATAGACCCTTAATATAGCCGAAAGGCACTTGTTCTCCCCGTCTTTGCGATCATTTTTTGTTCTGGACCATACCTGGGAACTTTCTAGTTACGGAGATATTCCCCAATATCTCTTCTCTCTGTCAAAGTTCCAATTTTTTCATAAGTTTTTTTTTTAAATACTTTTTTTTAATGTAAGATTTTTACTTTAAACACCTCCACGACCCTCTTACCATTCAATCCACCCACCCATCAGCACAATGCTTTGAGTGCTTTCAATCAAGTCCTACCGTAAAAGGTGACTTTTCATCCCAAAAAAATAAGTCGTTTCCCAGCAATAATTTTTGCGTAAAGTTACTTAGTTTGATGTACAGAATGCTTGGTTGACGGCTTCGTGAAGGGTCTGTTTACACCCTGTATTATAATAACATAACATCACGCCTGAAATCCTCAGAGGTGTAGCTATCATCATCTGCCTAGCCTTTTCCCAACTATGATAGGGTCGGTTTCCAGTCTAACCGGATGCAGCTGAATACCAGTATTTAAATGGAGCGACTACCTATCTGACCCCCACAACCCCATTAGTAAGCTGGGTAATACGATATCCCTTGGTAAGAATGGGTGTTAGATTTTGGGTCACTGACTACCTGTAACGATAGTCAAAGTTCTACAAATGACAGCCGGACCAACGGCTTAGCGTGTTTTTTCAAGACAGGAAGGAAAGAGAGGTGTGCTACATCCATATTTCGCAAGTTATTTTTACGTGTCATAATAAGGGGCGATCCTATTGCCCTATTAAACATAACCTACTTAAATAAATATAGATATCATTCGAGAAAATCCGAAAAGAATATAAAAGAATAATCCACTTTAAATATTCTATTTTTATGAGATAACATTACCATAAATTTATAACTTTTTATCATATTATTTTAATCCGACAGGAATTTATTATCCTTAACAACATACTTTCGGAGAATTCAACCCAATTTTATTAGGTTACACGTGTAACAGTTTTTAAAAATAAGGATATTATTAATTTGATTCATCAGTAAGTAATCTACGACATTATTTTTAGTATATGCGAAATCTGAATATAGTTTGTTCAGAATAAGTAACTGAATCGATTCCAATAATTTTTAAACTATGTTATATTTTTTCCGGGTATTGGGTACCGAGCGACTTTGAGTACCTATCGCAATAATTTAGGTACCTACTGCCAAATTATTATTGTCAATGAGCTCAAGACGACGCTGGAGGCGCGCTGCGTGGTGACAACGTTTTTGTGCGGACAACTAGGTAACAGAACAAGCTTATAACTTTGTGATTTTTCATGATACAGTTTTGAAATTTTGTACATAGATTCTTTACATAAAAATACTAGACACGTGTATCAGGTTTCGCATATACTAAAACTAATGTTGTATACTTACACATAAAATTGTAACAGGCCGATGTGGGTCTTTATTAGAGCAACAGAAGCCTCTGTCTGTATGTTTGGACGCGCATCACGCAAAAACTACGGCATGAATTTGAACGCAGTTTTCACCGTTCTACTGCTAGAAGCTTAACTTAAAATATAGGCTACATTAGACATAGTTTTGGACCCGATAGGTGGCGCTGTGCGAAGCAAGGGCGAGTAGCTAGTAATTAAATACCAATTATTACCTGCATACAGAAAGCACGTTAAGTTGTTGGTCCCGGCTTTCATTTGTAGATCTTTGACAGTCGTTACGGGTAGTCAGTGCCCCGAAAGTCTGACAACCAGTCTTACCAAGGGGTTTCGTAGTGCCCAGTACTAACTGGGTTGTGGAGATCAGATAGGCATTGGCTTCATGTAAACTACTGGTATTCAGCTGCATCCGGTTAGACTGGAAGCCGACCCCAACATACATGTTGGGAAAAGGCTAGGCAGGTGATGATGATGATGTAGGTAGTAATTTTGGAATCACTACATAGTATAAAACAAAGTCGCTTCCCGCTGTCTGTTTATCCCTATGTATGCTTAGATCTTTAAAACTACGCAACGGATTTTGATGCGGTTTTTTTTAATAGATAGAGTGATTCAAGAGGAAGGTTTATATGTATATATTGCACCCGTGCGAAGTCGGGGCGGGCCGCTAGTTGTAATATAAATCTAATCACACCGAAAAACTCCCTAAATCAAGCAGAACATTAATTCAATAAAAACTTCAAGCAAATAATAGCCATAACTTCGTTAATTTAGATTAATTAGGAGGCATTAAATTGATTACATAATTAATTTTATTGCTCTCCAACAGTTCTTTCACACTTATTAATTTATTATACCTCTGACATCAGCCTTATTTTTATCGAGAATAAAGCTCACTCAAACGTCAAAGTTTGGCGAGTTTGGAATTAAGCAAAACCTCTGTACTATAATATCATTAATAAATATAATAAAAGAAAAAAACAATGATTTTGAAATCTGTAAAAAAATTTTTTTTTTTTTCTTGCTTGGAAACGACTTTTTTTTGGGGGTGAAAAATCACGTTTTACGGTAAAATTCAATGCAACGCACTGAAAACATTGTGCTGATGAATGAATTGAATAGTTAACGGGTCATGGAGATATTTAAAGTCAAGTTTTTAAAGAACTTGTGAAAACGTTGGAACTTAGGTATGGTCCAGTCCAGAACAAAAAAAAATATCGCAATGACGGGGAGAACAAGTGCCTTTCGGCTTCGTTAAGGGTCTATTTACACCTTTTATACAACATTATTTTTAGTATATGCGAAACCTGAATATAGTTTGTTCAGAATAAGTAACTGAATCGATTCCAATAATTTTTAAACCATGTTATATTTTTTCCCAAAAATATTTAAAAGAGTTAAAGCTTGGACACCGAGCGACTTTAAGTAGGTACCTATCGCAATAATTTAGGTACCTACTGCCAAATTATTATTATCAATGAGCTCAAGACGACGCTGAAGGCGCGTGACCACGATTGCGTGACCACGATTTTGTGCGGACAACTAGATAACAGAACAAGCTTATAACTTTATGATTTTTCATGATAAAGTTTTGAAATTTTGTACATAGATTCATTACATAAAAATACTAGACACGTGTATCAGGTTTCGCATATACTACAACTAATGTTGTATACCCTGTTCCTCCATAACTCTAAAACATCATGATCAGCCATGCAGACAAGGGTAAATTTAAAGTGAAAGAACTGTACATTAAACAACGGTCTGACGAGGTTAGGACCAATTAATTTAAACGTCAAAATTGATAAAGGTCCGACCTAACGATTTAATTTCCTTTGCTTGGCTATTTATGCAAAGTTAATAATTATTTATTAAAAGCCGTGTGCCCGATGAAATTTGCCATCGGTAAAAATTACGAACGTCCATGATTTCTTTCATAACATAACATCAGGCCTGTAATTCCCGAAGGGTTAGGCAGAGGTCTACTTAATAGTACACCCACATTTCGCCAGTTATGTTTAAGTCTTATGTAATAGGGGGCGGGCCTATTGCCATCAACCGGGCACAAATCCAGACTCTGTGGCTGCTACTGAGAAACCTAATGGAAAAATTAAAATAAAAATTTGCACGACCCGGGCATCGAACCCAGGACATCATGCTCAGCAATCGCGCTTGTGACCACTCAACCAACGAGGCTGTCAAAAAAAATCCAAAGGACCTTTGAAAATATCGTCTTTTTACCCAAATTGACTTATCGACATACTCAAAAGCAAAGAAAATGCATTTGTGACAAGATACGATTGAACACATGTAGATAAATCTAATTAAAATAGGGATAGTCGAGTGCAATTAGACAATAAAGTGGAACGAAGTTTATAGTGGTCGGATTTTCATAGGACTTTTTTATTGAGTAAAATTATTGAAATATAATACATTACATCGACAACAATAAACAAAGAAACAGACCAAATTGGAATTTAATGGATGCACACAGGTCACTCTATTACGCCACAATATGAATTCGTCGAATTTTAAATTATTCATTTACGAAAAAAAAATATTCCAAAGGAAATTCAAAAAACACAAAAAATGTCGTGAGCGCCGAAATTTTTTTTTAAATTTCTTCTCTAGGAACTCAATAAAAAAAGTCCCATGAAAATCCAACCACTATAAACTTCGTTCCACCTTTTGAGTTTTTTTGTCTAATTGCACTCGGCTAGGAAGAAATATTAATGTCAATACAATTTCTCGAAAACTGGTTCTTATCGCACTACGATTAGGTTCAACATGCATTTCACACGTGCAGAAATAAAATTTTCCACAGATAACTTACTTACACATACAAATGGGTTCAATGACTATAGTCTGCGGTGATTGTTTTTTTTTTATTCTCGGCAAAGAGATATGCGTCTTTACGGCGTAAATATTTATTGAGTATTTAAATTGAGTTTTATAAATAGAATATCATAGATTAACATGATTATTTAAAACAATTATTTAATGTACTTTTATGAACAAATTAACATTTATTTGTGTTCTAAATTCAAAAATATTTGAATTTTCTATTTTTCATATTATGCTGTTTAGCGGCATCATACCTTTGCTTTTTCTTCAACCTGGTGAAAGCAAAACGCGATAAAAAAGCAAATTAAATCATAGTTTCAAGTTAGGAATTCCTGACAAAAATACTTTCCGATCTAATATTTTATTTCTTCGAACGTGTATTGCAAAACGTCGTTTGATACGCGTGGGGATTTGTTCTTGCAGTTCTCGGCTCCATAACACCCTCGCCTGCAGTTCGGGTTGTAATTCCGCCTCGAATGCAATAACAAAGTTTTCCCCGTTTTATCAAAATGTACTATGTAATAATAATTTGAAGCGGACGAAGGTTGCGCGCAACAACTAGTTAACCATATTTTTACTCACCCTCTAGAATCTTTGATGTAATTACGCAACATATTTGCTCTCAAAACGTTTGCACGTATTCAATTTTTTATTACTTTTTACCCAACGATTTTATTTCTATGTTAAAAGTTGGGTTCCCGAAAGCAATTTCCGCTAAAACATTTTTCGCCCACGGTAAAAGCACTGAACTAACATCGAATTCAGCCGTAGGCATTTATTCGTTTTCTGTGAATCCATCCCCATAGGAAATTAAATAGCCAAATTCAGAGTTTTCAGAGGATCCTTTGTATATTTACCAGCACTCAACAGTGTGTGTGTGTGAGTCAAGAGCATGTGGTATCGAAGTTAAAGTTGTAGGACACGCCCGGAATATAAAAATACACAACACCTTGAACTTATGCTAGCCTAGTACTTTTTGGTGGGTTATCAATGTATTATCAAAAATACGGTATCACCGGATGGGCGAAATTACTTTATTATTTAAAAGCATAGCTGTATTTTCGACGACGCGGTAGGCCCAGAAGGAGATGGCCTGATGAGCTGGACTTTTGTCAAAAGGATTGGGCCCAAATAGACAAAGACGAGACGAAGAGATAAATGGAAAGAGGGAAGGGAGACCTTTGCCCTGCAGTGGGACACATCAGGCTCATAATAGAATAATAATAAATATAGCTGTGTTTTGTTTTTGATGTGACTGTACCACAGATATAGGACAGTACTCTGTGACAGCCATGATTTCTTTGACAGAAGAATCGACAAAATGACAGATTGTGTCGATACAATGACAGATTTCTTTGCACAACTTGTCATTTTGTCGATTCTTCCGTCAAAGAAATCCTTGTCTACGGTGGTCATGCTACGGGGGCAAGAAAAATCACGAGTTGACGTACATTGACATAGAGGAAATGATTCCGTAGTTCGAAGCCGAGGAGCCAGTTGTTGTTACCAGTTTGTGTAATTTATTGCATCTCTTAAAAAGTTGAAGGACAACATCCTGAGGAAAATGGCATGTTCTAGAACAAAACAATCGAAGTGACATGTGACATCTACAAACCCTCACTGGGTCCACGTGGTGCCCTCAACGAGAGGAGACTGTGCCGCAGCAGTGGGAACGGTAGCGAAGGGCTGGAGTACATATCTTTAATGTAATTATATTATTTGTCTATAGAATACTGACTGTGCCCTTTTTCAAAGGGAAGCCGGTAGGAATCGAGGTCTATGGAACCTTTGCCACTGGTGGGGAAAGCCTCAAGTCTGAGTATGCTTATAAGTGAAAAATAGTCAATTTACAAGCGAAAAGAGAGAAGTTTGGAGTTCAGGCGGTCTAAAATGGCCGCTTTATCAATAGGATAATAATATGAATTACGTTACAATTAGTAAAATGGTTACAGACGCAATTAATATTATGAATAATCACTTGGTGACCATTTTACGAATTGTGACGTAATTAATTTTATTATCCTATTATGATACTGCTAAAGCCGCCATTTTAGGCTCCCAGAAATTGTACTATTTATTCCGTGTCCCAGATCAAACTATACGCATTTACTGATTCATAGATCAGAAAGATTATATAGTTAAGCTACAGTAGCGAAGGGTCAATTTCTGTATCAGTTAAGCCGGATTACATATCTTTAATCTGATTGTATTATTTGTCTATAGGTAGAATACTGACTGTGCCATTTTTCATAGAGAATCCGGTAGGAATCGAGTTGTATATGGAACCTTCGACACTACTAAGCTATGGACTTTAAAAGCAACTAGCTTCGGCTAGCGACTTCGTCCACGTCGTTGAAACATATCTTATGGCACTCGGAATCAGTGTAGCTTACCAACACTGGAAGAATTTTTGAAATCGGATGAGCTGTGATTACCTCCTACATCCAAACTTACGAAGTGTACCTCTTTATTATAGCATAGCAGCATAAACAACGATAAATCATGTTCTTCAAGGCATACCAAATTAATCAACGCGACCATAACACGAAGAAGTCATATTACAACAATTTAAACTCAAGAATAACTGTCATAATTGATAAAAAAAAAGAAGTTATATCTACAAAGATCAAAGAGTTGTATAACAACATGATTGTCTATGATAATTATGGCGGGTGCCACACTAGAAAGTGTTTACAGAAGGCTCACAAATTGCTGTTAAAAAAATAACAGTATTAGCAAGCTTAGTGTAGGGGACGTCCACCTGGATGCTGATTGGACCGACGGCCTTCAGTTGACTGGATCAGAATGTGTGCGGAAGGCAATAACTGCCCCATTGGTCGCCCGGAGTTTGAAAGTTGGCGGTATGATACCCCCGTGCCTCGTAAAGCACGCTAAGCCGTTGGTCCTGCGACTGATCTCCCTCCGGTCGTGTTGGATTGCCGTCCCATCGACCCGAACAGAAAATGCACCTTTGTCTGTGCACACACGCCTGCTCTGTATTATCATCCGTGTCGATGGCTAATATCGTAATTTTCCAAGCCATAGATATACTTACTTTTACGAGAGGTGAACCTTGGCAACACCACTCTTCAAACTATAAATAATAACCGAAGGTAAGTAAGGCCTCGAACGTTTAAAACAATATTATTGTACGATCAACCTTCTGTCTTCTCGTACACAGTGTTCACTACACTTTATTTCCAAGTCATCTACAGACGGAAGTAGATCCGAGTTCATTCCTACTTCCGCGACAGATATTACTATAGTTAAACGATGTTGTTTACCTAAGTTTACTAGATCATTTCCTTTGCCTGCGACGCATGCATTGTACACGACTATTTTTTAATTATTACAAATACTTAAAGGGCTTATTAGAGAATGTCTTGTTATAATATATGTAAAGTCTCAATAAATAATATTCATAAACAGCAAAGTTATAAGCGTTTGTTTAGGTATATCCCAAAATGTCACTCAATTTATGGAAATATAGTTTGCCAGGACCTATGAATGGCGACAGGAATGGAAAAGCACTGCGCGTAGTATTTTCTAGTGGTAATTGTTAAGAATGATTGATTCAATTATGAATTTACCAGTTACGACAAATTTTCGTGGACAATTTTGGGATTTCGTTTTTTTACTAACGGGTACGGATAGAGCTCCATTTTTTTTTGTACTAATTAAAAAATAGTGGTGTATAATAGAGCATACTATAGTAGAACATGGCGCTTATTTCCGGTGGCCATAATCGAAACTAACGCCGCTATTTTTTTTTCAATACAATTTCAGAAATGCTTAACAACAGCACCCTCCTCTCACAGTAATTATTGAAGCCCGAGAACCATGAAGCATTATAAAGTTTAATGAATTTATTAACCTTTTGAACGCCATTATCACATATACATACGTGACAAGCAAGCGCGTGCCCTGTAACGCCAAAAGACACAAATATATGACAAAATGGTAGGTGAAATTGTTGCTTGGCGTGGAGGGCACGCGCGTGCATATAGACTTTGGCGTTCAAAAGGTTAACCTGAGTTAAGTAGATCATGTCCTTTGCCTGCTGCGCATATATTGTGGAACGTAGTAAATCAAAATGGCGGTTTGGTTAAAAGAGCGGGAAAACGGAGAAATGTCACGTGTTCCAATTTCATAATCATTTGCAAGTACGTTGCGGTTGGCGTCCAGTCTACTTGGATGCAGCTGAACACTAATATTTTACACAGCAACTGCCTATCTGACCTTCTTAACCCAGTTATTGAGTAACATGATGCCCCTTGGTAAGACTGTCTAACCTTAGGGACTTACTACCTTACTTGCGCAATGATCTGCAAATGACAGCCAAGGGTTTAACGTGCTTCCCAAGGCACGGAGAGGCGTCTTGATATGTTGTAATGAACGGTCACCCATCTACAGTTCGATCAAGGCGAGCTTACCTTGACCTTCGATAGACCTGTGTGCATGTTATTATTATGCCATAAGCCCATTCCTGTTAGATTTATGACACGTTAATATTTTTGGGGTGGAATTGCAATAAAGTTCGATAATGCTCGTAGCCGTGGCTCGTGAGGGTCGTAAAAGACGATTAGACGAGCAAGGACAGGTCAGGTACCTACTTATTATGTCAATAGGATGGGCTCAATGACCATAAATACACTTAGTACATATTAGTTCCATGCAACGGATATGCTGCAGTCGTTGCCAAACGTACCGAGTTCCAAAACTGATTTGCACATTATAATTTGATAGTTTTCACTTTTTAGTGTTATTTTGGATATTTTTTTGCAAATAATTTTATTATTTCGATCTGGTCGATCAGATTCACAGTAATAAATATGTATTATGATTTTGTGTTGATCTAGTTCAACTAGCTTTCTGAAACCGCGTTTACTGCTGACAAATTTCTGCGTTGATTTGCTGAGATGGCAGAAATGGACAACATTCACAATAACACGAGATTCTACGAACCTTTGCAAAACTATTGCTATTTCCATTTCTGATAACTAAGTTTAGCTAGACAAATCTATTTAATCACTGAACTGAACTCGACTACATTTAATGAATTTCGCAAAACTTTCAATATCTGAGCTAGAATATTCATTAAATGCTAGGATAGAAATTCTGAATCAAAGAGACATCCAATAAACACGGAGACACGAAGTGCAATTATGGCCGAATGGAAACGTCTCCGACTTACAGATAGAAGCCCGTAGATTCGAGACCTAGCAGGAACTTTTGTTTTCTAAAAAAAGATGAGGTGTAGGATTCGACCAGCATCTTTTTTTTTTTCGTGATTATAGCGATTACTCCGTGATTCCTGGTTCCATGTACTTGGTTCCATAATATACGTATAATGCAAAGTACATGTCGGATCCGGTCATTAGTATGGACATAAAATGAATCGCAAGTACGCCGGTGGTGATATCACGCGACCTACTTACAAGTCTACCCACACCACAGCGTGCTTCTAAAGAGCCCTGATGTTCAGATCGAGGCGAGGGCGACATTGTATGTCTGATCGCGGCGGAGTTGAGACGTATTGGAACTGTACCCGGTTCATTGTGCCCCGTGTTCTTGTATTAAGTTGTTTGTAATCTCAAGTAATTCGTTAGTTTTGCTAGAAACAGTGTGTTTTCATTACACGAAACCCATCGTCTGCCCACATGATGTATGAGTCTAACGGAGTAAATCCTGACATATCCGACATATATAATATTATAAAGTATGCTTGGGTGGTTTATAAGTTAGCTTTTATAATACGTATTCTTTCTCCTTCGTCTATGTTGCAACACTGTAAAATGAACATAATTATGGCAAGAGTTTGTATGGAATGCTACATCTAAAAGAGAAAAAAAAAGCTTATTCTACCCTTTGATATTTTTGCCACTGACTTTGGAAAGCAAGTTATTATCCACATATATTTTATTCAGTAGTTACTCTACTGAATAACTAACTAAATATACATTATTAATTAAAACTATAAAATAAACTAAAATAAAAAACTAACAGGGCATCAAAAAACTCCTCCGTAACGCTGTCAGCTAGCAATGTGCCCAAGAGACTGGTGGCATTGCCACGTTGTATGGTAACACTTAGCCTAACTAAATAGTGTTGTTTTTGGAAGTCAGCTATTTTTTTTAGCAAAAAAAGTTTTATTCCTTCCATACCTCTCTATCCTGTGCGATCTCTGACCTTTATCTTACTCTCTGACTTGGTCCTTTTTCTTTGCACACTCCCCCACTACTTCGTTTAATTCTCTCAAACGGCAAAGAAAAACATTGCAAGAAAATCGGCATGTCCTAGAACCAAAAATCCGAAGACACGTGCCACTTCAACACATTGAGTACCTACAGATAATCCTAGTTTTAGCTCCAAGCTCACCCAATCACGAAATACACGCGTAAACAAACTAATTGATGGCAAAACATCGTTTTCGATGAGTAATTAGCGGAACTGGAACTAGTTGAGTAACTGAACCGATCAAGCGTTGTTAACGATATGTGGGTGATGTCAATGATTTTATAAAGAAAGATACGCGTATACGTTCATACTGGGCGGCGCGGCGTTCAAATATATCGTTGCGACTGTGATAGATAATGCGGAACGTATGATACAGAAAGAGATAGCTATTGTGCTTGAAGTACTTAAATTACGACAATTGTTTGAATTTGTCTGCAAAAATTTGCGTGCGCTAGTGCGATAACTACCTTTTTTTATTTATAATATCATTGGGTGATGTAGTTCAAGGGCTCTGATCAAACTATTTCCTAATAAAGTAGGGTTAATAGATATTTTACAGCATTTTTCAGATGCTATTAAAGTATTTACTAAGGAACTAATTTATCACCCACGCATTTCAAATTTTTCCCTTTTTTTAGTCCTTGATGTTAGCCGCTAGAGGCGTTCGTGTAGTCTTCAGTTTCAGATGTCATAGTGTTCGCCCGTTGCGCGCTTTTTATCACGTATTTTTACTAATATTCACAATTGTGGTCAAGATTGAGCCATTCCTGATTAATTATGACTTTAAAATTTTAAGTAGCAAGTTACAAGTTAGGATTTAATTTCTTAGTATTTGGAGGAAAAATATTTTTTAAATGTTTCAAGCTTGCTTATTTTAGGGACAATATTGTAAATATGTATCTGAAATTTACACTATGTTGTTATACGTAATAAAATAAACTTTTAAAGAAGTTATTGGTACTTTAAAGCATAGAATAGAATCAATAACAAGACCTTATTCACCAGTGGCGCCATCTGGTGAGCTCAAAAACGATAGCGCTCATTGTGTGAAAATATTCTCAATGTCTGTTCTATAAGTCTTTTAAATCTCTATGGTTCTAGAACGTGGTGGGTTCCTCTCGTGTTCTATTGAGTAAATGGCTGAAATGTCACTAGTATAGTAATCACTCAAATGTCAAAGTAAGGTTGTCAAAAAAACTTCAACTTAAAAAGAAAAGAATTTATGGTAATAAAAAGATCTTTCAGGTTTTTTATTACGACATCCCCTATCTTTTAATCTTTATAAAAGCCTCAGGTGTCTTATTAAACAGACGTCATAGATTTTAATTTAAGATTATAAAATGTTAGCGAGAATTTCCGTCATCCAATTCTTTTAAGGAAATCGAAGCGGAAAAGTAAATTTTTATAGATTTTTTGCAAATTTTTTAGGGGTCCGTAACCGAAGAGTAACCAACGGACCCTATTACTAAGCCTCCGCTGTCCGTCCGTCCGTCCGTCTGACTGTCAGCGGGCTGTATCTCACGATCCGTAATAGATAGGCAGTTATTAAAATTTGTTAAAACCAATTTACACCTGTTTCAAAAACTATCTGAAGTAAAAAAGACTCCAATGCGTTCTCAATATGTGAATAAACTGTGCGACAGAAAATGCAGAACCGCTTTAGTGAAAAAGAGTTTTTTTTGCATGGCTCCGAAAATTTATAATAAAATACCCGACAACATAAAAAAATTACCACTATTAAAGTTTAAGAAAAGTATATACTCGCTGTTAATAGAAAAATGTTATTATACTGTAGAAGATTTTCTCAATGATAATTTTTAACATTTTGTGTGCAATAAATGTTTGATGTAATTTTTAAATATTTTTAAGTCTGTTTCTCTTTTTAGGTTAAATTTAAAATAGTTTTTATTTTTTTGTTTATGTTCTTGTAAGTGTTTAATTTTGTTTACTTTGCCGTTTATTTTATTTTTTTGTGTTTTGTTTTACTGTTTGCTTTTATTTTAAATAATATTTGTACGCCTTCACGGCAAAACATAGCGCCCATATAATTAACTTAAGACCTTTATGTAAATACCTATGATTCACAAATAAAGATTCTGATTCTGATTCTGATTCTTGAAATTTTCACAGAATGTGTATTTCTGTTGTCGCTATAACAACAAATAATAAAAAAACTCCCCTACTACGATGGTAAGGAATACTACATGAGTCCGAGTCGCACTTGGCCAGTTATTTTACGTTGTATTATCATCTGCTTAGCCTTTCCCGACTAGGTTGCGGTCGGCTGCTAGGCTAGCTTAACTGGATGGAGCTAAATACCGGTGTTTTACATGGGGCGACTACCTATCCGACCTTTACAATGTAAGTATGTACACCCAACTAACCCATCATCGTAACATATAAAGATGCTAAAGATGGGTGTGAAGGTACATAAACTTAAGATTAACCGGCTAGGTGTGAACATAAACGTAAGATTAGCCGACGAAACTTAACCTAACCTAACCTAACTTAAGTTTAGCCGGCTAATCTTAAGTTTATGTTTTTTTGGCCGTAACATATAAATAAAATTGAAGAGTCTGTTAGTAATATCAAAGTAACAGCTTTTTATTGAATGCTTAAGAAAGTATAAAACGGTACTTATAACAGCAAAACATTTTTTAAATTTTTGTCTGTCTGTCTGTTCCGGTTAATCTCCGAAACATTTGGACCGATTTTTACTGGCAGACAGTTGATTTTAGAAAAAAAAAAGTTAAGGTTACGTGCAAAAAAATCCTTGAAACCGATCTAAATTGAATACATAACTCCTAGTATCCCGATTGGAAAAACAAAGCAAATGAGATTGTTATCAGATTCGCCACTAATTCGGGGATTTTACTAGATCCAAATTGATGAACGCAATGGAAATAGTTGTAATGAGCAGCTTTCGCGATAATCCAAACAGTAATAAAATAATTATCAGGATTTTTAACACAACTACCTTAATGTTTTGACATTTAGCCCTTTTTTTTTTCTAGGATGGGAAATCATCAAATGACCCCCCCCCCGCTCTGGGCGGAGCGGAAGGGAGTGTCAGACTTGTACTGACTAAAACCCATCCATGTTCCTTCTTTGCCCTTTGTGTTCCAGGGCCGCGGTATCTCTTTCGAACAGTCCCGCAGCTCTGGCAAGCATCGGCCCGTGCGGACCCCTACGTGGTTGCTGACATCTCTTTGAGGCGCGCGTGGAACACGAACGCGCCGTCGACACGGCCTGTCGTCATAAGACGGCCGGACGGCGAGCTAGCCCATAACTCGCCGTCCACAGGCCCGCGCCTACGGTGGCCGGGGGCCACCACGTGACCCCCGACGCCCAGGGCGTCTCCCGCGGCGGCTGGGACGTGAGGCTCTTTCCCTCTCACGTTCCGCCACCTCCTTCACTAGCATGACTGCTTCGCAGAAGGAGGTGACGGCTTCCCATTCCCTCTCGCTCCGGACCATGGCTTGAACCAGGGCCGGGCGCGAGAGGTCGCCGCCGCCGATTGACATTTAGCCCTAGCACCACTGCGAAGCTAGTTTTTGGATGATGTTGCTAAAAGGGACATTGGTAAACATTTGCTCCGAACAATAACATTTGTGACGTTTGTCTATGATAATAAAAAAACAAAGATGGCGTCTTTGTTTTTTTTACCATAGACAAGTACAGATAATATAATATACAACCGCAACTTTTCTAAACAATATTACTCATTCATTGAAATATCCGTTTATTGATCAATATTCCGCGTAATTATGAAAGTTGTATGATTAAGATCCATTCACATCCTCAAGCGACACAATATATAGTAGCCAAGCCGTTAAATCTCCAGTGGCGAGGGTCACTTTCTTCAAGAATCGAAAAATGGGCGTTTCGTGGAATTTGCTCAGCCAACTAAAGATGAAAGCTATTCTTGAAATCTCTCTGATCGTTCAAAGAATCTAATAGGTTTTTGTTGTTTCTAATACTTTTTATAATACTTTAGGTACAACCACGCTCACTGACGGTCGACCACATTTCTCAGGGCATAATGTTGAAAAGTGGTCGAGCGTCATTGAGCGCGGTAGAATTTTTTAACCAGAAAGGCGCTTACCCACCGCGGCGCACGGATAGGCCACGCACGTGTGTTAAGCTTCGCTTTGCAAGAAAATGTATACATGTTTTTGTGTCCACTGCAAACCACGGACACGCTATGCATTAATTGACGTCATTAGTACTATGCGTGGCTTGCTCAAATAAGGCGCTCATATAGCTCAACGCTGTCAACGCCATGCGGTTCACATTATGAATATTAACCCACGACTATGCCGCGGTGGGTTACGCACGCTACAGCTGTACATAGTTGTGGGTGTGTAGTGTGTACTGCAGTGTAAACGTAGACCTACGTTGTCAAACAAATGAATCCACGCAGCTAAAATGCGCCGCGTGCCCGTGCACAGCGTGCACCGCGGTGGGTATGCGCCTTAAGGCCTAATCAAATGGCAATTGCATTCATAGAGTTTCGTACTTATAATACTATCAGCAGAGTTTATATTTTGATCTTTCCGGTGGCTTATGTCAACACAAAAGGTGCATTTTTTAATTTTCTTGTTATCGCTTATACAACATTAGTTTTAGTATATGCGAAACCTGAAACACGTGTCTAGTATTTTTATGTATAGAATCTATGTACAAAATTTCAAAACTGTATCATGAAAAATAACAAAGTTATAAGCTTATTATGTTACCTGGCTGTCCGCACAAAAACGTGGTCACCACGCGGCGCGCCCTCACGCTCGCCTCCAGCGTCGTCTTGAGTTCATTGATAATAATAATTTGGCAGTAGGTACTTAAATGATTGCGATAGGTACTTAGTGTCGCTCGGTATCCAACTTGTAGCCTTTTTTAAATATTTTTGGAACAAAATATAACATGGTTTAAAAATGATTGGAATCGATTCAGTTACTCATTCTGAACAAACTATATTCAGGTTTCGCATATAATAAAAATAATCTTGTAGAGAGTGTTTTTTTAAACGTGGGCAATACTTTAGGATTCATGAAAATAATCAACTTTTACAATGGGACCGACCATGAAATCGCGAAAAAATATCGGCTACTCCACACATTACTGGTTGCGTAACTCGAAAAAATATAGGCAACAGCAGATTTTTTAAATTATATTTCATAGATAGCCCCATAGTAAGAGTTGATCATATTTATGTGTACTTCACTCCCTTAAAGTATTGTCCACGTTTAACCAAACATCCTGTAGAATGTAACTTTGTCAAGCCACCGTAGCATGACCACCGTAGACAAGGATTTCTTTGACGGAAGAATCGACAAAATGACAGATAGTGTAAAGAAATCTGTCATTGTGTCGACACTATCTGTCATTTTGTCGATTCTTCCGTCAAAGAAATCCTTGTCTACGCTGGTCATGCTACGGGGGCTGGAGTGTTGCATTTCGTTGCAACGAGTTCTACATCTTTTCACACATAGTAACTGTACAAAACTACGGTGGTTATCATAAGACACCGCTCGTCCGCGCGGATGAGCGGTGCTTACCGCATCTCCGCGCACCGCTACAAAATTCGCCGCCTTCCGCCCGATCGCGCGGTCAAGCGCTGTCGTGTGAGAATCGTCTAAACGTTTGGTGGACAGCGGACTGGCTGCGGACGTTATCTGTCAATGTCCGCTGTCCGGTCTGCTCCCCAATCCGCTCGTTTTGGGTCTGTCTGTGTTTGCTTAGTAATCTAATCTAAGATACAAATATTTAAAATTGTAATATCAAAATAACAGCTTTCTACTGAATGCATATGAAAAAATACGGCACTTATAACAAAAACACATTTTTTTTCAGTTTTTATGTGTCTGTTTGTTCCGGCTAATCTCCGAAACGGCTGGACCGATTTTGACGGGACTTTACTGGCAGATAGCTGATGTTATAAGGTCATACATAGGCTAGTTTCATTTTAGAAAAATAATTAGGGTGCCGTGCAAAAAAATTAAAACCCTTGATATTGGTAACAAAATTCGATTCAAAAGGGGAAGTAATATTTTTTTAAATAATTTCACGCGAACGAAGGTCCTGGTAACAGCTAGTCTAAAATATAATATAATCTATCTATCTATAATAAATTCCTTTGACTATTAAAAAATAAAAAACCTTAAAAAAAACTGTCTATGCAGCCAGACAAGTGCAAAATAAAAATTCCAATTTCAAACTGTGACATTTATTCGTTCAAAAACGTTAACAAGGACGCTCTGCGATCTACGTTTACTTATTTAATTACGAAGTTAACGCTTCCTCGTTTTAAGTATTACCGAGCTAATTCATGTAATTAGTTACCTTAAGAATTAAATATTAGCTTATTCGACAAGAATTTTGAATTTACTAAATTAATGATCACTTTTTGTTTTGGGACGTTGAGTGGGCACGTATTGTATATTATAACAAAAACATTACGTACATTCGCAATACACTAAGGGCATAGACATCTGACATTGTCTTTGAACACAATCCTTGTCAATTTGTCACGTCCTTGTCTAGAAATTGAAAGAAATCTCCGTTCTGTTTGAGTCAAGAACACCCCTTTGTTACATATTTTTATTTTCAAATATTTCGTTCCATTTTTCTCGCATAGATAAAAGAAAAGTATTTTTCTTGTTTATGGAGTGATGGACGGCACAAAATATTTAATATTGGCTTTTGCAAAAGAAAATTGTGAAAATTGTCAATGTCTCAAAGTTATGAGACAAGGTTTTGATGTTCTTTTTGTTTGTTACATTTGATATTATTTTTGGTCCCAAAAAAGTACTATGCACTTATGTTTCTCGTAAGTGTGAGCAGAGGCAGGGCACAAAATAGTAGTTCTGGCGAACCTCGAGTTACTACGGAGATTTTCTAACGAAAAATCCAATAAAACTTTGTCCAACTTACTTGGCTATCAAACTCAGGACATCATCATCATCTGCTTAGCCTTTTTTCACAATTCCGTTGCGGTCGGCTTCCAGTCTAACCCAGTGCTGCTGAATATCAATATTTTATATGGAGCGATTGTCTATCTGAACTCCACCACCCAATAACTAGGTAACACGATACCCTTTGGTCAGACTCATGGGCTTCTTACGACGCGCAACGACTGTCCATGATCTACAAATGATAGCCTAAAAAATAACCATTAGGAGCCCCGGTGCAGCATTTACTATTGAAAATCTAAATATTTTATTTCATATAGGCCTACATGGGCACTTATAAAACGTCGAGAAAAAGTACGCAGTTCGGGTTGGTCGTTTCCTATGGAGAAGAACCGGCAATAAACTCCATGGTTACTCTTTCAAAATTATTTGTTTTAACAATATTATTATGTTACAGCATTAGTAGGTACTTTAGTAGGGGGGGACAGCGTGGGCCCGACAATACGTCGTATTGTCTAAATCTTTCTGCATGTTTTAACTAGAGTGTCTAATTTCACGCTGCTATTCAATTTTATTGTCTATCATTGCACCTTCCGGCTAAAAAATAGACCGTTACAAAATATCAGATGCTTTCTTTTAAAAATGTAAAAGAATGTCTATCGAATAAGGAAAGTGAATTACATAATACTAGTGATCTACTGAGCTACACAATGAATTGAAGAACGAATGAATGAATGGTTTCGTGAGAAGATGGAAGCTAATTACGAAAAGTAAAAAAGTGTGTTTGTATTCGTGTGATCTTTGTTACAGATGTTATCTCAATATAAAAAAGTCCTGTTAGTTTTTTTTTTAACTATACTAATATACTGGGAAAGTTTCTCTGCATCCGTCTGCATCATCATTTCAGCCGAAAAGTCCACTGCTGGACATAGGCCTCCCCCAAGAAGGGAGGTTTTGCCATAATCGCCACGCTTGGCAGGCGGGTTGGCGATCGCAGTATGGTTGTTGTAGAATCAGAGAACGCTGCTGCCCATTCTCTGGTAAGTCCCTTAGTCGCCTCTTACGACACCCACGGGAAGATATGGGATATCCGTCTGCATGTTTTCATTTAATTTTTGTTTTATCTTGATTTTTGTTTTTATTTATTAATTTTATTTTTATTTCATCGCAATAAGATGTAATTTGGCACACAGATAAACCATAACCCGGGGTTACCAGTTATTTTTTTTATTTTTTATTAGTTTGTGTCCTCTATGCGAGCAAACTAATACAAAGCAATAATGTATTTATTACTATATTTAGGTAATTTAGACCCAAACAATATTCCTGGTTAGAATCTAGTGTTTTTTTCCGCTTCGTAACGGCTAAAATAGTTTAAATTCATAGCTCACTGCGAGCAAAACCTGTTTCCTCATGAGTAAATCGATTATATCACTGTAAGTACCGGTTTTAAAAAAAACGCGCGAAACGAACAACAACGTGCGATCTCAAACATGCACGTGTGAAAAGCGAAAAGACACGTCTTTGGAATACATAATGTAGCCATATTGGATAAACCTATATCCGATTTGTATGAGCTATTGGCATGGAATATCAAAAACGTGATGGCTCGGAACTTCGGAAGAGGTCCGGTTCAAGGCGGTGCGTGCGGTGCGTGTATGAACGTGGACGAGGCGAAGGGAGTATGTAAGGATCGTAGCAGGTGGCGTTCTGTTCTGTGGTCTCTGTCTACTCTCATGGGAAAAAGGAGTTTATGTCTGATGAAAACCTTTTGACTGCCATCATAATCACATTTACGAGACAAGCAAGCGCATGCCGTGTACGCCAAACGACACAAATATGTGACAAAATGATAGGTGCAATTGTGGTTTGGCGTAGAAGGCACGCGCGTGCGTTTATGCTCTGGCGGTCAAAAGGTTAAGGCAGTGCTCGTCACTGAAAAAAAAAAAAACAAAAAAAAAAGTGCTCATCACTGAGAAAAGAAGAACCTGCCACATACCCAATACAGTCGAGCACTATGAAAGATTTTGGTGGAACTAAATATGAAAACTTAACTAACTTTCTTAGTAGTTTCGATCCCGAGCGTGTGATTTTTCCAGGATAACCAAAACACTATGCAAAAATAATCATCGTCGTGATTATTTTTGCATAGTGTTTTGCTCCTTTGCTTCGTGGAAGATTAACAAAAAACAAACCACAAACTCTCGCTTTTAAAATAAATTATTGATTCGTTGACACTACTAAAACCACTTTCCATGTGGATGGCCAGTTACATTAAAAAAAAAAAATGTTTTAAACATGATCAGCTTAATGAGTTCCTATATTTAACTCAGGTGACATAATGTTGTTTAAAACCAGTTTCTGTCAAGGGCCAAGGTTCAAATAACTGCATAGCATAATGTACCCACAGCTGGGACACATGCCTCCTCTCTATGTGAGGCGGTGGACTGTAATCTACGTCGCTGGCCCAGTGTGGGTTGGTAGATGTCATATTTAAATGTCTACGAATTTTTGGTTCTAGAAACCAGTAAGTTCTCTTACTGGTTTCCTCACGGCGTTTTCCTTTACCGTTTTAAAAGCTGTGGTAATGAAATAAATTACACCAAGTATAGTGCCTACATAGACAGCCATGGATGAGGCCTTTGCCAAGCAGTGAGATAAATTAGGATGACAAAAAAATAAAATTGTTGCTTGTGTTCGAAGGTCCAAACCCACGAAACTCGTGGCCGTTACCACTTGGAGTAAGCGGTGATGACCGCTTATCATCTATACAACATAGTATACAAGATAAATAAAATTGAAGTGTCTCTTTGTAATATCAAAATAACAACTTTTTACGGAATGGTTATGAAAATATATACGGCACTTATAACAAAAACACTTTTTTTTTCAATTTTTGTCTGTCTGTTTGTTTCGCTAATCTCTGAAACGGCTGGACCGATTTTGACTGGACTTTTACTGGCAGATAGCTGATGTTATAAGGTCTATCAAAGACTTTTAATTTTAGAAAAATAATTAGGGTTCCGACAAAAAAAATAAAACCCTTGAAATCGTTAACAAAATCCGATTTAGAAAGAGAAGTATTTTTTATTAAATATTATCACGCGAACGAAGGTCGCAGGCAACAGCTTGTTTAGAATATCATTCGTATGAATTTATAGATTCATAGACACAACAAAAACCACTTTCCGTGTAGATGGCCAGTTACATAAAAAAAAACAATGTTTTAAACATGACCAGCTTAATGACTTCCCATATAACACAGGTGACATAATGTTGTTGTTTAGATCCAGTTTCTGTCAAGGGCCAGAGGTCAAATAACTGCTGCTTAACTAGAAATCCGTTACATCATAGTACGGAATCGGAATGAGGACACACATCTGGCTGTCTCATTGGTCTAGTGGTCGCAAACGATACTGCTAAGCATGAAGTCAACGAAGTTATATTGGGTTTTTCCGTCAGAAATTTCTCAATAGCAGCCACGGAGACTGGATTTCTGCTCGGTTGATGGCAATAGGCTCGCCCCACCTTTCAAGTGGGACTAAGGCTGCGTTTCCACCGGAGATGAGCGAGGATGCGTATCGAGGGACGTGTGTGGATCTAACCAATAATATCGCCTCTTTTTCACAGTTTGAGCTATTCTACGCAGCCTTAAACATAACTGGCGAAACGTGGGTGTGTACACTTTACATCTGCCTAACCCTTCGGGGATTACGGACACGTGCTGTTATGTTATATTGTGTTATGTACCTCTACTTACAGCTGCACTCCTACGCAGTTCATGCCCCTGACATTTTGTGTGGGTACACTTTACGCTTCTTCAATTATTTCAATTAAATCGTAGGCTCATGATCGTCTGCCGAGCCTTTTCCCAACCATATTGGGGTCGGCTTCCCCATAACCAGTCAGTACAGGTAATAATACCAGTATTTTACATGGAGCGACTGCATATCTTACCTCCACGACCCACTTACTAGGTAACTACATGACCCCTTAGTAAGACTTTCGGGCCACTGATAACCTGTAACGACTGTCAAAGATTATAAGACAGGGTATCAGAAGAATATTGTCATAAGAAAATTAATGTGATCAGAGAGATCAAAAGTCCCATGGTGTGGCTATTTAGCAAAATGAGATATTGAATTGCCAGGTTTGACACGTCAAACCTGGCAATTCAATATCTCATTTACCGAAACCAACTAGTTGGTTATTGTAAGTAGATTACGTTTTTCTTCGTTTTGTCCCGTATACCGTAACCTAAGTAGGTACTGTAAGTCATTGAAATCTTCAGTTAAAATCTGTTTAATGTAAAAAATTGACACAACAAAGTTCAACAATTCGTTTGCGAGGTGTGGTGTGAGAAACCAAATTATTCCATCACGCACGTCCAATTATCGCGTATTAGGACTATTAGTAGGCCAATTTTTATCAGAGGACATATTTTTACTTACATAAAAATAGTCATCTACCTACATAATTCGAAAATTTTGTAAGTCTTATAACAATTATAGAATAGTACTTCATAATACCATGGATTGCAGCAAAATGATGACTCACCGCCGTTTTAAAAACCTATTAAAGATTCCAATTTCAAAACCAGGCGTGTTTGGTTTCACGACTCCACGTTCAAAGTTAAAATCGTTGAATAAACTGCATAGGATAACTTCTCGAACTGGTTGATGTGCATAAAACCTGTTTGGTATGACCTACCTACAGTCTGATACTGGCTGTACAAAAGATCTTTGTGTTATTGAACTTTGGCGATTGTGATACGCGGAGAACAATAAATTATTTGTTAAATGAATTTTGCAGTCGTATCATCGTATGTAACATTTGCATCATACCTAAATGTTTTCGTAAGCATCAGGAGTTCTGAGGACCTAGACGTGACAATCACTTTTAAAGTTTCGTATTTCTAAAAACTCTAACAAGACTTCCAACAGGATGATTGACATAAGAAAAACGAAAAACGTTTATTTGTCGCAGACATGACGTGCACACAAAATTACAAAAAAAAATGGAATAAAACAAACAACTCATAACAAATGTTTATAAATTCAACAGAACGCTTCGGATAAGATTAGCAGATGCTTATTAATCAATACGTAGGTATTACTTGGATTTCGTCGTGCTTCATTGTCTCGGCGCCTTTCTGGTAGTCGCCACTGTTGATTCTGGCTGTCAGGAGTTACAGTGGTTTGGTAATAGTGTGACAGGCTTGTCCAATTCATAGTCACTAACGCTTGCAGTATCATACATCAGTATTATGCTTTTAGTGTAAAACATCATTTCATCCCTGTCGTATTCAAACGATCGACAAATACCTACAGAAAGATTTTTTTGAATTCGGTTAGAGCTAAATAGATTAAATTAAATTATTTTTGGTCTAAGGGCCTAGTCATAAACTATTTCAAGTTTAATCTGTAATTAATTATCTATATATATATTCACTCCAGCAAAGTGACTGCAAATTCAAAATGGCTATCAAAATCAGCTAGGTAGGTATTAGCTAAAACATAATTGATTCTTCAACTAAGATGACAGGCGCTAAAACTCGTTTATCTTTTCTCTGCTATCAGTAAATAACATAATAGTACATAGTTACCGCACATAACCCCATGTTTAAGTATGTACGGGCTTGTTATTATGTAATTTGCATAATCTACACATAGCTTTATCTATCTATTTGGCGGTAGGTACCACTAGGTAATCAGATTTGCAATTGCCTACCTAGGTGCTTCATTAAATTACCATTTCCTGTCAAACGTACTTGTTACATTGATATCATGCATCTGTCATCATTCATCATTTCAGCCGAAAGACGTCCACGGCTGGACATAGGCCTCCCCAAGGGGGGTTTTGCCATAATCGCCACGCTTGGCAGGCGGGTTGGCGATCGCAGTATGTTTGTTATAAAAAAAAAAAAAAACACAGAGAACGCTGCTGCCCATTCACTGGTAAGTCCCTTAGTCGCCTCTTACGACACCCACGGGAAGATATGGGATGGTGCTATTCTTTACGTCCGGACACCATACAGAACGTCCATGCATCTGTATTGTCGGTCAATGGAAACATTTTAAGATAATATAAAAACATAATAAATTATACCATCGTTTGTTGATTATTTTATTGACAATCGTATTCAGACATCTTTGTTTCATGTTTTTATACAGGCAAGTTATATGGCAAAGGAATTCCGTGCGTAATGCCACCTGGACCTATTATGCCTACATTTTAATTAATTTTACATAAACATAGATACTTTAGTATTTGTTGCGTTTTTATAAGTAGACACGCGAGACAAATGTACCGTGAACGAACGCAGGCATCGTAATTTGAATAAATTGCATGCGAGTTGCATTATTTTGCGTGCTTAGAGCAATTATACTGTCATATTCTAACAGAAGTGTGCACAACGTACGGTTTGTAATTTAAAATTGTTTTTAATTTCTTTTTTTTTAACTTCCGTATGTCTATTCACTGACTTATGTATAGTACTCCATAGGTACATGATTTGCCTATACTATCGAACTATCGTAAAAGTATTATTTATGATATAATACGTTACCTACCTACTATAGATTATAAGTAAGTATCTAAAATAACTAAATGTTTATGTCAAACTACTGTCGAAATGAAAACATTGAATCATACGAACTCACTTCATCAAGAGTAGCGGCCCGTCCTGGCTTCGCACGGGTGGGCATATTTTTTTTTTTAAATGTAGCTTGTTACTCAGGAATAACATAGCATTCTAATGGTGAAAGAATTTTTGAAATCGGTCCAGTAAATTTTGAGTTTATTCGTTACAAACATTAAAATCTTTCTTCTTTATAATATTAGTGTAGATTAAAACTTACAAACAAAAACAAGTAGTGATATCAAAAACTACATGCCAGTGATTTTTTAAAGCATCTAGGCTGAATGTCGTAAACTTTGCCCAAAATAAAACAAAACTTCGAATAGAAGACAATACTTCGCTCAGTTACTCATGTCCAGTTTACTTCGTGTCACTTCAGATTTTCGTCTTTGATTTCAAACAATCTTTGTTTCCGCGTGATCGCCTTACAAAATAAACAAAGGGGATTAATTACTACTATACTATACTACTTATTTCATTAGAAAAACAAAAATAAACTAGTAGTTAAAACAATTGATCCGATTTACGTTAGTTACAACTGTTACAAGTCTTACGGGAGTGCCACCAGTATTATGAGTTGACATAACCTCTAAAAAGTTCGCAATACATACTGAAAAACTATTCTTTAAAATATTTACTCACTTGGTCAGCCTTTGGATGCTCGTGAGTACAATGAACATGTTTATGTTCATGTATTTGTTCGCCAAAAACACTGTTTATACACTGCAACACCACAAAACACAACACTATGTCTATATTTAGATACATTTTTGCTAATAAAAGAGATATTTCACTCAGTAAACGTAATAAAAAACTGTTTGTTTACATTTTAATATTAAATGAACGTTAATACGCGCTCTCGGTAAGAAATTCGCGAGGAAACTAAAAATAAATATAAATGAATGAATAGTCGTCGAGTGAAGTGAGTAACGCTACAACAGCTGATGTCAATCGGAGCGCACGGCCATATTACTTCCTTCTCTCTATCTCTCTCTAACACAAGAAAGATAGACTTGAGGGAAAAAGATAGATATACGCATGAGATTGTCAATTGATTTACTCGAAGTCTTTCAAGTATTTGCGCGGAATAAATGAAATGAATTATTGTTTTTCTTTATTTTTTTATTTAGAGATGGTATAATCCTAAAAACTAACATATTGTGCGTGTAATATGGCTCAATGTTGTTCTATTTCATAATTTACCATAAAAACGTTGGCAGAATTCGGTATTCCCCAAACTTTTGAATATGGAATCATGGATAGGTATATTGATTGCCTTGCGGCACGACAGTGGCTTACGATCCGTTTACACGATGGGCCACGCGCGCGTTTTGAAATCTAATAAGATTTATACTGCCTAAGTAAACGTTAACCTATTTGTTTGATAACAGAATAGAGTTTAAAAGACAAATGACAGCACTATTTGGTCTGAAACTGTCGCACTGGAGGGCAAAGACCTTTTATCAAACAGAGAACGACTTCAAACACTGTTTTAAAAGCTTTCACGGTTTAAAACTAAACTTATACTGTCACTTACGGGATATCTTCCGTGATTGTTGTCGTTGTTGTTGTGTCAACCCGCGATCATGGCGCCTGCAACAGCGTCGAAATATTGGGACCTCAAAATTATGCCGTAAGTAAGTTCAGTATAAGTTTAGAGAAAAACTTGCTCACTGCATGTTGGCGATTGTAGATCTAGGTAATAATTTTTACATCGAATTTGAAAAGAAACATTTGACTTGCATTGGGAATGTTATAAAGGCTGACTTATATGTACGCACGTCAACCAATCAGCCTTCAAAAAACCAGTATAAACTAATCTCTCATTGTACGAGAAATCTATAGCAAGCGAGGCCATGTTATACTGGAAACTTATAACTTGATGTGTGGCCATATGTACATGGCTATCCATCTATTCTCCTGCGCTTCATCATCTGCCTAGCCTTTTCCCAACTATGTTGGGGTCGGTTTCCAGTCTAACCGGATGCAGCTAAATACCAGTATTTTGGAGCTATCGCCTATCTGGCCTCTATAACCCATTTAGTGCTGGGTAATACCACATACCCTTGGTAAGACTGGTTGTCAGACTTTTGGGCCACTGACTACCTGTAACGCCTGTCAAAGATCTACAAATGACAGCCGGGATCAACGGCTTAACGTGCTTTCCGAGGCACGGAGTTACGCCTATACTATGCCGTATAGAATACGATACGGAATTTAAAAAAAATGTATTTTTTAATTCTGATTTATTGACGTAACTATAAATTGAATATTGTTTGTATTGTGTAGTATTTTTAATTAATTATCTCAATCTAACCAAATTTATCTTTGGTTTATTATTGTATTGTTTTGTATTTTAAATTTTAAGGTGGCCATATTGTATGTCGTAATATATTGATGAAATGTAAAAGTTATTATTTTAAAATTGTTGATGTAGTTTATGACATTCCAATGTAATTAATTTAGCGTATGTACTGTAATTGTGTGTTTTTGTTAATGAATAAATGACTTTGACTATGATATAATCCTTGGCTATCCGCTTACCTACTTATATTATGCATGTTGTCTTAGAGGGTGAGTTGAAAATTGGCACGTAGGCTCATGTAGGGTGTCTAGGGTGTTGCTAAGTGACCAGACCAAGCACCCTTCATGGTTTAGGACGTACAAGTAGTTACTAGTACTACTTATGTTATAAGTAGGTAAGTATTAAGTGCTGACTCAGCCAATTGATATTTCCAGTCATTTGAATTAGGTTAGGCATGTGATGCGAGGGAATGAGGAAAATGTCGTGAGGAAAGTTTTGAGTATGAATGTGGATAGGTATAAGAGTTGAGGAAGACCAAAGAAACGATGGATGAACTGTGTAAAGGATTATGTGGCAAGAAAGGAGGTGTGATGAGATGACAAGTAATAGAGAAGTATGGAAGAAGAAGACATGCTGCGCCGACCCCAAATGAATTGGGATAAGGGCAAGAGAATGATGATGATGATTTGAATTATTATGGGTCGGCGCAGCATGTCTTCTTCTTCCATACTTCTCTATTACTCGTCATCTCATCAGACACCTCCTTTCGTGCCATATCATTCTTCACACAGTCCATTGTTTGTCTTGTCTATCTGACTGACCGACTAACATAACTGGTAAAATGAAGGTAAGTACACCTGCCCTCGATTTCTTTGGCATTTTAGGTTCAGAACAGAGCCTCGTGAACCCGCTAGATTTACTTTAAAAACAAATGAGTTCGTTTTCTAACTGTCTGTGCTCACTTCAGTGAGGGACACAGTTAATTTTCATCGTTATCTTTCATCTGTCCTTGTCCCATTCTACTTGGTGTCGGCGCAACACGTTTTCTTCTTCCATTCTCCCCTGTCAGACGTCACGGCATCATTTACGCCTTTCTCTTTCATATCAGTCTTCACACAATCCAGCCATATTTTCTTTGGCCTTCCTCTCCCTCTCCATCCATCAACATTCATGTCCATCACTCTTTTAGTCACATGCGTTTCATCCTTCCTCATTACATGTCCATACCAAGACAAACGACTTCCTTTTGACGCAGAAAGTATTACTGACATTGATTAAGTTGCGCTTATGGAGTCCAAGTAGGCGGTCACTCCATGTAAAATACTGGTATTCAGCAGCATTTGATAGAAGTCGAAGAAGAAGAAATTGAAAGTCATTTATACAAATTAGTGTTACGTCGGTCGATTTACGAAAACTTTCTAGATTACGTGCGAGTCTCGAATGTTCCTGTAAGAACCTGTCAAGAAGATTAGAGACTAGAATGTTCCAGTTCCAGAAATGTCTAGAAGATTCGAGACAGTTGTAGAACTTTCTCGAAGGATGATGCCCCACTAAGAACTGTGAAGAAGGTTCCTGAAAGTTGTGGAACCTCCTCGAAGGATCGGTCGGCATATAAATAGCCGTCGTGTTTGCGGGAACAGTCAGTCTGATTTTGGCTACACAACGAAGCGAATCGAAGCGAAACAGAAGTGCGATATCTAAGTGAATAGTGTTCAGTAGTGTTTTGTGATTAAAGTTATTTGTTGTTTAATCGGTAGTATTTAATTTATCCCATACCCAGCTCGTAACATTAGTATGAAAATCAGCACTTTTTGAACGTCAAAATTACTTAGGAGCCCGCCCTTCGTTTTTTCAGCTGCATCCTGATAAACTAGAAGCCGACCCCAACATAGTTGCGAAAAGACTACGCAGATGATGACTACGGGCCTTAGAAAATCCCCACATAGCATTACGCACACTACTTTTATTCGTAAGTGCTTTAGCACATACTACAAATAACTTTCGCTTAACACATTGACAGTTAGATCACGTTACGTTACGTAAACTGGTCAATATGTCACACGCGAGCCAAATATTTAATTAAGTAGTTAGTTTTACATGTGTTGACGATGGTGTTTCGTCAGCGTATGGTAATGGCCGAGAATTATTTTTAAACTGGGTGTAACAGTTCAAAATCACTATCTTTACCACCTGCTTTTAACCAACCATGTTAAAGTCGACTTCCAGTCTAACTGGATGCAGATGAATACCAGTATTATGGAGCGACTGCCTATCTGACGTTACAGGATACCCTATGGTGTCTTACCAAGGAGTATCGTGTTGTGATTGTTGGATTGTGTTATTGAGATAAAACTGAACGAGTAGGCATAAAAAAAATGATTGTCTGTAAAAGTTGTTTGTTATCATAAGTACAATCACGTGTTTAAGTATCGGTCACTAATTACCAGTCACCCTATATACTAGTCTATGATGGCAACTGCGCCAATGTCTGCTTTCAGGCTTCTTTATACTCGTAACGACTGCGCTAGCATAGTATACCTATTTATTACATACCTTACCATAAACGTGTGACTGAACCTAAAAAAAACCGACGGCTAGCTTATTTTTTAATAATTTTTACTTCTTTGCTTCTCTGATGACCAAATGTAGCAGTAGCGAAGGTTCCGTACAACTCGATTCCTACCGGCTTCCCTTTGAAAAATGGCACAGACAGTATTCTATAGACAAATATTATAATCACATTAAAGATATGTACTCCGGCTTACCTCTTACAAAATTCACCCTCCGTTACTGCTGTACAGATAGACAAAGCGTAAACGCTTGTAGTCAAGGCAAATCTTGACAGTAAAATACTTAGGGGCCTAAAATGACCGCTTTAGCATAATCATATAGTTATAATGGTCACAGACGCAGATAGTATTATGAATTGTGGTGACCATTTTACGAATAGTAATGTAATTCTTATTTTTATCCTATTATGATTCTGCTCAAGTGGTCATTTTAGACCCCCAGTGCTATGAAATATTGGTTGCCTTATACCATAAGCATAATTAGAATATAATTAATGTTTCCAATGCTCCCCAGCATTGGAAACATTAATTATATTCTAATTGCCTAGTGGACTGGGCCGCACTGTTCCAGTGCGGCCCAGTCCACTAGGCGTTGGCTGTAATGCGTAATCCACCACGCGGACACAGTGCGAATTGATGGATTTCACATTTCTAGGATTACTTTGGCCCTAGAACCTATCAGTTTCTTTACAATATTTTCCTAAAGAACTTTGTGTGTAGCCGACACAAAAAGGTCAATAAAACAACAAAATTAAATAAGAAATAAATGCATTTATTAACACAAAACACACCATACACCTCTCTATTTACAAATAATCACACATTTCTGTAAAACTATTAAAATAAACAAAACAAAATTATGTTCATTTTCAATTCGTGAGGTCCACAACTCAATGCGCGTTACATTATTTCGCCTATGGTCTTGTACTAGATAAACATAACTTACAGAGACTGCCTCGATGCTTGTTTGCTGTTGCAAGCGTGACTGCTGAGCATGAGGCCCTGGGTTCAATTCCCAAGTCGGGCAAAACGTTTCAGGTATCCCCATTTTTTTTAGCTTTAGATTGATGGGATTTTTTGGATAAAATGTCTTTTTTATGACATCCTCTGTTTGTCATTCTCTCTGAAGATAAACATGATATTATGCTTCTCAATATTAACTGCCATTTAAATAAAAACCCTAAACCTAGTGAGGTTTCATCGGTTTTAGGAGCTGTAATAGTCATGCCCGTTAACTATAAGTAATGCACCAACCAGTGGCAAAGGTTCCATAGAACTCGATTCCTACCGGCTTCCCTTTGAAAAATGGTACTGTCAGTATTCCATAAACCAATAATACAATAACATTAAAGATATGTAGGTACTCCGGCTTACCTCTTACAAAAATTGACCCTTCGCTACTGGCACCAATACATCCCACATAGGTATTCATTTTTACATATAGCCATAAGCACTAATATGTATAGAATATAAATTAAAAAGCAATTTTCTCGTGGACTAAAGATTGTTATTTTGTGATAAAATACTGGGGTCTAAAATGGCCGCCTTAGCAGAATCGTAATAGGATAATACAATCACTTTAAAATTCTTAAAATGATCACAGACGGAGTTAATATTATGAATTCTCACTTTGTGACCATTTTACTAATTGTAACATAATTCATATTATCCTATAAGTTTCTGCTAAGGCGGCCATTTTAGACCCCTGAACCGAATTGAGAACCTCCTTCTTTTTGAAAAATTACAATTGAACTAGTAGGAAAAAAATCACTTTTTAAAGTTGCTCAGTATATACATATCAGTGGTTGTGACTGTACATGTACAGTGAGTGATAGCAGTTAGCTGACCCACCCTTGCATAAATGTTTAAAATTTTTTAAAAAACGAATCGATAGTATTTTATAATTCTTTTAATGTTTATTTTATTTGCTCAAATAAACAAAATACATAAGAATTATATAATTCTTTTGATTTTATGCAAAGGTGGGTCAGCTAATTGCTATCAGTCACTGTACATTTAATATTAACAAGTATATAGCTTAAACCAATTAATTAACAATTTCTAAGATACCCAAGCATTATTATACTCTAAAAATATTCTAAAATTTAGCCATTTTAAAATTAATATGGGATTTTGAAACCCTTGTCTGATTGTAATAACATGTGTAGTACTTTTTAGGGTTGCGTAGCCGAATGGCAGAAAACGAAACCCATAAGTGTTCCGTTTTAATCTATAAAGATTCGTCATGTCTGTCTGTCTGTCAGTCCGTATGTCACAGCCACTTTATTCCGAAACTATTAGGACTACACAGTTGAAACTTGGTATGTAGATGTATTCTGTGAACCGCTTTACGATTTTTATACAGAAACAAAAAAATAAAAGATTTATGGGGGGCGCCCCATACATGGAAAATAAACTAAAAAAAAAAAAAAATTGTCAAACCTCTACGGGCGGCATGTCTTTAGATAGGTCTTTAAAAATGAGGTTCCTAAAAACATTTTTTCTCAGTCAATCGTTTGAAAGATAGACACTTGAAAAACTCTAATTTCTAAAAAAAAAGGAGGAAAATTCTGAAAAAATGTAGGATTAAAAAAAATACGTAAAACAACTTTCAATAATAGTTTGAAACGTTTGAAGGAGCTTTGGTTTGAATAATATTTGATTTTTAGTTTTGGAGAGCCTTTTTCATCACTTTTTCATCAAACTGCAGCAGTAACTTTGTTTTCCAGTGACATACTATGAAAAACAAATTTTGTTTTGCTGTTGAATGTAATAAAATACAACATGAATGAGCCTTCAAAATATTGTTATTTTATTATATTGTATGGTGCTACAGAACCCTGTGTGCGTGTGAGTACGACTCGCACTTGCCGGTTTTGTCATTTAAAATCAACTCTGTCAATATTACCTTAAAGGTTGTATTCCCGTTGACCCCACTGCGATGGCCCCACTGGTGGGGCCGACAGGAAAAATCAAAACCGTTGTTTCGTTGTTATTTTTCTGATCTTGAGGTAGTGGGGCCTCAAGATCAGAAAAATGAAGGAATGAAACAAACGAAACGAAGTGGGAATTAATAGACATTCCGATCCATACAGTACGACAGCTCTGATCACGGTCTTGTATATTTTCCCTGGCGACAAACGGGGAAAAAAGTTCCCGTTTGTTGCAAGTGAGGCATATAATATGACACCTATGTTCCCCAAAAAGTACCAGGCTGGTATGAGCTCAAGGTGGTATGCATTTGAATAATTCTGGGTATAGGTACGGTCTTCTAGCAATAAATACCTCCTCGGATTCATGCTCGCCTAGTACCGTTGGTAAGGTTACTGCCCATAATGCACAACTGTACTAACACTACTCGATCCCATGCAATGTTTTTGAGTAATATTTTATTACTCAAAAATACGCTGGGGTCAACCGGAACAATTTTTAATTATTTTTATCAATTCCCGCTGGCCCCACCAGTGGGGCCAACGGGAAATACAGTAAAAGTAGATTTTTGTGCAAGCTGCAATAAGGAAGCCCGAAAAATTCAAAGTTACCCACCCACTCCATGTAAAATACTAGTATTCAGCTGCATCCGGTTAGACTGGAAGCCGACCCCAACATAGTTGGGAAAAGGCTAGGCAGATGATGACGGAAATAAGATTATGTTATTTTCACATGGGTCTCTTAACTCTTTTCTCTAGTTTTTGATTACATCAACAATAGTATCAGTGTCAATATTATTGTTGCTCATGTCGTTCAACCCGCAGAGCTGTTTGAAGAAATTCTTCGATTTTAAACATCTTGAACTAACGCAGTGAGGACATCTGAAAAGATAAAGAAATATTGTTTTTAACCTACTTCGAAAAAGAGGAAGTTCTAAATTTGCAGGATTTTTTTTTTTATGTACAGGGCTTAAGGGACAGCCCTCCACAAACTGACAGGGTGCATTCAGCTCCTTATTTTGAATCATATTCCACTGGAATTTTCAGTTACTATTCCTTTATTTCAATGTAAAATGAGATTCCCTGTACGCAGCACTCCATTTATGTAAATAATACGGCAAAAATAAAAAAATCAACAAATGTTGAAATAATTTAACGAACGACGCGTGAAAATCAGCTGTTCACTTCCTGCCTAGCTACAGAGTTCATGGAACTCGTCGTCGCGCTTGCCGTTCGCTACGTGCGTTTTGCCACGGTAATGATACATTGCGTATGAGGAAATACAACAAATCAAATTTATTGGATTCCCACAACATTCCTGAAATAATTTCTTGTACCGGTCATCTTAGTATGATATACTGAATTCACCCCATCAGTTTGTGGAGGGCTGTCCCTTACACCCTGTAAGTTCACCAATTACTCGAAGACGGCTTAACCGATATGGATTTTTTTTTTTTCTAAGGGTTGTGGAGGACCTTCCCAGGCGGTTTTTAAAAAATCAACAAAAATCTAAAAATTGTATCCATCGATGGTATTTTCGTTTACTCTGAAACTTCGCTGTCTCACTGGAGTAGTGCGCAAATATTTGAATAGGGTTTTTCAACTAAAAATGGAAAAATAAAATAGACTTCAAAATCACAAAAAAATGAAAAATTACTTTAGCTTCATAAGTCGGAGGCAAAAAAAAACTGAATCAAAACAAACAAAAGTCACCGACTTCTGAAGCTAAAGTTATTTTTCATTTTTTTTTTAAGTCGGTTTCATTTTTTATTTTGTCGATTACATACAAGGTGTAAACGGACCCTTCACGAAGCCGTCAACCAAGCATTCTGTACATCAAACTAAGTAACTACGCAAAAATTATTGCTGGGAACGACTTTTTTAGGATGTAAAATCACAGTTAGCACTCAATGTAACGCACTTAAAACATTGTGCAGATGGATGTATTGAATAGTACGGGGGTCATGGAGGTATTTAAAGTAAAGTTATAACATTAAAAACTTGTATTAAAAACAAAATGTGAAAAATAGGATCTTTGAACTAAAATATCTCTGTTACTTGAACGTTATTACACCGTAGAAACTGGTTTTATCGACGGTAGAATCGGCAAAATGACAGATCAACAAAAGATATGTCATTTTGTCGATTCTTTCGTCGGCAAAACCCGTTTCTACGGTGGTCATGCTACGCGTGCAGAACAAATTTTTTTTCAATTTGAAATCACGATGATTGCCGAAGCGCATACATTTTTGAACCGGAAGACGTAGCGTTGGAAGGCCTCCCACTAGGTGGACCGATGACCTGGTGAAGGTTGCAGGGATCCGCTGAATGCGAGTCGCACGGGACCGGTCAATGTGGCGACACTTGGGGGAGGCCTATGTCCAGCAGAGGACGTCTTTCGGCTGAAATGATGATGATGATGATACATTTTCTAGTTCAACTGTACCTTGTAAGGAATTGCTTGGACAGTCGATGTCCACTATCGATGTTCTGTACCACGATGTCTGTCAACGCGTCTATGAATGTGGGGTGCGCGTTGGGTGTAGCTGCTCTCTCTATGTGTGTTATTCCGGCCTGGAAATATAAATAAAACGTATTAAATATATGTCTTTGACTTCGGGTCGATCTTTAGGTTAAGAAGTGCTTGCCTAATTTGATCTGTGGATAGGTGACCACCCATTACATACAGAATTTCCTCCGTGCCTCGGAAAGCACGTTAAGCCGTTGGTCCCGGGTGTCTTTTATAGATCTTTGACAGTCGTTACAGGAAGTCAGTGGCTCAAAAAGTCTGACAACCAGTCTTACCAAGGGGTATCGTATTGCCTAGTACTAACTGGGTTGTGGAGGTCAGATAGGCAGTCGCTCCTTGTAAAATACTGGTATTCAGCTGCATCTGTATAGACTACAGCCTACTCCAAATATACAAGGTGTACACGGACCCTTCACGAAGCGGTCAACCAAGCATTCTGTACATCAAACTAAGTAACCCTACGCAAAAATAATTACTGAGAAACGAATCTTTGGGGTAAAAAATCACGTTTTACGGTGGGACTTCATGCAATGTACTCAAAGCATTATGCTCGGGGGTCGATCTTTTAGATTAAGCCGTGCTTGCCTAGGTTGTTCCGTGGATGGGTGACCACCCATTACACACAGTGTTTCCTCCGTGCCTCGGAAAGCACGTTAAACCGTTTGCCCCGGCGGAAATTTGTAGATCTTTGACAGTCGTTACAGTGGCCCGAAAGACGGAGAACCAGTCTTACCAATGGGTACCGTATTACCCAGTACTAACTGGGTTGTGGAGCTCAGATAGGCAGTCGCTCCATGTAAAATACTGGTATTCAGCTGTATTCGGTTAGACTGGAAGCCGACCCCAACATAGTTGGGAAAAGGCTAGGCAGATGATGACTAATAAGTTAACTTACGTCTTTAGCGACTTCATAGCAGTATTCGATGTCCAATTCATGCAGCGTCTCAATGTGTTCGTTGACAAATGCTATGGGAACCAGCAGGAGATGCTTGTTGCCTAGTTTTGCGTATGCCTGTAAAATGAAAAATATTATAGCTTCAAAGGCGGAGAAGAAACATGAAAATGTTTTTAAACTTTTAAATGCCGTTGTCACATATACGTGACAAGCGCGTGCCCTGTACGCCAACGACATAAATATGTGACAAAAAATTCGCGGTGCACTATAACACGAAAAAAAAACAATGAAATAGTTTTGGAATCCCTATTTTTGTAGGTATTTGCGGTGAAATTGTGGCTTGGCGTGGAGGGCACGCGCGTGCCTTTATGCTCTATCCTCAAAGGGTTAATAGTAATCCATTTACCATTCCAATTAAGATAAGTAGTACTAATTAGTAATTTATATAGCGAAGCTTTGCAATTGCAGTCTTGATGGGTAATATTTGAATCATCATCATCATCATCACTTCAGCCGAAAGACGTCCACTGCTGGACATAGGCCTCCCCCAAGAAGGGTTTTGCCATAATCGCCACGCTTGGCAGGCGGGTTGGCGATCGCAGTATGGTTGTTATAAAACACAGAGAACGCTGCTGCCCATTCTCATTCATTTCATATTTGAATACAATAAAATTAAAGACTTGACTTAAACCAACTAAGTAAGTAGAATCATTTTTATTTTTACTGGGATACGACTTTTTTTTTGGGGTGAAAAATCACGTTTTACGGTAAAACTCAATGTAACGCACTCAAAACATTGTGCTGTTGGATGCTTTGAATAGTAAGTATCTCCGTAACTAGAAGGTTTCCAGAAATAGTCCAGAACAAAAAAAATATCGCAATGACGGGGAGAACAAGTGCCTTTAGGCTTCATATAGGGTCTTTTTACACCCTTGAATTTTACTATGCACCAACTAACAGGGATTTCCTATGTGATCCTTCCAATTAGGACGAGACCCATAGATGCACCACGCAGTTAGCGGTGTTAACAGCACTAAATAAGTTTACTGACCCAGCGAGGGTCATGAAGTGCCGGAGAATCTTAACACCGCGATTCAGAATTGCGCGTCATAGGCACAGCGCCATCTAGTAGTGAGCGGTGGAACTTTTCATACAATATAATCAATGAACTTCTGTTACTTATGAATCTAATACATGACAGCATGTGTAAATAATAAATATTACAATCAAACGTGTGTTACACCCTTTATTTTTTTTTCCAAATAAAAAGTGTACCCGTAATGTCCACAGTACCCTATTTTTTGTAACTCACAGTTAGTATAAGTATACGGCAATGATATGGAAGCGCGGAGTCTCCTAATACAGGCAATGTGTTGCTTAAAAGGAGGCTCCAAACACGTTTAAATATACTATTATGCTAATTGAGATAAAAAATATTTTGTCTTTGTATTTGATGATTTTTTGGCGATTCATTCGTCAACTGGCGAGTCCAGAAACTCGCGAGTGTGCGCGAGTTGACACCTTCCGATTTTACCTATTTTTTTTGTCGTCAACTCGCTTGCACATTATAAAGTACAGTCAAATGTAAACGGATTGAAACTGAGCTTGAAGCTTAAGTTTGATTATTATTTTTTGGCGGTATGCTGTTGCTTCTCAAAAACCTTGGTGACCCTAGTCCCCAAGAATGGTACCTTACCTTAATAGCATCATCGGTATAAGGCTGCAACCACGGCAGCGGCCCCACCTTGGACTGCCACACCAGCCTGTGAGGGTTGGGTATTCCTAGTTTCATCATTGTGTTCGCTACCGTTGCTGCCACCTCGTGGGGGTAGGTGTCGCCGCGGGATACTGCCTGTAATATAAAAAGTTAGATCATCTGCCTAGCCTTTTCCCAACTATATTGGGGTCGGCTTCCAGTCTAACCGAATGCAACTGAATACCAGTATTTTACATGGAGCGACTGCCTATCTGACCTCCTCAACCCAGTTAGTACTAGGTAATACGATACCCCTTGGCAAGACTGGTTGTCAGTTTTTTTTTTTTAGGCCACTGTCTACCTAACGACTGTCAAAGATCTAAAAATGACAGCCGGGACCAACGGCTTAATGTGCTTTCCGAGGCACGGAGGAAACTCGGTATGTAATGGGTGGTTACCCATCCACAGACCAAACTATGCAAGCACGGCTTAACCCAAAGATCGACCCGAGCGGCTGTTATTATTTAGCCACGAGCACCTCAGTTAGATTTCAGTACAAATTTAAAAAAACATCTGACTGATCATTTGTTCTAATCCCGAAAGGGTACATAAAGTGTACGTTTTAGTATATATTAGTATTTATATGCCGGATTGGCAGGATTTATGCCGTTAGGCTCGTACATCATGTGGGCAGAAGATGTTTTCATAGCACGTAACCCACGTGCTATGAAAACACACTGGGTGCGATACACTGTTTCTATTAAACTAACAAATTACTTGAGATTATTCAACACTATAACAACGGGGCACAATGAATCGGGTACAGTTTCGGGATGCCTCAACTCCGCAGCGATCAGACATTGAATGTCGTCCTAATCTCGAGACGTAAACATCACGGCTCTGTAGAAGCACGCTGTGGTGTGGGTTGTAGACTTGTAAGTAGGTCGCGTGATGTCACCACTGGCGTACTTGCGATTCATTTTATGTCCGTACCAATGAACGGATCCGACATATAGATTTTTATATTTATAATGTCGAAATCAACTACCTCGTTGGTCTGGTGGCTCTCAGCTGGTCCTGGTTTCGAAAGCCAGGTTGGGCAAATGTTATTCCATCCAGAATTTCTGGATTTGTGCCCGGTTAGCAATAGGCTCGCCCCTTATTACATGGCACAAATATAACTGGCGAAATGTGGATGTACTATTTGCTTTTTTATATTATATAGGCCTACTCTTGACCTCAATCTAGTCCTTAGGACGGAGATGAGGTCGACGATGGAACGAGCTAACCCAAAAGAAGCCTATTAACTCTCGACTTAGATAGATTGGGGTCATATGAACTTGCGAACACCGACGCAGACGGGGAATTCCACTCATTGGCTGTGCGCTTGTATTTACTGCTTGGAGGTACACCTCTGCCTAACCCTTCGGGGATTACAGGCGTGATGTTATGTTAGTCACTACATAGTATAAAACAAAGTGGCTTCCCGCTGTCTGTCTGTCATGTATGCTAGATCTTTAAAACTACGCAACGGATTTTGATGCGGTTTTCAGTAATATATAGAGTGATTCAAGAGGAAGGTTTATATACAACATTATTTTTAGTATATGCGAAACCTGAATATAGATTGTTCAGAATAAGTAACTGAATCGATTAGAATAATTTTTAAACCATGTTATATTTTTTCCCAAAAATATTTAAAAAAGTTAAAAGGTGGACACCGAGCGACATTAAGTACCTATCGCAATAATTTAGGTACCTACTGCCAAATTATTATTATCAATGAGCTCAAGACGATGCTGAAGGCGCGCGCTGCTTGTTGACCACGTTTTTGTGCGGACAGCCAGGTAAAAGAGCAAGCTTATAACTTTGTGTTTTTTCATGATACAGTTTTGAAATTTTGTACATAGATTCTTTACATAAAAATACTAGACACGTGTTTCAGGTTTCGCATATACTAAAAATAATGTTGTGTATTGCACCCGTGCGAAGCCGGGGCGGGTCGCTAGTACGTTATATTAATCAAATACGTACCTTCAGCGGCAGACTATGCGCCGTGAACAATATCAGCACATCATCTCTAACTGCGGGATTGAACAGCACCAGCTTCTCTAAAATCCTCTCCGCGAAGACTTTGGCGAGTAAGGGGTGACTCGCCCACCGTTCTATAAGACTGAATCGTATGTTGTTTGGTACAACCCTGCCAAAAAAAAAAAAAAAAGTATGAAAAAATGCTATTTCGTCATATAAGATTTTAAACTATCATGGTCACTAACATTATTATTTAGACTAGAAACGGGATATTTACCGTTTTTATTGAGTTCCCGATATTTCGGCGCTGTTGCAAGCACCATGATCACGGATAAACTGGAGTTATTGCGGGTGGGTGTTTATGAGCAGACAAATCGGTCTACCCTCTTTCTTGTTCGTTTTTTGCACTCAGTACCGCTACCACTGTCACTCGCAACTCGATTCTGTTCCCGACACACGGAACTGTGTCCGCTCGCGAACTTTTTTCCGCACTTTTCCGATTTTTACACAGCTGGAAGTTTCTAGTCTAAATAATAATGCTATTTCGTCGTTGAAGTTCTAACAGCACGCCAGTCAAAAATACAAGAAAATTTAAAAAACTGACACGGACAGTGCAAATCCGTGAATCTACCATACGTAAAGTGTGCGTATCTGCACTACGTGTAGGTTTACAGGGTAAGGTAGTAGGGAGTAGTAGCGGGTAGTTTATATATTTTTTTTATTTCAACGATTTTTGAGCTAATTTTTACATGAATAGTAACAATTAATGTGTTCTATGTATTGTTAACAGTAGAAATCTATTAAATTCATTAATTTAGTCGCTACGACAACGAGTAATTGAAATTGGCTACATTTGTCAAATACGCGGAATTATCCAATGCTAGTTCCGCAGATTTGCACTATCCCCGACGATAGTAGCGTATTTGCTTGAAAAAATCTATTAAGGGCATTACATTGCTCGATGACCTTGATGATTTTATCCCTACTGGACTGGGTAGTGGTTTTTGTTGACTTGCCCCGCACATTTCGCAAAATTTCGGTTTTTATTTATTATTTAAAAATATTAAAAGAAATAACAGAAAAAAAACAATACAGATTGTTAAGTATATCATTACGTATTTGTTGTTACAAAATTCATGCCGATCTATTCAGCCGTTACAGAGATAATTTACAATTAAGGTTGAAAAAGGACCTATTTTATACGACTAACCAAAAAAAATTGAGAAGGTTTATTAAAATTCTAAACAATACAATTTATTTGTGATGAACTTAACTATAACATACTTTTTTTACACGGAAAACGCACGAAGGGATTCATCAACAAATTTCTTTGAACATACGCTGTTTTTGGGATTTGAGCCATGTAATGCCCTTAAGTCCATCAGTTAGATTATCAAAAAATAATGGACACGTTTTTTTTCTTTTGTCATGTAAACGAAAAATTACCACGATACAGCACGTTGACATCACGCGTGACGTCACGATTTCTGTTACTTGATACTGTCCAGTGACGTCACAAGCCCCCTCCCTTGAACTTTGATGGGCTGTATCGTCGTCATTTTTTAATTATGTGACAAAAGATAAAATTTGTGTCCTACATTTTTTGGTCATCTAACTAACGGACAAATTTTTTTTTTCGATGTTTTCATACTCCACTCAAACTCAAAACATTTATTTCAATTAGACCATCACAGGCACTATTGAATGTCAAATAAAACAAAAAAAAAACGAAGCTACAGTCACAGTCAAAAGATATAATAATTTGAGAAAGTACTGTAGTTGCACATTCCAAGGCGTAGATCTCTATGGAGAAGAATGGGCAAGAAACTCCAAGGACACTCTTTTAAATCAAAATATTGTTACAAAATCTTAGTTACATCGTTCATGTTGAGATTAAACATTTATGTGAGAACGATGTAGAAAGACGTGCACATTAAGAGCAAATTGCAACCTATTATACCATGTAATGGTACAATAACATTTTATAATTTTTATTCAATTCACGTTGCTTGTTCCAGAGGAGCTCCTGGCTAAATAATAACAGCCGCTCGGATCGATCTTCAGGTTAAGCCGCGCGTGCCAAGGTTGGTCCGTGGATGGGTGACCACCCATTACATACCGAGTTTCCCCCGTGCCTGGGAAAGCACTTTAAGCCGTTGGTCCCGACTGTCATTTGTAAATCTTTGACAGTCGTTACAGGTAGTCAGTGGCCCCAAAAGTCACACAACCAGTCTTACCAACGGGCGCGACGGCCTGTCTGACCTCCACGACCCAGTTAGTACTGGGTAATACGGTACCCCATGGTAAGTCTGGTTGTCAGACATTCGGGCCACTGACTACCTGTAACGACTGTCAAAGATCTACAAATGACAGCCGGGACCAACTTAACGTGCTTTCCGAGGCACGGAGGAAACTCGGTAATGTAATGTAATGTGTCGTAATGTAATCTGTATTAATGTAATGAATATTTAATATTTACCTGTTTCTGTAGAAATCTGCAATGGCGTTTAAACTGGACCCCGTAGTAGCACAACTGTACTGTGGATACTGCGAGAATATAATTGCTCTTTCGACGCCATCTCTGTAATAAATGAAAGACAAAAATTACTTATTATCCTACTAAAACTATAAATGCGTGTAGCGACACTACATAGAGTACTAAAGCAACATAGTACAAAAAGTACTACAGCGCCATCTATGATACAGACGATGAACTAATAAACAAACAGACAGGATATTAATTGGAAATAGTAAACTAAGCATTGCTCATTATCTCAAACACCACACACACCCACACTCACCCACACACTCACTCATTATACACATACCACACGAACATGCGCGATCTGGCCTTTTTCTACATTACTACATTTATCTTATTACTAGTTGACCCGCGCAACTTCGCCTGCGTTTGGATTTTTCCCCGTTTTTGCAACATTTTTCATGAATGCTCCGCTCGTATTAGTCGTAGCGTGATGGTATATAGCCTTTCTCAATAAATGGGCTATCCAACACTAAAAGAATTTTTCAATTCGGACCAGTAGTTTCTGAGATTAGCGCGTTCAAGCAAACAAACAAACTCTTCAGCTTTATAATATTAGTATAGATTTATTACATTTATCTGCAGAGCTGTTTGTATAATTGTCTACATTTCAATTACCTATTTAATGACAAGTGGAAGTGCGGGGTCTCCTAATACAAGCAATCCCTTGCTTAAAAGGTGATCTCCAATAACATGTATTGAAATGCCTATTGAAATTGAAATAAACGATTTTATTTTATTTTATATTTATAACTTAACATCGAATTTATCTAAATCCTACATCGCGCAAGTAAAGTTATCCGCGACTTGAAGACTATACACCGTGTTCTGGACGATTTACATAAACTTCGACCAATTGTTCAGACCACGGAAATAAGCATTTTTCATTATGGATACATTAATGAATTCTCATTTTCTTTATTTATTGACTCTCGGGTTCCTCTCGTACGTGCAAATGAAATGCAAATAGCATTTGATAATTTAATTGCACTAAGCGGCAACACAAGCCAAATTAAGACCCTTTCTTACTGCATACCTCAATTAAATTTCATTAAATGAAATTACAAATATCTTTGTAACGAAGCCCTTCTATTGTTGAGATGTCCAGTCTGGCTATATGTCAAATTTTTCGCGTCTGTGTCTAGCTCCAGACTAGAGTAGGGCTGGAGTGGACTTATTTATTGACGTAAATTGCCTATGGAAACTGTATCTATGCCGCTCAAACTCGCGCAGAGTCTAGGAGACAGAACAAGAAAGATATATTTTCACTGTCAAATATTTTCAAATAAACGAACGACGCGTTATGAACTAAACAAACCGGCGCGGCGCCCCGCACGGCACTCGTAAATGACATCATTTGTTATTGTTATGCTTGTGAGATGAAAAGAATGTATGGCGAGGTCTGTTCTTTTGTTTGATTTATGTAGTTAATTTAATAACGATTCCAATGATATTACTGGTAGAGAGCTAACTATCGTAACTTCCGAGATATCGTCGATTTAGACAGACGCGCGCGACCACGCAGAAATGGCCTCACACAGACTTGTAATGACGCGCAATATGGCCGCCATAGATGAGGAGAAGTACTACTTCCTTTGTAAGATTTGATTTGTAAAAGCTATAGAAGCGTTTGCCAAAGTTTATGGATAACGTGAAGAACACAGTGTATAGAAGAACCCGACAACAGCTGTCGGGCAGTAGCCCACCAGACATAACACCCGTCTGGTCTGAGGATCCTCCCTTTTCCATAGGGGATGAAGAACTTTACACCCTGTTCTTCATATACCCCCAAATGCGAGTTTGTGAGGATGGATGGATGTTTGTTACTCTTTCACGCAAAAACTACTGAACGGATTTGGATGAAATTTGGCACACAGATAGTGTATAACCCGGATTAACACATAGCATCCTTTTTATCCCGGTAGATGATCCCGTGGGACAGTTACCGAACTTCACGCGGGCGAAGCTTCGGGCATAAGCTAGTGTTCTCATAAAACAGCCGACGTACCAATAACAAAAAATTGGCTTCCTATTTTTTTTGTTTCTTGCCATTAAAGCAAAATTGCCTATACTAGGAGTCTCTAGATACTCTTGTTAAGGCTCCGTATTTAGCACCCTTTTTTTTTCGGATGGGAAATCATCAAATGACCCCTCCCGCTCTGGGCGGAGCGGAAGGGAGTGTCAGACTTGTACTGACTAAAACCCATCCATGTCCTTTTTTGCCCTTTGTGTTCCAGGGCCGCGGTATTTCTTTCGAACAGTCCTGCAGCCCTGACAGGCATCGGCCCTTGCGGACCTCTTCCTGTGTGCTGACATCTCTTTGAGGCGCGCGTGGAACACGTACGCGCCGTCGACACGGCCTGTCGTCATAAGACGGCCGAACGGCGAGCTAGTCCATTACTCACCGTCCACAGACCCGCAGGTGGCGCCCGGGGCGTCTCCCGCGGCGGCTGGGACGTGAGGACACCCCTAAGACTGACAAAATAGGGGTGTATTTAGTATTATACACCCCTGCGTACTCCTTCGGGGGATACGAACTATACTCAAACGGGGCAATGGGTATATTTGACCCCCCCCCCCTTGAAACCGACCGGTGTGCTTGGTTTGAACTAGTTTGGCGGGATTAAAACTAAATATTCTAGTTGTATATCGTGAATTTCCGCAAAGAAACGCCTGATTCCATCAATTATCAAAGTTTTTCATATTTTTTTGTTTAAAATGAATTTTCTGGAAGATAGGTAAAATCACAAGGACATCAGCAAGAGAACCAAGGTTGCCGACGTAGCCCGAAGAATTGCCAAACTCAAGTGGCAGTGGGCAGGGCACATTGCTCTCAGAACGGATGGCCGATGGGGCCGAAAAGTTCTGGAGTCGCGACCGCGAAGCGGAAGACGTTGCGTTGGAAGGCCTAGGTGGACCGATGACTTGGTGAATGTCGCAGGGATCCGCTGAATGCGAGTCGCATGAGAACGGTCAATATGACGACATTAGGGGAGGCCTATGTCCAGCAGTGGACGTCTTTCGGCTGAAATGATGTTGATGATGATGAGGTAAAATCACACAATAATTAGATAGGTAAAATCACGCATGATAAGGCATTAAGTATCCCGGCTACATCACACCACGAAGGTTGAGGAGGTCGTGGAGTATGTCCGGGCGAACACCAACTGGACCTTGAGGGTTGAGAAGTTGGAATCGCACCACAAAACGAATTTCAAGACGTTTGTGGTGCGAGTTCCGACTCATCATATTGAGACCTTCCTCAAGGAAGAGTTTTGGCCGAAGGGTGTCATATATCGGCGTTTCCGCGGAAGGCTACGCGACACCACGCAGCGCAATACGACACCGTCACTTCGTGTACAATAGTTTATATTTTCTTGTTTTTTATAAAGTATGTATCATCAACAGCCTTTGGCAGTCCACTGCTGGACATAGGCCTCCTCAATCGCACGCCATTTAACTCGACTTTCAGCAATTCTCATCCAGTTGCTACCAGCCACCCTGCGAAGATCGTCACTCCACCGAGCCTGAGGGCGTCCCACCTTACGTTTACCGATTCGCGGTCTCCACTCAAGAACACGTCTACCCCAACGGTCATCGGTTCTACGGCAAATATGACCAGCCCATTGCCACTTCAGCTTACTTATTCTGTGAGCTATGTCAACAACTCTGGTTCTCTGTCGGATCACATCGTTTCGAATGCGATCCCTCAGAGAGACTCCAAGCATAGCTCGTTCCATAGCTCGCTGAGCGACCTTAAATTTATGGACCAGCCGTACTGTGAGTGTCCACGTTTCGGCTCCGTAAGTCATAACAGGCAGGACGCACTGATTGAAGACATTAGTCTTTAGGCTCTGTGGAATACGCGACGAGAAGACCCGGCGAAGCTTCCCAAATGCTGCCCAGCCCAGCTGGATTCTTCTGTTAGCCTCCCTCTCAAAGTTGTTCTTACCAAACTGCAGAGTTTGCCCGAGGTAAACATATTCTCGAACAACCTCGAGAGGACCGCCATTGACAACAACAGGTCCTGGGGTGACGGTGGTCCTGGGTATAAAGTATGTATGATAGTCTATAAGGTATGTATGTTATGGGTCTTTGTTACCTGAAATAAATGATATATTATTATATTAATGGCATGACTATACTCACTTCTCAAGTTCAGTGAAGGCATCCTCCGTGAAAGGTGGTACATATCTGAAGGCGACATAGTGTTTGTGTGGCGCCGTCTGAGGATGGCACTTGTCCAGTTGTTCTACTAGTAGTTGACCTACAAATAAACCAGAGATGTTATGGATATGATATTTCGGACCTGGATACGGATATGGATATAGAAATAAAATTATATCGGTTTCGGATACGGTTTCGGATACGGTTACGGATATGTAATTATTTCGGATTATCCGTTAGTTTCGGATAGTTTCGGTTACGGATATTAGATTGAAGTAATATTAACACAAATAGTATGTAATAATTTGGTTTTATTTTTGGTTTTGGTGTTTTATTGTTATCATTTGGTATTATAATCAGTCATATAGGTAAGAAAGAAAAAGAATTAGCATTGCTATTCAGCGTGGCAATGCTGCCAGTCTTCTGGGCACGTTTCCAGATGACAGCGATGCGGAGGAATACTTTGACGCCTAAGTGTCCTATTCTCTTGTTTAGATGTTTATATTTTCTTACTTTTAGTCTTATTTTTATCATTACTTTAGTTCTTTTTAGTCTGTATATAATGTACATAATAGATAGAAATTTGTGTGTACATAAATTGTTAAATAAATAAATAAAATAAAACTTCCTATATAGGTAAGTAATTATTTAGAGATACGGTTCCGGATATATTTTTATTTCGGATATCCGATAGTTTCGGTTACGGTTACGGATATATTTTTATTTCGGATATCCGATAGTTTCGGTTACGGTTCCGGATATATTTTTATTTCGGATATCCGATAGTTTCGGTTACGGTTCCGGATATATTTTTATTTCGGATATCCGATAGTTTCGGTTACGGTTCCGGATATATTTTTATTTCGGATATCCGATAGTTTCGGTTACGGTTACGGATATATTTTTATTTCGGATATCCGATAGTTTCGGTTACGGTTACGGATATATTTTTATTTCGGATATCCGATAGTTTCGGTTACGGTTACGGAGCCCCATAACATCCCTGAAATAAATGATGCTATTTTCAAACTTCTTGTTCGTAAGACACCCATTTCTTACTTTATCCAGTTAAGTCATACACACCCACACAATTAAGGAGCGACAAGACCTTTAACGAAGCCGAAAGGCACTTGTTCTCCCCGTCACTGCGATATTTTTTTTGTTCTAGACCATACCAGGGAAGCTTCTAGTTGCGGAGATATTGGGGGTTAAAGTTCTAAATGTTTTTAATGTAAGAACTTTACTTTAAACTCTACGTATCCCGTACTATTCAATCCATCCATCAGAACAATGTTTTGAGTGCTTTCCATCGAGTCCTACCGTAAAACGTGATTTTTCACCCCAAAAAAAAGTCTTTTACCAGCAAAAAATTTTTGCGTAAAGTTACTTAGTTTCATGTGCTTAATGCTTGGTTGACGGCTTCGTGATGGGTCGTTTTACACCCTTTATATTTCAGCATCCTTATCTCCACTACACTACATGCAGTCTCTTTTTTATCTGCCTAAGCTATATAACCTGCTAGATAAACTGCACACATTGCCTACTAAAACAGAGTTTATTTATAAAAGTGTATTTTCAATGGCACCCAGATTGTACAACAAAATACCGAAACAAATTAAAGAGTGTAAAAGACTCAATGAATTTAAAAACAGACTTTCAGAACTATTGATAGACAAAGTATATTACTCTGTTAGCAAATTTCTAAATGACAAACTGTTATAATGTTGACATTCTATTTATTCATTCTATTTGCTTATACATTTACATTAATATTTATTTTGACATAACTCTGACAATTGATGCATGTAATTTTAATATTGACATAGATGACATAAAATTAGGTAATGTTTTCGTTTTGTTGTTTTATGTTGTGTTATTTTATGATTTGAATTATTTAATGAACCAAATTGCATTGTTATTTATTGACTTGTTTATTTATTTTTTTGAAACAATTTAATTGTATATATCATTGTTAGAAACATTTTGTATGCCTAACGGCGGAACATAGACAGTTTCTGAGTTTTATATATTATACCACCTACTGTTTTACTTATGTTCACAAAATAAATGAATTAGAATTTGAAAAGCTGGTTACTTATTTGGAAAGTCTTGATTCAATTATCTCACCTTGACTGTTAGTCCACTTAAGTATGGGTGAACCGCCACCGATCTCCATATACTTCTTCTGCACCTCCTCAGTTCTTCTAGCAGCTATCCAGGGTCCCAGCTTACTCTGTATAGGCAGTTGGATCATGTCCCGGTCGGTCATGATGCGGTGTAGATAGTCTCCTACCTGCGAAACAATAAAGATAAATCAAACTCAAAGCATTTATTTCAATTAGACCATTATAGGCACTTTTCAATGTCAGAAAAACAAAGAAAGTGAAGCTACAGTCACAGACACAAGGCATAATAACTTGTGAAAGTACTGTAGTTGCACATTCCAAGGCGTAGACCTCTATGGAGAAGAATGGGCAAGAAACTTCATGGACACTTTTAAATTAGAATATTCTTACAAAACCTTGGTTACATCGTTCATATTGAGATGGTACATTATGTGAGAATGATGTAGCAAGATATGCACTATAACATAACTGTTATTATTTTTATCATAATAACTATGCAAAAATGTTAGTGTGAAGTCATTGTTAGTAAGAATCAGAATCAGAATCAGAATTATTTATTTGTGAAACATAGGTGAAGAACATATATACATTAATCATACATGTCAAGGTCTTAAATAGATAAGTGTTGCACTATGCTTTGTCATTGTTGACATACAAATATTAAAGTCAGGTTTGTCAAAGTTAACAAAATTTTACGTTAACAAAATACATTAAAATAATCAATTTAATAATGTCCACTATAAGAAAGAAAAACAAAAAAAAACACACAAGAAGATCATAACAAAAGAACATGCGAGAAATTATTCGTTTGTTACATTAATAATATGAATTAATAAAATTACAGAATTTAATCAAATAGTCATCCAAAATTAAAATAGTCATCTACGTCAACATTAATAATATAAATTTATAAAATTACAGAATTTAATCAAATAGTATTATCATTAAAATAGTCATCCAGGGTATAATAACATTTCTCAACTAATAACTTGTGAAGACACTTTTTGAATTTCTTTAATGGCATACATTTTATAGCATCAGGTATTTTATTAAAAATTTTTGGTGCAACACCAAAGAAGCTCTTTTTCATTAACGCAGTATTACATTTCAACGTACATAGTTGATTTTCATATTGACTCCGAATGGGGGTCTTCTTAACTGTTGAAAATTTTGTAAATAAATGTGGATTTGATTTTATAAATAATGCAGTTTCTAATATATATATAGCTGGTAATGTTAATATTTTTAATTTCTTAAAGTAGGGAACGCAACTATCTGTTGACTTTAAATTACACATGGATCTTAAACACCTTCTTTAAATCCTGAGTAAGTTTAATAAGTTTTATCAATTATTCAATCCTTTGTTTGGTCATTATTATACTGCATTTCTTTTATACAGTTAAACATCACAATCAGCTGTTCCCACTGCTGGGACACAGGCCTCCTCTCTATGAGAGGTAGTGGGCTGTATCTCACCACGTGGGCCCAGTGTGGGTTGGTAGATGTCACATGTCTAGGAATTTTTGGTTCTAGGACATCCTGGCTTCTTCACATGATATCATAATGATTAGACAAGATTATATGTACATTCATTGTTTATAAGAGTTAAATAACTTTTATCAGTGAATCTTTTTTATGATTAGTCAATTTACTGCATTTTTTCTTAAAGTAATTATTTGTATTTAAATAAGTAATAAGATAAATAAATAAATTAACATTTATTTCTCTTCCACAAAGGCGCCTTAAAATATGAAGACACTACATCTGATAAATCCTTCGGGGCAGACTGGTATCTGCACTAGGAAAAACCTGTCAAACAGATTACCAGACCCCTCCCCCCCCCCAAAAGATTTTTAATTATAACATATTACATATATACCTTTGAAAGAACACAGTAAACAAAAATAAAGTGAAAAAAAATACAAAATAAAAATTATTGAGGATGTACTTGTGAAGTATGTTAATGTGTGGTGTGGAGAGATGTGATTTGTGGTGGTTTAAGGTGCAGTTGTAGCTTGTATGCAAGTTTGTTCAAGTTGCATGCAATTTGCAACTTGCATACAAGTAACTTGAATACAAGTAACTTGCCTTTAGAATGGCGCCTTAAATCATGATGGATAGTCTAACATTGACTTGTAATGGTACAATACTAAAGCAGTGATGGGCGTAACTAGTTACTTATGTAATCTAATTAATAATTGAATTACATAATAATTTGATTAAAATGTAACCTAATTACATAGTATTCAATTATATCGTAAATACCTATAATTACTTTGAATATGAAATGCCGCATGCTTGCCTCGCATGGCTGCGACCCGTACGGCGTCATCGGGAAGTAGTATGGATAATGTGCGGGGGTGCGGGGAGGTTCTATGCATTGTGCTCGTGCGCCGCCGCTCCTAGCCATTCTAACCACCCCGCGTCACCCGCCCCCTCTCAGTTACTTCTTATCTTTTATATTGTAAGCACGTAACATTTTCTTAAGATTACAAGTCGTAGGTATTTTGGTGATTAGTGCAAAAACTTTTGTGTTATTTACAATGAATGAAACTTGCAAGACTACTTTTAGAAGATGACAGTTCAGTGGACGAATCTGTGTCTGCAGGTCAATCTACATTACCATCGCCAAGCAATATATCTGCCGTGCTACCCACTATACTTGACGGTAAATTCTTTGAAATACTTCATGATTCATCAGGAACTGATAAAATAGTCGCCATTTGCAAGAAATGTCTGTCTAATAATGTAAAAATAAAAGGCACGAGATTGTGTATATCCAATTTCAAAACACATTTAAAACGGAAACATGGACAAGAAACTATACAAGAATACCAGAATATATTAAAAGTAAAAGATCGAAAAATGTTCGTACTTCCAGTTCGTCACTCAAACTATCACCACGAAGGTCGTCCAATGTACCTTCATATTCTCAAGCTGAATTCGATCGAGATATTGTTAAGTATTTCGTCAACTCAATGATTTCTCTAAAATGCACTGAAGACCCTTACTTCCACACACACATCGCTTAAATACAGGTGCGTATAATCTAAGAATCATGAGCAGGCGCACACTTGGAAGAATGATTACGGAATTCTTTAATGAAGAATCTACTTTAGTGAAACAAGAACTAAATCAAGTGAAACACGTTTGTACGACAGTTGACATTTGGTCTGGACGTCGAAGAAGCTTTCTAGGTGTAACAGAGCACTGGATTGATTCACGTAGTTTAAAACGTGTCTCAAGGGCATTAGCGTGTCAACGCTTTAAAGGCACTCATAGTTATGACAAAATATACGAATTGTTGCAAGAAATTAATTCAAGATATGGCTTAACTAGCACAAACGTCGTGGCTTGTATTACAGACAACGGCAGCAATTTTGTGAAAGCTTTTAAAACTTTCGGTGTACATCGCATCAATGTTTCAAACGAGCAAAACACTATTGATTCTTGTGATGAAGACTCCGATACTGATAGTACAGACGACGAATTAACGTATCTTAATGACCTTTCTTCAACAATTAGCCATTTAGAGACTCGTTTGCCATTACACCTAAGGGCCTGCGCACACCACGTTTTTTAAACGCGCCGTCGACGCGCGTTTTGAGAACGCGCGTCGCCGGCGCGTTTTTATCCTGCAGAGCAGTTTGTTGTCGTTTGTATCGATACAAACGCGCGGCACCGGCGCGTCTGTATCGATACAAACGCGCGGCACCGGCGCGTCTGTATCGATTCAAACGCGCGACACCGATACGATCGCTATACACGCGCGTTTGCATCGCGTCTGTATCGCTACACACGCGCGTCTGTATTTATACAGGTGTGCAAAGGTCTACAGGCTGCGTCTGACTTGCGTGCGTATCGCGTCTGTATCGCTACAAACGCGCGTCGACGGCGCGTTTAAAAAACGTGGTGTGCATAGGCCCTAAGATGCGCTTCACATACTTTGAGTCTGTGTGCCACAGACGCTAATAAAGTACCTACTAGAAAACCAGGAAACAGAGCTATCGAAAATGCATGACCAAACAATCAAAAAATGTAACACATTATGGAAAGCTGCAAATAGGCCAAAATCGGCTGAAATTTTACAAAATATTCTGGGCCACACTCTAAATAGGCCAGTAGAGACAAGGTGGAACAGCCTTTATGATGCCTTGAAAAAAATCGCAACCATAAAAGATAAATCTGCAGCACTTCACAGAGCCTTAAACATTAAAAATCCACTTCGTGAATCTGAATTTACTTACATAAAAGAATACCTGTCATGTACTCAACCTGTCGCTGATGCGCTTGACATTCTTCAAGGTGAAAACGCAACCTATTATGGGATATTTTTGCCGACTATACTCTCGTTGAAGAAAAAGTTAACAAATCTGACTGAAACAAGAGACTGAATACTGCAGTATTCTAACTGAAACTTACCTCAAAAGTGTGCAAACAAGATATAAAGATTTTCTAAAAATTTCGGGATCTCAAGCTGAAAATGCTGCTTTAGCTGCCATTTCTCATCCCAAATATAAAAAGTTAAAATGGACATCATTAATTGGCCAGTCAGAATATGGTATAATGAAGAATTTACTAGTAAAAGAAGTCGTAAAGATTATACCAAATCAATTATCTCGCGAAAGACCATCAATATATAATGATTGACAGAACATTAATTTTTTTTTTTTGTATAATTATGTGTTTCATTTTCCTATTTGTCAAAAATGTATAATAATTAATAAAATAGGGCATTTTTTGTAAGATGCAGGTGTCCCATTACGGCCATTACTAATATAAATGTGTAATTACGTTTTATCAGATTACTTATGTAATCTATACTAATATTATAAAGCTGAAGAGTTTGTTTGTTTGAACGCGCTAATCTCAGAAACTACTGGTCCGAATTGAAAAATTCTTTTAGTGTTTGATAGCCCATTTATCGAGGAAGGCTATAGGCTACATAACATCACGCTACGACCAATAGGAGTGGAGCATTTATGAAAAAGATTGCAAAAACGGGGAAAATCCAAACGCAGACGAAGTTGCGCGGGTCAGCTAGTCTGTTATAAAGTAATTAGATTAACTTGCAATTAAATTACTTTATATTTAATTACAGTAGGTACTCATTGCAATTAGTTACATAAGTAATCTGTTCCAAAGTATTTTACTTACAAATTACATTGTAACTGTAATTTGTAATTATTAATCTAATTACTTTTTGCCCATCACTGTCTAAAGGTCCTATTCCCAAGGTGACCATAAAAAATGAGAAACCATAAGATATAGATATACGTCAATAACGCAAGAGCACCTACTTCACATGCCCGGCTTAAGCATTTTATGCTTAACGTAAAACAACAAAGTTACAACTCAAGAACTTAATTCTAGACATTTAAAGAAAAAAACCATAATCATAGTAGGTAGTCAAAAAATGCCACACTTGGTTTTCATACGGATCATGATACTTGCGTTATCTAGTTAATAACGGAGTTGCTCAAGCCGAAGAGGACGGTGAGGTCCTTGGGTGCTCCTCGGTCGAACCCTCGGGAGAAATGTAAGCTGAGAGGATAGTGATTGGCTAATGACCGGTCATGCCAAGCCGACAGATAGATGTCTCAAGCAGACTCTCAAATATACCTAGGTATATTTATATATGTGAATTTAACAGACACAACTAGTAACCCATGTAACTATGTAAACAGAAATAGGTAAAAATTCCACCATCTATATCAGCTTCATTCAAGAATATTCTTTTGATCAAATACATTTACGTTATCAATAGACAAATTTACATGAACACGTGGCATAGTTTACACAAAAACAGCAGAGTGTACCTGATCAGTGTCCGTAGGTCCACCCATGTTCAGCATGACGATAGCAGTCTTTGGATTTTTGACAGGTTTTGGCTCTATGGAGTAACATGCTGTTCTAGACATACGGCTAAAGGCCGTGCGACCTGGAACAATATGGTAAGTCACAATTATTTATTTGTAGTAAATGTTGTACAAAAGGTGGTAAAAATAACATGTGGGCTAGAAGGGACACCGATGCGAAAACAGTTACCATGTATTCAGTACATCATTGTGAGCACACACAGAATTTTTTTATCGGTTATTAAAAAAAAATCTGCTGTTTCCTACACCTACAAAAGTGAAATAACTACATGGTCAAAAGGTATGGAACAGCAAATTTTTTTTTAATAACTGTTGAAAAATCTATGTGTGGAAGCTCAGAATGATGTACTGAATATGTGGTAACCGTTTTCACTTTGGTGTCCCTTCCACCCTGTATACACCGTAGACACAAACATTAAATTAGGTAGGTAACTAAATAAAGTAGAATATTACTATGTTTAATTACCAAATTTTTGCTGTTAAATACTACAAACGAATTGTTAACATATTAAATAATTTAACATACAACAAATTGTTGGCATAATAAAACTGTTTAAATATACAAACACAACAGCATAATTATAATGTAGGTTATTCTTTACAATGCAATTTGGTAGTGATATGGTAGAAAAATTATATTTATTATGGGCTGTCTCATCTTGTGGTCACAAGACATACCGCTGAGCATGAGGTTAGTATTTTACATGGACGGAGTGCCTATCTGAGCAACAATACAGCAGCTGTGAAATAATTGCAGCCCTCGGTAAGATCTGGCTGACTGAATGGGAGGCCTCTCATGACACAGAGAGAGGTTTTTTAGGCTGATTATAAGTTTTCATGCGGACTGTGTGAAGGATAATATGGCACGAAAGGAGGTGTCTGATGAGATGACGAGTAATAGAGAAGTAAAGAAGAAGACATGCTGTGCCAACCACAATTGAATTGGAACAAGGGCATGAGAGTGATGATATGGTGTTTCCATTGTCACAAGTCTGCGGTGTCATGATTGTAGCAGAAAGTACCAACATATAAAATAAAAATTAGGCACACTGATATTGGCCAGGCTCTGCCCGTTAAACTAATGTAATAAAAAAATATGTGCAATGGTTCTGCCTAAATCTGCGTAATGCCGTTCGTGGACCAGACCGAGACCGTGGCCGCAGCGTGGGACAAGTATGTCTAACAGTGGACTGCGATAGGCTGAATTGATTGAAATGCTATGATTGATAGGTTTTTAAGTACTCAATTTTGTATGTCAATTCCTAGTAAATATTACAATATTTATTACGAATTGACATACTTAATTTAACAAGTACCTCATACCTAGTTTCTAAAAATAATAATCTCAAAAATTTCTACAAAAATAATGAATAAAGATTACGAAATTTTTACATAACTTCGATTTAATAGGTCATGTTTATTTACCGCTTATCGTTCTTTTTACAATAACTTTATTGATACAGTTGCGACCGACATTAATAGGCGATAAATAAAAGAAAGTGAAAATATATGCACACGGTACAATTTCTTAATATTTTCCATGAAAAATTAAGAAGCAAAAATGTAAATGCAATAATTGTACTTACATCTTGAGGTAAGCATTTTAATGACTGACACTTATACAGGAATGTTTGAAGAACTAAATAAACTTGTGAACAAATGCAAATAAGTTTCAGTTTTTATTAGTTATTTGAATTTAATCAATTATTTTCACCTATCATCACTCGCCGAAAAATTGACAATTTGACAATAATTATTGACAACTGGCCGAACGAATGATAATGAACGATTACGATAATGGCTGTCGTTCTTTTCATGTCATTCGTTGGATCAGTGATGTCACAAAAAACCTGCTATCGTTATTAAGCGACACTAATATATATTTTTATACGATTTTTAGTTTTACTGGTTAGCAGTTTTATTCTGCGTAGGACTAAGATAACATGCTCAGTTTGTTTGCATTATTCCTTTTGGCCACGGCAGGCAAAATCTCGCACACCCATCAACAGCATGTGAGTTCATCTACTTATTTTCTATTACGAGACCACTGCTGGACATAGGCCTCTAACAGCCGCCACAACACTTCGTCCTCGGCCTTTCGCATCCAACCATCTTTTTAAGGTCCATTTAGCTATGTCTGGCAGTGATTTGGGATCTATAAATATAATAAAATTGTAACAGCCATATATTGAAAGGAAAATTTTGAATAAAAAAATATATGGTGGTCTTCTTTAGAGCAACAAAATCCAAAACAACAGTTTTTAGAATTTATGTCTGTCTTTCTGTCTGTATGTTTGTACGCGCATCACGCAAAAACTACTGCATGGTTTTGAACACAGATTTCACCGCTCTACTGCTAGATGCTTAATTACAATATAGGCTACATTAGATATAGTTTTGGACCCGATAGGTGGTAAACTTATCAAAATTATACTGTCACTTACGGGATATCTTCTGTGATTGTACATTATTTTGAGTTCCCGATATTTCGACGCTGTTGCAAGCGCAATGAGCGCGGGTTGACTGGAGAATGCGGGTGGATGGAAAATAAATTGTATTGTTGATATCCCGTAGTGACAGTATAAGTTTAGTTGTAAACCGTGAAAGATTAAAACAGAACAACGATAGGTGGTGCTGTTCGAGGCAAGGGCGGGTCGCTAGTTAATACACTATATGCCTAATTAATTAAAAACTATTAAATTTACTAAAATGAACAACAAACTATTAAAGGACATCAAAAAACTACTCCTCGACGCTTTGAGCTGGTAATGTACCCAAGAGACTGGCGGCGCTGCCACGTTACATGGTAACACTTAGCCTCTGGCCAAGGTAAAAGCCAGCCCTTGGGTCCCGGGAAACGTCAACTAGGCGTTTCGAAATTTCCTTAAATAGGCTAAGAGCACTCGAACCCCACGGCCCCAGAGTTTCAACCCCAAACTGCTCGACAAGGGTTACTATATTTACGCCACTTGAGAATCTTTGCAGCCGCAGTGGCAGCGCCAGCATAGTTCGATGAGTTTGGAAGATGTAATGACGAAAGAGTATCGACACATGTTGCGTCCCACTAAAGGCCTACCCACATTCCAATTCCAAGGAAACAAAGACATGTCCGGTAATTTGTAATCGTCGCATGCCAAGCCATTGGGTTCTAAAACAGCAGAAACGCCGACGGTGACCAGAGCTCGTCGGAAGATGTCGTTTATGTTCGCGTGCCGTGCAAAACGGCCCGCACTTCGGCTGTGTGACACTCCGTGAGTGACCGAGGTTGTCGACAGTTTCATCACAGTTTAAGAGACAGTATAGGATAGTATGTTTTAAATTGTGTCAGCGTGTACCAAAAACCCACACGAAGAAATGATAAACAATCTAGACTAGCAAAACAATATTTTGATTTATATTAAAACTAGCTCCACAAACGCTCATCTTTACTTGAATTAAAAAAAAAGCATTGGTGAAAATATTGTCTGTGGTGTATTTACATCAACGTCAAAGTATTATTTTTGTGATCGTGAAAGTTATCGTTTAATTATTTATTTACCAATTTTTTAATCATCATTTAATTAATTGCTCAGAATAATAAGAAGATGACCTGTCGCAACGCTTCGCATGCGGGCAGCTGGTACACGGAGAATGGTATGTAAATAATTAAAGTTTTATAAATCGTGATTTTTTACGAATACAAAAATTTCATCGCGCAAAAAAATTAAAAGATTTTGAAGTACCTACGGGTAGTGTTTGTGCTTTTACAGGGTTCAAGAAAAGTGTAAAGGTAACTATAAAGTCAAAAGGTTATTGACCTTTGTTTTGAAACCTATAATTAAAATATTCTTTTGTCTTGTACGATCAGGAATTCAGGATGAGTCGTCAAAGACAATAGTCCTTTAGTTAGGCTAAACAATAGCGTGAAACTGACTATTTTGAAAAAAAAACTTTGTTTCTAACCTAGCAAGCAAAACAAAGAATGCTGTGAGAAAACTGGTTATTTCTTATGTTATTGAAATTCTTAAGTTTGAAAATATTATTTATTCCCGCCCCTGTATTATCCAGAAGAAGATTCTGATTTGATTTACAAAATTAAAAAGTTGACCTATTGCCCTTAGTTTGTCTAAAAATAAAAAAGTCAATACCTAGATTTTTTTGTCAAGTGTTTTGGGTTACGTTCGGAAATATAACAGAAAAGTTAACTTTTTATAAAATTATCGCTTGAATCTGAAGTGCATTAGACGGCGTTTGGAAGTGTTTTTCAAGTGTGTTTATAACTAATTTGTGAGTCACTGTCCGCAACAGAAGACTAGATGATATTGCAGGAAATTGTGTGACTATCATTCTCATATCTATAATTAGATTCAAGTACAAACAACAAAGAATATATTTATTTTTTCACTGTTTTGGATTCTGGAACCGTTTGTAATATTTTATCCAAATGTTGATTAATTTGCCGAATTCTTACAAGTTTCCGAACGAAAACGGAAACCATGGTTGCCATGACAATGACAGCCATTTCAAACAAACGTCAATTCAATTCAACTGCTAATCGGACTGGATTTATTGTAAACTTTATCCCAAAAAACTAAAAATGTCCGATAGAACGAAAATATCTGCAGCACCATCGAAAACGTCGATAAAATCAAAGCAACCATCAACAGTTAGCGTGCAACCTTCAACATCGCGAACAAAATTAGTTCCAACAAAAGACAAAAATGTTCCCCGCCCAACAACGAAGAAAAACAACACAATGAACAATACAATGATTAAAGAACAGCAAGGATTTCCAGATTTCGATGCAGAAAACCGCCAAATTGCTTATGGTAAATTTTTACGAGCTATGCTGGAAGAATGTTTAATAGATGAGAAAATTGAACGCGAAGAAACTGTTATGGATATACAAATGACACAATTGGCTGATAGATTCCAAAAAACTATGGATCAATTGGATAAAACTAATAAGAGGCTGAAGAATATATCCTTTGTTGTGGAACAAAACAGGTTTGTACTCAATTCATCCTTTTTTTAAATCTTTTGATGAATTCAGCTTACTTGCTACCAGCAAGAGTGGACCATGTGCCACACAGCTAAACAGGGTCAAAAAGGACTCGTCACGAAACCATCAACCATGCTGTACACAAAATCAAGTAGCACTGCGCAAATATTATTGTTGGGACACAACTCTTAAAATTAAAAAAAAAAAGTGTGCAAATGTTAGAACTTTGACCTTGAATATCTCTAAAGTAGAAGGTTTCCAGGTATTGGTATGGTCAAGAACAAGTGTCTTATGGCTTTGTACAGGGTGTTTTTAAACCTGTCAGGTAATAGAATCTGTCTATTGAGTGCTTGCTTTCTAAAAGTAAAAAAAAACATGTTTTCTGTAGTCAATCCTTTTTTTATAAGCCTTTGAACAGAATACAGTATATCTAGATTATTACATAGTTATCAATATACAAATTGTAATGGTGTAGTCATCATCATCATCCTGCCCTTGTCCCATTCTATTTGAGGTCGGTGCAACACATTTTCTTCTTCCATTCTCCCCTGTCAGACATCATGGCATCATTTACTCCTTTCTCTTTCATATCAGTCTTCACACAACCCATCCATCTATTCTTTGGCCTTCCTCTCCCTCTCCATCCATCAACATTCAATGTAGTCAATGTCAAAATAATCAGAAGTTATGAAATAATATTGGATATTTTACAGTCAAGAATCATGCCATTATTCGTTAAACATAGACCAGAGTATAATCCAAAGTAGAAACAAATGCCTAATCATCTAAATCTTATAAACCTCTACTTTTTCAGACTACTTGACATCAAAGCCCGCATCAACACACAGTTCTTCGATACTACAGACAAATCTAACGCAGAATCAATCCTCCATGATCTACAATCCACTGAACAGGCGTACTTAGACAAAATCAACCTTAAAGACGTTGACTTCGGATACAACCAAATGTCAGGCCACAAACAGCTTCTAGATGCAGTAAATGATGCTATAGAAGGTCTAGATCAGATCAAAAAAGATTCTAACTTAGACATAGACAAGTTTAAAGAGTATCAAAAGTCACAGACAAGCATTGAAGACTTGGAAAAAGATCGGTTTGACTTAGATAATCTGAAATCTGAGTTTGAAACCAAGTTCCCACAATTTAGTGAACAGTTGATGAAAGAAGCGGGAGAGACGATTGCGAAAATAATATTGCAAGATGAAAATGATGATGGCGACGATTGATATTGAAGAATATCTTGCTACCCTTTTTCCAGTCAAACCAGATGCAGTTGAATACCAGTATTACGTGGAACAACAGTGTATTAGGCCTCCATGACGCAGTTACTGTGTAACCAGGGTAACAGAATACCTATTGGCAAGGATGGTTGTCAGACTTCTGTCTGACTACCTGATGATGATGGTAGAATAATATACAAGGTCTAAACGGACCCTTCACGAAGCCGTCAACCAAGCATTCTGTACATCAAACTAAGTAATCCTATGCAAAAATTATTGTTGGGAAACGACTGTTTTTCTTGGGGTGAAAAATCACGTTTTATGGTAAAACTCAATGTAACAGACTCAAAACATTGTGATCATGGATGCATTGAATAATACAGGATTCATGGAGGTATTAAAACTAAAGTTATAGCATTAAACAATTGTCTTTAAAATAAAACTTGTGAAAAAGTTGGGACTTTGACCCCCAATATCTCCGTAACTAGAAGGTTCCAAGGTATGGTCTAGAACAAAAAAATGATCGCAATGACGGGGCGAACAAATTCCTTTCGGCTTCGTTAAAGGGTCTATTTACACCCTTTAGTTAAATCAATTTTATCAACTGTGCGTAATTTCTGACTGTTTGTTGTCGTCCGATGAAAATGTTCGATGCAATTATGCATTTTCGCTTAGTATTCGATTTATACTTGAACACTTGTCATATAGAGGGTGAGAACTTTCAGCGTGGCAGTAAGGGGAACTACCTACACTGTTGAAGCTCCACGAAAATTCTCAAGTCGATTTTCGTGTAGCTACAACAGTTAAGGTAGACTACTCAACTCATTACTTAGACAGGAAACGGGATATTTACCATGTTTACTGCTTTTGTCGAGTTCCCGATATTTCGGCGCTGTTGCAAGCACCATGATCACGGATAAACTGAAGTTATTGCGGGTGGGTGTTTATGAGCAGACAAATCGGTCTACCCTCTTTCTTGTTCGTTTTTTGCACTCGGGACCGCTACCACTGTCACTCGCAACTCGATTCTGTTCTGTTGTTCTGGTTGTGTTGTGTTTGTTCATGGTGCTTGCAACAGCGCCGAAACATCGGGAACTCGACAAAAGCAGTAAACATGGTAAATATCCCGTTTCCTGTCTAAGTAATAATGTTAGTGACCATGATAGTTTAAAATCTTATACTACTCAACTCTCCAAAATTTGGTCCCATAGAAGTTTTTGATTATTAGAAACAGGATCGATTGCCATCAATAAAACGTATTGTGTAAAATTACCATTTTCTAGCTAACTGTAAATTTTTTTGTAAATTTGAATGGGGGTAAAAATTTCATGGATAGTCTTCTAAGACCATTTTTGTGTAGCTGCAACGGTTGAGAGCGGCCAACCCGTCATAGTTTTCACACAAACACTCGTACGTGATTATGCCGTTGTAACACATCTATGTTTGATTTTTTTTACCTGATAGGTATCTTGTGCACTATATCTAGTTTTCTATCAAAGTAAAAAATAAAAATTTGGAGAAACAAATGCAGTATAAGCCTCCAAAAATCTGCTATTTTGCATATATTTTACCTAAAGTTTGGCCGTTCATAAAGTACTCATAAATTGTAAAAGTAAAGAAAACATCGTGATAGAAACCTTGCACATGTAATGGAGATTCTAAATGATAAATATTTATTTCACAAACTTGTAAGCCTTACATATTTCCTGGAACAAGTTTATTAAATTTTCGAACACTATTTTTCGTTCAATGTTGTCGCGTTAGGGGGTATGAGGTGCGCGGGGGACGAGGCCGCTGTGGCTCTGGATGAAACAACAAGCTTTCGACCATGCTCGCGTTGACGATAGACGGACCGGGAGGGCCCTCTTAAGGTGGTTCCCCTTATTGCCCCGCTGAAACTTTCCACCCTGTATAATAATAAATTGGTGCAAATGACAAGGTCAGCTAAAGGTGGATTAAACAAATCGTAAGCTGTCAAGGAGTATGAGTATTTTATGTGGAACAAGATGTATGCCTGATGGGATTGTCCATCAGTAAAAATATTTTACACTACTAGAGGGAGAATTTAAAAAAGTCTTTCGTAGAGTTCATTTTTGTTATGAAACAAACTTTAGTTCAAAATTAATTGCTTTGTAATCCAGTGGCTTGGGGCTGTGTATTGTCTTTCAAGTACATTAAAGGTGGAAGCGTTAAATTCAAATTTTCTTATGTGTTATGCAATTTGCATGTCAGTGTCAGGTTGTATGTTGATTAAGATATGATTCGCGACCGAAACAAATGTAGCTTTACAGAGTTATAATCATTAATATCGTCAATACAACCCCATTCAATCTAAACCTATGGACTTACTTTTCCATGAAATAGTCATTGAATGGGGTTTAATGAACTTAGAGGATTGTATTGATGATTTTATTGATTACTGGCTGACCCGCGCAACTTCGCCTGCGTTTGGATTTTTCCCCGTTTTTGCAACATTTTTCATGAATGCTCCGCTCGTATTAGTCGTAGCGTGATGGTATATAGCCTATAGCCTTTCTCAATAAATGGGCTATCCAACACTAAAAGAATTTTTCAATTCGGACCAGTAGTTTCTGAGATTAGCGCGTTCAAGCAAACAAACAAACAAACTCTTCAGCTTTATAATATTAGTAAAGATAATTCTGTAACTACATACGTATATGTTACGGTCACATCATCATATTTTTTTATTCAACATACAACATGACACTGACCTGCAAATTGAAGAAGGGTTCCGTACCATCGTAATAAGCCCCCTTTAATTTGTAATTGATTAAAACACTGTTTTAAGCTTTCACGGTTTACAACTAAACTTGTACTGTTTATTTTCCATCCACCTGCATTCTCCAGTCAACCCGCGATCATGGCGCTTGCAACAGCGCCGAAATATCGGGAGCTCAAAATAATGAACAATCACGGAAGATATCCCGTAAGTGACAGTACAAGTTTAGTTGTAATTTATTATTTGTTGTTATAGCGACAACAGAAATACACATTCTGTGAAATTTTTAACTGTCTTCCTGTTATGGATCATGAGATACAGTCCAGAGAGTGTGGCAGACAGACGGTTGGACGGATATTGAAGGCTTAGTAATAGGGTCCCGTTGGTAATCCTTCGGCTTCGTAAGAAAATTTGAATAAATATTTGTATGTGGTTGTTCCGGGTCTGGCTGATTGTGTATGTGAATTTAAGTGTTTGTGAACGCACCTACGATACAGGAGAAATTCCTAGTGTGGGGCAACGTTTTATTAAAAAAAAAATTAAAAAAAAAAAATTTCGTGGGCTACCCTGGCGCTTCCATCTTAAGATTTTTATTATGTAGATTGATTGTCCGTTTTAATTATAATAACAAAAGGTATAATTAAAAATATTTAGTTTAAACTGTCCTTGATGTTAACACATACTTGTTTTATGTTTTGTATTAGGTTGGTCATAATAAAAGTGTTTTGTTTCAAATTAACAATGGTTTTATTGGTTTTCTGTTTGGTTCACTTAGTACATCTTTATAGTATTGCGAATCCTTGACAGACCATCAACATTGGCTGCTAAAAATATACTGTCAAAGTAAATTAGCTTATATTTATATTTGCCATGAGGACTTCAAGTTTACACGGATTCTCCGAGAACTTCTCAGTAACCGACGTTTTCAGGTACACCTCCTTGAAGATAAAAGTAGATGGCGAGCCCAAAAAAATGGACTACCTCAGGGTAGTGTATTGGCCCCACTACTATTCAACATCTATACTAACGACCAACCAGTTAGCCCAAACACTACCCGCTTTCTATATGCTGACGACCTTGCACTAACCTGTCAAAATACCAACTTTGAGGATATTGAAGGCGCTCTTTCCACAGCTCTTAGTGACCTAAGCCACTATTATGCTGAAAACGCTCTAAAACCAAACCCCTCAAAAACTCAATCGTGCGTTTTCCACCTACGAAACAGACAAGCGGGTCGTAAACTAAATATCTCCTGGCAGGGGCTACCAATCGCCCATAGTGATCACCCGAAATACCTCGGTATAACTTTAGACCGGTCGCTTACATTTAAAAAGAATTGCCAAACTCTAAAAATGAAGGTGCATTCTAGAAATAACTTGCTGCGCCGCCTTACATCAACCAAATGGGGAGCATCTCCTCAAGTTCTGCGAGCAACTGGAATGGCGCTCTGCTTCTCCGCTGGCGAATATGCTTGCCCAGTATGGGATCGTTCTACCCACGCCAATCTAGTGGATACAGCTCTAAATGAGACGTGCCGGATTATTAGTGGCTGCCTTAAACCGACCCCGGTACGAATGCTGTATCCACTAACTGGGATTGCGCCTCCAAAAGTTCGTAGGACCATAGCCAGCCGCACCGAGAGGACAAAACTACAAGCTGACTCACGCCACCCAATGCACAACTATGTACCAGTGCCCCAAAGGCTGAAAAGCCGTAAAAGCTTTCTTGGGTGCGTTGGCCCAGCTAGTCCGCCTAATAGGAATGCCTCCACAGCGAGATGTGATCTCTGGCGAGAGCTGTTTAAGCCCCCTGACGGTTTCATCGAGCCGTCTGAAAGTCTTCCACCTGGGCATGAGTTGCCGTGGCCGACTTGGAAATCTCTGAATAGACTCCGAACCCAGGTCGGCCGTAGCAAAGATAATCTCTTCAGATGGGGGTTCATGGACGGCTCAGATCTCAAATGTGTATGCAGCGTGTCTCCACAGACAATGGCCCATCTTCCATCTTGCGCTGCATGCCCTAACACCTGCGCACTTGACGATCTTATGACTGCTACAGCGAGCGGAGTTCGCGTAGCTGAATTTTGGGCCAAACATATTTAACTAAAAATTTGCCATCGACACGCTAAGAAGAAGAAGTAAATTAGCTTGAAAATCTCCGCAAATGTGAACTGTGTGTAGTGCAGTTACTTAAAATATAAGTTTAAAACGGTTTTTTTCACAACCGACCTACGTCGAAATCGGTTGTTAAGCTTTTGCATTTAGTTTTTAATTTTTACCCTTTTCAGTGGTATCCCACATTTTTTTTGTCATGTTTTAATTTTACACTGTAAATAGAAGTTGTAATAAGATCATACGATCTTCAACGTAGGCGGAGAAGGGAAAATACATATTAGAAGGTAACTCATAACTTTTTGAACGCCATGCGCCACGCGCTTGCTTGTTACATACGTGACAAGCAAGCGCGTGCCCTGTACGCCAACGACACAAGTATGTTACAAAAATGTGCGGTCAAATAGTGGCTTGGCGAGGAGGGCACTCGCGTGCCTTTATGCTCCGGCGTTCAAAAGGATAAACTACATAAAATCACGCCTGTAATCCCATGAAATAGGGGGCGATGGACAAAACTAGTGCATTACCTACAGGGACTAACGAGCTTACTGAGGGTCCACTTTTCAGCCTTATTACCACAACAGAACAAGTAGTCTTCATTGCTCTGCAGTAGTTTGATGTCGTTGTATTTATCGGCAAATTTGTGATCAAGTACAGCAAAGAGAGAGTTGGCAATGTTCCCAATTCCGTATACCAGACCTCGCTTACTGCGTCTCAGTGTACGGAGCTACTGCCCGTACATTTTTGGTCCTTCGAGCCGGATTTGTACCAGCGACCTATGGATATGCATAAGGGTGAAAACTACATATCTTATTTCTCACAATATTCTAAGTAAAGTCTCTTTGTTATCAGGCAACGAGCTGTCCCGCCAATTAGACCTCTGGTTATCTAAGGCGGACCTCACCCATGGACCGGCGAGGGCCATCATTGCGCCGTAAGTATAGAACTTAAGAATGATTGCAAGCTAGCTACGCCCAGCACAGCAGTCTAAGCACTGTCGTTTCGGCAGCATTTGTTACACAACAAAGCCGAACTGAATCAGACAATACTGTTGGTGCTGATCGGCAAAATCCTTTCGGCATTTACTATAGCTGAATCATGTTGGAGTCAGGACAATTTAAGCGCAATCGAGTGGATATATCTATATACTTAGATAACGCAAGTATCACGATCCGTATGAAAACCAAGCGTGCCATTTTTTTGACTACCTACTTACTATGACGTCATGAGCACTATTTAGTTACTATAGAAAATAGACTATGTTTTTGATCTTTAAATGTATATAGGGTGTAAGGGACAGCCCTCCTCAAAGTGACAGGATGCATTCAACTCCTTATTTTGAATCATATTCCACCGGAATTTTTATTTTTTTAACTTTTTTTCAGTTACTGTTCCTTTATTTCAATGTAAAATTAAATTCCTTTTACGCAGAACTCCATTTATGTAAATAATACGACTAGATTAAAAAATCCAACAATGGATGTTGAAATACTCTAACGAACGACGCGTGAAATCAGCTGTTCATTTCCTGCCTAGCTACATAGTTCATCGAACTCGTCGTCGCGCTTGTCGATCGTTACGTGCGTTTTGCCACGGTAACGATACATTGCGTATGAGGAAATAAAACAAATCAAATTTATTGGATGCCCATAACATTCCTGAAATAATTTCTTGTACCGGTCATCTTAGTATGATGTACTGAATTCACCCCATCAGTGTGTGGAGGGCTGTCCCTTGCACTCTGTAGAATTAAGTTCTTGTGAGTTTTGTTGTAGGTTGAAACGTTGTTGTTATAAATAAATTATCTTGCTGCGACAGTAGCCATGTTAAGCATAAAATGCTTAAGCCGGGCACGCGGAGTAGGTGCTCTTGCGTTATCAAGGTATATCTATATGTGGTGGAATTACATGTTGACGAATGTTCAGTTCTCGGATGTTGATATTTTATTGGTGGGCTGGAGTATCGATACCATTTAAGTGCCGATATCATTTTGATAACGGAAAGGAAATCCCAAGAAGTACTCGAACAGAGGGTTCAACTCAAGTGCTAGATATAGTGACACAATCACATACTAACGATTTATTTCTATATTAAATTATCTTTTTCCAAGCTTTTTCTATTCCCTAAAAAACTTGAATCTCATTTAACTAACTTTTTGAACGCCACAGCATAAAAGCACGCGTGTGCCGGCCACGCCAAGCCACAATTTCACCTACCATTTTGTCATATATGTGTGCAGCCAAAGCTGCAGGGCTCGCGCTTGCTTGTCACGTATATGTGACGCTGGCGTTCAAAATGTTAAAGCGGTACGAGGAACAGGGAGTAAAGTTCCTCAACCTCTTAGAAAAGAGAGGATCACCCGACCAAATGGGTGTTATGGCTGGTGGGCCCCAGGTTGGTGTCGGGACTTTGTATAAATGCTTATGTCGCAGATAACACTGATTGCGCGATGCAGAATTTCTAGTTCTTATCTTGCGTGCGAGATAGATGGCGCTACATACCAAATGAGATTCAAGGTATTTTGGAAGAACAAGCGACTTAATTATGTGACGGGCGGGCATTTTTGGAGGACTGTCTTATGTAACTTTGACGTTCGAAAAGTGCTGATTTTCAGCCTAGTTTGAATAAATGACTTTTGATTTTTTTTTATTTTTTTTTTTATGATCTCTATGTCTCTGTTATAGTCACGCGGGTTACTCCTACTGCGGCGCCTGCGCAGCGTTTGCATACAGACAAATTAGTCCTGTCGTTGTGTGAGTATAAATTATATTTTAGATAGATTCCAATCAACAGTACACGTTCGGAGGCCTCCCACGAGGTGGACCGATAATCTGGTAAAGGCCGCGAGAATCGACTGGATATGCCAGAATTTCAATACCAGTTGACGTGTAGACGCTTGGAAGGCCTATGTCCACAGCAGTCTTTCGACTGAAATGATGAAGAATCAACAGTTCAGGTTGCAGAAGCGAGGAGACAGCTAATCGAACCTCTAAGTAGACTCCAAGATCATTTAAATGTGTAACAGAAATGCTAGATAAAGTATTTTCGCTTTGTGAAAAGAACCAGGGGGGCAAAATGGCCGTGTTAGCAGAATCATATAAAAATTATAATTACATTTTAAAATTGTGACAAATTTACAATTCATGGTATTAACTGCGTCTGTATGGATCAGAATGCTGGGCTGTGTAGAAGATGGATCAAAAACGATTGCATGTAGCGGAGACGAGAATGTTGAGATGGATGTGTGGAGTGACAAGAATGGATAAAGTAAGGTATAAAGTATATTAGAGGAAGTTTAAAAGTGGCGCCAGTTACAGAAATATTGAAAGAAAGTCGTTTGTCTTGGTATGGACATGTAAAGAGGAGGGATGAAACGCATGTGACTAAAAGAGTGATGGATATGAATGTTATGGATGGAGAGGGAGAGGAAGGCCAAAGTAAAGATGTATGGATTGTGTGAAGACTGATATGAAAGAGAAAGGAGTAAATGACGCCTGACAGGGGAGAATGGAAGAAGAAAACGTGTTGCGCCGACCCCAACGACAGGAAGATGATGATGAACTGCGTCTAGAATTTTAATGCGATTCATATTACTATCCTATTATGATTCTGCTAAAACGGCCATTTTATTCCCCCAAAATTGGGATAAATGGAGCAAGTCGATGGCAATTCAATATTCTCTAATTTGTAGGTGCATTTTACAGTTTCTTTTGCTATCAAAAGTATAATTTTCTTCCAGCAAGCGCATATTCATCCTGGGCCCGTCCCATCACGTGAGGCTTGGAGGCTGCGCCCTCTCGTCTCTTGACAAGTACCAGACTCCTCTCTACGATCTTACGATTGATAAGCAGAGTAAGTCTCTAATTGTATTGATGTTATTAGGGGACAAGTCTGGTTTTATAAACCCTTGTTTGGCCTGAGGATTACTTCAATGCAGGGTGTAAACAGACCCTTCACGAAGCCGTCACCCTAGTATTCTGTACATAAAACTTAAGTAACTTAACGCAAAAATTATTGCTGGGATACGACTTTTTTTTGGGGATGGAAAATCACGTTTTACGGTAGGACTCGATAGAACGCACTCAAAGCTTTGTGCTGATGAATGGATTGAATAGTACGGGGGTCGTGGAGGTGTTTAAAGTAAAAATCTTACATTAACAACATGTATTAAAAAAAAAACTTGTGAAAAAGTTGGAACTTTGACCCGCAATATCTCGTAACTAGAAGGTTCCCAGGTATGGTCTAGAACAAAATATCGCAATGACGAGGAGAACAAGTGCCTATCGGCTTCGTTAATGGTCTATTTATACCCTTTATAATTGTAATCGTAATTGTATTTTATACGAGCTTATATGTTTTGCAGTTTATGTTGAGTTGGAAGCGACGCGTCATTTTGAGTGGATGGATGTGCAAACTGATGAAGATGAGCATTCAATCGAGATGCATTTGCCGTACATAGCTAAAGTTATGGAAGAGTAAGTATTTACCGGTTAAATTAATCTCTTTTTCTTTTTTGTTTATTCGTTGAGCTATACTAATATAACGAGGTAAAATTTGTTTGTAAGTTTGTATATATGTAGGGGATAATCTCCGGCACTAATGATCCAATTCTAAAAATTCTTTCACTGGCAGAAAGCTGCATTATTCGTGGGTGCTATAGGCTATAAATTATATTTATATCGTGCATATTAGTCGAGCTATCACAATTTTTGCGGACGAAGTCGCGGGCCAAGTGCTAGTTAGCAGATATTCTCATTTATAAGAATGTTTAAGTAGAATGTTACCGACTTTAGGAGGCTAGAAGAGCTCGTGGCGAAATTATAACAGCCGCACGGGTCGATCTTCAAGGTTAAGCCGCGCTTCCCGAGGTTGGTCCGTGGATGGGTGGCCATCATTACATACCTAGTTTCTTTCGTGCCTCGGAGAGCATGTTAAGCCGTTGGTCCCGGCTTTCATTTGTAGATCTTGGACAGTCGTTACGAGTAGTCAGAAACCGAAAGCCTGAGATCCAGCGGATTTTGAGTTGAGTTAGCTTTAAATAGGTCCTTAAGCTAGTTCGTAAAATAATCTAGAAAGTGCAAAATATAAAAAAAATAATCTTCACTGAGACCAGCTGCCCTGGTATAATCTATTTATTACTTAGTATAAACGACGTTATTAGTTTTTCGGCCATCATGCGCAAGAGATGCGCGTCTCTGCTATGCCGTGTTTGCACCAGCCTCAACACCATTCTTAGAACATTGGCTGATAGGTGGGACTCTCCGATCTTGGGGCGGTGGATACGACTGCACACGTCAAGTAGACATTCCCTAGGATCGGCGTGCCTCACGCAGCTTAGAATAATTGTTACTAATAAATATGGAAGCGATTCTGAAATACATGTTTATTTATTTATGTATAAAAAGCCAATAAGATGCACAGTCACAAAGAGAAACAAGTAAATCATATTTTTGTAAGCTTTTATTTATCTTGCTTTGTTAGTTTGTTAATATGCATTGGTCAAATCTAGCAACTGAATTTCAAACCAGTTCCCCCCAGCTGATTGAGCTGAAATTTCGCACACACCTGTGGTTCTGGTGACAATACATTTTTATGACAGACATGACTTGACCCTGCAGCCAGGATCGCCTCCTCACGAGAGAACTCCTCAACGGTTTATAGCACGGACACAAAACTTTGTAAACACGTGCAATGTTAATAGATAAACAAAATCTTCTAATAGAAGCTTGTTTTTTTTATCTTTCAGATACCAAACCGGCTTCACGATAATCCCGATCCTCGTTGGTTCCCTAACACCCGAGAAGGAGGCTAAATACGGAGCGATTCTAGCGCCGTACCTGGCAGACCCCCAGAACTTGTTCGTGATATCCTCCGACTTCTGCCACTGGGGCTCCAGGTTCAGATACACGTGGAAGGACACCTCCAGGGGGCAGATCTACCAGAGCATCGAGTGGCTGGATAAACAGGTGAGGAAATAAAAGATTTTGATCCTAAAATACAGGGTGGAAGGGACACCGATGCACAAACGGTTACCATGTATTCAGTACATAATAAAAAATAATCAAATATTTATGCTGTATTTGCTTCCGTATGTTTTTAACGGGTGACCACTGAAAACCGCTGTGCTGTGGCCCCCCATAGCACAGCATCATGCTGAGTGGTAACTGGCGCGCTTGCGATTCATTTTATGTCCGTACTAACGACTGGATCCGACTTACTGAATACATGGGAATCGTGTGTGCGTCGGTGTCCCTTCCGCCCTGAATTTTATAGACAGGGTCTATATTCAAATGATACATATAGGAAGAACAGCAAGAGGGGCAGATGGTTGGTGGATTTACTTTAAAGAAAGCACTAGTGGCTAAATAACGGTCGATCTTCGAAGTTAAGCAACCCTTGCCCAGGTTAGTCTATGGATGGGTGACCATTCGTTAAATGCCAAGATGCTTTCCGTACCTCGGGAAGTACGTTAAGCAAGTCCCTGCTGTCATTTGTAGATCTTTGACAGCCGTTACAGGTAGTCAGTGGCCCGAAAGTCGTATCCAGTAACTGAGGCCTCCCAATTCAGCTGGTTCGTCTCTTGGCTTTTCAGCTAAACGCTAGTATTTTAGGTAAAAAAGCTTTTTACAGCTACCATTTCTACTGGGTGTAACAGAAAGAGTATAGTCATATGAAAGGATATGCTGCAGACCATCAAACTGAGCAACTTCCTCCTTGGGTCCAATATCGTAAATGCTTGTTGTTCTCTGAATATTATGACATTAAATTTGACATTATATTTTGACATTGTATTTATTTGTTAACATATTTTAAATGAATTGTCTTTTGAACGGGACATTTCACTCAATTTTAATAGACTTTTAAATGTCGTTTCTGCATATGATAATTTTATTTAACATGTAATGTTCAACACAATATAATTTTTTAATGAATAAATAAATGAAATGCGAAAGAATTATCAGTTGTCCCATTCATTTGGGTCGAGTAGGTATTGAAAATTTGTATGGGACAGCTGATATTTTTTTCGAATTGACGATATTGGACCCAAGGAGAAAATTGTTCAGTTTGATGGTCTGCAGCATATCCTTTCATATGACCATACCCTTTCTGTTACACCCTGTATAACTGCCTCATTGGTCTAGTGGTCGCAAGCGCGACTGCTGAGCATGAGGTCCTGGGTACGATTCCCGGGTCGTGCGTTATTAGGAATTTCTCAGACGCAGCTACGAAGTCTGGATTTGTGCCCGGTTGATGGCAATAGGCTCGCCCCCTATTACATGGGACTTAAACATGTGGGTGTACTATTAGGTACACCTCTGCCTAACCCTTCGGGGATTACAGGCCTGATTTTATGTGATATTATTATAGCTGTAAGATGATGTTACTTAATAACATATACCTGTTGTTCCAGGGTATGGATATAATAGAGAAGATGGAGCCACGCATGTTCACGGACTACCTCAACAAGTACGGTAACACGATATGCGGCAGGCATCCCATAGGCGTGCTTTTGCAGGTACACACATAATTATAATCATTTTATTGTCAGGCAACTGAGGCACACATAAAATACACAAAATATCTAAAACAATAATAAAATAATACATATTAAAAAAAACCTTATTAAAACTATAACAAACACAACAACAACATAATCAACATCAACAACATAATCAAGATCAACAACTTAATCAACAACAACAGCAGTATAATCAATAACAATAACAACAAAAACATAATCAACAACAACAACAATATAATCAACAACAACAATATAATAAACAACAAGAACAATATAATCAACAACAAAAACATAACCAACAATAACAACATAATCAACAACAACAAAATAATCAACAACAAGAACAATATAATTATTCTAGTAAGTATTTTGTGTTTTGATTTCTTTGGTCTACTGATCGCAAGCATTACTACTGAGCATGAGGTCCTGGGTTCGATCCCAGGTCGGGCAGGAGCGTCGAAAAGGAGGAGGTGAGTGCAACACAAGGTGTACCACTTTGTGTTGCCATACGTTCGAAAACATAAACAAACACTGTATATTATAAAAGACTAATATTTGGCACAAAAACTAACTGAAATAAAATGTTGCGAATCTTTATTATAAAACGACAATAATAATAAAGATACTGAATCTTGACTTGGCTCGCGAGGTTGTCGACATGTGGGATGTGGACTCAGCGATCATTGTGCCGATAGTCGTATCAGCCCATGGCTTAATTGCCAAGAGCCTCGACCAATACCTGAGGAGGCTCTCGTTAGGCAGCTGGATCAAGGGCTTGATTCAGAAAGCGGTACTTCTGGACACGGCGCATATCGTTAGGAGGTTCCTCTCTCTGGAGCCCTGACCACCGGTAGCTTGGACCCTGTTCCCGATGCCGGTGGGCTACTATTTTTTATATTTTTAAATGTTTTTTTTTTATGTTACTTTGTTTAAAAATATTTAAAAATGTAAAATTATATGTGTAAATACGAATAAAGGAAAAGATACTGAGACTGACTAACGAGAGAAGCCAATACAATTTTTTATATTTTTAAATGTTTTTTTATATTATTTTTTAAGGAATATTTAAAAATGTAAATAATTTGTGTAAATATAAATAAAGGAATAATATACTTTTGTATTTTTATTTTTAAATGCTTTTTTTTTTAGATTGAAATATTTAAAAATATAATTTATTTGTATAGTTATGAATAAAAGAAATAATAATATTTCTATCTTTTTTCAGGCCATAGCGAAACTCCGCAGCCAATCAAACTCGCCACGAATGGCCATGAAATTCCTCAAATACGCTCAATCTTCACAATGTATGAACACGCAGGACTCTTCTGTTTCCTACGCTAGCGCCTCCCTTGTCATGGAGTAGATCAACTATGCAGGCCAGTGTCTGAAATATGAGTCATCATGATCATCTGCCTAGCCTTTACCTACCATGTTGGGGTCGGCCTTCCCAGTCTAACCGTATGCAGCTGAATACCAGTATTTTACATGGACTGCCTATCAGCATGCGTAGCATGATCACGGTAGAAACGGGTTTTGTCGACGGAAGAATCGACAAAATGATAGCTCAACAAATAAATCGGTCATTTTGTCGATTCTTCCGTCGACAAAACCAGTTTCTACGATAGTCATGCTGCGTGTGCTGGGGGTCTAAAATGGCCGTTTTAGCAGAATCATAATAGGATAATATATAAGGTCTATCTTTTCATACACGAAATATTTTAAGAGTTACTTCTTTAAGTCGTAAAGTCGCCATAGCAACGGAAAAAAAAATTATCCGAGTGTTTTTTGTTTTTCGAAACTATTATAATTCTAAAATTTTTTTAAGACATGTATAAAACCTTTACTCCCATATTCTAACAATGACACTAGGTAAATACGATGTAGTAAATTAGCGTAATGGATGTTCAAAAATAAGGAGCCAGTATTTATTTTGTGGGTCAAGTAATTTTAAATTATTTATTTTGTAGAAAAAGAAACCTTAAAATGGCTTCGTTATAGCCGTTAGATAATTCTCTGAAAATATTTCGTGTATGAATAGTTAGACCTTATATATTTAATCACTTTAAAATTAAAATGGTAAATCGCAGTTAATATTATGAATTGACAATTTGTGGCCATTTTAGGAATTGTAACGTAATTCACTTCGATAGATTATAATCTACCGAAAAATTATGCGTTAAATTGTAAGCAGATGTTACGGTTGACAATTTTACGAAAGTTTCTATTATAATCTAACGTTATTTACAATTTTACGGTGACAGATATACCTACCTATCTGCGGTGAGGAAGAAACTAGGTAACACGAATGTGATGTGTCACATATTTATGACACTGGCCTCTAAAATATAATAATAATTAGGAAACACTAAAAAATATCACTATTCACCCTATAAGTGCTTATACTAAGTTAAATTCTATCAACAATTTTATACCTTTTTATAAGTTTAAGTAGCATTATTAAAAATATGTGAAAATGTCAAAAAAATAACAATAGTTTTTATTGTTAAATATGGTGGAAAGCATGGTATAATAATATACTTCGCCTGGTATTCTCTTCCCACGATGGCCCAAGACTACGTCACGATAAGTTTTGCCATTGATTGTCCTTTTCAGTAAATTTAGGGACTTTCTCATTTAGTGAATGAAAATAAAATAATTTACTAACTAGCTGAACTATTTAGTAACTCGTGTGATTCATCTATTTAGTTTTAAATAAATTTACATATTGAATTATTAGTACATAATTGCTTTGTTAAGTTAAAAAATGCATTTTGCTCGGGTAATTCAATCACACACCGTGGCAACACATCGACCGCATCGCAACTGATGACGTATTCTTTGGCCAATCACGTGACCCAGCTGTCACGGGACGAGAATATCAGGCGAAGCATTTTATTATACCATGGTGGAAAGGATGTCGTGACAGTAACGTTTATTATGAATTCAGTTCATTATTTGGGATCCCAAAGGTTGAAACTGCAATAAAACAGCTAAAAGTCCCATATAAAAGTGCAATACTTACACGGTTAAAATGTTTGAAACGCGCCGTGCGACGGTTATTATCAATGATCGGAGTAGGTAGAGCCATTTTGGTTCAATGACCGCAAACGTTATTGTTAATATGGACATTTGTAAGGTAACATGATTTTGTAGAACGTTAGAATAATCTTGTAACGGCTGTTGATACTTGTCTATACAAAATTGTTACAAAAAAATGTTATTTAAAAAGTAAGTTTTTAATTTTATTAACTTGAAACGTGGCCGCCCACTAGGTGGACCGATGACCTGGAGAAGGTTGCAGGGATCCGCTGGATGCGAGTCGCATGGGACCGGTCAATGTGGCGACACTTGGAGGAGGCCTATGTCCAGTGGACGTCTTTCGGCTGAAATGATGATGATGATGATCAATCAATCAATCAATTAATCATTTATTTTGTTGAACATAGGTATGGTTACAGATAGTATAGTGTCTAAAATATGTTCACTATGTTTTGCCAATATATGGCGTACAAAATGGCGGATAAAATTAACATAAACATGCATTTGCTGTTTAAAAAAAAAAAACATGCCCGTCTTATATTTACCCGTCGGAGGGGTGGAGGGATATGTGTTCGTTCATAATTCCTTAAGACGTGAACAGCTTTTTACGAAGTAATTTCTTACTTATATTAATGACTAGATGACCCGCGTAACTTCGTCTGCATCACATATCAGAGAGAGAGTGTTTATTAATGTGATCGTAGCGTGGTGTTATATAGCCTATAGCCTTCCTTGATAAATGGGCTATCCAACAATAAAATATTTTGTCAATTCGAACCAGTAGTTCTTGAGATTAGCGCGTTCAACCAAACAAACAAACTCTTCAGCTTTATTATATTAGTATAGATATACATATATTTCAAATCCCGGGATTCCAGGAGTGTCCATATTAAGACAACGTATCGCAATTACAAAAAAAGCTCTACCTAATCCGATCAATTATTATTTAGCTGATTTATTTTCGAATGTGTTTCAATGTTAGTGGGTCTAAAATCCTTGGTAAAAGTATGTGTCGCGATATCCCTTACGCCGTGTAGTTTTGTTCAATTCTTCTTGACCCTGCCTTCTCATATCATAAATATTCTAAAGACTTTACAGGGTGTAATGTACACCGACCCTCAAACGGTTAACACGTATTTAGTACATCACCCTCCACATAGAAATGTTAAATTGGTAATTATAAAAAAAACAGCTGTTTCCTACAAAAGTGCAATATCTACACGGTCAAAATGTATGGAACAGCTGATTTTTTTTAAAATTAACGATGAAAAATGTCTTTTGGTGTTTAGAATGATGTACTGAATACGTGGTAATCGTTTTCGCGTCGGTGTCCCTTCCAATCTCAAAAATGCTAATATTCGGAATGATTTGATATAACGATTCAGGATGCGTATTAACTAAAGCGATGGTCGCACGAACACGCATTCGTTACGTTCAGTTTGTTCGGCATAACCGAATGCGTGTTCGCGGCGATAGAGGGCGCCTTTTTACGAACAAATAAGTGACATATGAACTTTAATCGCTTTGGTTAGGACTTGTAGTCTGGCGTATTATGAAATGGCAATAAAATAAAAAAAAGGTATAGAAAAGATAACTTGGAAAAAATTGGTTGTATTGGTTGTTATAGTGTAATATTTACAAATTCTTTAAACGCACACTTTTACATCTTAATTCTATTATAATGTTCAATATATCTTTTAGTTATACAGGGTGTAACAGAAAGGGTATCAAGCTGAACAACTTCCTCCTTGGGTCCAATATCGTAAATGCGAAAAAATGATCAGCTGTCCCATACATTTGGGTCGAGTAGGTATTGAAATTTAGTATGGGACAGCTGATAATTATTTCGCATTTACGATATTGGACTCATGGAAGAAGTTTCTCAGTTTGATTGTCTGCAGCATATCCTTTCATATGACTATACCCTTTCTGTTGCACCCTGTATATGCTATCTAATCATTTTTATCATAACATTAGTAGCTTAGTTAAACAATATGTAAAAAAAAATCTCTGTCCGATCCGGGAGGGTATTACTAGTTAGATTAGATTCTATTTATGTAAACATTTTTAGATACCAAAAAAAAAAAAAACCCCGATGAAAATTAAATAAAATGTACTAAAATGAGGAAACTTACATATGGCAACACACGGGTGTTTTCGGGTGACGTCATAAAAAACAATTGACGATCGAACATACTTATGTCGAAGATGGGGTTGTCACGTTTTAAAAATTTGTTAATATTCAGGGAAACTGTGGTAATTTGGGACAAAAATCATGCATTAATATTTTTACTTTCATTAATATTTTATGTTTCTTATTTTAGGTATTCGGTAATGTCATTGGTATACCTATTTAACATTAGTTTTTGTATTATGCGAAACCTGATACACGTGTCAAGTATTTTTATGTAAAGAATCTATGTACAAAATTTCAAAACTGTATCATGAAAAATCACAAAGTTATAAGCTTGTTCTGTTACCTAGTTGTCTAATTAACTTTTTTAAATATTTTTAGGAAAAAATATAACATAGTTTAAAAATTATTGGAATCGATTCCGTTACTTATTCTGAACAAACTATAGTCAGGTTTCGCATATACTAAAAATAATGTTGTATACGCCCCTTTCGGATCGGACAGAGTTTTTTTTACATGTTGTGTAACTATAACAATTTAAAAAAATAACTTGAAAAGTCACTAAAAGTTTTATTGATCAGTATAAAAAACCTGGCTTCGCTTAAAAAAAAACCTATGAATTTAACTTTTTTAAGTAGTTCTAACAAATTGGAAATATTATCTATAAATAAATAATAGTTATGTAGTGTATGTAAAGGACTTGTAATCGAGTTAAAACCTTATTTCGATTTATATTTTAGTACCGATACTGATTCTCGTTTCGATACCGCAACTATACCGGTATTGGTATCGGTATCGGTATCTATACCGTGCGGTATAAATTTTATCCTTCAAACATTTTTATGAGCTTTTTTCGTTCATAACGATACAATAAAAAAAATGTAGAATGAATTTCAGTATCGAAACTATAATAATAAATTGTCTACAAAATACATAATATAACCGAGGTTGTTATTTTCTTAATAAAAATACTAAGTAGTGTTCAATTAAGTAAAAATTGGGAAATTAATTGGTAAGCAAATTGACGACACACTACGCCAATTTGTTGTGTTTTACAGTACACTTAAGGTGGAAGGTCCAGGATAGCCCGCTACATTTAAATTTTCTAATTTTTTTTTTGCAATTTACAGGTCAGTGTCAGGTTATATGTTGATTAAGATATGATTCCCAACCGTAACACTAGTTACAGAATTATAATCATTAAAATCATCAATACTACCCTCTAAGTTCATTTAATCTCATTTAATGACTATTTCATGAAATAGACATTCCATTGAATGTCTTTTTCGGAATGGATTATACAGGGTGTAAACAGACCCTACACATAGCCGTCAACCAAGCATTCTGTACATCAACTAAATAACTTTACGCAAAAAATATTGCTGGGTATCGACTTTTTTTTTGGGGTGAAAAATCACGTTTTATGGTAGGACTCGATGGAAAGCACTCAAAGCATTGTGCTGATGGATGGATTGAATAGTACGGGTGTCGTGGAGGTGTGTAAAGATAAAAATCTTACATTAAAAACTTGTATTTAAAAAAAAAACTTGTGAAAAAGTTGAAACTTTGACCCCCAATATCTCCGTAACTAGAAGGTTCCCAGGTATGGTCTAGAACAAAAAAAATATCGCAAAGACGGGGAGAACAAGTGTTCAGCTATGTTAAGGGTCTATTATCTCCCTTTATGAACTTAAGAGGGTTGTATTGATGAGTTTAATGTCTATAACTCGGTAAAGCCATATTTTGTCATGTTTTGTTTTACGTATAGCGTGAAACTGATCTGCAAATTGCAAAAAAACTTAGGAAAATTTGAATTTCGCGGCTACCCTGGCGCTCACCTTAAACCTACTTATCTATGCAATTATCTCAATTTGCTTAGCAAGTAATTTCCTTGACTTTACAATACTCCATCGTAAATAAGACACATTCAGTTTTATGATAACCTAACTGTTGCCCACGACTTTCCGTCTGAGTGAAATTATTTATAAAAATATTATTTGCCTATTTGAATAGGATTTTGTTAACAACAATTTCAATGGTTTTAATTTTTTTGCACGGACCCTATTCTTTTTCTAAAATAAAAGTACAAGCCTAAGTTACTATTAAATATGGTCGCGAATCATATTTTAATCAACATAAAACCTTTTTTTTATTGTATATTAAATGGGCTTACTCTTGACCTCAATCTAGCTAACCCAAAAGAAGTCTATTAACTCGCGACTTAAATAGATTGGGGTCATATCAACTTGGGGACACCGACGCAGGCAGGGAATTCCACTCCTTGGCTGTGCGCATAATAAACGATGTAGCAAAGCGCTTCGTGCGAATGTGTGGAACATCGTCAAGGTATGGGAGAAAACCTTCAGTACGTCTGACCTACCAGAAATTGACCTGCGAATTGCAAAAAAACGTTATTTTGCAATTCAAATTCAAATTTTCGATATGTATCGAAAATTTGAATTTCGCGGGCTATCTAAGCGCATTCTGCTTTATGCTCAATGTGTCATATTTACGCTTGATTATTGTAAGTAGATATTGTAGTTATTAGAAATACCTAATGTAAGTGTACAATTCTTTTTAGTGTTGAAAATTGTTTTTAAATTCTCAAATGCCTGGTTTCTATGACTTAAAACGGTTGATTTGACATAATTAGCCTTGTGTTTATAACACTATGGTGTCTTATCCTAGATTTTTTGCTTGTTTTGTGGGTTAAACAAATTTTACATGCACAAACACACTATCAAGAAAATAATAAAAAAGGTTGTACATTGGCCCCAAACTAGGCAAAGCCTGTATCTTGGGCACTAATACAGATCGAAGGTACCATTGGAAAAAACTAAAACATATTCAGTGGCGAAAACTTTAATAAAAATCATTCTTCTCTAAACTACAAATAAAAAAAGGCGTTTAACATTTTGAACGCCATTGTCACATATACGTGACAAGCTAGCGCGTGCCCTGTACGCCAAACGACACAAATATGTGACGAAATGGGAGGTGAAATTGTGGCTTATGCTCTGGTAGTCAAAAGATTAATAATCAAAATTAAGTCATTCAATAAGATCTAGGAATCAGGCTATATAGATTATATTAATTTTATTTGTTCGAAATATTTGCCGCTTTTAATATAATATTGTTGTCAATTTATTAACAAAGGCGTTGTTGAAGTGTATGGCATCGAATCGGTCTCAAAAGGCATTTATTTTGTAAAAGAACTGTCTCAATAAAGTTTTAATTTGCTACTATTTGCTTGTTTTATTTGTAACATGGTAACATAATTTTAGCCAGCGAACCGAAATTAGGTCACGGCTGCGAATCTCAAGACAGATCAGCCTAGTTCAGAGGAGTTATTATAGTGCACCACATCACAAGTGTGTTGGCAAACGCAGGTGTAATGTGAATATAGTTCGTTCAGAATAAGTAACTGAATCGATACCAATAATTTTTAAACCATGTTATATTTTGTCCCAAAAATATTTAAAAAAGTTTCAAGTTGGACACCGACCGATACTAAGTACCTATCGCCATCTCAATCATTTATGTACCTACTGCAAAGTATTATTATCAATGAGCTTAAGACGACGCTGGAGGCGCGCACGAGGGCGCGCCGCCTGGTGACCACGTTTTTGTGCGAACAACCAGGTAACAGAACATGCATAACTTTGTGATTTTTCGTGATATAGTTTTGAAATCTTTTACATAGATTCTTTATATAAAAATACTGGACACGTGTTTCAGGTTTCGCATATACTAAAACTAATGTTGTATACTTATACATGACATTACCAAAAAAAAATTCATGAAAGTAAACATATTAATGTTTTTTAAAATGAATGATTTATGTCTCAAATTACCACTATTTCTCTAAAATCTCTAACAAACTTTTAAAACGTGACAACACTATCTTCGGCATTAGTAAGTTCGATCGTCAATTATTTGTTTGTGACGTCATTACCCGAGAAGCGACCGGAGTGACGCTGCCCGCGCCCCTGTGTTGCCATGTAAGTTTCCTCATGAATTTTAGTACATTTCATTTATTTTATGCATTTCATTAATATTAAAAAATGATTACATAAACAGAATTTAATCTCGATACCTAACAATACTCACACGGATCGGATAGGTTTTTTTTTAATATTGTTTATTCCTTCACGTTAAGCCGTTGGTCCCGGGTGTCATTTGTAGATCTTTGACAGTCGTTAGGAAGTCAGTGGCCCAAAAAGTCTGACAACCAGTCTTACCAGAGGGTATCGTATTACCCAGTACTGGTATTCAGCTGCATCCGGTTAGACTGGAAGCCGACCCCAATATAGTTGGGAAAAGGCTCGGCGGATGATGATGATATTCCTTTACTTTCATAGTCCAGTGGGCAGGCAAGTCGACACGACCGGAGAGAGAGCGGACACAGAACCATTGGCTTTCGTGCTTCCAAGGCACACACCAACTTCGTTTTGTTTTTTTCATTCTCCCCTGTGAACCCACAAGCTAATATTTTACTCCCTTTTTAGAGTTCCGTACCCGAAGAGAAACTATTACTAAGCCTCCGCTGTCCGTCCGTCCGTCCGTCTGTCGGTCAGTGCGCTGCATCTCATGTTCCAAAATAGGTAGACAGTTAAAATTTTCACAGAATGTGTATTTCGGTTCTTGTTATATCAACAAATAATAAAAATAAATTAAAGGGGGCTCCCCTACTACGATGGTACGGAAACTCGCACTTGGCCGGTTTCTTTCAAATCATTCCTCGCACAATCCATTTACCTTTTCTTTGGTCTGCCTTCCCTCTCCAACCATCAACATTTATATTCGTCAAATATACAGGATGAATTTTCCAAATGGGCGTGGTTGGCCAAATCCGAAATTATGAGGAATAGCGAAAAATCCTCAAATGAGTCTCGAGCCCGATTTTGATGAAAATTAAAACTGCATCATTAGATTTTTTGAAAAATCAATATTCCTAGTCAGGAATCGAAACCATTGATTTTGGAAAAAAAAACTGTATACTGTACTGTACTGTATGTGTACTGTATACTGTGTACTGTGCACTTTTGCTATTTGCAATTAACATATCGTCATTGTCCTGCCCTTATCCCAATTTGTTTGGGATCGGCGCAGCTTGTTTTCTTAAGTAACATATGTGTACAGGATGTTAAAAGAACCCATCACCATGGCAACATTCATTCACGTCATTTTTTTGGCCGATAGATAGAACGTTCCTAGACGAGCGTATTTGGAACTAAACCACAGAAATTAGCTTAGAGACAATCTAATACTCCTTGAAATAAAGCTAATTTTGAAGAAAAGTACTCAGGTCTGACCAAAAACCTGTCACTCTGTCAAAATCTGTCATGTGAAAGTTCAAAAGTCCAAGGTCTTTTTTTATAAAATTTTAATCGTCTTCTCACACAATTAAACTGTAATGTTTAATGAAAAACAGTAAAGAACAACACAAAACATGATTCCCCAATGCCACTGTGAGAGCAGATCAATTTTCGACAAACACAAATCCTGGTACAAATTGGACATGGATGGAGAATACATCACCAAACCCAGTAAGGCAGATATTTTAAACTATGAAATATCAAAGAAAAGGAAGTCAAAGAATACTAAAACTGTACCAACGCAAGTCTGTATACGGAAATCTAACAAGTCTATCAAGTGTATGGTCCCTGAGAAAATAGAAAAACCTAAATCGTTACAGAAAACTCACAATTATATCCTGAAAACAAGCTTAAATCTATGCTTTTCTATAATCGTGACATTTGCTGCATACTGTGGGTTCACTTATACGTCACCATCGCATATAATTATGAACGGTTTCCGGTCATTTAGGGGTCTATATAAGTGAAATCTGTGTCGATTTACAGTTAAATGACAAATATGCTCTTCCGAAACACCCCACAACTGCAGCTGCAAATGGCAATTATATTTGCGCAGATCGCGACATTACCGCCTGTTGCCGATTTTAACTAGACACTTGTCTTTATGAAAAACTTAGTCTCAAAAAAAAATGTAAGGAATAACAATACATTCAACGTTTCATCTCCAAGCATGCTTCTCAATTTGTTGCACATATAATTATTCAGAGGCTGAAAAAGCGCGTTCAGGCTCGATGGAAGTTTCATGTAAATGTTATTGACTTACTTAAAAATTGTATTGATCCGGAAAATTCCGAGGTTTGTTAAATTTAATTCCGAAAACTTCGTGACTTAAAAATACGACCGGGAAAAAAACCTATCCTATGTGTTAATGCAGGTTATAACATCTGGTCCTAAATTTCATCCTAATCCGTTTAGTAGTTTTTGCGTGAAAGAGTAACAAACATCCATCCATCCTCACAAACTTTCGCATTTATAATATTATACTACTAGGATTAGTTGGACAACTCTCTTGTGAGACATAGAGCCTTTTTAATTTGCCTATGGCTCTGTTCTTGGTTTGTTTACCAGTTGATCGTCTCAGGTACCCCAAAAAGTGCAATTATATTCGGTCGCTCGGCTCGCGCGTGGTGACAGTTGTAACTGAACCTAACTCATTTAGTCGGTCTAGTAACTTTGGCTTAGAAGAAACTAGTTTGGCTTGAACTCGGGTGTGGTAGGTACTATAGCTTTACGTTAGTTGACACAACAATCAATTGACATTTATAAACTGTCAAAACGCGATTCCCCATTTTGTATGGCAATAGCACGCTGTGACGTCACTATTTAGTCAACTCAATGACTCAAGTATTTATTGAGTTCAAACTAATGAAAAATATCATTTTGCAATGAACTGAAAATTAATCGGGTTTTCAGATCTAAAGTAAGATCTTTTTTTAGAGAAATCACACTTGGAATTATTGTTTAATGTTGTAAACTACCCAATTGCTTCGGGACAGCTTTGTTGCGCCACAAATATTGCCGAATCGATTGCGCTGACCTGAGCAAGTGCTTAACATCCCTTGAATAAAAGAAATCGAGCATGTTGCTGCGATCTGTCATTTCGATTGCTGTTGCGGTTCGCTGTTGCGTCACTTTAGACAATAGCTTGTAATGTTTTACTAAAACATTTGCAATTAAATTAAAATGAATTAAACTGAGTATAAGTATTTTAATGTCATTCATCTTCATTCGCATAAAAAAAGTGATGGATGTTAGGAATGTTGATGAATGGAGACGGAGAGGAAGGCCAAAGAAAAGATGTTGAATTGAATGATATGAAAGAGAAAGGAGTAAATGATGCCGTGACGTCTGACAGGGGAGAATGGAAAAAGAACACGTTTTGCGCCGACCTCAAGTAGAATGGGACAAGGGCAGGAAAATTATGAATTTCATTCATCTTCATTCTCTTAAAGGAGTTATATCTGATGAGAGAAAAAATCTTATGTTTCTACAGCAACCAGAAAGGTGTAGCATAAAGGGTGTAATAAGACCATTAACGAAGCCGAAAGACACATTGTTCTCCCCGTCATTGCGATATTTTTTTTTGTTCTAGACCGTACCTGGGAATGTTGTGAGGAAAGTTTTGAGTATGAATGTGGATGGGTATATGAGTAGAGGAAGACCAAAGAAACGATGGATGGACTGTGTGAAGGATGATATGGCAAGAAAGGAGGTGTCGGATGAGATGACGAGTAATAGAGAAGTATGGAAGAAGAAGACATGCTGCGCCGACCCCAAATGAATTGGGATAAGGGCAAGAGAATGATGACCGTACCTGGGAACCTTCTAGTTACGGAGATATTGGGGGTCAAAGTTCCAACTTTTTTTTAAAATACATGTTTTTAATGAAATATTTTTACTTTAAACACCTCCTCGACCCCCGTACTATTCAATCCATCCATCAGCACAATGTTTTGAGTGCATTACATTGACTCCTACCGTAAACCGTGATTTTTCACCCCAAAATAAAAGTCGTTTCCTAGCAATAATTTTTGAGTAAAGTTACTTAGTTTGATGTGCAGAATGCTTGGTTGACGGCCTCGTTAAGGGTCTTGTTACACCTTGTATATGCACATCAACCGAAATGGGTTTGATGGCTTCCTGCTACCCTGGGGAGACCGTTTAAGGGTCTCACGAAATACGTTAAGATGAGGTTCACAATAGTTCTGTGCAGACAGCAGTAAAGATATGTGCAGCGTACGTACCTTAGACTGCGACCTGCACTCGTTGACCTTCCAGCTGCCGTTCCTGATGATGATGATGACGTTGAATCTAGTAGCTTAATAAAGGTGCGCGGTGGTCGGAGGTAGTTCACGAAGTCCTCTTGAATGCCAGAGCATAAACGCATGCGAGTGCCCTCCACGCCAAGCCACAATTTTACCTACTATTTTGTCACATATTTGTGTCGTTTGGCGTACAGGGCACGCGCTTGCTTGTCTCGTACATATATGTGACTATGGCGGTCAAAAGACTAAGAGTGTGTCACAACTCACAGACTATTAAAAAATTTAGAAAATGTTAGCTATCCCATACTAAACTTCAGCTTCAATACCTACTCGGCTCAAATGTATGGGACAGCTGAATATTATTCTTTAGCGATTACGATGTCCCATGGAGAAGTTGTTCAGTTCAATGGTCTATATCACGTATAATATAATCGGTCAAGACTAACGGCAATTTATATTCAACATTATTTGTATTATATGCGAAACCTGAATATAGTTTGTTCAGAATAAGTAACTGAATCGATTCCAATAATTTTGAAACCGTGTCATATTTTGTCCCAAAAATATTTAAAAACAAGTTGGACACCGAGCGACACTTAGTACCTATCGCAATCATTTAGGTACCTACCAAATTATTATTATTATCAATGAGCTCAAGACGACGCTGGAGGCGTGCGCGCGGCGGCGCCGCGTGGTGACCACGTTGTGTAGTAAAACCTTTCATTTGATACCCATATCATGGGAATGCATAAAAAATAAATAGTCCGCCGTGCCGCGTTAAGTATGCGCGGGGCCAGTAGCAAATTCTATCGAGGGACCCTTGATCTTCCAGCAGGTCCTTAGCTAGGAATTTGTTTCAGTGGGGGTTTTGACACTGGGTAAATGAGCTGATCTGGGGGTACCGTTAGGTCACACGAAAGGCAATTAGGAAAAACTTTTGATTACTATGTTATTAGTTAAGCCGTTGGTCCCGGCTGTCATCTGTAGATCTTTGACAGTCGTTTCAGGTAGTCAGTGGCCCAAAATTCTGACAACCAGTCTTACCAAGGGGTATCGTATTACCCAGTACTAACTGGGTTGTGGAGGTCGGATAGTGTGCTTACATAAAGAAGCAGGTTTCCGGTGCAGACAAATCTGTGCGGGTCGGTACCGATCGGTGCAGGGTTAACTTGCTTATAGAAACCTGTTTCTTTATAAGTGAGCGCTCAAGATAACATAGAAATTAATACCTGCACCGATCGGTACCGGAAACCTGTTTGTTTATGTAAGCACCCATAGGCAGTCGCTCCATGTAAAATACTGATATGCAGCTGCATCCGGTTAGACGAGATGATGAAGGACGGGTGCTAGTTAAAATAAAACAAAATTTAGTAAAATATAAACCTTTATTTTTAATGTTAACAATTTTGTTTACATGATTGTTACATAAATAGGGATGATGGAGAAAAACTTAGAAACACATAATTATAACAACTCTTTTTTATTAAAATAAATAGCTCTGTCTTGGAATCCATTTATTGTTAACTTAAAATAGTGTTGAGAGTGGCAACACAAAATTGACATAACCTAAAAAAATATGCGTACTCCATCATTTTGTGAACAAAAATTAAAAAAAAAAAATGTAGATTAATACCTCTATTTTTCCACCACAGAGACCTTTTATAGTCTTTTCTATGTTTATTTATTTTAGGTTGCTGACAGTGGTAAAATATCATTGAAACAACTTTAGTAAAGGTGTGTACATAAATGTATGTACCACGAAATTCATGAAAAATGTAACGAAAAGACCAAAAAATAGAATTCTCTTTTGAATAGTATTAAAAGTCGCACGAAAAAGCTAGTATGTACTCTTAATCAGCCCTGCTCCCACCGTTCGCCTGGCTCATATTTCCGCTAAGGTACTATAATTTCAAAGACTTTAAAATAGGTATTTATCAAGTTCTGGGTACATGATCTCAATGTCATTTAAGACAAAGTTCAAATTTCATTGTAGCCGCATCTTTTTAGGGCTATGGTCAATGAAAAATCAACTTAGGCTTTATAACGCTTAAGTATACAATTGATTAATTAGCAATACGTGTCAACTGTCAAAGATTTTGTATTCAGTTTAGAATTTGCCGAGAGCTAAAATAGGGTGTTAATCAGTGGCTACTGATTGACTTGGAGCTGATCTTGCATAGTAAGGAGTTTCAGTACCAAAAGAGGTCAGTATATACTGGTTTTTATCACCACTGAAATCTTCAGAGGAAAACAAACAAAAAAAAACAAAATTAAATTAATTATGTCAATTTTGCGTTAAAAAAATAATTAAATGTAATAAGTATTTTTTTCTCTTGTTAAATTACGGAAGAAAATTATTTAAGATTAATCATAAATTGACGTTTTTTTGTAATAATTTTGATTTTGTAATGAGGAACAGGTAAAAATAGAAATTGTCTTTGAAGAGTGTTTTCCATCGATCAATTTTTTTATGTAAGTTTAAATAATCAAGAATCAGGGCTTTAATGTCAACTTACCAATAATCTTTTAGTATAGATGGCATAATGAAATAAGTATGTAGCATTTTAGGTAGAAAAAAACTTGCACATTTAGTGCGAAAAAAAAAACCGTACACATTATGAAATTGGCCTTGTATGTGCGTTCAGGTGTTCTTAACTACACAGTTCAATTTTGATGCGATTTTCACAGTAATTTAGTTTTTTTTTTCGTGAAATTAACTATATCTGAAGTAAATACAGGATGGAAGGGACAGCGACGCCCAAACGGTTATTAGGTACTCATTCTCCCCCCCCCCCACCCCCCACTTTGGAAATTTTCATCGGTAATTTAAAATAAATCTGCTGTTTCATACAAAAGTGTAATAGCTACACGGTCAAAGGCTATGCCTTAATTTTATACTTACTAGTAACAATCGGCTGTTCCATACATTTTGACCGCGTTTAAAAGGGAGCCGTTTGGCGACGGCGTCCCCTTCCACCCAATTTTTAAATCAGATATAGGTTGATAAATAAATGTGTTGTGTTGTGGAACTAGTGTTTCAAGATAGATCATACACTAAACACGTGTTTAAATATACTTTCATACATAACTATTTTTAGCCATCTATACATATTACATACAGTAAAAATAAATTAGACCTTATAATTTAAAGCTAAATTCTTGAAATAACAAAAATAACGTTTTTATTGTGTCACTTTTAGCTAGTTACAGCTTTTCGAAAAATAACAAAAAAAAAAAACGAATTTTAAATGCTTCAAGTGACAAAGACAAAATTGTTTTTTGTGAACTAACTAAATAACTCTTTAATATAACTCTTAGATCACCTAATACACGGGACTTAGCATTTGAACGCCGGAGAATAAAGACACGCGCGTGCCCGCCAAGCCACAATTTCACCGCAAGTAGTTACAAAAAGAATAGGGATTCCAAAACTATTTAATTGTTTATTTTGTGCACCGCATTTTTTTCTCGCATATTTGCGTCGTTGGCGTACAGGGCACGCGCTTGTTTGTGACGTATATATGATAACGGCGTTCAAATGGCTCAACATTACTGGTGTAATCTGAGTGTGCAGTACAGGTCCGCTGAACCCTTCGGGGATTAGACATGTAGGTTTAGGTCATGCACAATCAAGGAAATATATTATTTATCAAACTGACACAACATCTATTTGCCGCGTTATTTTCATACGTCACTGTCAAATTTTTGACAGTTGTGGATTTGAATATTCAGACATATGAAGTTAGTCAATTTGGGAAGTTATTTCTTTCCCTGACTTAACGTCTGTTGCACCATAGGTAGTCTGCCCCGGATTTTAGACTTTTGGTCTGGTATAATATGGGACTATTAAAAGATGAGTAACAGAATGGAAGTTTCCTCATAACATAACATCACGCCTGTAATCCCGGAGGTGGACCTAAAAGTACACCCACATTTCGCCAGTTATGATCAACTCCCATGTAATAGGGGGCAAGCCTATTGCCATCAACCGGGCGCAAATTTCGACTCTGCTGCTGAAAAATTTCTGATGGAAAAAACCGAATAACACTTGCCCCGACCTGGGAATCGATCCCAGGACCACATGCTCGACAGTCACGCTTACGTCCACTAGACCAACGAGGCAGCTTAAAAAAAAGTCCACATACTGCATTGAAAAAGGGGGACAGCTGTTGTCAGCAATCTCACGGCAAACTCAATCTGCGTGAAGTTAGGTGCAGTAAATAGTTCGTATGTGGCGCTATAGATGTCGCTACTGGACTTATGTGGCTATAGATGGGTGTATCAGCACATCAAACTAGTAGATTTTCAACTTTATCGCTAAAGCATTAGGTCCAAGGTCGATTGGTAAAATTTGACGGTTATGGGTAGCTTGATGTGTTGGCGTCTGTATAATGATGCCATCTAGCCGATTTCGGCCACAGCGACTGCATTCGATGGCTTTCTAGGGAGGTTGTCGAGAGCTTTGGTATGCTGCTCTATCATGTGCTCTCAAGTGGCTAGCATACCCAACTTTGGCCGAAAAACTCCGAGCACTAAGCGGACATGTCAGAACACCATTGACGAAATGGTAGGGTATAGCTGCAGGTCTGTATAATACTCCTCTGCCGACCCCTTTCGGGAATAGAGCCGTGGTGTTATGTTTAATCTAAAAGTTACATCAAAGAGTTTCAAAACCTTAATAGTTAATTTAATATTAAACACAGTATTTTTTTTATTTGAAAGATATTTCTTAATTTAACAAATATCTTTTTTTGTGGATAATTTACAAAGTTATTATATATTTTTTTTTGCATATTTTTTATATATTTTTCTATTTTCTGGTGAAATACTGAACTTATTTTTAGATTTTTTTTTGTGTTTTGATACGATTTTTAATTACTTTTGACTGCCTTTTTTTATTTAATTTTTTTCAAGCTCAAGGACTACTTTGTATAAGGTCCTAAGATCGATTCCAGGGCCGGGTCCTTACCTTATTTTTTTCCAAAATATACTCATTTTCTCCCGTTTTTTTTATATTTTTTTTACTTCATTGCAACAGTCAAAAGCTAAGATAAATCATATCGTTTTATCACGAAACGTATTATAACCTATTCTATTACAAATGTCAATTATTTTGAATCAACTACATTTTTCATGTCAATCTACGGTTAGATTTAGATTATAACCGACTAAGATGGCGGAACAGCAAGTGTACTGAAATCTTCAAAGTTATCAAATACCCTTAATCGGTTATTAATGAGAATAAAATAACCACAGAGCACGAAATCGCAATTGACATGGCAGTAATAGGGCTTGCCAAGGTCGGTCCGTGGATGGGTAACCATCCGTTAATTTCAAGTTTCCTCCATGCCTCTGAAAGCACGTTAAGCCGTTGGTCCCGACTGTCATTTGTAGATCTTTGACAGTCGTTACAGGTAGTCAGTGGCCCGAAAGTCTGACAACCAGTCTTACCAAGGTATCGTATTACCCAGTACTAACTGGGTTGTGGAGGTCAGATAGGCAGTCGCTCCATGTAAACTACTGGTATTTTAGCTGCATCCGGTGAGACTGGGAGCCAACTCCAACATAGTTGGGAAGAGGCAGACGATGAGGGTAGTTGACAGCAGTTTTTATGAGGTGTCAAAACGTAATACCCCCATTGATTTTGCGAGTAAACTGTGGTAGGTTTAGTTTGTATCTGAAGAGTTAACAATGCCGCCGAATCTCTAGGATTTGGGATCCACCATGAGGTCCCAGTGCGGGTTGGTAGATGTCTAACGTCTTCAAATTTTTGGTTCTAGCAAATGCCGGTTTCATCACGATGTTTTCCATCACCGTTTTGAGAGCAATGGTGATGAAATGAACTATTTTTGTATGGATGTATGGAAGTGCCAAAGCGTCTCCGTGCTCTGTGATAATTACTATATAATAAACTAATTTTATTGATTAATATAGACACAAATATTTATGAGAATTCAATAAACTGTACATTGATATTATATTGATAACGTTAAACTTTTGACCGCCAGTGTATAAACGCACGCGCGTGCCCAATACGCCAAGCGACATTTTCACCTACCATTTCGTCACATATTTGTGTCATTGGCACGCGCTTGCTTGTCACGTATATGAGACAATGGCGTTCAAAAGGTTGAACTGGATTCCTATACTCAACGAACCGTTTTTAACTAACTGACGGCTCGTTAAGGGAAGAAGAATATCTATAAGGTCAAATTTAATTAGCTAGCAGAACTCGACTGACGTGTATGGTATGGTTTTCTTTTTTTTTTAACCGAATTTCGCCAGATGTTTGGTTCATGGACCGAATATGCGGTTCAAGTATGTAAGACAGATTATAGACCCACCGCTTTAAGCATCGTCCATTTATGAAACCATCTAGGGACTCCTTACTAATTGTGTAAAAACGTGATTGAATCTGTCGGCGTCTAAAAGCGCTAAAAAGTCAAATTTCGGCTTCGGCGCATGTTTCAACCGAATGTTCGGCCGAATCCGCATTCGGTACATCTCTAGAAATCAATACCCTTCCCTTCTGTCAAGTTTCGCTGGCTAATCAATTAAAAAATTCCACAATATTTCACAATCTCCGTAGAAAGACAAGTCCCAAATTTTGAGAAAAAAAAAAATAAGGCTGCACCTTGCAATAAGCGATAGCGTTTTTCAAAATCGCTCTTGTGACGCAAAACACAGCTTTATACAACCCAACAATTGAAAGAAATGCATTTTGTTTTACTAAACGAGGATACAATAATAATAATATAAAAATTAAACTATTTTTTATCTATGCAACACTTCATATCGCTCCGCGGCTTGTCGATGGGCAGTCTGAGAAAAAAATTAAAAAAATGTCTTTAAAAAAAATCTTAAGTGTCTTAAAAAGCTCACGGACACATGCTTGCTTCCAGTCCTCACCTATGGAGTGCAAAAGTGTTCATTAAGGGACTAACCACACTTCAGCGTCACCGTACAGCTTTCCGCGTCTATTCAGATGCGTACGCATCTCCATACAAAATCGTTGTTTTCTATGGACAAAAGCTGAACAGAGCTGAGTAAGTGTGGTTAGTCCCTTACGAAGCGTTAGAAGTAAGCACTTGGGGTCTGCCAGCGAGCCATGGAACGAAGTATACTAGAAGTCAAAATTTCAGCCGCCACATTAAAATGGAACTGGGCAGGCCACATCTGCCGCGTGTCGCATCAAGATTGGGTTCCGAACAACAGAACCCGGCGACGCGGTAGGCCCAGAAGGAGATGGCGTGACGAGCTGGACTCTTGTCAAAAGGATTGGGCCCAAATAGACAAAGACAGAGATAAATGGAAAGAGGGAAGGTAGGCCTTCGCCCTGCAGTGGGACACATCAGGCTCATAATAGAATTTGGTCTTTGGGCTCAGTAGAGACAGTCTTAGGGTTGCACCAGATCTATCAGCACCTGCCCTCGCTGTTTCTCGCTCTAGCAAATGACGGTTCCGTGCGACAGAAATGGATAGGGGCATGGAAAAATGCGATTCCGTGCTGATAGATGAGGTACAACTCTTATTGGTTGTTTAATCTCTGTTCCTGTAACGTCTGAGTTTTTAAATTAGGATTGAATACATAAACTCTTAGTTTTTTTAAATCGGTTAAACATAAAAATGTTTGATTAACATGCTTTGATAAATACTCGATCATTGAAACAAATATACAGGGTGAATTTTTCAAGTGGGCGTGGATGGCCAAATCCGAAGCTACGAGGAATCCATCCAAGAAGCCACCCAAAGGAGTCTCGAGAGACCGATTTTGATGAAAATTAAAACAGCATCAAAGGATTTTTGAAAAATCAATATTCCTAGCCAGGAATCCAACCCGCAGATTTTGGAAAAAAAAACAAACACATACTGTATTATTACACTATGCAATAGTGCCGCTAATAAGGTATCTGTGTTCCATATTTCATCTAGACCCCGTTCAGCCGTTCTGGCGTGATAGACTAACAAACCTCCATCCATCCAAACTTTCGCGTTTATATTAGTAGTAAGATGATATATGTATTACCTGCAGCACTGACGATAATGGTGTCATCCTGAAAACAAAAAAAAATTAAATGTTAGAAAATTTTATAGTATTTTGGTGGAGTCTCGAAAGTAATTAAAAGTCGCTTGGATCGGTTACGTTAAGATTAATATCGAACTGTGAAAAAACGCGCGCGAGCCGAGCGAGCGAAGAGAGCGTTGCCACCGCAGCGGCATAACGACTTACGACATTTCATACAAACTTTCAAGTCCTGTTTTGTCAAAATGACTGACGCGAATTTAATGAAACTTCATACGCATAAGCACGACACATAGGTGTAACATTTTCGAAATGGCTTTTTTTAAATATTATTTTGGAATATTCTATGGAAAATCTAAAATCTGTTTAATTTAGCTAAAACACTATTTTTCGAAAATGTTCCCTGATAACTTTTTATACCAATGTATCCTGCTTATGCGTATAAAGTTGCATTAAAATCGGTTCAGTCATTTCGAAAAAAAAGGAAAGTAGTTTTAGGACACCAACATTGGATTTTGTTAAGGATTGGCTTCGGCGATGGTTTACCAAAAGGTGGCTGAAGCAGGGCAGACAACATTGTTGCCATTGCGGGCATATCCTGGATGAGGCTGGCACAAGAACATGGAGCTTGGCACAATCAAACAGAGGCCTATACCCAGCTGTGGGTGAAGTCGGGCTGTGGATGATGATGATGATGATGACTGAAGCCGAAGGTTCAGGTTGACACAAAAATGAAGAGACTCACTTTACTAACAGTCCTAGATCTCTGCACGGTCATATTCTGCTGCGGCACCGTAGAGTCAGGCTGCACTCCTAACGCGGAGTAGATCTCGCGGAGGATCAGCAGCATTGTGTCTTCTGACTCCCTGTAAGCATAGGAAGAGAAGCGATAAGTTTTGGAGCCCTTGGAATTCAATTCAACATTTTTCATTGTATACACAGTGTTCTTCACGTTATCCATAAACTTTGGCAAACACTTCTATAGCTTTTACAAATCAAATCTTACAAAGGAAGTAGTATTTAAAAAGGCTTCGTTACAAAGTTATTTGTAATTTCATTTAATGAATTTTAATTGAGGTATGCAGTAAGAAAGGGTCTTAATTGGGCCTATGTTGCCGGTTAGTGCAATTCAATTATCAAATGCTATTTGCATTTCATTCGCACGTACGAGAGGAACCCGAGAGTAAATAAAAAAAAAAATAGAATTCATTAGTGTGTCCATAAAGAAAAATGCTTATTTCCGTGGTCATCTGGTCGAAGTTTATGTATATCGTCTGGAACACGGTGTATAAACCTACATGGGCATTTGTGAAGCTAGGTGAACGTTTCTAATTGATTCTTTCTTACAGAGAAGAATAGTATTGATACAAGTGCGGAAAATTTGTTATTGCAGCCGAGCCGGAATTGACGCCCGAGCCGCAGGTGAGGGTGTTATGGAATCGAGAACTGCACGAAACAAATGCCCACGTGTATCAAATGACGTTTTTTAATACACATTCGAAGAGATAACATACTAGAATGAAAAGTATTTTTGTCATGAATTATTAGGAAAACAAGTAAACTAAATCATAGTGATTTAGTTTGCTTTTTTGCCGGTTTTGCTTTCGCAGGTTGAAAAAGAAACAAAGGTATGAAGCCGCTAAACTGCCTAATATGAAATATATAAAATATTTTTGAATTTAGAACACAAATAAATGTCATTTTCTTCATTAAAGTAAATATTTTTTTTAATAATCATTTTTATTTATGATATTCTATTTATAAATACAATTTTAATATTCAAAAAATATTTAAGCCATAAAGGCACATACCCATCTCTTAGCAGAGGCTAAAAAAAAATAATCACCGCCGACTATAGGACCTCGTATAAGTAATTTTTTATTTCCGCACTAGTAGAAATAAATGAAAAAATCCACGAGTGTGAAAAACATGGCATATTGCACCCCCCTCTGCTGCTACATCATCATTATTCTCTTGCCCTTGTCGCAATTAATTTGGCATCGGCGCAGCAAGTCTTCTTCTTGATACTTCTATATTACTCGTCATCTTATCAGACATCTCCTTTCGTGCCATATCATCCTTCACACAGTCCATCCATCGTTTCTTTGGTCTTCCTCTACTCTTACACCCATCCACAGTTATATTCAAAACTTTCCTCACAACATTTTCCTCATTCCTCCGCATGACATGTTAATACCACGACAACCTTAGCATTTTCATTTCAGCCACATGCAAATGCCTGCTACATTCTAAACAATTGTAAAAGTACTCACCAGTATCCAACATGGCTACTCATAGCGAACAGATACTCGTTGATCATCTCCAGCGGCGCCTCCTGCAGCACGTAGTCTATTCGACGACCGCTGTTCAGACGACCCAGCATGTCTGGGGTTGACTGTGGGCGGAATGATGTTGATTAGTAATAAACGAAAGTTCATCATCATCTGCCTAGTCTTTTCCCAACTATGTTGGGGTCGGCTTCCAGTCTAACCGGATGCAGCTGAATACCAGTATTTTACATGGAGCGACTGCCTATCTGACCTCCACAACTCAGTTAGTACTGGGTAATACGATCCCACTTTCGGCCAGACTTTCGGGCCACTGACTACCTGACTGTCAAAGATCTACAATTGACTGCCGGGACCAACGGATTAACGTGCTTTCCGAGGCACGGAGGAAACTCGGTATGCAATGGGTGGTCACCCATCTACAGACTAACCTAGGCAAGCGCGGCTTAACCTGAAGATTGATCCGAGCGGCTGTTATTATTTAGCCACGAGCTTAATAAACGAAAGTTATCGATTAAAATTACAGCTGAGTTTTATTTAGATTTTAATTGATTTAATACACGGTGTTAAGAACATCGATACGCTTTCTTACCAACAATTCAGTATACGAATCGAGCCAGTAGTATCTGCGTTGAAATTTTGTTAAAGCGCGTGTGCGTGTTGTTTTTGTTAGCGTTGTTTTTTGTTTCGTTGATTTTGTTTTGTTTGTGTTGTTGATTTTGTTTTTGTTTTGTTGAATTTTGTTTTTGTTGAAAACTAGCTGTGCCCGGTGTGTGTGTGTACATTTTTTTTATACATACTTTCATCACAATAACACAACAGCCGTATGAAATTCGCACGCAGGCGTCTGTGACCTATCAGCTGTTAGCCGTTTCAAAAAAAATTTTTCTTTGGGAAAGTTGTATGTTATCATGAGTACAATCACGTGTTTAAGTATCGGTCAATAATTACCAGTCACCCTAAATAGTAACATAATAGAATTAGTAGTCGGTTTTTTTGGTAGTTTTAATTAAATGTTACTTGTTAGTTGTAACCAAATAAATTCTTGTTACCAAATTATTTTCAGAAACAAGCTAGAAAAATTCTGTGCTCACCAGTTCAATTTCTTTCGCCGATTCTTCTTTGCTGTCATCAGTGAGCTGCTCTTTCTCCAATTCTTCTTCTACGACCTGGAGTAATAAAATACGACATTAGACCTCACAAATTGTTCAGAAGATTACAATTAGTTAATCAAATAACAAATCAAAATAAAAAATATGCTATAATAACGTTTGTTTTAGCATAGCAAATGAAATAATTAATTTGAATAATTCGAACAAGGCTGTACGATTATTTTGTGTCTTGAATGAGATTGTCTGTGGTAATGGGTTAGGTACACAGATATAGATATCCGTAGATAATGCAAGAGCACCGACTTCGCGTTCCGGACTTGTTCGTCAAATGGCGCGTGCGCGCGAGTTGACACCTTCCGATTTTACCAATTTTTTTTGTCGTCAACTCGCTCGCACATTATAAAGTACAGTCAATTAAAAACGGATTGAAGCCAATCACTATAAATAACTAGCTATTGTCCGCGCTGGCTGATTCGGATAAGTACTGAATATCTACTTAGATTTCGGGATACGGCGAGGGAGATGCGGCCGACGACGCACGATACTCAAGCATGCTATGCAGCGTTGCCAGAATGTTACTTTTGTCACATTTGACCTTCTCATGTTACCTCCGTGTTTTATTTTAAAGCAAAGTCGTATAAAATGTTTTATACATTTAAAACGGGTATCTATATTATACATTTTATGAGAAGTTTTTGTAGCTGACTACACATCTGACGTATTTAACGTCAGATTTTCAAAGTCGAGCAAGTTGACGACAACAAAAATAGGTAAAATCGGAAGGTGCCAACTCGCGTGCACTTGCCAGTTGACGAATAAGTCGCGTTCCGTATAAACTTGTAGGTATTTTGTTATTGAACTACATATTTACGGTTTTCAGATTTTTTCCTTTACATGTGATAAAAGTCATTACTTCTTGCCAAATTTCATGATTCTAGGTCAACGAGAAGTACCCTATATATTTTTTCCCTTGTGAAACCGCAAAATATGCGACATAAACGGCCATATCTTTTGATCGCGTTGAATTACAAATTTGATTTTTTCACTGCTCCAAGGGGTAGCAGACCCGAGTTTTTTTTATATTAATTTCAGCTACGTGTTCCTGAGAAAAAGGGTCTTGACAGACGGACAACAAAGTGATCTTATAAAGGTTCCATTTTTGCCGACTGAGGTACGGAACGCAAAAAAAACAAGATGGCGGCGTTAGTTTCGCCTATGACCGTCCCAAAAACTATGCTGCACTATATCTTTTAAATTAAAATAATTGTCTAACCCTGGTACTGACCTTCTCGAGCTGCCCATCAGTGGGCGGCGGCGTCGTCTTCCACTTGTTCCACGTACTCCGGAGCGACTCCAGCAGCTTCTGCTTCAGGTCAGCGCCAACACGCGCCATCGTGTCCTTGAGCTCTGTGACGGATTCCAACAGATCGTCTATTTATGTATGAAAGGCTGCTCCCTAACCGGACTGACATTTGATAGCTTTAAAGTCTGTTTTTTGGGGGGCTCATGGCTAAGTACGTTTGGTGGGGGTCTGCTGGTTAACTATGGTTGTGGGGAGCTCATGCCATGGTTAGGTAAGTTTGGTAGGGGTCTCCTGGTTTGCTATGGTTTTGGGGAGCTCATGCCATGGTTAGGTAAGTTTGGTGGGGGTCTCCTGGTTAACTATGATTTTGGGGGGCTCATGGATAAGTACGTTTGGTGGGGGTCTCCTGGTTAACTGTGTTTTTGGGGGACTCATTGCTAAGTACGTATGGTGGGGGTCTCCTGGTTAACTATGTTTTTGGGGGACTCATTGCTAAGTACGTATGGTGGGGGTCTCCTGGTTAACTATGATTTTGGGGAACTCATGCCATGGTTAGGTACGTTAAGTAGGGGTCTTCTAGTTAAGTATGAATTTGGGGGGCTTTTGGCTAAGTACGTTTGATGGGGAGCTCATGTCTAAGTACGTTTGGTGGGGGTCTCCTGGTTAACTATGTTTTTGGGGGGCTTGTGGCTAAGTTCGTTTAGAGGGGCTCTCCTAGTTAAGTATGAATTTGGGGGGCTTGTGGCTAAGTACGTTTGATGGGGAGCTCATGTCTAAGTACGTTTGGTGGGGGTCTCCTGGTTAACTATGCTTTTGGGGGACTCATTGCTAAGTACGTATGGTGGGGGTCTCCTGGTTAACTATGTTTTTGGGGGGCTCATTGCTAAGTACGTTTGGTGGGGGTCTCCTGGTTAACTATGCTTTTGGGGGACTCATTGCTAAGTACGTATGGTGGGGGTCTCCTGGTTAACTATGTTTTTGGGGGGCTCATTGCTAAGTACGTTTGGTGGGGGTCTCCTGGTTAACTATGCTTTTGGGGGACTCATTGCTAAGTACGTATGGTGGGGGTCTCCTGGTTAACTATGCTTTTGGGGGACTCATTGCTAAGTACGTATGGTGGGGGTCTCCTGGTTAACTATGTTTTTGGGGGACTCATTGCTAAGTACGTATGGTGGGGGTCTCCTGGTTAACTATGATTTTGGGGAACTCATGCCATGGTTAGGTACGTTAAGTAGGGGTCTTCTAGTTAAGTATGAATTTGGGGGGCTTGTGGCTAAGTACGTTTGATGGGGAGCTCATGTCTAAGTACGTTTGGTGGGGGTCTCCTGGTTAACTATGTTTTTGGGGGGCTTGTGGCTAAGTTCGTTTAGAGGGGCTCTCCTAGTTAAGTATGAATTTGGGGGGCTTGTGGCTAAGTACGTTTGATGGGGAGCTCATGTCTAAGTACGTTTGGTGGGGGTCTCCTGGTTAACTATGCTTTTGGGGGACTCATTGCTAAGTACGTATGGTGGGGGTCTCCTGGTTAACTATGTTTTTGGGGGGCTCATTGCTAAGTACGTTTGGTGGGGGTCTCCTGGTTAACTATGCTTTTGGGGGACTCATTGCTAAGTACGTATGGTGGGGGTCTCCTGGTTAACTATGTTTTTGGGGGGCTCATTGCTAAGTACGTTTGGTGGGGGTCTCCTGGTTAACTATGTTTTTGGGGGACTCATTGCTAAGTACGTATGGTGGGGGTCTCCTGGTTAACTATGCTTTTGGGGGACTCATTGCTAAGTACGTATGGTGGGGGTCTCCTGGTTAACTATGTTTTTGGGGGGCTCATTGCTAAGTACGTTTGGTGGGGGTCTCCTGGTTAACTATGCTTTTGGGGGACTCATTGCTAAGTACGTATGGTGGGGGTCTCCTGGTTAACTATGTTTTTGGGGGACTCATTGCTAAGTACGTATGGTGGGGGTCTCCTGGTTAACTATGATTTTGGGGAACTCATGCCATGGTTAGGTACGTTAAGTAGGGGTCTTCTAGTTAAGTATGAATTTGGGGGGCTTTTGGCTAAGTACGTTTGATGGGGAGCTCATGTCTAAGTACGTTTGGTGGGGGTCTCCTGGTTAACTATGCTTTTGGGGGACTCATTGCTAAGTACGTATGGTGGGGGTCTCCTGGTTAACTATGCTTTTGGGGGACTCATTGCTAAGTACGTATGGTGGGGGTCTCCTGGTTAACTATGATTTTGGGGGGCTCATGGATAAGTACGTATGGTGGGGGTCTCCTGGTTAGCTATGTTTTTGGGGGGCTTATGGCTAAGTTCGTTTAGTGGGGGTCTCCTGGTTAACTATGTTTTTGGGGGGCTCATGGATAAGTACGTTTGGTGGGGGTCTCCTGGTTAACTATGTTTTTGGGGGACTCATTGCTAAGTACGTATGGTGGGGGTCTCCTGGTTAACTATGCTTTTGGGGGACTCATTGCTAAGTACGTATGGTGGGGGTCTCCTGGTTAACTATGTTTTTGGGGGGCTCATTGCTAAGTACGTTTGGTGGGGGTCTCCTGGTTAACTATGCTTTTGGGGGACTCATTGCTAAGTACGTATGGTGGGGGTCTCCTGGTTAACTATGTTTTTGGGGGACTCATTGCTAAGTACGTTTGGTGGGGGTCTCCTGGTTAACTATGTTTTTGGGGGACTCATTGCTAAGTACGTATGGTGGGGGTCTCCTGGTTAACTATGCTTTTGGGGGACTCATTGCTAAGTACGTATGGTGGGGGTCTCCTGGTTAACTATGTTTTTGGGGGGCTCATTGCTAAGTACGTTTGGTGGGGGTCTCCTGGTTAACTATGCTTTTGGGGGACTCATTGCTAAGTACGTATGGTGGGGGTCTCCTGGTTAACTATGTTTTTGGGGGACTCATTGCTAAGTACGTATGGTGGGGGTCTCCTGGTTAACTATGATTTTGGGGAACTCATGCCATGGTTAGGTACGTTAAGTAGGGGTCTTCTAGTTAAGTATGAATTTGGGGGGCTTTTGGCTAAGTACGTTTGATGGGGAGCTCATGTCTAAGTACGTTTGGTGGGGGTCTCCTGGTTAACTATGCTTTTGGGGGACTCATTGCTAAGTACGTATGGTGGGGGTCTCCTGGTTAACTATGCTTTTGGGGGACTCATTGCTAAGTACGTATGGTGGGGGTCTCCTGGTTAACTATGATTTTGGGGGGCTCATGGATAAGTACGTATGGTGGGGGTCTCCTGGTTAGCTATGTTTTTGGGGGGCTTATGGCTAAGTTCGTTTAGTGGGGGTCTCCTGGTTAACTATGTTTTTGGGGGGCTCATGGATAAGTACGTTTGGTGGGGGTCTCCTGGTTAACTATGTTTTTGGGGGACTCATTGCTAAGTACGTATGGTGGGGGTCTCCTGGTTAACTATGCTTTTGGGGGACTCATTGCTAAGTACGTATGGTGGGGGTCTCCTGGTTAACTATGTTTTTGGGGGGCTCATTGCTAAGTACGTTTGGTGGGGGTCTCCTGGTTAACTATGCTTTTGGGGGACTCATTGCTAAGTACGTATGGTGGGGGTCTCCTGGTTAACTATGTTTTTGGGGGACTCATTGCTAAGTACGTATGGTGGGGGTCTCCTGGTTAACTATGATTTTGGGGAACTCATGCCATGGTTAGGTACGTTAAGTAGGGGTCTTCTAGTTAAGTATGAATTTGGGGGGCTTTTGGCTAAGTACGTTTGATGGGGAGCTCATGTCTAAGTACGTTTGGTGGGGGTCTCCTGGTTAACTATGCTTTTGGGGGACTCATTGCTAAGTACGTATGGTGGGGGTCTCCTGGTTAACTATGTTTTTGGGGGGCTCATTGCTAAGTACGTTTGGTGGGGGTCTCCTGGTTAACTATGCTTTTGGGGGACTCATTGCTAAGTACGTATGGTGGGGGTCTCCTGGTTAACTATGTTTTTGGGGGACTCATTGCTAAGTACGTATGGTGGGGGTCTCCTGGTTAACTATGATTTTGGGGAACTCATGCCATGGTTAGGTACGTTAAGTAGGGGTCTTCTAGTTAAGTATGAATTTGGGGGGCTTTTGGCTAAGTACGTTTGATGGGGAGCTCATGTCTAAGTACGTTTGGTGGGGGTCTCCTGGTTAACTATGTTTTTGGGGGGCTTGTGGCTAAGTTCGTTTAGAGGGGCTCTCCTAGTTAAGTATGAATTTGGGGGGCTTGTGGCTAAGTACGTTTGATGGGGAGCTCATGTCTAAGTACGTTTGGTGGGGGTCTCCTGGTTAACTATGCTTTTGGGGGACTCATTGCTAAGTACGTATGGTGGGGGTCTCCTGGTTAACTATGTTTTTGGGGGACTCATTGCTAAGTACGTTTGGTGGGGGTCTCCTGGTTAACTATGATTTTGGGGGGCTCATGGATAAGTACGTTTGGTGGGGGTCTCCTGGTTAACTATGTTTTTGGGGGGCTCATGTCTAAGTACGTTTGGTGGGGGTCTCCTGGTTAACTATGCTTTTGGGGGGCTCATGGCTAAATACGTTTGGTGGGGGTCTCCTGGTTAACTATGATTTTGGGGGGCTCATGGATAAGTACGTTTGGTGGGGGTCTCCTGGTTAACTATGATTTTGGGGGGCTCATGGATAAGTACGTATGGTGGGGGTCTCCTGGTTAGCTATGTTTTTGGGGGGCTTATGGCTAAGTTCGTTTAGTGGGGGTCTCCTGGTTAACTATGTTTTTGGGGGGCTCATGGATAAGTACGTTTGGTGGGGGTCTCCTGGTTAACTATGTTTTTGGGGGACTCATTGCTAAGTACGTATGGTGGGGGTCTCCTGGTTAACTATGTTTTTGGGGGGCTCATTGCTAAGTACGTTTGGTGGGGGTCTCCTGGTTAACTATGCTTTTGGGGGACTCATTGCTAAGTACGTATGGTGGGGGTCTCCTGGTTAACTATGTTTTTGGGGGACTCATTGCTAAGTACGTATGGTGGGGGTCTCCTGGTTAACTATGATTTTGGGGAACTCATGCCATGGTTAGGTACGTTAAGTAGGGGTCTTCTAGTTAAGTATGAATTTGGGGGGCTTTTGGCTAAGTACGTTTGATGGGGAGCTCATGTCTAAGTACGTTTGGTGGGGGTCTCCTGGTTAACTATGTTTTTGGGGGGCTTGTGGCTAAGTTCGTTTAGAGGGGCTCTCCTAGTTAAGTATGAATTTGGGGGGCTTGTGGCTAAGTACGTTTGATGGGGAGCTCATGTCTAAGTACGTTTGGTGGGGGTCTCCTGGTTAACTATGCTTTTGGGGGACTCATTGCTAAGTACGTATGGTGGGGGTCTCCTGGTTAACTATGTTTTTGGGGGACTCATTGCTAAGTACGTTTGGTGGGGGTCTCCTGGTTAACTATGATTTTGGGGGGCTCATGGATAAGTACGTTTGGTGGGGGTCTCCTGGTTAACTATGTTTTTGGGGGGCTCATGTCTAAGTACGTTTGGTGGGGGTCTCCTGGTTAACTATGCTTTTGGGGGGCTCATGGCTAAATACGTTTGGTGGGGGTCTCCTGGTTAACTATGATTTTGGGGGGCTCATGGATAAGTACGTTTGGTGGGGGTCTCCTGGTTAACTATGTTTTTGGGGGGCTCATGTCTAAGTACGTTTGGTGGGGGTCTCCTGGTTAACTATGCTTTTGGGGGGCTCATGGCTAAATACGTTTGGTGGGGGTCTCCTGGTTAACTATGATTTTGGGGGGCTCATGGATAAGTACGTTTGGTGGGGGTCTCCTGGTTAACTATGATTTTGGGGGGCTCATGGATAAGTACGTATGGTGGGGGTCTCCTGGTTAGCTATGTTTTTGGGGGGCTTATGGCTAAGTTCGTTTAGTGGGGGTCTCCTGGTTAACTATGTTTTTGGGGGGCTCATGGATAAGTACGTTTGGTGGGGGTCTCCTGGTTAACTATGTTTTTGGGGGACTCATTGCTAAGTACGTATGGTGGGGGTCTCCTGGTTAACTATGTTTTTGGGGGACTCATTGCTAAGTACGTATGGTGGGGGTCTCCTGGTTAACTATGATTTTGGGGAACTCATGCCATGGTTAGGTACGTTAAGTAGGGGTCTTCTAGTTAAGTATGAATTTGGGGGGCTCATGGCTAAATACGTTTGGTGGGGTTTTCCTGGTTAGCTATGTTTTTGGGGGGCTTGTGGCTAAGTTCGTTTAGAGGGGGTCTCCTAGTTAAGTATAAATTTGGGGGGCTTGTGGCTAAGTACGTTTGATGGGGAGCTCATGTCTAAGTACGTATGGTGGGGGTCTCCTGGTTAACTATGATTTTGGGGGGCTCATGGATAAGTACGTTTGGTGGGGGTCTCCTGGTTAACTATGTTTTTGGGGGGCTCATGTCTAAGTACGTTTGGTGGGGGTCTCCTGGTTAACTATGCTTTTGGGGGGCTCATGGCTAAATACGTTTGGTGGGGGTCTCCTGGTTAACTATGATTTTGGGGGGCTCATGGATAAGTACGTTTGGTGGGGGTCTCCTGGTTAACTATGTTTTTGGGGGACTCATTGCTAAGTACGTATGGTGGGGGTCTCCTGGTTAACTATGATTTTGGGGGGCTCATGGATAAGTACGTTTGGTGGGGGTCTCCTGGTTAACTATGTTTTTGGGGGACTCATTGCTAAGTACGTATGGTGGGGGTCTCCTGGTTAACTATGTTTTTGGGGGACTCATTGCTAAGTACGTATGGTGGGGGTCTCCTGGTTAACTATGTTTTTGGGGGACTCATTGCTAAGTACGTATGGTGGGGGTCTCCTGGTTAACTATGTTTTTGGGGGACTCATTGCTAAGTACGTATGGTGGGGGTCTCCTGGTTAACTATGATTTTGGGGGGCTCATGGATAAGTACGTTTGGTGGGGGTCTCCTGGTTAACTATGTTTTTGGGGGACTCATTGCTAAGTACGTATGGTGGGGGTCTCCTGGTTAACTATGATTTTGGGGGGCTCATGGATAAGTACGTTTGGTGGGGGTCTCCTGGTTAACTATGTTTTTGGGGGACTCATTGCTAAGTACGTATGGTGGGGGTCTCCTGGTTAACTATGTTTTTGGGGGACTCATTGCTAAGTACGTATGGTGGGGGTCTCCTGGTTAACTATGATTTTGGGGGGCTCATGGATAAGTACGTTTGGTGGGGGTCTCCTGGTTAACTATGTTTTTGGGGGACTCATTGCTAAGTACGTATGGTGGGGGTCTCCTGGTTAACTATGTTTTTGGGGGACTCATTGCTAAGTACGTATGGTGGGGGTCTCCTGGTTAACTATGATTTTGGGGGGCTCATGGATAAGTACGTTTGGTGGGGGTCTCCTGGTTAACTATGTTTTTGGGGGGCTCATGGATAAGTACGTTTGGTGGGGGTCTCCTGGTTAACTATGTTTTTGGGGGACTCATTGCTAAGTACGTATGGTGGGGGTCTCCTGGTTAACTATGATTTTGGGGGGCTCATGGATAAGTACGTTTGGTGGGGGTCTCCTGGTTAACTATGTTTTTGGGGGGCTCATGGATAAGTACGTTTGGTGGGGGTCTCCTGGTTAACTATGTTTTTGGGGGACTCATTGCTAAGTACGTATGGTGGGGGTCTCCTGGTTAACTATGATTTTGGGGGGCTCATTGCTAAGTACGTTTGGTGGGGGTCTCCTGGTTAACTATGTTTTTGGGGGACTCATTGCTAAGTACGTATGGTGGGGGTCTCCTGGTTAACTATGATTTTGGGGGGCTCATGGATAAGTACGTTTGGTGGGGGTCTCCTGGTTAACTATGTTTTTGGGGGGCTCATGGATAAGTACGTTTGGTGGGGGTCTCCTGGTTAACTATGTTTTTGGGGGACTCATTGCTAAGTACGTATGGTGGGGGGTCTCCTGGTTAACTATGATTTTGGGGGGCTCATGGATAAGTACGTTTGGTGGGGGTCTCCTGGTTAACTATGTTTTTGGGGGACTCATTGCTAAGTACGTATGGTGGGGGTCTCCTGGTTAACTATGTTTTTGGGGGACTCATTGCTAAGTACGTATGGTGGGGGTCTCCTGGTTAACTATGATTTTGGGGGGCTCATGGATAAGTACGTTTGGTGGGGGTCTCCTGGTTAACTATGTTTTTGGGGGACTCATTGCTAAGTACGTATGGTGGGGGTCTCCTGGTTAACTATGATTTTGGGGGGCTCATGGATAAGTACGTTTGGTGGGGGTCTCCTGGTTAACTATGTTTTTGGGGGACTCATTGCTAAGTACGTATGGTGGGGGTCTCCTGGTTAACTATGATTTTGGGGGGCTCATGGATAAGTACGTTTGGTGGGGGTCTCCTGGTTAACTATGTTTTTGGGGGACTCATTGCTAAGTACGTATGGTGGGGGTCTCCTGGTTAACTATGTTTTTGGGGGACTCATTGCTAAGTACGTATGGTGGGGGTCTCCTGGTTAACTATGATTTTGGGGGGCTCATGGATAAGTACGTTTGGTGGGGGTCTCCTGGTTAACTATGTTTTTGGGGGGCTCATGGATAAGTACGTTTGGTGGGGGTCTCCTGGTTAACTATGTTTTTGGGGGACTCATTGCTAAGTACGTATGGTGGGGGTCTCCTGGTTAACTATGTTTTTGGGGGACTCATTGCTAAGTACGTATGGTGGGGGTCTCCTGGTTAACTATGATTTTGGGGGGCTCATGGATAAGTACGTTTGGTGGGGGTCTCCTGGTTAACTATGTTTTTGGGGGGCTCATTGCTAAGTACGTATGGTGGGGGTCTCCTGGTTAACTATGTTTTTGGGGGACTCATTGCTAAGTACGTATGGTGGGGGTCTCCTGGTTAACTATGTTTTTGGGGGACTCATTGCTAAGTACGTATGGTGGGGGTCTCCTGGTTAACTATGATTTTGGGGGGCTCATGGATAAGTACGTTTGGTGGGGGTCTCCTGGTTAACTATGTTTTTGGGGGACTCATTGCTAAGTACGTATGGTGGGGGTCTCCTGGTTAACTATGATTTTGGGGGACTCATTGCTAAGTACGTATGGTGGGGGTCTCCTGGTTAACTATGATTTTGGGGGGCTCATGGATAAGTACGTTTGGTGGGGGTCTCCTGGTTAACTATGTTTTTGGGGGGCTCATGGATAAGTACGTTTGGTGGGGGTCTCCTGGTTAACTATGTTTTTGGGGGGCTCATGGATAAGTACGTTTGGTGGGGGTCTCCTGGTTAACTATGTTTTTGGGGGACTCATTGCTAAGTACGTATGGTGGGGGTCTCCTGGTTAACTATGTTTTTGGGGGGCTTGTGGCTAAGTTCGTTTGGTGAGGGGCTCATGTCTAAGTACGTTTGGTGGGGGTGTCCTGTTTAAGTATATTTTTGGGGGGCTCATAGCTAAGTACGTTTGGTGGGGGTCTCCTGGTTAAGTGTGATTAAATTCTTCGCTATCAGACTCCTCAATGACTCTGTGGTCTAGTGTGCCTTGCCTAAGAAAGGAGCTCATGGCTTAAGAGGCTAATTAAAGGGCCTCGTATCTTGAAAGGCGGCTCGTGGCTAGGCATGTTGGATTATTTATTTTATCAGTACCCTATGGAATAGTAGCCTATGGACATCTGCAATTCTTGAGCTATGCCATCCACCATTGTCGTTCATGACTTCCCACCATTTTTTTATTCGCATTATCTTCCGTTATAGAGCTCAAGTATGTGGAAACAGGTGACCTCTGTCTTCCCTCACTCTAGTCCAATGGGATGGAAAAGGTACTGATTTTCAAAATAATTTTAGTAAACGACTTTTTATTTTAAACACGTCAGTGGGCGTGGCTAAAAAGTGGAGTGCTCGTGGCTAGGTATTTTTGGGGAGCTTCATGGCTAAGTATGTGTGGGGTCTCGTGGCTAAGTACTTTAGGGAGCTTTGTGGCTAATTATCCGTGGGAACTAACACGCATAACACAAAATTTAGTTATTTTCAGGCAACTTTGGCCCTTAGATAAATTACCTTACATACTAACATATAAATCATAATACTACAAATCGTGTTAGTAAATAGTACAGTCACGAGCACCAATATGTATACACTTTCCTGAATTTCAAAGCAATTTTCACGAGAAATAATGATTGTAACTTGGAGATAGGATCTTTTTCATAAAATTATTATTTCCAAAATATCGTATATCGTAACAACATGAAATTTTAATCAGAACAGTAGGAGAAAAACACTTTTTGATGTTGTCAAGTGTTTACATAAAGGGTGTAAAAAGACCCTTAACGAAGCCAAAAGGCACTTGTTCTCCCCGTCACTGCGATATTTTTTTTGTTCTAGACCATACCTGGGAACCTTCTAGTTACGGAGATATTGGGGGTCAAAGTTTCAACTTTTTCACAAGTTTTTTTTTGAAATACCTGTTTATAATGCAAGATTTTTACTTTAAAAACCTCCACGATCGCCGTACTATTCAATCCATCCATCAGCACAATGTTTTGAGTGCGTTAAATTGAGTCCTACCGTAAAACGTGATATTTCACCCCAAAAAAAAAATTCGTTTCCCAGCAATAATTTTTGCGTAAAATTACTTAGTTTGATGTACATAATGCTTGGTTGACGGCTTCGTGAAGGGTCCGTTTACACACTGTATTGTTACTCGTGACTAGCTTAAAAACTATGTTAGTAGCATAAGCAAGGGTAAGCATGATAGGAATCCTTACGGGTAATAAGACTGAATTGTGGCTAAATATTACAAGGGGCTCGTGGCTACGTAATAATAGTCGCACAAGCCGATCTGCCGAGGTCGCTACTGAGAAATTTCTGTTAGAAAATACTTAAAACACTTTTACCAGTCCCGGAATTAAACTTAGTTCAGGGCTATGAAGAACAGGGTGTAAAGTTCTTCATCCCCCATAGAAAAGGGAGGATCCTCCGACCAGACGGGTGTTGTGTCTGGTGGGCTACTGCACGACACTTGTTGTCGGGTTCTTCTATATAGTCTTAAGTCGCGGATAAATTTAACTTAGCGATTTAGGATTTTGATTTTGATGCTAGATCTTCATTTGTGACATAGATGGCGCTGTAGTATTTTTTGTAGTGACGCTACACTAGGATCTTATGCTCAGGAGTTATGCTACTAATAGACCAGCGAAGCAGTTAGTTTAAAAGGTCAACTTAAAATCGCTAGCGAAACTTAACTGCAGCAGATGTGGATTCGACATAATCAATGAAAAATATCAGAATGATGTACTGAATACGTGGTGACCGTTTGCGCTTCAGTGGCCCTTTCACACTGTATGTAAGGATTGTGTCAGGTGGCGTTATGAAATTTCCATCTACACCCAGGTTAGAAAGACATGAATCAATGTATGTATTTGCAGAGTTTCGCTAGCCAATTAAATTCGACCTTGTAGTACTATAAGTTCATACCTAAATGCATTCGCTTGCGTCCCTTGTGATGAGGAATGAGCTGCGGCTTCAGTTCACGAAGCTGCTGGTTTATTAGTGGCTCGATTCTGTAAGTAAATGACACAGGTTACAGGACAGGCTTCAAAAAAATACTAGCTTCCGCTAAGTACAATCTTCTAGTTACGGAGATATTGAGGGTCAAATTCCAACTTTTTTACAAGTTTTTAATGTTATAACTTTACTTTAAATACGTCCACGACCCTCGAACTATTAAATGCATCCATCAGCACAATGTATTGAGTGCGTTACATTGAGTTCTACCGTAAAACATGACTTTTAACCCCAAAAATAAAAGTGGTTTTCCAGCAATAATTTTTGCGTAGAGTTACTTAGTTTGATGTACAGAATGCTTGGTTAACGGCTTCGTGAAGGGTCCGTTTACACCTTGTATATTAAAACTTACCTATAAGCAATAGGATCATAGGGATGGAATATGTTGAAGAAATTCTTGCAGGTGGGCAGAGAGAAACCCGCGCCCAGAGAGTCCACGCCGCGGATACACTCGAATATCGCTACAAACAAAGATAATTTCAATATTAATACACACTCATAGTCAAAAATTTGCTTATACACGGTGTGTGTGTGTTAGGAAATATTAGTACACAAGTGGGAATTTTACGCACACTTGGCAATATAACATTACACTTGAAAATATTACCCACAATTGGCAAAATTACCCAATCTTAATAATATTATTTTGTATTTGGTGAATTACACAATATTTGGCAACATTAATACACAACATTTGGCAATATTACCCCATACCTACGAAAATGATCCCACAATTTTTGTCATGTCATCGCACGTCGCGTCTTATTGTCAACTCATGGCATGTTATATTATATCTTATCTATAGGACTGCCCAAATGCATACATAGCGTCGGGCGCGAACTTTGGGTAGCGCACGAATGGCTGCCCGGTACCCGCCGGGCCCGCCACGTAGTTCTTGTCAGGTTGCATTTTACCCGCATTTGGCAATATATCATTACTCTTGGCAATATTACCAGCAGTTGGAATTTTTTCAGTAATTGGCAATATTACAAAAGGTTTGAGTTTATTACCCACACTTGGCAATATTACCTCTTACTTAACCACGTTATGCAACATTTGGCAATATTACCCCACTCTTGGCTATTTTACCTCAAGTTTGTCAATATTATGTCAACATGACACAACATTTGGCATTATGACCCAACAGGTTTTATCAGTTTGTCGTGTCCTTAACCCGTGTCATATTATGTTATGATAAGTATATCTTACCTATAGGGCTGCCGAGTGCATACATAGCGTCGGGCGCGAACGTCAAGCGTGGGTAGTGCACGAATGGCTGGCCGGTACCCGCCGGGCCCGCCACGTAGTTCTTGTCAGGTTGCATTTTACCCGCATTTGGCAATATATCATTACTCTTGGCAATATTACCCACAGTTGGAATTTTTTCAGTAATTGGCAATATTACAAAAGGTTTGAGTTTATTACCCACACTTGGCAATTTTACCTCTTACTTAACCACGTTACGCAACATTTGGCAATATTACCCCACTCTTGGCTATTTTACCTCAAGTTTGACAATATTATGTCAACATAACCCAACAGGTTTTATCAGTTTGTCGTGTCCTTAACCCGTGTCATATTATGTTATGCTAAGTATATCTTACCTATAGGGCTGCCGAGTGCATACATAGCGTCGGGCGCGAACGTCAAGCGTGGGTAGTGCACGAATGGCTGGCCGGTACCCGCCGGGCCCGCCACGTAGTTCTTGTCGGGTAAGTTTGCTGCCTCATTTAGGGCTGTCTGCAAATAATTATAAAATTGTTGTGAAAAATACCTCAAATAGTAGCTTATAATTAGGACGTCACTTCATACTAAGACAACAAGTACTAAAGTCGCTATATGTAACAATTCTTTATGGTCTAACGCCCATTTTGATCATGATTTTTAACCTTTTGAACGCCATTGTCACATATACGTGACAAGCAAGCGCGTGCCCTGTACGCTAACGATAAAAATATGTGACAAAAAAATGCGGTGCAATACGAAATTTATTATTTATTTTCAATGTACCTAATAATTAATTTCTAACTACTTGACTTGTATTATTTAATTTACTATAATTTATTATCTGAGACATGTGAAAATGAATTTTATTATTATTTATTATTTTATTTTACAATCGATTTTATTACTTGATTTGATTTACTTGATATTAATTGTTTGATTTGATTTTATTTTTCATTTTCATTTGCATTTTTAAATTTGATTTTTGTGATTATTTACAACTGTTTATTTTATTTTAATTATTGTGATTAACTAGATACATTACTTACTTACGTTTACTTTTTGTGATTATGCATGGAATTAATAAAGCTATTTTGATTTTGATAACACGAAATAAACATTATTAGTTTTGGACGGATAGGGGTTTTGGTTTCGGTTTATGGTTCTGTCTTTATGTAGGTATTTGTGGTGAATCTGTGGCTAGGCATAGAGGGCACGCGCGTGCGTTTATGCTCTGGCGTTCAAAAGATTAAATCATTATTATCAATATCTTGAATTAATAGTACTTACTTCGCCCTGATGACAAAGCAGGTCATACAGTATGACGCTGCCTAGAGAGTGGCCTCCCAGCGAGACTCCGCCAGTAAAACCGGGGTTCCTTTGCCGGAATAGCTCGTAGATACGGTTCAGTTCCTTGCATACTGTGTCCAGGATTGTCTGTGGAAGAAATAGAAGATATTTAGGTTTATGGAGTGTGATGCTAGAAAATCTTCTAGACTAGATATTCTTGCACAAAATTATTGAAAATCACATTTTCAAACGTTACTTATGCTTGGGAATATAAATACACAGTTGGCGCAGCCGTGAGCAACACAGTGTTACACTTTTTGTTTAGTTTTGAGTTTTTTTTTTCTTGTATTATTTTTGTTCTATATTGTGTGCATTTTGTGGCATGTGCCAAATAAATGTATTTTCTTTCTTTCCAAAGTGGCAATTTTACCCGCTCTTGTAAACGTGCCAATATTAAATTGAAAAATGTTTGTTTGTCAATTTTACCCAACACTTGGCGATATTACCCACGCCTGGAAATATTACCCACACCTGGCAATATGACACGCAACTGGCAATATTATCCATACTTAGCAATATTACCCGCACCTGGCAATATTACCCATACTTAGCAATATTCTCTCACCATTAGTACGGCTGTTTCAGCGTAGTGAAGACTCAGCGAAATTACATAGTACTTGACAATATTACGCTTTACTTTGAAACTATTCATACACATGTAGCGATATTCTCTCGCATTGGAATCGGCAATAATACCCGCAAGTAGTAATATTATCCTCTACATGGCAAAATGGCAATATTAGCCCGTTCTTGGCAATATTACCAAACATTTGTCAATTTTACCCAATATTTGGCGATATTACCCACATATTTTTATTATTTGACCACACATACCTGACAATACACAGGGCTGGTATAAAACAGTACATCAAGCACAGTCTCATTGGTAAAACTGCGCAGCCTAGGTATACTGTCCAGTGTGATCTGGGCTAGACGTTTGTCTACGCCCGTCTCTCCGGAGTGAAGAGTTGAGTGCCAGGATATGGGGAGTACCTGGGAATAAGGATTAACAATAAGACTGAGAATGTCTTCGATCTTGCGGACCGGTCAGGGTTATCTGTGACGATGAAGAAGATGAAGGATGAAGCTTATGTGACTAAAAGATAAATGGATATTAGTTACTATTAATTTATTGTTATGTTGTTATATTAGTTACTATTAATTCTTACTAAGTTCTTTTTCTAGATATGAAAGTGTGATGAATACAGGATTGAAATTGATTTTTTCAAGTGGGCGTGGACGGCCAAATCTGAAACTATGAGGAATAGCAAAAAATACTCAAAGGAGTCTCGAGCTCATTTCGATGAAAACTAAAACTGTATCATTGGATTTTTGAAAAATCAATATTCCAAACTAGGGATCGAACCCGTTGATTTTGAAAAAAAAAACACTGTATTATTAATAGCGTTCGATAGCGTCGCTATTAAGGATCAAGTTCTGGGCAGTAATGACATAATGCTTAATACGATACATCAAACTTTAAGAAGATACTGTCATATAAAGGGTGTAACAAGACCCTTAACGAAGACGAAAGGCACTTGTTCTTCCCTTTGCGATCATTTTTTGTTCTAGTCTAGACCATACCTGGGAACCTTCTAGTTACGGAGATATTGTGGGGTCAAAGTTACAACTTTTTCACAAGTTTTTTTCTTAAATACATGTTTTTAATGCAAGATTTTTACTTTAAACACGTCGACGACCCCCGTACTATTCAATCCATCCATAAGCACAATGCTTTGAGTGCGTTCCATCGAGTCTTACCGTAAAACATGATCTTTTACTAAAAAAAAAAGTCGGTTCCCAGCAATAATTTTTGCGTAAAGTTACTTAGTTTGATGTACAGAATGCTTGGTTGACGGCTTCGTGAAGGGTCTGTTTACACCCTGTATCGGGACACAAACGACAGTCTACCAACAAAAGAACGGCATGATACTGTACAATATAAATAGGAAGTTTATTCATAGTAAATATTATATACATTAATAAATTAAAATAACCTATATTAACTAACTAACTTAAAAATAAACTTAAAAAAACTCCTCCTCAACGTAGTCAACCGGTAATGTACCCAAAAGACTGGCGGCGTTGCCACGTTGTATGGCAACGCTAAGCCTTTGGCCAAGGTAAAAGCCAGCCCTTGGGTCACGGGAAGAGTCAACTAAACGTTTAGAAATGTCCTTGAAAAGGCTGTGAGCACTCGGACCCCACGGACCTAGAGTTTCAACCCCAAACGGCTCGAAAATATAGTTACCAATAAGGTTACTATATTTACGCCGCTTGAGGTTCTCTGCAGCCGCAGCCGCAGCCCCAGCACAGCACGAAGAGCTAGGAAGATGGGATGGCGCAAGAGTATCGACACAAGTTGCATCCCACACTAAAGGCCAAAAAAGATAATATAAATTAGAACTTACCTCAACTCTGCTAACGACGCCTTGGTCAAATGAATTCCGGTAGTGTGACTGTACCAGTTGTAAGCTGGTCGATCTGAAGTCTTCAACTGTTAACAAAGGAAAATAGATCTTATTGTTTTGTTTTTATTACCAGAAGTCTTTATTATCCCCTGCCTCTTAGATCAGAGATTTATTTATTGTATGTTTATTTATTTTTTTGTACACATCTATTAAACATGACGGCAGCCATATTGCAGCTGCGAGAGACGGCGACTAGATGGCGCTAGTGGAACGTGCACGAGACGCATTATAGAGAAATCATTCAATTTTGGCCATATGGTCATGGCTTAAAAGACTTGAATTCAATCCAGTAAAATATAGTAACGTTTGTTCTGAGAACGAACGCCTATAAAAGAAGCTGCGCTGTTGAGTCGGCACGCATTTCCAACGGATGCGTCTTGGTGCACGGACCACTGTCTCTCGACAGTCAGTACTGCCCGGTTATTGGTCGTGGAACATTCTCTGACAATTAGTACTGTCCTTATTGCGGTGGGTGCAAGGACCACTGTCCCTGACAGTCAGTACTGCCCTATGTGACCGCCCTCACTGCCTTTATTTTGTTATTTCACTTATAAAACGTCGAAAAAAAGGTGCACGGTTCGGGTTGGTCGTTTCCTATGGAGAAGAACCGGCAAGAAACTCCATGGTTACTCTTTTCAAATCATTTGGTGTTACATTAATATCATGGATACAGCATTTGTACTTAAGTATGGGGGGACAGCGTAGGCCCGACAATAAGTCGTTGCTTACTACACAAAAAATGTAGAACAAAATAAAAAGTTAACAAAAGTTAAAAGTAGCTGGGAATCTACAAAGCCTACAATGTTCACACATTTACAAACAATTGATAAAAAAGAATCTATACAAAGGTAAAATAAAATTTCATTTAATTAATTTTATTTCTGTGTTTTTGATTTAAGATACCTGATTGTTACATTGAAATAAATTCGTGTATTGCCCTATCTGAGTTTTACTTCTGATGTCTGCGCCAAATCCGACAAACATATTTAAGTACCCTTTCACTACCACCATTGACACAACACATAACTGTTTTACATCCGTGACTCTCTAATCCAGGTCCAGTTGAAAACCAGCTTCAGGCACTAGTTGCCCGGAATTTTGCTGAACTGGTCCTATTTGGCGCAGCCATGAGGAACACAGCGTTACCTACATTTTTTGTTTAGTTTTAAGATTTTTTTCTTGTATTATTTTTGTTTTATATTGTTGCACTTGTGGCATGTGCTTTCTAGATTAGATCGAGTGCAGGCAGGCCAAGGAAGCACTTCCTAGTATCGACAAAACTACAGCTGCGCGCACTTAGAGCCGCCATCACTGGACACGGCTCTTTTAATAAACACCTCTTTGTCATAGGAGTCACAGACAGCCCCCTGTGCCGAGCCTGCATGGAGGAGGACGAGACAGCAGCCCATGTGCTTCTGCACTGCCCAGTGGTCAGGGTAACCCAGGTACTCTCCGCGAGATTGTCAGCAACATCAAGGCGCTGCTGGCCTTTCTCGGGGAGTTAGGGTGGATCGAATAAATATCCCACCCGTACGCAATATACGCGCTTTGACGTGGAGTTGCGGACACCAGCCCGTTATACAATACAATACGCAATAGATTTAAAACTATCACTTTTCTGTGTTCGCAAGCGGACACAGTGAGTTTCGTGTGTCGGGAACAGAATCGAGTTGCGAGTGACAGTGGTAGCGGTACTGAGTGCAAAAAACGAACAAGAAAGAGGGTAGACCGATTTGTCTGCTCATAAACACCCACCCGAAATAACTTCAGTTTATCCGTGATCATGGTGCTTGAAATATCGGGAACTCAAACAAATCAGTAACCATGGTAAATATCCCGTTTCTAGTGTTAATTACAATACGCAATATAACCCACTAGTGGCAATAAATCACCACGCTAGGCAATATTGCCCACTCTTTGCATTACTACTCAAACATTGTCACAAATATCGGACACGGCGTTTTTGAACCCCAACAAGCAATATTGCCAACTAATATATTAACTCACCGACTTCCTCGACAGACCGGAAGCGCATATCACAAGCGGAACCGACGCCATGACACAACAGTAACAGATGATCAATGCTAGACGGCTCTATATCTTCGATTTCTGATTCATCATGTCCTCTCCTTACGACGCGAGGACGAGAAGTGGATTGCTGTAATCAGAATAAAAAAAAGTATTAATATGACAATCTTACATAGTTGTGGCCATGGTATTGTGGCGGAACATATCTAGACCACCACTAAACGACATCAAGAAAACCGCTACCGCTTATGACTCTGTACCACGCATACAGATCAGGTGATGTCTTGTTTGTGTGAGTGAGAACGCACTGCCGCTTATACGTGGAGCAAGCACACAACGGGCGCGTGATTATTGTACTGCGGCGGCCGGCAACGACCTCGAGGGCGACGGCGTGAGGAGCCACGGACACCAGTGGTTTTCCAACTAGCTAGCTGACCGGTCGCGCCGCGCTTATAATATTGTCTTGCTCAAAATCATTTATTATTTTTTCTTTCTAAGTGTTTGTACTGTCTTAACGAATAATATAATCATTTCATCTAACTATAAATAATATCGTTCATTTCTACGCGTTTCACCTTCATTCTTCCCGCTTCGCTTTGCACGCTCAATAGCGCTTAACTGCCTTACTATACGGGTTAAATTCCCGTGTAGTGTTAGTATAGACATCGTCAAGAACTATACTACAGTATAAAAATATACTTCACCTGATATTCTCTTCCCGTGACAGCTGGGTCACGTGATTGGCCAAAGAATACGTCATCAGTTGCGATGCTGTCGATGTGTTGCCACGGTGTGTGATTGAATTACCCGAGCAAAATGCATTTTTGAACTTAACAAAGCAATTATGAACTAATAATTCAATATGTAAATTAATTTATAACTAAATAGATGAATCACACGAGTTACTAAATAGTTAAGCTAGTTAGTTATTTATTTTATTTTCATTCACTAAATGAGAAAGTCCCTAAATTTACTGAAAAGGACAATCAATGGTAACACTTATCGTGACGTAGTCTTGGGCCATCGTGGGAAGAGAATACCAGGCGAAGTATATTATTATACCATGCGTGTGGGTGTTAGCAATAGGCTCACCCCTATTACATGGGACTTAAGCGTTAAAGTAGCCCGCGAAATTCAAGTTTTCTTACGTTTTTTCGCAATTTGCAGGTCAGTGTCAGGTTGTATGTTGATTAAGATATGAGTCGCGACCGTAACAAATATGGCTTTACAGAGTTATAGTCATTAAACTCATCAATACAACCCTCTAAGTTCATTTAATCCCATTGAATTACTCATTAGTCATTCAATGGGATTTTAGGTACACCTCTGCCTAACCCTTTAAAGATTACACGCGTGATGGTATTGTTAGTCAGTTCGTTGTGCTCCTGAAGTTCTTAGTTGAGCTAGAAGCTGATTGGACAGGTCCACTCAAATATGTGTGGTCCTTTCTTCAAAAGATCATTTCAGACGAGAACTTGCAGTCATGCAAGTTCTTGACTGAATGACTGGACTTTAATATACACTGTTTTTTCTTTGAGTTTAGGAAACTCTCCTCATCTAATTTTGTATATTTTTTATGCGTAAAACCGTATTTAACTTTTTATTGCCATTATCACATATACGTGACAAGTCCTGTCAAACGACACAAATATGTGACAAAATGGTAGGTGAAATTGTGGTTTGGCGTGGAGGGCACGCGCGTGCGTGTATGCTCTGGCGTTCAAAAGGTTAATAACCTCTCTGCAAGAAAAAAGAAACATTTGTATGACTAACAATTTTCGCCTTCTGGCTTCTAAATTCTCCGGCGCCGTGGACCAGTAGCAGCAGATGATCGATCCTCTCTGGCTGATCTCTCGACACTTTGATCTTTGGTGGATTCCGGTATACTCGCTTACCGAAGGAGAACAGCTGGGGGTAAGGATTGGATTAGAGTAATGAAAGGATTAGGGTAATGAAAGGATTAGGGTAATGAAAGGATTAGGGTAATGAAAGGATTAGGGTAATGAAAGGATTAGGGTAATGAAAGGATTAGGGTAATGAAAGGATTAGAGTTGGGGGAACGTTAAGGATTGTGTAAGTTACTGTCAGTGTGAAAAATATAGGGACGATAATAATAATATGTATATACCGGTAGCTCGGACCCTGTTCCCGATGCCGGTGGGCTACTATTTTTAAATGTTTTTGTTATATTACTTTGTATAGAAATATTTAAAAATGTAAATTATATCTATACTAATATTATAAAGCTAAAGAGTTTGTTTGTTTGTTTGCTTGAACGCGCTAATCTCAGAAACTACTGGTCCGAATTGAAAAATTCTTTTAGTGTTGGATAGCCCATTTATTGAGAAAGGCTATAGGCTATATACCATCACGCTACGACTAATACGAGCGGAGTATTCATGAAAAATGTTGCAAAAACGGGGAAAAATGCAAACGCAGGCGAAGTTGCGCGGGTCAGCTAGTGTGTAAATACGAGTAAAGGAAATAATATGTATAATTTTCCTTAGTTGGTGTAAGAGTTGGATTTGGGAAGTATGAACATAAATATGAACTTATGCTTATGCCCGCGGCTTCGCCCGCGTGGAGTACGTTAATTGTCCCACGGCATCGTACTACCGGGATAAAAACGATCCTATGTGTTAATCCAGCAACTTTGGAAAAATTAAGGTCCAGGGTAAAATAAGGATTAGGGTAAGCATCATTCCTTAGTTACTTACCAGCGGCGTACTAAAAGCGTCGTTATGCAGAAAGTAGCTAGGGTAATATAAGAACTAGGGTAAGATTATATTAGCCTAGGGTAAGTTGAGGCCTAGGGTAATATAAGGATTAGGGTAAAAATAGGATAGCGGGTAATATAGGGTTGTCCCATAGAAGTAACGAGGCCTATGGTAAGGGTCACTTAAGATGAGTTAGAGTAAAGATTAATTAAGAACCAATTACTTACCGGTGGCGTACTAAAAGCGTCGCTATGCAGAAAGTGGACCATCACACTGGGGCCATGCATGACCACCACCTCACCATTGGGCAGGACCAGACGTCTGTGCCATTCAGCTGTTGTCAAGCCGTGGCGGTACTCCTCCTGGAAGGAAAAACCCAAATAATTTATTATATTTAGAATATGAGTCTTGTTGAAAGTAAAAAATTACATGATAAGAAAATTGACAATTGCTCATTCATTAGCCCCCCCTTAACTCCGAAACTAAAGAGCCGAAAATATTGAAAAAAATACAAAAAATAGTTCTTTGCCTATACATTATAGGAAAACCTATAAGCTCGGTAAACGGGAAACCTATAACCGGTTTTATAAAGGGTCTATATATTTATTTATCGCAGGGACATGACGTGCATACAAAATTAGAAAAAATAAACAAACAACGCATAACAAACATTCAGAATACAACAGGACGGAACAAAAAAATTAAGTTGACAGCTTGCACGTCGTGACTGCGACAAACAGCAGGGCTACTATGACGTCTTATAGCAGTTGTATTTCCAGTGTGGGAAAAAGACAGAGCTATACAGGTCGTCTAGCGCCATCTCTTTCCCACTCTGGAATTACAACTGCTTTAAGACGTCATGGTAGGCCACCAGGGGGATTACTATGACATGTCAAAGCAGGAGTAATTCCAGTGTGGGAAAGAGACAGAGCTATACAGGTCCTCTAGCGCCATATCTTTAAAGGAATTACTCCTGCTTTAACATGTCATAGTAACCCCCCTGGTGGCCTACCATGACGTCTTAAAGCAGTCGTAATTCCAGTGTGGGAAAGAGACAGAGCTATACAGGTCGTCTAGCGCCATCTCTTTCCCACTCTGGAATTACAACTGCTTTAAGACGTCATGGTAGGCCACCAGGGGGATTACTATGACATGTCAAAGCAGGAGTAATTCCAGTGTGGGAAAGAGACAGAGCTATACAGGTCCTCTAGCGCCATATCTTTAAAGGAATTACTCCTGCTTTAACATGTCATAGTAACCCCCCTGGTGGCCTACCATGACGTCTTAAAGCAGTCGTAATTCCAGTGTGGGAAAGAGACAGAGCTATACAGGTCGTCTAGCGCCATCTCTTTCCCTCACTGGAATTACAACTGCTTTAAGACGTTATGGTAGGCCACCAGGTCACCAGTCAGCATGACGCTGTGCTATGCACAGCGGTTTTCAGTGATCACCCGTGAAAAAACGTACGGAAGCCAAGACAGCATAAATATTTGATTATGTGAATAAGAAAAATAAAACAAACAGTACTTAGATTATAACATAAAACATCCGATGTGTCCGAGTCCAACTATAAGAAATAAAATAAATATTACAAACAAGTAACACTTAAATAAAAGTATCAAAAAAACGGACTACAAAATTGTATTATATACCTATATATATTATACATATATATTTGTAACCTCCTTTTAATTTCCTTCATTTTGATACCCTATTCGATAGGTTTGGTTGCAAAAAAAATACTAATTCGCGTCAAAATTCCACGATTTTGTTTTTTTTTCTAACACCTATCTAAGGACACTTGGATTTTTAAGACGAATATAACGATACCATACAATTGATTGTCGAAATCCATCCAGCCCTTTGGAAGATACAAGGTTATAAAGTTCACAAACAAGTAAACATACAAAATACGCGCGAAAAACATATCCCTTTCATGGCAGTTACTTAAAAATATAAAGGTATGTCTGCAGGCTAAACAAAACAAACAAATACAATATGAAGACATGGCATGTTTTTGTCTCGCTCCCACCCCACCTGCGCGTCGCCGTCGCCTGCGCACTCACTTCCGATCACTCACACAGACACACACACACAGACTTCATCATACTACGCATTTCTGCTCTACGCCTGTTGGCGAGTTGACGTACTTTTTGTCAAAAGTCGTAGGCGCGGTGTCGCACGAGTCTTGTGTGCTCACGTGGCTAGTTACTAGAGTGTTACCGATGGCTACCTTGCTTTGTACTGCTTTGTACCTACTTGTATCTTAGTCGATGCTTAATAATAAGTAACGTGTTTTCTTGGAAATCATAATTTCGTCTCGATCTTGAGCCGCTTGGATAGATATGCCTTAGATGATCATCGTTCTACTGCCTTCATCCCAATTTATTTGGGGTCGGCGCAGCACGTCTTCTTCTTCCATATCTCAGCAGTCATCTCCTTTCTAGCCATATCATCCTTTACACAGTCCATCCATCATTTCCTTGGTCTTCCTCTACTCTTATAACCATCTACATTCATACTCAAAATTTTCTTCACTACATGTTCCTCATTTCTCCGCATAACATGTCCAAACTACGACAACCGGTTACCACACAACTTTTCAGTCACCGGCGCCGCTTCAAGACTTCTTATGTACTCATTCCTTATTTTATCCATTCGTGTTACACCACATATCCCCCTTAGCATTCTCATCTCAGCCACATGCAATACTCTTTCATTCATCCCTTTTGTGGTCCAACATTCTCATCCATACAAGACAGCAGGTCCACATTGGTTTTTAAAATCTTCCCCTTGACAAACAAAAATACATGATAAACGACATACCTCAAGTTTTTCAGCCACCGGTTCTGTATACGGCACATATCTGGCGTCTGTGGTGCCTTTGTAGAACCAACTGCATCTGTAAAAAGATTTTCACAATACAATACTTAAATTAAAGCAGGCCACGAAGGAGATGGCGGGACGAACTGGACTATTTCCGTCCGAACTGGAAGAAGGACGCGCGGGTCCGTGAGAAGTGGAAGGAGTGGAGAGAGGCCTTCGCCCAGGAGTGGCACAGAACAGACTATGAAAAAAAAAATTTGATTGAGTTTGTTAAGTCAAAATTTGCTCGATAGATCTCCGCGTAAGTTCTACACGTCATCGGTGGCAGAACAGAGGTCACTTTGACAACATATTTTGAGGCACAGAGGAGAGGTGGAACATACGACAGAGCTCCACATCCACACGCTACTAGCTCCACCGTACTAGGTTGAAGTTACATATTTCCATTTGGGTCCGAAGACGGTTCACGGGCTTCCAAGTGGACCACGGAAGGTAAGACTAAGTTTAAGTGGCAAAACTTTTGGGCCAACAAGTTTTGAAAATACTGTTGTGCCACGGAGCAGAAGAAGCCTAACTTCGCTGTTCAGATTTCAGCCTCAGTGTCATATTAGTACGCATACCTCTTAACGTAAGTAGGCTGGTTTCCCGAAGATAGGCGAAGATTGTCGAAGCGTTTACTTTTCCTGGTAGAACTGTACATACCTCCTAACATTGGCAGGCTTGTCCACCCAGTACACAGGTATCCTCAGCCTGCCGATGACGTTCACGTCGTATCTACCGCCATCAGTAGGCACCAACGTGTGTTCATTGAGGTCCGCTGGAAGAATGGATTACGCATTATTAGACAAATTACATCATAACATCAGGCCTGTAATCCCCAAAAGGTGGAGCAAAGGTTTAATAGGGGGAAAGTTATGTTTAAGTCCCATGTAATAGGGGGGCGAGCCTATTGCCATCAACCGAATACAAATCTAGACTCCGTGGCTGCTACTGAGAAATTCCTGATGGAAAAACTCAAAAACAATTTGCCCGACCTGGGAATCGGACCCAGGACCTCATGCTTAGCAGTTGCGCTTGCGACCACTAAACCAACGAGGCAGTAGACTCGTTATAGTTATAATATCGGGGTTCTCACTCAAGGGTAAGGCTGTAAGTCGCAACGATGATCAACTACAATGACAGCCGGGACTACCGGTTCAACATGTTTTCCGAGGTACGAAGGGTCTCGGTGAAAAACCCTTCAACAGACAATGAATGGTCTCTCATCCACGGGCTGACCTTGGCTAGTGTAACCTAACCTTCGATCGCCACCTGCGGCTGTAACTACTTAGTCAACCCCTCTAGAGTCCGTCGAGTCGTAATGGAGCACTCCATACTACAGTTATCATTCTGTATCGTTGTCTCCACAGATGGAACAATCTTCTCTGACAGAGTAAGCGGGACCAGTCCCACTTGGAGAAATTCTGTGAATTGTGAAGTCTTTTGTTTTTTTTTTTCGTGTTTACTGCCTAACCTGGTGTCAGAGTTCTTATACCGCCCAAGGGCCTCTGACTTGGCTTAACATGCGGTCAAGAAATATCTCTCAGGCATGCTGATTTTGATTCCTCACGATCCGAACCGAAGCAAGTTATAATTATACAATTTGCCCATGAATCCAAAAACTTGATGACTTGGCAGTCCGACGGTCACACCAGTAGGTTATCACTGCTGACAATTGTGAAGTGCACGTACCAACCGCAGACCATAGGTGTCCTGTTCTTCCAAAAAGGGCGCATATAAGATATACTCACGATTCAAATTAGCAGCCTCGAGAGCCCTGGAGTCTGAGACAGAGAAGCCTCGCCATATAGACTTGTCTTCCACATCGACACGGTAGAACCAGTGGTGTTTTACAGGGATGTACTCAGTGGCTGAACGATTCTGGAAATAGCATTATAGAAAATTAAAATAGTAACTATACAAATAAATAAAAATTGTTCTCTGTCAATTTTTTAGACTTATGTATCCTGCTTATGCTTACAAAGTTTCATTAAAATCGGTTCAGTCATTTCGAAAACAAATCACTTGAAAGTTTGTATGAAATGCAGTAAGACGTTAACGACTTAATATGTTTGGAAATTTTGATTTATGAGGATGTATTTTTGGTAGCTTCATATTGTAACGGAGCATGCATCTTATTATTTATTAATGTTATGTCCGCATGATAATAATAACTTAATGGTGGCACTACACTTGGCAGATCTGGGCAAATATTCGCGTTCTACCATTAATATCAATAGTCATAGCGAACAATTTGTTTCGATACAATATCGCGAACATTTTGACAAATACGCCATGTAAAGTGCCAACGTAACACACATCCATCGATCATCAACATACCATACCCCACCTGGTGGCCTACCATGACATCTTAAAGCAGGAGTAATTCCAGTGTGGGAAAGAGATGGCGCTAGACGACCTGAATAGCTCTGTCTCTTTCCCACACTGGAATTATTCCTTCTTTAAGACGTCATAGTAACCCCCCAGGTGGCCTACCATGACGTCTTAAAGCAAGAGTAATTCTAGTGTGGGAAAGAGATGGCGCTAGACGACGTGCATAGCTCTGTCTCTTTCCGACGTCATAGTAACCCCCCGGAGGATGAAAACAAGATTATTTTTGTCTTCTACGTCTTCGCACGTAGAGTTATTACTCTCCGTGCTCTCTCTCTCTCTCTCTCTCTCTCTCTTGATTTATTAATCAAGCAACTACCGACGTTCCAAGAAACTCATCGTTCCTAACGTATTTACGCGTGCGTGGCGTGAAGTTTCAAAGAGAGCTACCCTAAACTGTACCGCACCGATCCGAGTAAAGACGGACAAGTGCACAAGCCAATCATCCGTTTTTTTCATGCCACATCGTACCGTAAAAAATCGGACTGCCGTACAGTAAAATTCCTTGTAGTGCACAAACGCCCGATCTATAATCAAGTCAAAGCGATTACTAGCGTAAAAGTCATTCCTTAAGATACGATTTTTATTCTGTAGTTAAGTAGTTACTTGAAGCTAGAACTGTCAAAAGTTAGAATTCTTAGCTTTGCTTTGTTTGACGGTTCTAATTCTTCTCTATTGCATACAAATCTTTGCATAAGTAGTAACTCTAGTTTAAGTGAAAGTAATCAACTTTAACTGTGACTATAGATACGATATAAAGGTTTGCCTACTGTAAAATAGCATACGCAATTAAACCAACAATAGAACATAGAATAGAATAGAATAGAATATCATTTATTTGCAAATATGGGTAACATACCTCAGACAGCACTGCAGCGTCTTCATTAGACTCTTCTTGTATCGCCATCCCATCAAAATTGACACTGACCGATCCCCGAGGTGTCTTAGGAGGGTCCATTTTATTAATCGTACTCATTGTGCCTTCTTCCCCGTTTTCATTCACAGCTTTCTTAACTTTATAGGAACCACTGAGCAACTGTGCGCAATGCCTACAATTCCTAAATACACGGTCTAGATCAGAATCTCCTATTTCATCCGTCAATTCGACTTTGTTAATTTCCTTTTTTGATTCTCGTTTAGTTTCTCTTACTGCTGGCATAACACAATCGTATTCGACGGTAAAATAGTTGACATGTTTTATCGTTTGATCTCTTGGTACGGTTATATTTTGGACTGAAGTTAGGTCTTTGATTAGGTCGTTAATTTTGGTTTTTTGTTCAGAAGATGCGTGCCTATAATGATTCTGACTCTGGCTTAGTTCAAAAAAAGATTTCGCGTGGTCTGTTTTTGGGGGTGAGCTGAAATAGCTAGCTAGACGGCTGAAAGTTTCAGGGGGATTGGTGACGGCTGTATCGGTGAAGAAGTTTATAGGGTCTGGCAGTTTTGGCTCGGCTGATTTTGATGTAGTGAATGCTGCAAATGGTGCCAAAGTAGCGTCCGTTTTTTCTTCGGGTTTTTGAGTAGTAAAGGATCCAAATGGTGGCAATACCGTTGCCGGATTTTCTTCAGATTTTGATGTTGTAAATGGCGCATATGGTGGTAATATTGATCCAGATTTATCATCTCCTTTTAAAGAATTATAAGCTGCAAATGGAAGCAACATTGACGCTTGATGATCATCCATTACTGAAGCAGAAAAAGGTGTATATCGTGACAAAATTGATTCTGGATTTTCATCTGAATTCAAAACAGTAAATGGTTCATACAGAGGCAAAATTGATGAAGTAATTTCATCCGGTTTTGATGTAGTAAATGGTGTATATGCAGGCAAAATTGACGCCGGATTTTCGTGGTCTTTCGGTGTTACGAAGGCTGCAAACGGAGGCAGTACTTCAAGTTTATCATCAGCTTTTGAACTAAAAGCGGTTAACAATTCTGGTAAAGGTGTTTCTTCTTCAACTTTAAAACCAGGAGCTAGAGAATATTCTGGTAATTTTGTTTCCTTTTCAATAGGTTTTGGATCAAAAACGTTTGGAATAGGGGGTAGTTTCAATTGTTTTACTTCTGGTTTCACAATGGAATCCTTTGTAATGTCTCCCGACTTTTCATTGACGTCAACAGCCTTTTTTGCGAACACTTTCTTTAGTATTGGAGGTGTCGGGAAATCTGGCAAAGGTTCACTTTGCTCATCAACTAAGCTAGTTATATTAGCTTCGATATTGAATCCTACAGGTACTATAGGTTGGATTTTGCTGTAACTAGGCGCTATACGGGAAGAGCAGTATGTAGTAGTGGAAGTTACTTTTGTCTGTGACGTTGTATCAGGAACAGTCTTCTCGTTACTTATTTGTTCCTGTCTCTGTTTTGCTAACGCTATTCTTCTCCTCTTGAATTCCTCTTCAAAACCTGGTGGTATGGTTGGAGCTGGTCTTGTATTAGTGTTTCTGTAATGAGCGTCTACGGCATAGTTTCCTGTATCAAAGTAAGAGGTCATACTTATTGGCTGCGGCGCGATATCGTAAAACAGCGACTGGTGATCAATGCCGTCGGGTGGATCCATTTTTTTGTATTTCTCTACTCGGTTTGTAAACGAATCTAGTTGTTCGTTTTCCGATTTCTGATCGTCATCATCATCATCCTTCGAAGGTTCTATAACGAATTCTTCGAAAAGAGGGAAGTCTTTATTTGCGTCTTGCTCTATTGAGTGTACGTCTAATTTTCCAGCTTCATCAGACTTCGCATCTTCTTCTTCTTCTTCTTCAGCTGGTGGAGCTGAAGGCACGCTCATTTGTCTGACTAACAATTCTTCATGTTGTTTATTTTGATCTGCACTTGTCTTGTTATCGAAGAGCAGAGAATTGCTTCCATAAAACCCTATTTTGTTAGGATCGACGTAAAAATTATAATCTTCCTTTAGAGCGCTTTCCGTCCATCCATAATTCACAGGGTTTATTTCATCAACGTCGTCTAGTAGTTCAGTTGCTGATTGTATATTTATCGTATCAATAGTTTCTTCAGTAATATGAGATATTTCGTCAAACTGCCCGGCGTCGATTTTCACTTGTTCTTTACTCGTCGGTACTTGAACAGCTGGTTCTGTTAAAGTAGTTTCAACTGCATTTGACAGTTGTATAGGTGAAGTTATGTTTTCTATTAATTGGTTGGTCACATCCTGCTCATCTTCCTTATCGTCCGGTTTGTTAACTTCACGGCAGGTTTCACAAATGCCCGCCAATTCATCTTGATTCTCTGTATAAATGTTTTCAGTAACATTTTCGTTTTGATCAGTGATTTCTTTAACTTGATGTTCAGGAGTATTATCTTTAGTGTCCTGGCTACTAACGTCGACGTTCTCGAAGAAACTAGCGCTAGATTTACCGGATACCATTTCTATGTTTTTGTCATTAGCCTTTTCTTCTTGTGTCGGAGTACCGCCGACATTTTCAAAGAAACTAAAGCTTGAATGCCTACTTAATTCATCAGCGTGCTTGGCACCGTAATCATCTAGTTTCTGTGTATGATCAAAGAAACTCAAACTTGAGTTTCTATCCGACAAACTCGTTATCAATTCAGCTGGGATATATTCTTTAGATTTCTCTGCAATTATAGTGCTTAGGCCGAATAAAGGTACTGATGCCACGCCAAGTATAGGTACCTCTTCTTTTGTTAAAGAATCTAGTAAACTATCTTTCGGGATAACTTCTTGTTTATTCTCATAAATTACTGGGCTTGAGAATAAATTGTGCGCCTTAATTTCATCGTTAAACTTTTCTTTATCTTCTTTTTTGTCAATAGGGAATAATTTCGATTGGATATCTTCCATAATCTCATTATTAGTTTTAATTTTTGCAAATAACTCTGAACTTTGTACATCATAACTTGCTATGTTTTTGTTTGCTGTTTCTCCAAAGTCCTCATTTGCAAATATGCCTGATGGTTTTACAGTATTAGGATCTTTGTTATTTTTAGGAAAGAGATTGACAGTATTTGGATTAAATATTGCTATCGTCTGTCCCGCTTCTTGCGTTTGTTGTATCTGTTCATAAGATTCACTAATAAAAGTCCTGTCCTGTGAAACTTGAGGAGGTACAGCATTACGAGTAGCGACCCTAGCTGTTGGGGCTTCAATTGTATTATTTACACCCAAGTCATCCAGACTAAAGTTGGCGAATCTTTCTTCAATCATAGTTGTACTTTGTACTAATCTAGCTACTTCGGGGCCAGCCCTAGCTACATTTTCATCCATCTTTCTTTCAGCATTAAAATCTTGACTCTCCTTAAACGTCTTTGGTCCTTCAGTGTAAACATCATTGGCAGGTGTTTTTGCAGTAACCTGAGTAGGTTGATTAGTAGATACGGTTTGTTGAAACATGGTTGTATTTGAATTCTGATCAGGATAGCCTTGCTGTGAGTTGTTATTATACGCTTTAGGGTGTGGAGAATGGCTTGGATAATCATGAATATTAGAGCAATGTCCAGCAAACGGCTGACCCTGATTCTGGAAATTCGGATACTTGTAGTATTCGGAATTCCGATACATAGCATTCTGCTGCTGATAATCGTAACCGTAAGGTTGAGTATTCTGCTGGGCGTTTGGCACAAATATTTCTAGATTAGTCTGAGCAGGTTGTGTATCATACGGCACGTTAGAATAAGGCGCATTTTGCTGTGCAATTGGAGCAGCGGATTCCTCTTTCGTAGCATCCTTGTAAGCTGGATCAAAGAATGTGGTCACGCTATGTTGGATCTTATTGATATCAATGCTACCAAGCTTAGATTTGAGAGACCCAATAATGCCAAAACCTTTGGATTCTTTCTGTTCTTCTTGCTGCGCATAGTTATCAGTTGTTGGTCGACTTAAGTCGAATGCTGTGTTATATTGAGGTTCCGGATTTTGTATATGGTGAGTTATATCAAAGTGTGGGTATCCTGGCGCAGGTTGACTGATATCAAAAGCGGCTGGAGGTTGCACAGACACCGGGTTCCCTATATTATACTGAGGAATCAAAGGCACAGTTTCAGCTGGCTTACTCAAATCAAACGGCATTGCAGATGGCACGTTTTTATCAACTTGCGGCTGTTCAGGCGTGAATAACGCACCTTGGAATGTTCCAGAATCAACGGCCGGAATAACAGGTTTTATACTGTTGCTTATAGGACCAACTCCTTCTATTGGCCCGGAGTAGTACTGTGGTCTTTTCTTGTTCATCCTATAGTTTGTTGCTCCGATAGCCTTTGGTGGTTCTATCAAGGGTTTTGGTGGTTCAGATCCGAATGCTTGGCCAGGTTTCGGTTGCTCTCGCACTATAGGGCTAAGAAACAAAGGCGCATCATTGGTTGGCAGTGGTGGAGTGAAGAAAGATGTTGGCCCAGTATTTGGAATAGAAGAAACTAGCGGTGGTTGTATCGGTCCTGGCGGTGACATAGGTTGAACGACAGCTGATGTTGCAGAAAAAATATTGCTTAAAGGCAGGGCAGATTCAGTCCCAGAGTTTGATTTCCTATCTACCGGTACAGTAGATGGTACAAACATCGTCGGATTAGGCGCCAATGTTGCTGCAAACATTGGTGGAGCTGCTATGTTGGTTGGCATCATATTTGACGGTGGTGAAGTCAATTTCTGTGGCGGTAACCTCATTGGTGCTTTACTTGGTGGAGCTATAACACTTGCAGGAGGCGCCAATGGTGGAGGTGTAAATCCTGGAAGTTGCTGAGTAAATTGCGGTGGTGGTGGTATGGCAGCAGCTTGTATATCTTGACCATGCGACGTTGGTTGTTCAGTTACCAACACTTGAGCACCAAACACAGATTGGGAATGAATATCGGTGAAAGAAGTTCCGATCGGCTGTGATGCTCCAAGTGGGTAATTCATTGGATCGAACGTTGGAACAAATATGTTTTCAGTACTTATCGTTTGCATTGGCTGCTGTTTGATTACCGGGTGGTTTGATCCTAAACGCCTGGCCACGGATGGTGGTAGGACTGACTTTCCAGTCGGACCCCCTCTTTGAGTTGAAAACATGGGAGGTGGAGGTATAGCAGTATTTGGAGCATTTGCACCTTGCATATCAAAAGTCGACGGTGGTGGCGGCAAGCGTTCTTCAAATGGTTTTGCTTCCATATCTTTGGGAATATTAAACACTGAAGGTTGAAAATCGCTTGCAGGATTATTGGTATCACCTATCGGACTGAATATGTTGTAAGTTTCTTGTATGTTAGGAGTTGGTTCCTTGGTTTTATTAATTTCTTGAGCAGATGTTGATACTGCTTCAGTGAATATATTTTCGTCATTCGACGGTACGAAGTAATTTTTAACGTTTTTAGTTAGGGGATTGAGTTCAATTTTCTGTGATGTTTCGAAGTTGGTGCCAGAGCTTAATCCTGGTATTTGAGCGTATTTCTTTTTTGTCGTTATTCGGAAGTTCGATGAACCTGTAACAAAAGAAAAATGTCTTTAGTAAAGTTATAGTGTATTATAGCACTGTGGTGCAGCGTGTTATCTGCAACTCGTCTTGGAGGAGGACTTTTGGCCGCAGGGAGTGGTGTTCCGTCGCTTCCACGGGCAAGTGCCACATGAAGGCACAGTGACATAGTGCACAAGTGAAATGTTACTAACGTAGTTTTAAGGTTCTTTTTAGTACACAATTTGTATTTTATCATATGCATGTTAGTCTGTAAGGTATATACATGACACACCTAATAAATTATCTAAAAGCGTGGACGGCACAATATCCGAAACTTTGACAATTCTAGAAATGAAAGACACCATAAAAGGACTCACAAATAAACTGGATAGTACTGAAAATGAGTTAGAAAACACAATTCTGGAAAATAATAGTCTACGACAACAATTAGATAAATTGACTTCTGAAATTAAAATTTTAAAATCACTCTGCCATTCCTCAACAGTCACTGAAAACAGTCCAGCTATCAATTCAAAAAGAAAAAGGCACTCATTGCTACATCAAAGCTCATTCTTCTCACCTTCTTCTACCCCTTTGTCGAACTCCTTGCAGGTTGACTTTGGGAAAAACACGGAAATAATGGAACTACAACAAAAAATAACTGAACTACAAAATCAACTGAAAGATGCACAACAACAAATTGAAGCCTGCAAGAAAATTATTGACCAGTCGAAACATAATAACGTAATATCTCAGAATTCATCCCTATCGGAAATGAACACACGAACACCTACTCACCCTGAAGAGCCAAAACACGAAACTACAAATAAAGTACTTTTCTTTGGTTCTCAACAATGCGTCGGCTTAGCAGCTGCCTTGATACACTCAAGACGAAATTCAAGGTACGAAAAGTACAGAATTATAGCGGATACAAAGCCTAATGCTCTATGTAATCAAATAATAACGAGTTGTTGTAAAGCTAAATTGAACATTAACGATAAACTTATAATTTGTGTAGGAGAAAATGATCACAATTTAAAATATATTTTGTCTCAACTACAAATTATACTAGATACATTCTATAACAATATGGTTATAGTATTAAATGTGTTTAAGAATGAGTACTTAGATCCTAATAGGCTTAATTATCGTCTGAAAAATGTATGTCAAAACTTTAAAAAATGTAAATTTCTGGAAACTGAATCCTTTAAAGTGACCGAATTATGTACTAAAATTAATTACTTAATAGATTGTAATGACTATAATGAAAACTATTTAAATCCTAGAGAACTTATGAAAAGAATAGCGAGTAGCAGATCAAGTCTTAAACTAAATACTAGTAACGTACCCAAAAAAGGAACAATTCCATTCTACTTTGGTCGTAAAAATCATACTCAAACTGAAAATCCCTCCTATTTGAAAAGTAGCACAGAACCGGAACTAAATAACGACGCGCGTATTTGCATCGGGAAACCTAAAAAAGGTACGATACCTTACTATTTTCAATCAACGACAAAAAATAACATGTTTTTTCGTTCCTGAACCCGTGACATCGACCTCACCTGACTTTAGGATACTTCACCAAAACATTGCAAGTGCTCTGTCCAAACAAGAAATACTGGAATTAACATTACAGGAGATGCGAGATTCGCAGAGTGACCCGCATGTAATCTGCCTCTCTGAGACATTTATTAAAAAAGGCCATGAAAACTATCTTAAGTTGTCTGATTATTTAATGGCTTCAAATTTTTGTAGGGAAAAACAGCGAGGTGGCACTTGCATTTTAATTAAAAAGGGCCTTATTTACAAAGAACTGCCGTTTGTTGAAACACATGCCTCTGTAAATACGTTTGAGGCATGTGGAATTGAACTAACAAATGAAAAACTAATCATAATCTGCATATACAGAACACCTCAGTCCGATCCTAACCAATTTTTAAGTAAGTTAGATAATATCTTACATGATATTTACAAAAAATACAAAACAAAAACACGTATAGTTTTAACAGGTGATTTTAATATAAATACTTTCAAAAAAGGGAAAATCACGCAAGTATTTCAAGACATAGCCCGTAGTCATAATATTGAAATTCATATTAATGAAGCCACTCGTAAATCGTCCTGTATCGACCATATTTTAAGTAATATACCTGATGCTATCGCAAGAGTATTACCACTTCACCTCTCTGACCATGAAACGGCTCAAATGCTAAGCTTCCCTCTAAAGCTTCAGACATCAAAAGCAGCAATATATTATATCTATAAGAGAGATAACAATCTGCATAATACACGTAAGTTTAGAGAATGCTTACAAAAATTATCTTGGGCAAACATATACATGGAGAACGATGCAAATAGGGCATTCGACTGCTTCCATGAATTGATATGTCTGTTTCACAATCTCTGCTTCCCAAAGGTAAGGGTTAAAATAGACTTAAACAAAAAAACTAAACAATCGTGGATAAGTAAAGGTCTTAAACAGAGTTCTAAAACCAAGCGTGGTCTACGATACCAATATTATAAAAATAAAAATCAAGCTAACAAGACCAAATATAACACATACTCTAACCTGCTTCAAAAATGTATCTACAATGCCAAGCGTAATGCTAATATAAAGTATATTGACAAGAATGACAATAAGTGTAAGGCCACATGGGCTGTTATAAAAAACGAATTACACAATAAGAACCCCAAAGATAATATTGAATACATTAAAACTAATAACACTGTCCTTACAAAACCAGAAGTAATAGCTTCCGCCTTTAATAGTCTCTATGTAAATAGTAACCTAACGCAAAACTGTAACACCAAATGCTTTAATAAAAATCTAATTGCTAATTCAATGTACCTCACACCAATGTCCGAAAGTGAGGTAAGACAAAATATATTATCGTTAAACAACACTACTTCTGAGGGTTACGATGAGCTCAGCACCAAAATAATTAAGATATGTGTTAATGAAATAAGCGGGGTATTGACACATCTTATCAACCTATCCTTTTCACAGGGTGTGTTTCCTAATGCCTTAAAAATATCCCTTGTGAAGCCGATTTTCAAAAAAGGTGACAAAAGTAATATGGACAATTATCGTCCCATAACATTAATACCTATCCTTTCAAAAGTATATGAAAAATGCATGTACCAAAGATTAATTAGTTACTGTGAAAAATACAATATTTTGAATAAGCAACAATTTGGTTTTCAAAAACGAAAATCAACTACCTTAGCCATTTTTACTCTTTTAAAAACAGTATTGGCGAGTATTAATAAAAATCACCTAACAACAGGCTTATTTTTTGATTTGACAAAGGCGTTTGACCTAGTTTCACATGATATATTATTGAAAAAGCTAGAGTCCGTCGGAATTAGAGGATTGTCACTTCAGTGGCTATCATCGTACTTAACTGATAGACAACAGAGTGTAGTTATCTCCAAGCTTAATGAAAAGGGGGATATGACATTTTACTCGTCTGAATATAAAAATGTAAAATGTGGCGTACCCCAAGGTAGTATATTGGGCCCTATTCTATTTATTATTTACATAAATGACATAGTTGACATAACCAATCATAATTGGATCCTTTTTGCTGATGACATATCTATTATTATTACTAGTGACAAAAAATTTAAAACCATTACTGATCATGAAACGGACATAAATAAAACAATTGACAATTTAATTAGCTATTTAAATAATAATAATTTATCTATTAATCTCAATAAATCTGTATATATTCAATTCAATCAATCTCATAATCAAAAATTTAATTTTAAAATGAATGTACCCAAACTTACCCAAGTGACACAAACTAAGTTCTTAGGAGTAATTGTAGACCAACATTTAGATTGGAAAGCTCAGGTCGACCATGTGTGCAATAAAATTAATAAATTCGCGTACGCCCTTAGGCAAATTAAGAGGGTCACTAGCATAAAAACGGCTGTGATGTCTTATCAGGCATATGTTGAGTCCTCTTTACGGTATGGTCTAATTTTTTGGGGAAATAGTACCGACCAAGGTAGAGCGTTTGTTGCCCAAAAAAAGTGTATACGAGCTATTTATGGGATCCCATCGGATGAATCATGTCAACCCATCTTTAAAAAACTTGGTCTGCTACCATTGCCTTCATTGTATCTGTATGAAGTGTCTATGTTTGTACGAAAGCATATAGAGCTATTTAAAACAGTAGAAGAGGTAAGCTCACGCAGTCGGCGTGATCAGCACCAGCACAGACTTGTACTGGAAGAGATTCCTAGGATAGTGAAATACAATAAGAGCTGTCCAGCTATGTGTATTTGTGTATTCAATAAACTACCAAATATCTTGAAAACTTTGAATTGTAGACTGTTTAAGATTAAATTGTATAATTTGTTGACGCAATATAATTTCTATAGTATTAAGCAATTTTTGGAACATAGACCTTAGTTTTTCCTATTTGTAAAATTTTATAGCGTTTGACTAACACTTACAAGTTTGCATGCTTTAATTCTAAGCAAAAAGGGTGTAAAAAGACCCTTCACGAAGCCGTCAACCAAGCATTCTGTACATCAGACTAAGTTACTTTACGCAAAAATTATTGCTGGGAAACGACTTTTTTTTGAGGTGAAAAATCACGTTCTACGGTAGGACTCGATGAAACACACTCAAAGCATTGTGCTGATGGATGGATTGAATAGTAAGGGGGTCGTGGAGGTGTTTAAAGTAAAAAATCTTACATTAAAAACATGTATGAAAAAAAACTTGTGAAAAAGTTGGAAGTTTGACCCCCAATATCTCCGTAACTAGAAGGTTCCCAGGTAATGATCGCAATGACGGGGAGAACATGTGCCTTTCGGCTTCATTAAGGGTCTATTTACACCCTTTATATCTATGGGCCAAAGTTGCCTGGAAATAAATAAATGTTGTTGTTGTTCCAGCAGTAGAACACAGGTTTAAAAACTTTCTCATCTAAAACCATAATCTGCCTAGCCTTTTCCCAACTATGTTGGGGTCGGCTTTCAGTCCAACAAGATGCAGCAAGCTAATTTGTTTAAAACAACAACGTTATAACTCAAAAACTTAATTCTAGACATTTAAAGGACATAAACGTACACACGGCGGCACATGAAGCTATACATTTCCAGTATAACTTGGCCTCGATTTGTATAGATTTCCTATACAATGAGAGATCCGCATAAACTGGATTTGTAAAGCTTGATTGGCTGTCGTACGTACACGGTCACTTACGGGATATCGTCCGTGATTGTTCATTATTTTGAGCTCCCGATATTTCGACGCTGTTGCAAGCGCCATGATCGCGGGTTGACTGGAGAATCACGGCGATCATGGCACTTACGTCGTACTTACGACGCAACAGCGTCGAAATATCGGGAGGTCAAAATAATGAACACAACCAATCACGGAAGATATCCCGTAAGTGACAGTGTAAGTTTAGTTGTAAACCGTGAAGGCATAAAACAGTGTTTGAACATAAACGTAGTCTATTTTGCATAGTACCTTAATTATTTATTTATTCAACTTACACAACTATAATAACAGGTACTACCGGTAGATAGGTACTTGTTTATATAGCAACTAAACACTGCTTATGACGTCATAGTAGGTGGTCAAAAAATGCCACGCTTGGTTTTTATAATGATGGCGATACTTGTGTAGCGACATTGCAAAAAGTACTACAGCGCCATCTATGACACAGACGATGAACTAAACATCGAAATACGCCCTTTTTTTTTAGGATGGGAAATCCTAAAATGATCCCTCTCGCTCTGGGCGGAGCGGAAGGGAGTGTCAGACTTGTATTGACTAAAACCCATCCATGTTCCTTCTTTGCCCTTTGTGTTCCAGGGCCGCGGTATCTCTTTCGAACAGTCCCGCAGCCCTGGCAGGCATCGGCCCATGCGGACCCCTACGTGGTTGCTGACATCTCTTTGAGGCGCGCGTGGAAAACGAACGCGCCGTCGACACGGCCTGTCGTCATAAGACGGCCGGACGGCGAGCTAGCCCATAACTCGCCGTCCACATCGAAATACGCCTAAATCCTGCAGCGTGCAAGTTATTCGCGACTTAATAGAAGATTATATAGAAGAACCCGGCAACAACTGTCGGGCAGTAGCCCACCAGACACAACACCCGTCTGGTCGGAGGATCCCCCCTTTTCTATGGGGGATGAAGAACTTTACACCCTGTTCTCCATACCCCAAACTTGCTTTATATAAGGTCTATCTTTTCATACACGAAATATTTTAAGAGTAACTTCTTTAAGTAGTAAAGTCGCCATAGCAACGAAAAAAAAAATTATCTGAGTGTTTTTGTTTTTACGAAATTATTATAATTCTAAAATTTCTTGCGACTTTTTGCATAAAACCTTTACTCCCAATTCTAACAATGACACTAGGTAAATACGACGTAGTAATCTAGCGTAATGGATGTTGAAAATAGGGAGCCAGTATTTATTTTGTGGGTCAAGTAATTTGATTTTTTTTTTAAATATACTTGTATAAAAAAAAAATCTTCGTTACAACCGCTAGATGATTCTCTGAAAATATTTCGTGTAGGAATAGTTAGACCTTATATACCTAGGTATATCTATATCTGTGGATAACACTCTATCAAGAAAAACCAGTCACAACTAAATGATAGACAATTTTCTTTAGTTTTCCGACAAGCTAATAGAAAACCAGTTAGTAAAATATTCATTTATTTACAATATTCCTCATAATTGGTTCCTCGTTACACTGGTTGTTATTGAAACCAACTGTGGACTTGGTACGAAGGCGCGATGTAAACGTCGCGTAAATTCGAATGAATTTAAAGGTTTTTTTTGTAAGTATGTAACAAAATCTTAGAAGTTAATTTTGACCCACTTTCCGGTTTCCGATTGAGCTGAAATTTTGCATACATGTTCAGTTTGGATGACAATGCATGGTTAGCTAAGTAACGTAATTCGAAATTCAATATGGCGGCCTCCCAAAGATGGCGGACTTTTTACGCATTCCCATGATATGGGTATCAAATGAAAGGGTTTGCTGAGAAGAATACGAGAAATAAAATGATGTCACTCTAAAGCGTGCCGAAAGCGAGCCGTTTTCGAGAACGTGATTATAAATACATACAGGGTGTAAACAGACCCTTCACGAAGCCGTCAACCAAGTATTCTGTACTTTAAACTAAGTAACTCTACCCAAAAATTATAGCTGGGAAACGATTTTTTTTGGAGTGAAAACTCACTTTTTGTTGTAGGAGTCTATGAAACACACTCAAAACATTGTGCTGATGGATGCATTGAATTTTACGGGGGTCGTGGAGGTATTTAAAATAAAGTCATAACATTAAAAACTTGTATTTAAAAAAAAAACTTGTGAAAATGTTGGAACTTTGACCCTCAATATCTCCGTAACTAGAAAGTTCCCAGATATGGTCTAGAACAAAAAAATGACCGCAATGACGGGGAGAGTAAGTGCCTTTCGGCTTCGTTACCTTTAATATTGCTCATTGCTATAGGATACAGAAAAACCTGAAAACAACTGTCCTGCAATAGCCTACCAGACTCAACACCCGTCTGGTCGGATCGTCCCTTTTCAACAAGGGATGACAAGCGAGGACGAAGAGGCCTGTGTCCCAGCAGTAGGAACCTTATAGGCTGATGATGCTCACGTCGCGCGTTCGTGCTAGCGCCTCTATGCCAATCCAGATACGGTTCTAAGTGGTCGGGATGACATTTGAAGTGATAACAACTACTTTCTCTGTCTAGTTATCGGTATTGTGGTAATTAGCTGATGCTGGGACTGGGATCAGGTTACAGCACATTACCTATACACGGTGTGAACGGACTTCGCGTAGCCGTCAACCGGACATTCTGTACATCAAACTAAGTAACTCTACGCAAAAATTGTTGCTGAGAAACGACTTTTTTTTGGGGTGTATACGGTAGAACTCAATGTATCGCATTCAAAATATTGTGCTGGTGGATGCTTTGAATAGTAAACAGGTCATGGAGCTAATTAAAGTATATATATACCTTAAAAACTAGATTAAAAAAACTTTGATATCTAATATCTCCGTAACTAGAAGGTGAATGGTGAATAATGGTCAAAAAAATTATCGCAATGAATGATAGTTTCCCAGTAATATTTTTGCGTAGTTACTTAGTTTGATGTACAGAATGCTTGGTTAACGGCTTCGTGAAGGGTCCGTTTACACCCTGTATGTTTAGCAGAAGCGAAGGGTCAATTTTTGTAAGAGGTAGGAGGAGGAGCCGGAGTACCATTTTTTAATGTGATTATATTATTTGTCTCTAGAACACTGACTGCGCCATTTTTCAAACAGAAGCCGGTAGGAATCGAGTAGTATGGAACCCTCGCCACTGATGTTTATGTTATGTAGCTCTACTCAGAACTTAAGGAACTCAACAGGTCCGACGCATAATACAAAATTACATTTGGATAGGCCGCAAGAATAACTCAAACAGCCAGACAGTCATGCAATTTATCTTCTTCACAATAATGATTTAGAGTCCTTTATCATAAACCACAACATCAACTTCAAGTCGTACGTGGTTCGAGTTCCAACTCACCATCTACAGACCTGAAAGAGGACTTTTGGCCGAAAGGTGTAGTATACCGACGATGCCGAGGACGGTTACGCGACACCACGCAGCAAAACGCGACGCCGTCAACGTGATACATGTATAGTTATAGTTCAAAAGGTTTTTTTATATGTCTTAGTTTTTTATTGTTTAAGATTATTTTGTATATTTATATTAGCCTTAGTTGCCTGATAATAAAATGATTATTATTTATTTATTTATTATAAAATTTTCGCTGATTTAAAACGAGCAAACCCATGTTGTATAGCTAGCTATTAAAACCTCTACTCCAGGTAGATGCGTGTGGCCAGTTTTCTAGCCTGCGCCCAGCTGTCTGGCAATTATGTTGGCAATCGAGTGCGAACCGGCAATAGCGCGGTTTTCCATTGACATGTCGGGTACGATACGGTAATATTTTTAGATTTAGTCAGTATAAATATGATGAACTAGCTCTTGTCCGCGGCTTCGCTCGCGTTAATTTAGAATTGGACAATCAATTCGGGTTGTACTCTGCTTGTAATAATATAATTCAATCAGGATTCGAAAGACACGTGGCGCCATCTATTATCATCAGAATGTTATTGTTGTTTTCCTCGAGAACAGTACTTTTTTCGGGATGATAGGTACTATGTCCGTTTCTGTACACCTAACAACATAAAGGGTGTAACAAGACCCTTAACGAAGCCGAAAGGCATTTGTTCTACACGTCACTGCAATATTTTTTTTGTTCTGGACCGTACTTGGGAACCTTCTAATTATGGATATATTGGGGGTCAAAATTCCAACTTTTTCACAAGTTTTTAATGTTGTAACTTTACTATAAATACCTCAACGACCCCTGTACTATTCAATGCCTCCATCAACACAATGTTTTGAGTGCGTTACATTGAGTCCTACTGTAAAATGTCATTTTTCACCCCAAAAAAAACAGTCAATTCCCAGCAATAATTTTTGCGTAGAGTTACTTAGTTTGATGTACAGAATACTTGGTTGACGGCTTCGTGACGGGTCCGTTTACACCTTGTATATGCAAAGTTTCAGGATGATCGGTTCATCGGTTTAGGCGTGAAAAGGTAACAATTTACTTTCGCATTTATAATATTAGTTAGGAGGTTAGGATTCTAGCAACACTATGACGAAACAGAGAAAACATTAATGTTAACGTATGACAGACTCTCAATTTCAAACCTCACTCGCGATTACTGAAAACCCTTCCTGATCATTCAATTCACACTCAGCCACCCATACACACATACATACACACACAGACGCGCTCACACACAGACACAAACACACACGCAAATTATTTTAAACATTTTTTTAAATTTATGATTGTTCTATAGTTTTTTTTTTGTTTTTGTTAATCTTATTGCATAAGATTCAGTAATATCTCCTCTTGGGAGAGGGCACTGGCTCCTGTAACACAAGTCTATCACCTAGCACAGGAGTCAGGGACTTCACACAATTTTGAAAACACTTTCTTGTGTAATAAAGATTATTAATTCTTGATTATCATCATCAGTAGCGAGATAATAAATCTCGTAAGACATAGGACACGCACATCCCTCTATAACCTCCCAGCTATAATTTCGCGCGTCGAGTTATTACTTATTACCAGTGATAGGAATAGGTAGTGCCTATTTGCCTAAACTTCGAAGAACAGAGACAAGAAACGGAGACTTCCTTAGGACTAAATTTTTTCCGAGACATCTGTCCCGAAATTTTGAGACAACACATAAATACATTTAAAAAAATTGTTATTTGGAATAAGTAATTCGTCTATATTTACCTAAAGTTTGCGACTAGATATATCATAATAAATAACATACATAGTCGTTACAACCATAAAATTTTCTGAATTTTTTTTTGGAGAACATTTTGTAAATGACTTGTTGATCGTAATACACAATGAATCACAATGTTTGAATAAGAAGCCGTACACGTTTCGAAGTAAATATCTTCTTTCTAGCTCACTCTCGGCTACGTTTAATGAGATTTCTAAAGTTCAAGTGTAAAAAAGGCATTTTGTCTTTAAAATAATAAAACGGTAATTTTTTATCATTTTAGCATTCTCTATAGTAGAAAGAATTTATCATTAAAAAAAAGGTATTTAAAATGAATAAATAATTTAGTCCTAAGGAAGTCTCCGTTTCTTGTCTCTGTTCTTCGAAGTTTAGGCTAATAGGCACTACCTATTCCTATCACTGCTTATTACACATAATACGCTGTTCCTAACACATAGCGAAGGAAAATGTCTCCCGTGATTTAAGTAGTGTTTAACGTTTAATATGTTGGAACTCGTGGCCAAATAATAACAGCCGCTCGGGTCGATCTTTAGGTTAAGGCGCGCTTGCCTAGGTTGGTCCGTGGATGGGTGAACACCCATTACATACCGAGTTTCCTTCGTGCCTCAGAAAGCTGTTAGTCCCGGCTGATATATGTAGAACTTTGACAATCGTTACAGGTAGGCTGACAACCAGTCTTACCAAGAGGTATCGTATTACCCAGTACTAACTGGGTTGTGGAAGTCAGATAGGTAGTCGCTCCATGTAAAATACTGGTATGCTGCATCCGGTTAGACTGGAAGCCGACCCCAACATAGTTGGGAAAGGGCTAGGCAGATGATGATGACTTCCCAATTTGAGTCGGATTTTGTTAACAATTTCATGGGTTTTATTTTTTTTGTTCGGGACCCAAATCCTTTTTCTAAAATAAAGATAGCCGAAGTTACTCCTTATAACATCAGCTATCTGCCAGTAAAAGTCCCGTCAAGAGACCCGGAACAAACAGACAGACAAACAGAGAGACCGACAAACATCAATTTAAAAAAATGTTTTTATGTTATTAGTACCGCATATACTTGATGGATGAACAGGGAGAGGAAGACCAAAGAAACGATGGATGGATTGTGTGAGGAATGATATGAAAGATAAAGGAGTAAATGATAGCGTGACGGTTGACAGAGGAGAATGGAAGAAAAAACGTGCTGCGCCGACCCCAAGTAACATGGGACAAGGGCTGGAAGATGATGAGTATCGTATATACTTTCATATGCATTCAGTAAAAAGCTATTATTTTGAAATTACAAACAGACACTTCAATTTTACCTATTTGTGTAGATGACTTGATAAAAAAAAGTATAACGTAAGTTGTAGTTAAACTTGCTCAAATCGAATAACACGCTTCCTGATATAACACCTTCATTATTTAAATACGACTTATTGAACTTTACAATACACTAGTTATAGTTACTGAACACGTCTTCACTTGCGTATCTTAATAATTTTAATATTTTTAAAATTAGTATTATTTAGTCTTTAAATAGACTGCGGACCCAGGTTGGTCGCAGCAAGGAAAACCTGCTCAGGTGGAGATTCATTAATGACTCTGCCCTGGAGTGTGAATGTGGTGCTGCTCTACAAACGATGGGGCACTTAATATCGTGTCCTGCGTGTCCTGTTGTTTGTTCTTGAATTATTTTTACTATGGACACTTTTATCGTACACATCTTGCTACATCGTTCTCACATAATGTATCATCTCAACATAAATGATGTAACCAAGTGATTGTAAAAGTATTCTGATTTAAAAGAGTGTCCATGGAGTTTCTTGCCCGTTCTTCTCCATAGAGATCTACGTTAGGGAATGGGCAACTACAGTACTTTCACAGTTTTTGTACCTTGTGACTGGGACTGTAACTGGCCTATTTGAAATAAATGCTTTGATTTTGATTTCACTAAAGGATCTCATGGATGCTACCCAAAGCGCCAAACTAATAGCTCAGTTCGGGGCTGACACAATTTAGATTGCCATCAACACGCTAAGAAGAAGAATATGTTTACAAGACCGATAGGAAAGCTAGATAGATAATGAACTTGTTGTTAGCAACTTGGTACAGTTTATATTTAACTGGGCTGATAGTAATTCTCTTGCTATCTAGCAAATTGTTGGATATATAGGGTGTAACAAGACCCTCAACGAAGCCGAAAGGCATTTGTTCTCCCATTGCGATATTTTTTTTGTTCTAGACCATACCTGGGAACCTTCTAGTTACGGAGATATGAACTTTTGCGTAAAGTACTTAGTTTAAACAGACCCTTCACATAGCCGTCAACCAAGCATTCTGTACATCAAACTAAGTAACTTTACGTAAAAATTATTGCTGGGAATCGACTTTTTTTTGGGGTTAAAAATCACGTTTTAAGGTAGGACTCGATGGAAAGCACTCAAAGCATTGTGCTCATGGATGGCTTGAATAGCACGGGGGTCGTGGAGGTGTGTAAACTAAAAATCTTACATTAAAAACGTGTATTTAAAAAAAAAAACTTGTGAAAAGTTGGAACTTTGACCCCCAATATCTCCGTAACTAGAAGGTTCCCAGGTATGGTCTAGAACAAAAAAAAATGATCGCAATGACGGGGAGAACTAGTGCCTTTCGGCTTCGTTAAGGGTCTATTTACACCCTTTATATCAAAAAATGGCACGATTGGTTTTCATTCAGATGGTGGTACCTGCGTTATCTAAGTCTATCTATATCTGTGGGAGTAACAATTTACCAAGTAATTAGGTAACATACAGACAAACTTACGTACGTAACACTCGATAATGTTTGTCGAAACAACCGAGCGATGGTTTCCATTGACCCTTCAAAGGTCATGGTGCTTACCGTGAGAACAAGACGCCATGCTTTGGAAACTGCGGGTCTTAACGTTCATAGACGATTTGCGCGACGAGTAAGTTACTCAAGGTGTGAGCAAATTGGTAATTTATTTTGAGTTATGTGACTGTAACTTAAACAGGAAACGGGATATTTACCATGTTTACTATTTTTGACGAGTTCCCGATATTTCGGCGCTGTTGCAAGCACCATGATCACGGATAAACTGAAGTTATTGCGGGTGGGTGTTTATGAGCAGACAAAACAGACAGACAGACAGACTGAGGCAGACTTCAGTTTATCCGTGATCATGGTGCTTGCAACAGCGCCGAAATATTGGGAACTCGTCAAAAATAGTAAACATGGTAAATATCCCGTTTCCTGTTTAAGTAATAATGTTAGTGACCATGATAGTTTAAAATCTTATATGTGACTGTACTACACGAAGGGTTAGGCAGAGGTGTACCTAATAGTACACCCATATTTCGCCAGTTATGTTTAAGTCCCATGTAATAGGGGACGAGCCTATTGACATGAACCGAGCACAAATCCAGACTCCGTGGCTGCTACTGAGAAATTCCTGATAGGAAAACTAATAATACTTTACCCGACCCGGGAATCGAACCTCGATACCTCACGCTCAGAAGACGCAACAAGAGAAAACGGTACGCAGTGGTGTACATTTACAGTCTATTGTCCATCAGAATAAATCTAGACTTGAAGTTTACTCAGAAATGTCTGATGGAAATCGTAACTAATATTACAAATGCGAAAGTAAGTTTGTTTGTTACCTCTTCACGCCTAAACCACTGAACCGATTATCCTGAAATTTTGCATATACGTTGTCAAGTGTACAGAAACGGACATAGGGTACTTTTCATCCCGAAAAAAGGTACTGTTCCCGAGGAAAACAACAGTATTATGATAATAGATGACGCCATGTGTCTTTTGAATCATGATGGAAATATATTATTACAAGCCGAATTGATTGTCAAATTCTAAATAAACGCGAGCAAAGCCGAAGTCAAAAGCTAGTCCTTAATAAAAGTAAATGATTTAGTAAACTTCTTGTAGTTTAGTAAACTAAAAGTGTCATGAAGCCGACACAAAGGATATAACAAACATATTTTGTAACAAGGAAAAAATTGAGTTAAAATATTTCTTTGAGCATGACGCTAAGAAAATTACAGGCTTTTGCAACAGTCATCGTGATAGCAATTTTATCTAAATCTTTCCTGGAAGAGATCAATCAGAAACTGGTTAAAAACCAGATAGTCCAGACACCAGAAATTATATTCGCAATGGCTTTTGCGCACTTTAAGAACAGTGATGGTGAGGTTTACACAAAATGCTCCTCTGGTTTTAAAACCACGACGTACGACACGTACGATGGGGACTTGGCCACTACCAACTGCTCTTAAAAAAGGAAATATCACATTTTAAAACAAGTGGAGTAACTTTACCATTGCAGCCCGGGCGAAATTCACACCCGAGCCGTAGGCGAGGCTGCTATCGAGCCGAGAACTGCAGTGACAAATGCTTGCATGAATTTTTGTCAATCATTAAGAAACTATGATTTAATTTGCTTTTCTCCCCGCGCTTAGCCTTCGCAGGTTGGCGGAGAAGCAAAAGTATAAAGCTGCAAAACAGCCTGATATTAAAATACCAAAAATCCAATATATTTGCAAATAATAATTAAAAGCAAATAATTTTATAAATCGTAATGTTTATTTATGATATTCTGTTAATAAACACAATTTAAATATTTTACACAATTTAATCACGAATGCGACATTAACTGTGTAAATGTTGAACGTTAGTACTGCGATAAGAGCCAGTTTACGAGGAAGTGTATTGAAAAAGATCTTACAACTAAACTAAACCTACAAAGAATGAAAAACTCAACTCACCAGAATTCGGAATCTCCTTCGGTGGTGGTGCTACTTCTTTCACCACATCTTCAGCCATCAACGGCGTATCCACAGCAAAGTTCTGTCCTTGGAACCCAGGAGCTGGTGCTGGGTTATGGAATGGCACTTCCTGGGCCTGATATCCTGAAGACCTATCATCAGGAGTCTGTTCCCTGCTTTTATAGTTCAGCATATTAGAAAATGAGCTGAAAACAGCGCTGGCAACGTGTGGTAATACAGTTGGAAGCTGAGAGAAATTCTGAGCAATGTCTGCGGTTAGACTCTGCTGAACTTCCACATTCTTTTCATCATTGAGATTAATCTCTTCTAGATTTTCCTCAGTAGCTGCTAAATTAGCATTTTGATCCGGATTGCTATTAATAGGAGCGCTTACATATCTTGTCCCATGGAGTCTAGCAAAATACTCATTCACGTCAAAATCGTCTTCAGATTTCATTGAAGCCTTTGACACTGTTGATGTCGTAATTTCCGGTTGTTTATCATAGTGCGGGGGTTGGGGGTTCTCTAGTGGAGGGGGGTAAGCCGATAAAGTAGTAAGAGGTGAAAAAACGTTGGTGTTCGAGTCGCCTGATGGGAAATTCGTAAATTCATGTTCGGAGTGCCGCAAGGTTTGAACGTTGGTCCCGATTTGGTGATCTGTAACAACGAAAGGAGTTTTGTTAGTTACGTTGATAAATGTATAAATACCATGTGTGAAGGTTAGTTCGTACATCTACACTAATATTATGAAGAGGTAAAGTTTTGTTTGTAAGTTTGTATGTAGGGGTTAATCTGGGGATCTAGTGGTCTGATTCTGAAAAAAAATGCACTAACGGGAAGCTAGATTATCCCCGAGTGTCTTAGGCTACATTTAAACCTTTCCGTGGGTTAATTTGGGTACGTAACGAGAGCAATGCCGAGAGCAAAAGCTAGCAGTTAGACAATCTCAAAGCAAGTCAATTATGATCGATAGTTATCAGTAGCGAAGGGTCAAATTTTGTAAGAGGTAAGCCGGAGTACATATTTTAATGGGATTAAATTATTTGTCTATAGAATACTGACTGTACCATTTTTCAAAGGGAATCCGGTAGGAATCGAGTTGTATGGAATCTTTCGCCACTGATAGTTTTCACTGATCGGTGGGAGTCCCCCATGCTGTAAAGGTGGGTGCGGCTTCATGCCGTAATTTAAATTTTGTTTTAGCCTATACTAACATTAGTTTTTTAAGTACATTGTTACTAACAAAATATGGACCTAGTTTGAAATAAATGTTTATTATTATTTCCTTTATTTATCTTCTTACTTACTAATTACATTTTTAAATATTTCTTAACAAAAACCATATAAAAACATTTAAAAATATAAAAAATAGTGGTCCGCCGGTAGCGGGAGCAGGGTCCAAGCTACCGGTGGTTAGGGCTCCAGAGACAAGAACCTCCTCACAATACGAGCCGTATCGAGGAGTACTTATTATTATTATTATATACTTTGGTACGAAAAAGGAAACAATAAAAGAGGTCGCCCTTTAGAATCTCGTGTCGTGTCGTCTTTGAAGTCTCGTGTCGTGAGTACTTTAATCTCTTTTGAGTTCAATCCAAGCTCATAAATTCGTTTCTTAGCTCGTGATTCAATAGACCAGTAAGACGGAAAAAACAACATTATAATGTATATTTTAAAGTTAATTGAACTTAATATTCGCGCATACCTTGAGCAGATATTTTTATTTCCGTTCTTATAAGGACTCTGCGACATATAAATTACTCGTTTGTCAAGGCTGTTGTGTTTAATAAATGTTTTGAGTTTATCCTTAATTCTTGACTGATGAATAGGTTTTAATTTCCATTGAGTAAATATATCATATTACTAACATAGTTTTAAGGTACTAACACAATTTTTATTTCATCTCAAGTATACATCATTATTTTTAGTGTATGCGAAACCTGAATATAGTTTGTTCAGAATAAGTAACTGAATCGATTCCAATAATTTTTAGACCATGTTATATCTTTTCCCAAAAATATTTAAAAAAGTTAAAAGTTGGACACCGAACGACTTTAAGTACCTATCGCAATAATTTAGGTACCTACTGCCAAATTATGTTTAACAATGAGCTCAAGACGACGCTGAAGGCCCAGAGCGGGCGAGTTGCGTGGTGACCACGCTTTTGTGCGGACAACCAGGTAACAGAATAAGCTTATTACTTTGTGATTTTTCATGATACAGTTTTGAAATTTTGTACATAGATTCTTTATATAAAAATATTCGACAGGTGTTTCAGGTTTCGCATATACTAAAACTAATGTTGTATATGGGCCAAAGTTGCCTGGAAATAAATTAATGTTGTGGTTATTGAACATGAAAATCATTTACCATGGGGCATCAACTACCACCATCACGCTTAAAAAGCCGTAAAAGATTCGTGAGACACACGATTTCCTCAAAAGACAGTGCGTCAGATGAAAGATGCGAATTGTGGAGGAACAGACATCCCACCCTGTGCGGGCCCAGGTTGGCCGCTGTAGAAATAATCTGGCCAAATGGGGTATCATCGACCCGTCCCAAATACAATGTCAGTGTGGAGCCCCTCTGCAGGATATGCCCCACCTCCTTTCTTGCCCATCTTGCACAACCACCTGGATTCAAACGAAGACAACGACAGAGCTGTGCAGTTGGCAATATACTTATCGACACGCAAAGAAGAAGTATTACCATCAAATCAAAAAGAATAAGAATTGACACCATATTTGTACGCAATAAATCACGACTATTGAAGTGACGAGTTGAAGTAAACATGCTACTTACAAATACATAAACTTGTGATAAAGTACATGTTACCTAATTTGGTCAAGCCGTTTCGCAATACATACAAGGTGATGTTGCGATTGGTAAAATTGTGTCTCTTTTTATATACATAACATCAATGAGGTTTGTGGGTAAATAAGCAATCGTGTGTTAGTGTGTAAATTTATTTATTTTATTTGTTAGGGACAAAAAACAGTTACATGCCAGGCTTAACTAGAGATTCTTAAATTAGCACAATACTTAGAAATACAGGATCAACTCAGGATGGATGAAATGGCGACAGGTCACGGGAACAACTTGTGACCCACGGATGCTCCTCAAGTTAAAGGGCAAAATATACAAATCCGTGATTAGACCTGTCGTACTGTATGGATCGGAATGCTGGGCTGTGAAGAAGATGGATGAAAGAAGATTGCATGTAGCGGAGATGAGAATGTTGAGGTGGATGTGTGGTGTGACAAGAATGGACAAGGTAAGGAACAAGTATATTAGAGGAAGTTTAAAAGTTGCGCCAGCTACAGAAAAGTTGAAAGGGTCTTGGTATGGACGTGTGATGAGGAGGGACGAATCGCATGTGACTAAAAGAGTGATGAATATAAACGTTGATGGATGGAGAGGGAGAGGAAGACCAAAGAAACGATGAATGGATTGTGTGAGGAATGATATGAAAGTTAAAGGAGTAAATGATAGCGTGACGGTTGACAGAGGAGATTGGAAGAAAAAAACGTGTTGCGCCGACCACAAGTGACATGGGACAAGGGCAGGAAGATGATGACTTAGAAATACATTTATACACACTCCATATTTACAACATTGTCCAAGAATTCACAAAACAAAACGTTAAAAGAAAACAGACAAATAGTGTAAAAAAAATTAAGCGTTGACGAGGTTAGGCCGAAGACGAACGCTCTTCCAGATATATAGACCGAACGATCTTAAAAATGTAGTTGGGATAGTATGGATGCAGAACTTTTACGATTTACCACGAGATCATCATCTGCAGAGCCTTTTCCCAACTATGTTGGGTCGACTTCCAGTCTAACCGGATGCAGCTGAATACCAGTACTTTACATGGAGCGACTGCCTATCTGACCTCCACAACTCAGTTAGTACTGGGTAATACGATACCCCTTGGTAAGACTTTCGGGCCACTGGCTACATGTAACGACTGTCAAAGATCTACAAACTACAGCCGGGACCAACGGCTGTAGTTTGTAACATGCTTCCCGAGAAACGGAGGAAACTCGGTATAATGGATGGTCACCCATGCACGAACCAACCTGGGCAAGCGCGGCTTAACCCGAAGATCAATCCGAGCTGTTAATAGATCTGATCCGATTCAAATAGGGAAGTAATATTTTTATAATAATTTCACGTGGAGGAAGTAGAGCACAAGAAACTATACAAGGTTAAAATAAATTAGTTAGCGAAACTTCATGAAAAACTGATTTCAAACTTAAAATTCTACTGCATACGGTCATTGACCCTAAAAAATAACCATTCCTCATCCAAAAAAAAAACAACTACACTCACAAAAACGAAATTCCACATGAGTATGTCGAATAACTTAAACATATATGGTACTCGTAGGTCCGATTTTTTGGACATGTTACACCACTCCAGCTTTTCGAAGGTTAAGCACAAAATAAGGTAAACAAATCAATCAGGGTTGTAAGTAAATTAATAAAGAATTTGTTTCGTAAGTAGCGACTTGTTTTTATATCAACACCTGTTACTTATAAGGCGAGCTATCAAGTCAATCTGGTATAGTCGGGGATAAAAATGTCTTCATATTCAGCTGGCTTACCAGAGAATGGGCAGCAGCGTTCTCTGAGTTTTATAACAACCATACTGCGATCGCCAACCCGCCTGCCAAGCGTGGCGATTATGGCAAAACCCCCCTTCTTGGGGGAGGCCTATGTCCAGCAGTGGACGTCTTTCGGCTGAAATGATGATGATGATGATGATTCAGCTGGTTTTATATTTGCATCGAGGCAAGCAAGCACTTTTCAATGGGTAATTTAATCATCAATGCTCTGAAGAGAGGAGTGACTAATTCCTCTCGGTCTGCAACCGAGCAATGGGAACCATCTGCCTAGCCTTTTCACCAATATGATGGAGTCGTCTTGCAGTTCAAATCAGATGCAGGTAAGCTAGGATACCAATACTTTACATAAAGCGACTGCCTGTCCGATCTCGGCAAGCAGGTTAAGCTAACCTGTGGCTGAGCGAGATGCTGAGCTGCGTGTCGCTGGTTCGATCCCCGCACGGGACAAATATTTGTATGGCCTACAGAAAACATATACATACTGTTTGTGTGTGAGTTTAAATGTTTGTAAACGCACCTACGATGCAGTAGAAATTCCTGGTAGGGGAACGTTAATAAAAAGCGAAATAGTTCAATCTGCCTGTTATGGTTACCTTTTGACGACTCAATGGCGGAGCGAATTTGGCACCCGGGAAGATCATGCCCCCTAGGAAAAACGCATCCTTAATTTTTATTCCGATGGTATGTTTCTGTGGGACAATTTCCGACCTCCATCGCTCAACTGAAGCCGTGAACTAAATCTAGTAGAATATAATTATAATCCGTCATCTTACGTAAACATAATATTAGAAATGCGAAAGTTTATGAAAATGGATGGATGGATGTTTGTTACACTTTCACGCAAAAACTACTGAACGGATTTGCTTGAAATTTAGCATACTGATAGCTTATAACCTGGATTAACACATAGGATACTTTTTATCTCGGTAGTATGATCCACTGGGACAATTATCGAACTCCACGCGGGCGAAGCCGCGGACATAAGCTTTTTTTCCATAAGCAATATGTCTGCGCCTGTACTTAATATTATGAATTTGTAGTATTTATCGTAGAAAGTGAACCTCTCCATCATGGCGTTACTCGTTTCTCTACACTAATGTACTTGAACCATCACGACGATGTAGTTAAGAGGGCTAGCAGATCCAAAGCTCGAGCTATGAAAGCAATTGGTCAGGCTTTTCGTAGATACCAACTATGCCAAAGGCCTCACCTAATTTTGAAGACCCCGTATAAGACGGACCAGTGGTACTTATGAGTTGTAGGTCGTAGGGTCGAACCCTAGGTAGAGAAGAGTAGTAGGCTATGGGGGAGGCCTTTGCCCAGCAGTGGGACAATAAAGGCTAATAAAAAAAAATGGGTCGAACCCAGCCGGATACTTTAGTTGTGTAATTTTTTTATCATTAAACGGTGAAGGAAAAACTTAAAAAAAAAAAACCGACTTCCAAATAAAAGTGGAAATTTTACTGTAGGAAGTCGATGGCAAATAGTCACCGAGCCTATTGCTATCGACCGGGCACAAATCCACACTCCGTGACTGCTGTTGAGAAATTCCTAATGAAAAAATCCAATAGCATTTTGCCCGACCCGGAAATCGAACCCAGGACCTCATGCTCAGCAGTCGTGCTTGCGACCATTAGACCAACCAGGCAGTCGGCATTCAGCCTATCTATAGTATTTTAAATCTCTTTGTTATAACCAGATTTTAAAGCAGGTATATCAATAGAATGGGGAATAAGGCGTGAGTTCGCACGATTCATATGGGGTGTAAACGGACCCTTCACGAAGCCGTCAGCCAAGCAATCTCTACATCAAACTAAGTAACTATACGCAAAAAATATTGCTGGGAAACGACTTTTTTTTTGGTAGGAAAAATCACGTTTTATGGTAAAACTCAATGTAACGCACTCGAAACATTGTGCTGATGTATGCATTGATTAGTAAATAGGTCATGGAACTGATGGACGCTACAGAAAGCGCCAAACTAGTAGCTCAGTTTTGGGCTGATACAATTTAGATTGCCATCGACACGCTAAGAAGAAGATGGAGGTATTTAAAGAAAAGTTATAACCTTAAAAACTGGTATTTAAAAAAAATCAAGTGAAAAAGTTGGAACTTTGACCCCCAATATCTCCGTAACTAGAAATTTCCCAGGTATGGTCTAGAACTAGTAAAATGATCGCAATGACGGGGAGTACAAGTGCCTTTTGGCTTCGTTAAGGGTCTTTTACACCCATTATACGATCTAGAAGGTAAAGTAATATAAGGTCTAACTATTCATACACGAAATATTTTAAGAGTTACTTCTATAAGTCGTAAAGTCGCCATAGCAACGAAAAAAAAATATATCTGAGTGTTTTTTTTTTTTTACGTAATTATTATAATTCTAAAAATTTTTGAGACTTTTTGCATAAAACCTTTACTCCCATATTCTAACAATGACACTAAGTAAATACGACTTAGTAAACTCGTGTAACGGATGTTCAAAATTTTGTGGGTCAAGTAATTTTAAATTATTTATTTTTTATAAAAATATACTCAGATAAAAAAAAAAATAGTCTCTTGAAATGGCTTCGTTATAACCGTTAGATGATTCCCTGAAAATATTTCGTGTATGAATAGTTAGACCTTATATACTTCAAAGTCATAGACACAAAATCTGTGTCACCACATTCCGTGGTGTACAGGACGTAGGTGCAGAACCCTGTGTAGATAAAACATGGCTTACTGCGTTACTTTAGGGTAAACAGTTGAATCATTGCGTACCTGGACTACGGGCATTGAATCATGCGAGTTGGCGAGGAAGTGTGAAGTCAGGTTTTTTGGGAAATTACTAGTTTATTAGAATTCGAATTAGCTGTGTAAAAGCGGAAAAGTGCCGAAAAAAGTTCGCGAGCGGACACAGTAAGTTTCGTGTGTCGGGAACAGAATCGAGTTGCGAGTGACAGTGGTAGCGATACTGAGTGCAAAAAACGAACAAGAAAGAGGATAGACCGATTTGTCTGCTCATAAACACCCACCCGCAATAACTTCAGTTTATCCGTGATCATGGTGCTTGCAACAGCGCCGAAATTTCGGGAACTCAAATCAATCAGTAAACATGGTAAATATCCCGTTTCTGGTGAAGAAATACTTTTTATTTAACCCTACCTTGTATGGATCAGAATGTTGGGCCACAAAGGGATGAATGAAAAGCATTTGCATGTGGCGGAGATGAGAATGCTAAGGGGGATGTGTGGTGTAACGCGAATGGATAAAATAAGAAATGAGTAGGTAAGAGGTAGTCTGAAAGTGGCGCCGGTGACTGAAAAGCTGTGTGGAAATGAGCATGTGATGCGGAGGAATGAGGAAAATGTCATGAGGAAAGTTCTGAGTATGAATGTGGATGGGTATAGGAGTAGAGGAAGACCAAAGAAACTATGGATGGACTGTGTAAAGAATGATATGGCAAGAAAGGAGGTGACTGATGAGATGACGAGTAATAGAGAAGTATGGAAGAAGAAGACATGCTGCGCCGACCGCAAATGAATTGGGATAAAGGCAAGAGGATGATGATGACTATTTTTAAATATAAAATGGGCCTACTCTCGACCTCAATCTTGTCCTGAGGACAGAGATGAAACGAGCTAACCCAAAAGAAGCCTATCAATTCGCGATTTACATAAATTCGGGTTATATGAACTCGGGAACACCGTCGAAGGCACGACAACGAATCATAATTATTTCCCTGCCCTGTTCCCAATTTATTTGGGGGCTTCTTCTTCTATCATACTCCTCTATTTGTCGCATTTTCATCTCATGAGTTCCTTTCTAGCCATTAGTGGCGATACTTTCATACATGACTAAAAGATTTTTTTTTTTCGGATGGGAAATCATCAAATGATCCCGCTGGAAGGAAGGGTCAGACTTGTACTGACTAAAACCCATCCATGTTGCATCTTAGCCCTATGTGTTCCAGGGCCGCGGTATCTCTTTCGAATAGTCCCGCAGTCCCGGCAGGCATCGACCCTTGCGGACCCCTTCCTTTTTGCTGACATATCTTTGAGACGCGCGTGGAACACGAACGCGCCGTCGACACGGCCTGTCGTCATAAGATGGACGAACGGCGAGCTAGCCCATTACTCGCCGTCCACAGGCCCGAAGACTAAAAGCTTGGCTTGCCCTAATTACCTACTACTCTTCAGGATGTTCAGGTTTCTGAACAGGCTGCATGCCTTATGGGCTCGCCGCATTGTTGGACCCTAGACACACCACTGTTAGCCAATTTATCATTCACAAAGTCAATTCATTATTTTTTTTGGTCATACTCTAATGTTATAATCATCTACATTCATAGCCACTTTCCTCACGAAATTTTCCTCATTGCTCCGCGTAAAGACCTGAAATTCGGCGAAGTTTGTTGAGGCAGTGTGAATTTAAGGATATCCTTTAAAAAAGCAAGAAAATCTAGTTCCAAAAACACCTATTAAAGCTTCTTCTTTGTACCAGTTTTTCTAGTTATAAAGGTTAGTCATTCATGTATACTAATACGAAGAGGTAAACGTGTGTAAGTTTGTAGGTAAGGGATAATCTTCGGAACTACTGACCCGATTCCGAAAATTCTTTGACTAACGGGAAGCTACATTATCCCCGAGTGTCATAAGCTACATTTAAAACGTTTCCGTGGGTTAATTTCCGTACATAACGGGAGCGAAGCCGCGAGCTAAAGCCAGTAACAAATAAAGGGTGTAAATAGACCCTTAACATAGCCGAAAAGCACTTGTTCGCCCCGTCTTTGCGATTATTTTTTTGTTCTAGACCATACCTGGGACACTTCTAGTTACGGATATATTGGGGGTCAAAGTTCCAACTTTTTTCAAGTTTTTGTTAAATACATGTTTTTAATGTAAGCTTTTTACTAATCAATCCATCCATCAGCACAATGTTTTAAGTGCTTTCCATCGAGTCCTACCGTAAAACGTGATATTTCACCCCAAAAAAAAGTAGATACAAAGCAATAATTTTTGCGTAAAATTACTTAGTTTGATGTACAGAATGCTTGGATTACGGCTATCTGAAGGGTCCGTTTACACCTTGTATAGTTATTTTCCTTGTGACCAGAAGGAAATCCTGGACCTTTTTTTTGTCTACCGGTCGGTTTTGCGTATCAGACTTTCTGTATCAATTGTGGCAGTACCAGACCAAAGTTTTCGAAGGTGCATTACTTCTTCCCTGGACGAGACTCAGCCACAATCATGACGTGTCTACCACAAGAAGACATGTGCGACACTGGAATCTGTACAAATAAAATTTAAGTATTTCAAAATAACAATTTTGTACTGAATGCGTATGAATACTTTCATACGCATTCAGTACAGAGTGAACTTTCAAGTGGGCGTGGATGGCCAAATCAGAAACTACGCGAAAAACACTCAAAGGAGTGTCGAGCCCGATTTCGATGAAAGCTAAAACTGGATTGCATTTATGAAAAATTTATATTCCTAGCCAGGAATCAAACCCGACCTTGATTTTCGAAAAAAAAAAACTGTATTATTACACCATTCGATAACGTCACTATTAACAAGTATCAAATTCTGGGAAGTAATGACATACGGCAAAGTAAATGTACAAGCAAACTAGGGTAGGTACTAACGCCCATATCATCGACATTAGTAAAACTGACCGCTTTCCATATCTATCAGTAACACACACATTTCGCGCCACCTTACTTATCTGCCCACACCTCTAGCACCGCTTTGAAGTTATACACCATGTTCTAATTACACAATACATAGTGACATACATAGCCCACTTATGTATATTTTGTAACGTTTTATCTTTACGAGTAAATACTTGAGTATTGTTTAAAAGGGTGGGTCCTATTGCGAAATTGGGAGTTGGAAATTCCAATTAAATGGTGATGAAATAAACAGCGACCTGCGTGTCCAATATAATAATGCACTCAGGGTACTATTGGGGCTGCCATGGCGTTGCAGTGCGTCAGGGATGTTTGCTGAGGCGCGGGTGGATGGCTTTGCCGCTATCGTTAGGAAAAGATGCGCCTCCCTAATCGCTCGTTCGTGGTAGTACCAACACTATACTGAGTGTTTTCACTGATCGGTGGGAGTCCCCCATGCTGCAAAGGTGGGTGCGGCTTCATGCCATAATTTAAATTTTGTTTTTGCATATACTAACATTAGTTTTTTAAGTACATTGTTACTAACAAAATATGGACCTAGTTTGAAATAAATGTTTATTATTATTATTATAAAGATAGTTGACAGCCCATCTTCCATCTTGCGCTGCATGCCCTAACACCTGCGCACTTGACGATCTTATGACTGCTACAGCGAGCGGAGTTCGCATAGCTGAATTTTGGGTCAAACATATTTAATTAAAAATTTGGCATCGACACGCTAAGAAGAAGAAGCGGTACCCGAAAACCGGAGCGGCCTCTTAAGGCATGAGAACGGCCACAGGCGACAAAGTTGCCATAGACAAAAAAGTTTTCAAAATCAAAAGTCATTTATTCAAATTAGGTTGATAATCAGCTCGAGCTCAGTTGAGGAGCTCGTGGCTAAATAATAACAGCCGTTCGGGCCGATCTTTAGGTAAAGCCGTGTTTGCCTAGGTTGATCTGTGGATGGGTGACCGCCCATTACATACCGAGTTTCCTCCGTGCCTCGGAAAGCACGTTAAGCCGTTGGTCCCGGCTGTCATTTGTAGATCTGACAGACAGCCGTTAGGTAGTCAGAGGCCCAAAAAGTCAGATAACCAGTCTTACCAAGGGGTAGTGGAGGTCAGATAGGCAGTCGCTCCATGTAAAATACTGGTATTCAGCTGCATCCGGTTAGACTGGAAGCCGATCCCAATATAGTTGGGAAAAGGCTAGGCTGATGAGGTTGATAATCAGCACTTTTTGGACGTCAATAATGACTTTGCCCACCACGTTTTTTCTCGCGCTTAGAACGCAATCAGGACGCTCAGACAACGCAAGACTGAAGTCACATTGTTACCTTTGCACACGATCCTTAGTTTTGTATCGCTATAAAAGCGCTGATGCATCGCGCAGAAAGACAACGCCCTTTGGAACCACAGTATTACGATGGTGTCGCTGGAGACCAGGGATGTTATGGAGCTCAGTAACCGTAACCGAAACTATCGGATATCCGAAATAAAAATATATCCGTAACCTTAAACCGTATCCGTTTCACAAGTTTCGGATAGTTTCTTACCTGTATGACTGATTATAATACCAAATGATAACCTAGACTAGATAAAACCGAATTATTACATACTATTTGTGTTTATATTTTACTTCAATCTAATATCCGTAACAGAAACTATCCGAAACTAACGGATAATCCGAAATAATTTTATTCCTATATCCATATCCAGATCCGAAATATCATATCCATAACATCTTTGCTGGAGACAAATCTGCTTACGATTGAAACGCGCTGTAAGCTCGCGTTTGAATCGATACAAATGCACGTTAAACTTGCGTATCCATAGAAACGTGTAAAATCTGCTAAAACGTGTAATCATAAAAAAAAACGTGGTGCGCAAAGGCCCTGAGACAGTCCCCCAAAACGCCTGCTCTTCGCCGCTTCCTAGTGTTTTACGTGGGACGAAGAAGCAGAACAAACTCCTCAGCAACACATCTGTCATCTGTTTTATAGACTAGAGTAAGAACCGATTTCCACCATAGCGGAGAGAAGACATGTGAGGATCGACCAATCACAGGAGGGACGAGAGACGCGATGTGAATTTCAATCAACGTCATTGGATGATTTCCGCACATCTTCGATTTTCTGGAACCAGGCCTTACGCAGAAACGTGTCGTTGCGATGAGCTTTTTTTTTTGGATGGGAAACCATCAAATGACTCCTTCTGCTCTGGGGGGAGTGGAAGGGAGTGTCAGACTTGTACTGACTAAAAGCCATCCATGTTCCTTCTTTGCCCTTTGTGTTCCAGGGCCGCGGTATCTCTTTCGAACAGTCCCGTAGCCCCGGTAGGCATCGGCGCTTGCGGACCCCTTCCTCTGTGCTGACATCTCTTTGAGGCGAGGACACGGCCTGTCGTCATAAGACGGACGGATGGCGAGCTAGCCCATTACTCACCGTCCACAGGCACGGTCGATGTGGTCTGATATAGCGATTGGGCGGCTTTGCAGTTGCAGTTTGATTTTGTTTCCGAATTGTACCTTTATGTATTAAAACTTTATGCACATAATGTAAAAAAAAACTGTACATAGGCAGACTTAATGCTTTGGGCATTAGTTAGAGACCAAACAAATAAGGATGATCAAAGAAAAGGCTTCAATCAAAGAGGACAATTGTTTCTGCAACAAGGAAAGTCCCAGCAATTCTTTGAAACAAGTTCATGCGGGGTTAACGGAATGTAAAACCATCTATTGAGCATTTGGGAATTTCTACAGGAAATCTTATTAATAAAATTGTCAAAGTCATTCATATATAGGGTGACTAGTAATTAGTGACCGATACTTAAACACGTGATTGTATTCATAATTACAAACAACTTTCCCAAAGAAACATTATTTTTAATACTCATTCTCTTTTATAACAATAACACAACGGCGGAGCATTACGGAGCGGGCTTGCGAGCCGCACATTGTTGCACGATAGGATAGTAATGAGACAGAACGACGTCATGCGGCTAACAGCTGATAGGTCAAAGGCCCGCGCGCGCAAGTTTCATACGGCTGTTGTGTTATTGTGATAAAAGAGAATAAGTATTAAAAAAAATGTTTCTTTGGGAAAGTTGTTTGTTATCATGAGTACAATCACGTGTTTAAGTATCGGTCACTAATTACCAGGCACCCTATATAAATCACTTAGTTAACTAACTCGTTGGTCTAGTGGTCACAAGCGCGTCTGCTGAGCATGAGGTCCCGGGTTCATTTCCCAGGTCGAGCAAAGTGATATTGGGTTTTTCCATCAGGAAATCCTCAAGCAGTTACGACGTGCAAGCTGTTAACTTTTTTCTTTTTTTGTTCCGTAATGTTGAATTTATAATTTATTGTTACTTTTTTGTCATTTTGTATGATGCACGTCATGTCCCTGTGACAAATAAATATTTTTTCTTTCTTTCTTTCAAGTAGCCTCTAAGTCTGGATTTGTGCCCTATTGATGGCAATAGGTCGCCCCCTATTACATGGGACTTAAAAGTAACAAAATGTGGGTGTACTATTAGGTACACCTCTGCCTAACTCTTCATCTTAAAAGTCGGTTGTTTTAAAAGTTTTTATGGCCTAACTAAATTCGACAGGCGTTTCCTTTACCTAACTTAACTACAACTTTACTGTTATTATGACTAACAGCTAGTTAAACAATTTCAGCACTTGAACTGCGAATATATGTAGTATAATATGTACTCATGTATAAGTTAAAATTATTTATAATGATTATTTCCTGTACATTGTCATTATGAGGTTTTTTTTTTTTTCTATAAATGACGTCGGACTTATTATTATCAAATTAAACTATTTCTTGATACGTGTTTGAATTTTTTCTAATATAAACTTGACATTTATACAACATTATTTTTAGTATATACGAAACCTGAATATAGTTTGTTCAGAATAAGTAACTGAATCAATTCCAATAATTTTTAAACCATGTTATATTTTTTTCCAAAAAATATTTAAACAACTTAAAACTTGGACACCGAGCGACTTGTGAGTACCTATCGCAATAATTTAGGTACCTACTGCCAAATTATTATTATCAATGAGCTCAAGACGACGCTGGAGGCGCGCGCTGCGTGGTGACTACGTTTTTGTGCGGACAACTAGGTCACAGAACAAGCTTATAACTTTATGATTTTTCATGACACAGTTTTGAAATTTTGTACATAGATTCTTTACATAAAAATACTAGACACGTGTATCAGGTTTCGCATATACTAAAACTAATGTTGTATAGATGCTTTTCAAATTAATATAAGTTGTTCCTGTCAATAGTAGACGAAATGTGGGTAGTGGACTCAGTCGTAACCAGGGTTCGAAATTTTCATGATTATTATTCTATGCCTCGTTGGTCTAGTGGTCGCAAGTGCAACTGCTGAGCATGAGTCCTAGGTTCGATTCCCGGGTCAAGCAAATAGCTATTGGGTTTTTGCATCAGAAAATTCTCTGTAGCAACCACGTAGCCTGGATTTGTGCCCGGTTGATGGCAAAAGCCTCGCCCCCTATTACATGGGACTTAAACGTAACTGGCGAAACTGGTGGGTGTAGTATAAGGTTCATCTCTGCCTAACTCTTCGGAGATACCAGGCGTGATGTTAAGTCCCAACATATACCAACGCATAACCTGCGCAAACGCACCTCACATATAATTACTTGACTATTACGCATGGGTCAGTGACCTCGCGCTTTCTCAACAACTAATGATCTATACCTTTGACGGAAGTAACATAACATGATATCACGCCTGTGATACCCAAGGGTGTAGGCAGAAGTGTGTAGAACAGCTAGACTTCGCCAGTTATGTTGAAGTCTCATGTGTGGGTGAAGGGGGTATCTGATGAGATGACGAGTAATAGAGAAGTATGGAAGAAGCACACATGCTACGCTGACCACAAATGAATCGGGATAAGGGCAAGAGAATGTCAGACTTTTACTGACTAAAACCCATCCATGTTCCTTCTTTGCTATTTGTGTTCCAGGGCCGCGGTATCTCTTTCGAACATGCGGACCTCTACATGGTTGCTGACATCTCTTTGAGGCGCGCGTGGAACGCGAACGCGCCGTCGTCACGACCTGTCGTCATAAGACGGCCAGACGGCGAGCTAGCCCATAACTCGCCGTCCACAGATCCGCGCCTACGGTGGCCGGGAGCCACTACGTGACTCCCGACGCCCAGGGCGTCTCTTGCGGAGGGTGGGACGTGAGGCTCTTTCCCTCTCACGTCCCGCCACCTCCTTCACTAGCATGACTGCTTCGCAGAAGGAAGTGACGGCTTCCCATTCCCTCTCGCTCCGGACCATGGCTTGAACCAGGTTTGCGACACGCCTAAGGGGAGGCACAGAGAGAGCTCTCGGCCGAGAGTGTACAGCCACCATAATGCAACAGGCAGTAAGCAAAAGTGGATCCTACTAGAGAAACTATCTCTTCTTTCGTCTTAGCAAGATGGAGTATATTGTACAACAAAATGGATTCACAACTATTTTATAAATATTGCTAATTTTATGGTTGTTTTCAATCAAAATTACATCATTTTTTAGCAACGTAGCAGCCTGTACCTTAGTTTCCCTATTACGTTGCAAAATGTGATGGTATTATAGGTCCACCTCTACCCACCTACAGCCCCCGTAGCATGACCACCGTAGACAAGGATTTCTTTGGCGGAAGAATCGACAAAATGACAGATAGTGCAAAGAAATCTGTCATTGTGTCAACACAATCTGTCATTTTGTCGATTCTTGCGTCAAAGAAATCCTTGTCTACGGTGGTCATACTACGGGGGCAGTTAACATAAGCGTATTATTGAGTAACAGGAAGTTAACCATTTTGACTCTGTACTAATAATTTATCGCATCAAGATGAAGATCATTAGATCATGTGCACTTTACTATCAATCACCACTGACCATCAGCAGTCAGTGAAGCTTTGTTGTAGCAGATGCGAGTCAAGTTGAGCGAGTTACTACCGCTAGTGTACTTGACCGTGTAAACGAGCGAGGTCGACGGATATTGTGACTTATAACATGTGTGACTTATAAAAGCTTCTGTGTGTTTTTATGCGGGTAAAATTAAATTAATGGCTGTAAGTAAGGGTAGACCAAAGAAACGATGGATGGACTGTGTGAAAGCTGATATGGCTAGAGAGGAGGTGACCTCTAAGATGACGAGTAATCTAAACTAATATTATAAAGAGGTATTTGTTTGTAAATTTGTATGTTGGGGATTATCTCCGGAACTAATGATCCAAATCTAAAAACTATTTCATTGGCCGAAAGCTACATTATTCGTGGGTGCTATAGGCTATAAATTATATTTATTTCATGCATATTAGCCGAGCTGTCTCAATGTTTGCGGACGAGTCGCGGGTCAAGGGCTAGTAGAGAATAATGGACGACGAAGACATGCTGCGCCGGTCCCAAATACATTAAGAAAAGGGCTGGAGCTTGATGATGACGCTAGAAAAGCTAGAAGCTTTACCTCTGTGGAGGATTATACTGTGGCATAACGTTCGTGCTTATTCGGAAATACGATGATTACCGAAGCTCACACCTGTACTGCCCCCGTAGCATGACCACCGTAGACAAGGATTTCTTTGACGGAAGAATCGACAAAATGACAGATAGTGCAAAGAAATCTGTCATTGTGTCGACACAATCTGTCATTTTGTCATGCTACGGGGGCTGGTTGAACTGTAGTTATATTTTGACTTATTTGCCGGAATATAAATATGGCGAGTGGCGTTCTGTAGTAACTGCCTACCCCAACAGGAAAATGGCGTCAAATTGTGAATATAACAAAGCAATTCATCTCAATAATTTATCACATAAACGTGAAGATCGTCAATCACTGCTGACCATCGCCAGTCATCGGAGCTTTGTTTTAGCAGATGCAAGTCAAGTTGAGCGAGTTACTAGCGCCAGTGTACTTGACCGTGTGAGCAAGTAAGGTCGGCGGATATGTGACTTAGAACACGTGAGTTATAAAAGCTCTGGGTTTTTTGGCGGGCCACATTGTAAACATTTTATTGTTTATAACTTGTGATATGTTGGTGTAGTATAATACAACTGTGCCTAATCATTCGGGGATTTTATGCGTGATGTGATGTTGTTTCGATATTTTTCCTTTTATATTTAAGAAAAGGCGGGGTTTTTCGGATTTACCTACCACAATGTTTTTTTTTTGTTCTATCTCGAAAGATAGGTAACATAACACTAGGCTGTTTTTTTCCGAGAGGTACAGACCTGAAACTGTCAATTTTTCCCAATCAACCTTGAACTTAATACTTTAGCGGTAAAGTGGAAAATCTATTAAAGGAATTTGACAGATTGTAGTAGCTAGACGTGCTGGCTTCTGTACCTACTTACAGTTCGCGTATAAGAGTAGAAAAAGACCAAAGAAACGATGGATGAACTGTGTAAAGAATGATATGGCAAGAAAGGAGGTGACCGTTGAGATGACGAGTAATAGAGAAGTATGGAAGAAGAAGACATGTTGCGCCGACCCCAAATGTATTGGGATAAGGGCAGGAGAATGATGATGGTAATCCTTCCTACTTCTTACTAATATTGTAAATGAGAAAGTTTGTGAATGGATGGATGGATGTTTGTTACTCTTTCACGCAAAAACTACTGACCGGATTTGGATGAAATTTGGCACACAGATACTTTATAACCTGGATTAACATATAGGATATTTTTTATCCCGGTAGTACGATCCCGTGAGAAAATTACCGTACCCGAAGCGGGCGAAGCCTCGGTCATGAGCTAGTTTTCTGATAAATTAACTACAAAGAAAATAATTATCTTGATAATTTCGAATTGCAACTGCATGAGCAGTTGTATTTTCATGAATTGCTGAAAATACAACAGTGCAATAATGTTTAGATTTTATTTATTTATTTATTTACCACTAATTATAGCAACATTACAGACCAAGTCCAATACGATGCTACAACATAAAATAAAACAATATAAACAGTAAAATTACATTTAAAAAAAAAATTAAAAATTCACTAAAGGCGCGATTCCATTAAGCAAGTTACTTGTATGCAAGTTGCAAATTGCATACAACGTGAACAAACTTGCATACAAGTTCCAACTTGTATGACGTAGTTTGAACTTGTATTTTATTCAAATGACGTGCAAATTGAACGCGCAAACGTTAGTTGCACGTTTTGAATTGCGAACGAGTGACGTGTCCTAACCCCGTAACATGACCACCGTAGACAAGGATTTCTTTGAACGAAGAATCTGTCATTTTGTCGATTCTTCCGTCAAAGAAATCCTTGTCTACGGTGGTCATGCTACGGGGGCTATTCAATTGTTCAACCTGTATGCAAGAAAAACCTGCATGCAATTTGCACACTCTTGAAAACATGTTTCCAATGCAAGCAACTTGTACGCAAATGTGACGTCATACTTGCATGCAAGACTTGCCTAGTGGAATCACGGCTTTAGTAGAAGTGAAAACGAGTACAATACTATAAAGTAACAACTTAAGCCCTACGTAAGTTGACAATGACTTGTTTAAAGTTGCGCTAAAGCAAGGCGTGTTACCTCAAGGCATAGTTTAACTACTTGCCGAGTTAAGGGCGAGCCACACTTAACCGCAACAATTCATATTAAACGAGTTAGTTTTAAAGTGAGATATTTCTGCATGTGCTCCCTATAAGTTCAAAAGTCTTATACTTATGGAGCTTTCTTGAATATTCATACACCATTTTACAGTTATTTTTTGTTTTTTTTTTTGTAACTTTTTTTTTGTATTTTGTGTGTGCTTGTAACCTAGCGATTATTTTCACTGTTATACAACATTATTTTTAGTATATGCGAAACCTGAATATAGTTTGTTCAGAATAAGTACCTGAATCGATTCCAATAATTTTTAAACCATGTTATATTTTTTCAAAAAAAAGTTAAAAGTTGGACACCGAGCGATTTTAAGTACCCATCGCAATAATTTAGGTACCTACTGCCAAATTATTATTATCAATGAGCTCAAGACGACGCTGGAGGCGCGCGCTGCGTGGTGACCACGATTTTATGCGAACAACTAGGAAACAGAACAAGCTTATAACTTTGTGATTTTTCATAATACAGTTTTGCAATTTGGTACATAGATTCTTTACATAAAAATAGAGACGTGTATCAGGTTTCGCATATACTAAAACTAATGTTGTATATCCTATAGTTAATCTGTGAACAGCGTTGTGGGCTGCAATATTGTTTACAAGTTTTTTGTGTATTTCTTATTTCTATGTTTTATATTGCAACTGTTTGTTGTTCCTTTTGAATAAAAATAAAGTGCAGTTGAACTTCTTTAGAGATATTGATCGGTGAAGTTGGAGGAGCTTCATCATCATCATCATCATTTCAGCCGAAAGACGTCCACTGCTGGACATAGGCCTCCTCGTGCGACTCGCATCCAGCAGATCCCTGCAACCTTCACCAGGTCATCGGTCCACCTAGGAGGCCTCCCAACGCAACGTCTTACGGTTCGTGGAGGAGTTTGTGGCTAAATTATAACAGCCGCTCGGGTCGATCTTCAGATTAAGCCGCGCTTGTCTGGGTTGGTCCTTGGATGGGTGACCACTTATGACATACCGAGTTTCCTCCGTGCCTCGGAAAGCAGGTAAGTCGTTGGTCCTGGCTGTCATTTGTAGATCTTTGACAGTCGTTGCAGGTTGTATGGTTCGAAAGTCTGACAACCAGTCTTACCAAGGGGTATCGTATTACCTAGTACTAACTGGGTTGTAGAGGCCAGATAGGCAGTCGCTCAAATATTTATTTGAGCGACGATTTTATGCACATGCAACATTAGTTTTAGTATATGCGAAACCTGATACACATGTCTAGTATTTTTATGTTAAGAATCTAGGTACAAAATTTCAAAACTGTATCATGAAAAATCACAAAGTTATAAGCTTGTTCTGTTACCTAGTTGTCCGCACAAAATCGTAGTCACCACGCAGCACACGCCTCCAGCGTCGTCTTGAGCTCATTGAAAATAATAATTTGGCAGTAGGTACCTAAATTATTGCGATAGGTACTTACAAGTCGCTCGGTGTCCAACTTTTAACTTTTTTAAATATTTTTGGGAAAAAATATAACATGGTTTAACAATAATTGGAATCGATTCAGTTACTTATTCTGAACAAACTATATTCAGGTTTCGCATAGACTAAAAATAATGTTGTATAGTTATATTTTTCTGTTCAGTGTGGACGAGCCTTAAGCTCAAGAATGACGAATATTTCTGTAAACTTACATTTTATAGTATATACAAGATATTATTCTGGTTATGACATAAATATATAAGTTCTATTTACTTTGGACTGTCGCCGGCTGCGATGGCTTTTCAAGATAAATAAGTACCTACTTAGATTGTCGTGTTGATTGTCTTTGATAGTCACCACTTGTTCTTGTAATATGGGTATGTTACACCCTTTTTTCCTGCACCCGTAGCATGACCACCGTAGACAAGGATTTCTTTGATGGAAAAATCGACAAAATGACAGATTGTGTCGACACAATGACAGATTTCTTTGCACTATCTGTCATTTTATCGATTCTTCCGTCAAAGAAATCCTTGTCTACGGTGGTCATGCTACGGGGGCTGGTAGCTGGTTCGGGCATGAAGGATCAGTACAATACTTTTAGTGCGTTACATTAAGTCCTACCGTAAAACTAGATTTTTCAGGCCAAAAAAAAAATTAAACAATTTTTGCTATGATATTTTTTTTACTTAGTTTGATGTACAGAATGCTTGGTTGACGGCTTCGTGAAGGGTCCGTTTACACCTTGTGTGTAAAGGTAATATTGTTTACTACGAGAGCAGCGATTCAGTTCAGACATTACTTAAGTGAGAGAGTGGTCGTAACTTGTAGTACGATAGGACGGGTTTATGCCAGAGGGAGACAAGAAGAAAATGAATTTATTTAACTTTACTATCTGCAGCTTGAAGTGGGATTGGTCGGAACAAAAATTTACCGCACGTGTAAATCTTCAAGGTGCAAATGCTTGTTTGCTAATTAATTGATAAAAGTTATTCATCATCATCATCATTTCAGCCGAAAGACGTCCACTGCTGGACATAGGCCTCCCCCAAAGGGGGGTTTTTGCCATAATCGCCACGCTTGGCAGGCGGGTTGGCGATCGCAGTACGGTTGTTAAAAAAGCACAGAGAACGCTGCTGCCCATTCTCTCGTAACTCCCTTAGTCGCCTCTTACGACACCCACGGGAAGATATGGGATGGTGCTATTCTTTACGTCCGACACCATACAGTACAAAATAAAAATAAAAAAAAAGATAAGAAAAATAAAGATAAAAGTTATTAAAGATTTCTAATTTTTAACATTGTTTTTTAAATAATTATAATTTTATTTCTGCATTTAATTGAATATGTTATCGTTATCTTAAATTTCAGCTCTTTTATAACAACTTCATAAAACAATGACGGCATGCAATTGTTTTTCAAATGAATATATTTATTTCGTTCATATTTGTACGCTTCACGGCAAAACAGAGAATCTGACTTGTATATTGTAACATCTCACACACCACCACCCACCTATCTCACCAATCAACCCCCCCCCCTTCTCACCTATGTTTACAAATAAAAGTTTCTTATTCTTAAAAGCATAACTTGCCGAGGTCGGTATGTGGATCGATGACCGTTCATATAGAGACCCTTCCCTGCCTCGTAAAGCACGTCAAGCTGCTGGTTCTGGCTATCAGTCATAGATCTTTGGCAGTCGTTACGGTAGACACAAGCAGTATTTCCAAGGTGCTGTGGAGGTCAGATAGACATGTAAAATACTGGTATTAAGCTGCAAGTCTTTATGAAATAAAATAAAAAAATAGTTTATTTGCACCTTCAGTAAAAATATGGTTTACAATTAAAATAGGCCTTAAGCTAATTAAAGTTTTATGTTATGAATTCCAGCCAATACCTAAGCTAAGATAACTTAATATCGTGTAATTATAGGTAACAGCGCCCACCCTCGCTATTATAGCCAATGTTATTGTGCCTATTTTGTGCAGAAATTTTGGAAAAATGAGAAAAATCTTTAAATAGACTCCAGACTCAGGTTGATCGCAGCAAGGAAAACCTGTTCAGGTAGAGATTCATTAATGACTCTGCTTTGGAGTGTAAATGTGGTGCTGTTCTACAAACGATGGGGTACTTAATATCGTGTCCTGCGTGTCCTGTTGTTTGTTCACTACAGGAACTGATGAATGCTACCGAAAGCGCCAAACTAGTAGCTCAGTTCTGGGCTGACACAATTTAGATTGCCATCGACACGCTAAGAAGTAGATTAAGCTGTATCCGGTTAGACTGGAAGCCGACCCCAACATAGTTGGGAAAAGGCTAGGTCAACGCGTAGTTTTTCTAAAGACTTGATTTCTATCGGTAACTCTGATGCAATACTCATCTACAGGTTGTTACAAAAAAATTAAGTAACAATAATATTTTTGTTACACAAAAACGTATTTTATTAGTAAATACGGATCGTGTCTGATAAGTCGCCTGCTAGTGATAAAGAATTAAAAAAGAAACACGTTCTATATGAATCATTTTGTAATTCATTTATTATACACAATAGACAATTATTTTTTTATCTGTCAAGCGCCATAATATAAATACAGTATGTCTTGAATATTATTATGCGTTCGAAGAGGCTCTTCGAATGATTATAAGTTGAGAAGACATAAGTATAATTATCTAGCATATCATAACATCACGCCTTTTAATCCCCGACTGGTTAATCAGCCACTTACGTTTTTTTTAAGTCCCACTTAATAGGGCGAGAATATTGCCGACACCGTGGTTGTTACTGAGAAATTCCTGATGGAAAAACCCAATTACACTAGGCCCTTTTGGGGATCGAAATCAGGACTTCATGCTCAGCAGTCGCGCTTGCGACTATAGACCAATGACCAACGAGGCAGTACGTAGCTGTCCGTCCGTCCGTCTGTCTGTCAACGGGCTGTATCTTATGATCCGTAATAAGTAGACAGTTGAAATTGTCACTGAATGTGTATTTCTGTTGCCGCTATAACAACATAAATTAAATATTTAATGGGGCTCGCCGGTTTTTTTTTATTGAATATACTACGACTCGCATTTCGCCAGTTTTTTTTATTGAAATATTTTTCTTTATCTAATTAAGGAAACCGTTTTATACACAAATAAATAAACTTACGCCTTGTTCCCTAGACCTGTCACCTGCTACGATCCTTACGTACTCCTTCTGCCTCGTCCACGTTCATACATCTGTTCATACACGCACGCCGGTTGCGAGTACTGCACCAGGACCTTTCTGGAGAATCGCTTTATCTACACTTATTTTTTCTCAAGCGATTAAAACACAATCGCTGATTTTGAATTATTCAAAATCGGTATATTTTTTTATTTCGAAAGTTGTTATTATTATACAATAGCACTTGATTGTTAGAATTTCATCGTTTTTTTTTTTTTTGTAAATTCAACACTTATGTATTTCTATTTTAAAGCATATTGTTGCATGTAATAAAGTCGAGTCGATCTTTAGGTTAAGCCGCGCTTGCCTGGGTTTGTCCGTGGATTATAATGAAAAGAAGAAAATTAGGTTTATCTATCAACATAAGTTTCATGTCCGTGCTATTAACCGTTGAGGAGTTCTCTCGTGAGGAGACGTTCCTGGCTGCAGGATCAAGTCATGTCTGTCATAAATATGTATTGTCACCAGAACCAAAGGTGTGTGCAAAATTTCAGCTCAATCGTTTGGGGGCAACTGGTTTGAAATTCAATTTCAAGTTTTGACCTATACATACTAACTAACAAGGCAAGTTAAATAAAACCTTTTCAAGTTAATTAGTCCAAGTTTAATTCAAAACATCGCACTCAAAACCAACAACCTCCATCTCTGCTTACCCTTTGTTTAGTCTTCTTTATCGTGTGGTTAGTGCCTAACCTGGTGTCAGAGTTTTTAAGCCGCCCATGGGCCTCTGACTTGGCTTTACATGCCTTCAAGAAATATCTCTCAGGCATGCTGGTTTCCTCACGATGTTTTCCTTCACCGAAAGCAAGTGATAACATAGACAAAAAATATTTCATGCAAGGGCCGATGCCTGGACCAGCCGCCAGGGCTGCGGGACTAAAGAAAGAGATACCGCGGCCCTGGAACACAAAGGGCAAAGAAGGAACATGTCTAACACTCCCTTCCGCTCTGCCAGAGCGGGGGGGGGGGGGTCATTTGATGATTTCCCATCATAAAAAAAAAGCATGCTGGTTTCCTCACGATGTTTTCCTTCACCGAAGCAAGTGATAATTATACGATACGCACATGAATCCGAAAAGTCAGAGGTGCGTGCCTTGCAGTAGCAAGCCGGAGTAAAAATCTTTTATGTGATTTTATTATTCGTCTATAAAATACCGTGTCACTTTTCAAAGGGAAGCCGGTAGGAATCGAGTTGTATGGAACCTTCGCCACTGATGCCTTGGGTTCGAACTCGAGATCTATGACTTGGCAGTCCGCCGGTAACACCATTAGGCTATCACTGCTGTATCACTGTTACTGCTTGTTTAGTGTGACATACAATGACTACGTACCTATGTCTATTGACCAACTAATGACTCCACATAGATAAGTGTCACACCTAATAGGGCAGATAACCATATCCATATCCGGTGGTATTCAAAGAAAACTTATGACTTTCACTTCGAAGGCATATTTGGGAGTGGCGCTCAGCCCTTTTGAAAGTTACTAGGTCATCTTCATGACTGAGTTCGCCATTTTAGGAGTCTAATCGCTTAACCCTTTCATTTCAACTTGATACCTTTACGCGTTCCTGAGAAAAAGTGTCTTGACAGACAGGCAGACGGACAAAAAAGTGATCTTTTAAGGGTTCATTTTTCCTTTTGAGGTACGGAACAATAAAAACAAAGCCATTTTCAAAAATGGCGAAAGACAAAATTATTAGGAAACCAGCATGGACTTAAAAAAAATTCAATATGAAATCCACCCGTAATGGGCCAGCATGATGAAGTATGGTCCATTCCCTCATCAAGGCTGTATCCTAGCAGAGGATCCGTTATAGGCTCTTATACTGTTTTACAGCTAGGGTCTGCCAAACTGGAGCAGACCCAAAACTATTATAAAAGTTTCTTTTATCCTATTCTGTGTCCCACTGCTGGACAAGGGCCGGTCAGTGGGTCGTCTTATTGCAGATTTTTTAAAACCATATCATAGTTGTAGAGCAACAATTTCTTTCCAGAAAAAAAAATCATCTGAGTTACCATTTTGGAAATATAGAGCGTTTTATATAAAATAAAATTCGGAGGCCCATAATTCGGAAACGGTGCGTCGTACGGCCATGCTTCTCAGAACCTAAATAGTTTTTATGGTCAAGGTCAACCTGATACTGCAATAAAATTGGAAAAAAAAATCGTCATTTAAAAAAAAAAAAAAAAAACAAGTCCCTAAGGCTACACTCCAAGCCAAGGGCCTCCCCCATTCCTTTCCAACTCTCTCTGTGTAGTGCCTTCTCTAGCCAATTAGTCAGGAACGAGTGCAAATCGTCACATTAACCTTTCTTTGGCCTGCCTCGGTGACGAAAGTTCTAATAAATAAGTTAAAAAAAAAATGTAATGAGTGGTTAAAGCACACCTTCGTTATCTGTAGGCGTCCGGTCGGTTTCACTGAAAATGACTAACTGTCACTACTTTGGGAGTGGTTAAGCCCTTTTGAAGGTCACTAGGACATCACCATTCTTCTTGTCTGTGCTCAACAATTTTGACCACCAATATTTTACATGGTGCGACTGTCTATTTGGCCTCCAGAACTAGATTACTGGGAACGATATCCTTAAGACCAGTTGTCAGGACCCTCTGGATTCTGACTACACGTAACGAGTGAGAGATCGACGTATATGGGGCTGATTTTACAAAAGTCAGATTATTTTTATCCGTGGAAAAAAATTATGTTCGATAGTCCCCGTTAAAGGAAAAAAAAACAGGATACATTACTCAAAAGCATTGAAGATAATAATTCAAGAAAAACTTACCCCAAATGACACTAAAAATTAATTGAGATACCCTTTTGACTAGACCGGACACATCAACAACTATTTTTTTACCGTCCAACAACACAAACGCAAAAAAAAACACCCAAAAAAAAATCCAACCGGAAAGTCAACCAAAAAAATAAAAAAAATATCGCAAAAAAGAAAATACTTGAAACAAAAATCAGACCGGAAAGCGGGCAAAAATGGCGAACGCAAACATAGAGCTTTATTGCATGACACCGTCCTTCATTGATCTTATAGCAAGCACCTGCGTTGGCGCATTCAGTATACCTGCGACTCTCGCTTGAGACGGTCGCCTCACGAAAATATTTTTATTACAAAATAATAAATATACATCGTGTTCTCAAAGTGAAGTTGTGTCGAGTGAATTTTTTCATCGTAAAGTGAATTTCTGTGAATGAATAAAAAGTTTTGTGTGAGTGAATGAAAGTGGTGATAAAAAGCTTCTAAAGCAAAGTAAGTTTTGGTTATTTTCCGTGTTGTGTGTGTGTTGTTATTTTTGTTTTGTTTTTAAATTAGCAAACAACTTATTGGCTAATGCGTCAATGATATCGGAGTCGATAATAAATTTATTTTAGTTTCGTGGAGATGCTGATTTATGGATTTAGATTTTTTTGGTTTTTGATACCAAATACAAATGATTTCTTGATGAAGAAACATTTATCGGGATTAAAAACAAAATACTTTTCTGTCATAGCTAAAGACCTACAGAATTCTGTTAGTCTCTGATTTAACATTTATCAAAATATATCTTCTTTTATACAAAAATCTGGTGTCACGGTGTTTGTGGTCGCACTCCTCCAAAACGGCTCAACCGATTTTTTTTTATGTATATTTAGTAGGTATGAGAATAGGATATTTCACACCGCTAGGTGGTTAGGGGGTAGGTAGGTAGGATAACAAAGGTGCATTGCAACGCATGCCAGGCATAAATATATATAATTTCTTGGACAACATATAGGGAACTATACCAACCTTAAAAGTTAAACGAAAACTGTTACTCCAAGAACACTCAGAGACTTGCAGCAATTGAGAGAAAATTTACAACATTAAAATTCAAAATAGTTGATTTCACATAATAACTAGATACACACTTACGATACGACAGAAGTTAGGTACCAATTGATCGTTGCCTAATCAGAAGACCTGACAAAAAAACTCCATGGAGTTTTTGAATAAAAAATCAGTGTCTCTTCACCCGAGTTTAACCTAATTGAATACTGTCATCTCTGATTAATGATCTAATTCAACTTTATCATAAAAACCTCTGCCCTTATCAACATTTATTTAGGAACATAAAACATCTTTATCTTGACCAGTAGTTTTATCATATAAACATAAAACAAATGTTTTTAAATAAAGTACCTATTTTTTCTTGCTGTGTGACTATTTAAATGTCTTACAGCCGAATGGATTATATTGTGGTTTCGCCATGATTAAGAGTATCGTTCATTTTTATATCGGAATGTGTATAACATATATTCATCTTGACATAATACACAGAAATCTCGATGATTTGAAACTGTCGCTATAGCACCCTTGGTCCACACACAGGGTGTAACAGAAAGGGTATACTCATATGAAAGGATATGTTGCAGACCATCAAACTGAACAACTTCCTCCATGGGTCCAACATCGTCAATGCGAAAACATTATCAGCTGTCCCATACATTTGGGTCGAGTAGGTATTGAAATTTTGTATGGGACAGCTGATAATTTTTTCGCAATTACGATATTGGCCCAAGGAGAAAGTTGTTCAGTTTGATGGTCTGTATAACTGTATCGTAAACGATAGACCCTATTGGTGAGGTTCTTCAGAAAGGTCAGGTTCGTAGTACTCACAACCCAGCGTGCTTGTATGACTAGATGTATGAACGTGGACGAGGCTAAAGGGAGGAGTAGGGTAAGGATTTTAGCAGATGGCGTTCTGTGGCTTCTGCCTCACACTCACGCCTTCATCCCATGAAATCCAGTTCAGTACGTATTTTTATCGTAAAAATATTTGAGCACTATCAACATTTATTAACGACTCCCAAACATATTTCGCCATGCTTCGACCAGGTGTTTTATCAAAAGAAATAAAACACGATTAGCATTCTTATGTAATATATAAAAAAACGTTCAAAACTCAATGGAACCAGATTCCGGTTGTCAATCTTGATAATAAAATAATACAGGTAAATAAAAAGGCTTTGAAACAAAAACTTGAAATATAGACGACAGGAGGTCAGGGCAATATTATTTAGAAATAATAATTATGAATTGGCGAGAAGAAGCACACCATCGTGAGAAGTAGAAGGAATGGGGGGGAGGCCTTTGCTCAGGAGTGGGACAATACAAGCTAACTAAAAAAAAAAAAAAATATGACTGTTTTAAATATATATTTATAAAAATCTACTGTCACGGTGTTTGTGGTCGCACTCCTCCGAAACGGCTCGACCGACTTTTATGATTTTTTTTTTGTGTATATTTTGTAGGTATGAGAATAGATTGTAAAGTATATTTCACACTGCTAGGTGACTAGGGGGTAGGTAGGTGGGGTAGGCTAAAAAAGGTGCATTGCAACGCTTACGCGGCAAAGCTAGTATATTATAAAAAACTGTAATACATTGTGGAATAAAAACGACGTAAATAAAAGGCGAAAAAGCATTACATTTTGGTAATCAATAAATATTTCTAGAAGAAATCCCATACAGGGTGTAAACGGACCCTTCACGAAGCCGTCAACCTAGCATTCTGTACATCTCTAACTAAGTAACTCTACGCTAAAATTATTGCTGGGAAAAGACTTTTTTTTTTGGGGTGAACAATCATGTTTTACGGTATGACTTAATGCAACACACTCAAAACATTGTGCTGATGGATGGATTGAATAGTACAGGTGTGCGTGTATTTAAAAAAAAACTTGTGAAAAGTTGGAACTTTGACCCCCAATATCTCCGTAACTAGAAGGTTCCCAGATATGGTCTAGAACAAAAAAACGACTGCGATGACGGGAAGAACAAGTGCCTTTCGGCTTCGTTAAGGGTCTTGTTACACCCTTTATATTTCACTTTTTTCATTTTGACGCGTATTTTCATCCCTTCAGCCCCCGTAGCATGACCGCCGTAGACAGGGATTTCTTTGCCGGAAGAATCGACAAAATGACAGATTGTGTCGACACAATGACAGATTTCTTTGCACTATCTGTCATTTTGTCGATTTTACTGACAAAGAAATCCTTGTCTAGGTGGTCATACGTCTTCTAATTATGACATTAGTGTTTTTTTCCTTTAAACAAAACCATTGCTATTCACTCAACCGTACCAAGATCCTTTATCTGTACTTACACATCTTTCTACATCGTTCTCACATATGTATAATCTCAACATGAATGATGTAACCAAGATTTTGTAACAATATTTTGATTTAAAGAGTGTCCATGGAGTTTCATGCCCATTCTTCTCAATAGAGATCTACGCTTTGAAATGGGCTACTGCAAAAACTACTAATACTGTCTGTAATGGGTCTAATTGAAATAAATGTTTTTGAGTTTAATTATTTTAGTAAAGTAATCAGCCTATAATTATTTATTTTATTTACGATACACGTGCACGACATTAAATATTCAAATAATTATACCCAATTTTTACAATGTAAACACTGCTGTGGGAATTTTTTTTTTAGGACCTGCCAGTTTTTTCTCTAACCGTTTCGAGAGCAATTGTGATGAAATAATAAAATGTCTGCTTAAGTTCGACCCTACGACCTATAAATCGTATATCGCGGCCGTTACCACTGTGCCACTACAGCTCTCTGTATAGTATATTAATTACTAGTGCCCCGTCCCGGCTTTGCACGGGTGGACATTTTTTTTTAATATAGCCTGTATTACTCAGGGATAATGTAGCATTCTAATGGTGAAAGAATATTTTAAATCGGCACAGTAGTTTTTAAGTTTATTCGTTACAAACAAACAAATCTTTCCTCTTTATAATATATAAGTGTAGTAGTTAAATTTAATAGTATCTTTTCAAAATGCAATTTTAAAAAGAATTTGCACTTGCATCGCACATAACAGCTGGATTTATAAGCTTGATTTTCACAAGTGTTTGTAAAAAAAAAAAAACACTCTTAAAAGTATATTATGACCACTTTATGTGTGCAGCTTAAGATGGCATTGCTTGCCTGCCAGGGCTGCGGGACTGTTCGAAATAGATACCGTGGTCCTGGAACTGGTAATTTGATGATACGAAAAAAATAAGACTGCATTGCTTATGTCATGAAAATTTTCATCGTTAAGTATGTCAAATTTGGTACATTTGATTCGCGCTCGTAATACGCATGTATTTAGAGAATTATAATCAGAAAAAAAAGAAAAAAAAAAGTTGGTTGAAGTGTATACGAGTTATAAAAACGATAAAAGTTTGTGTGAAGAAATTCTTAATTTTTGTCGTTGAAAAATTCCTGAGAAATGTTTTAAAATAACCACTCTATAATTACGCGGAGGATATATTGTTTCACAATATAGGTTAGTGGCATAGACAAAGTCGCATCATTTTGTTAGTAAACAAACCTATTGTTCTAGTCCCAAGTAACGTGTTTAACTGACGCTCCTTATTTTAGACGAAATGTTTACAAACATGGCTAAATGAAATTCTAGTCACATGAAGACGATTATTGGGCTGTCAAATAGTTTTGTAACGTTGCAGATCGGTCAATTTGACTGAATTATCTATACGGGGCGGAAAGTACACCGACGCGAAAACGTTTTGAGAGAAAAAACTGGCATATCCTAAAAAAAATCCCACAGCAGTGTGGTTACTTTACTGTCGTGCACGTGTATCGTAAATAAATAAATGATTACTTTCCTAAATAGCCGGCTGTATGGATGAACTTAACTTAGATCGGTGAATTTGAGTGAAACTGAATGATCTATACTGGGTGGAAGGGACACCGACGCGAAATCGGTTACCACGTATTCAGTAAAACATTCTGAGCCCCCCCCCCCCCCCAATATACAAATTTTTCATAGGTTATTTAAAAAAAAACAGCTATTCGATACATTTTCACCGTGTAGGTATCACAGTTTTGTAGGAAACAGCAGATTTTTTTTAAATAACCGATGAAAAATTTCTATGTGGGGGGCTCAGAATGATGTACTGAATACGTGGTAACCGTTTTCGCGTCGGTGTCCCTTCCACCTTGTATGTATGATTGTATGCTACAACCCCTTGCCCTCTTGTACAGTAGGTAGCCGACAATCCATAAACAATATGACACTTCATAAGATCCTCGGGTCAAATCAGACCCCTTTGAAGGTAAAAACACGTACTTATTTTTCTCGTAGACATGTATCAAACGAAAATAGGGGCACTAAGTTAGATAAAATGTTTTTTTTTTTTTTTGTTAAAAATTACTTATTTTTTTCAAATGTTTATTATATAACACCGTGTATTCCTAAAAAAAAAACATAAATTAGCAATGAGTTACGGTTTTTATTTTATAGTGAAAATAAAATTAGATCTCTTTCGCAACATCCTGGTAAGTTTTGATTTTTAAATTCTATCATTTATCTTATAATTTAAAATAGAAGAAATCAAAAATGACAGATAGTTGCATAACGAAAATAAATATACATAATATCTGACTAATAATAATGTATGACGACCATTTTTCGAGGCTCTCCTTAAGCGGTTGGATCAAGGGCCTGATTCAGAAGGCAGTACTCCTCGATACGGCTCGCATTGTGAGGAGGTTCCTGTCTCTGGAGCCCTAACCACCGGTAGCTTGGACCCTGCTCCCGATACCGGCGGACCACTATTTTTTATATTTTTAAATGTTTTTTATATGTTTTTTTTTTAAAGAAATATTTAAAAATATAAATAGTATATAAGAAAATAAATAAACGATAATAATAATTTCAATTTTTATTACACTTCCTAATTTATCATAAACAATTCGGATATTTTGAAAAAGTCCCCTTAACACAAAAAAGTACTTATAAATATACATAAATAACTGACCTCTCAGAGGCCATCAATGAAACATGACACCTCGCTTCGGATCGATATAATTTCAATAACTTATATTAACAAAAAGTCCAGGTAAAAAATACCGATCTTTTTCAAATCGATATCCGGGACAAAGAGGTTCAATGATTTGACGGCACGGTTGGCGCAGTGGATGCTCTGACTGGCTGCTGCGCTGCGTGTCGCGGGTTCGATCCCCGCACGGAAGAAAATATTCATGACCTACAGGTAGTTGTTCCGGGTCTGGCTGTTTGTGTATGTGAGTTTAAATGTTTGTAAACGCACCCACCACGACATGGAGAAATTCTTAGTGGGGCAACGTTAAAAAAAAAACTGTTTGTATACATGTAGGGGGTAATCTCCGGAACTAATGATCCAATTCTAAAAAATCTTTCACTGGCAGAAAGCTACATTATTCGTGAGTGCTATAGGCTATAAATTATATTTATATCATGCATATAGAAGCGAAATCGCGGGTGAAGTGTATAAAAGCATGTTCCTTAAAGAATGAAGCTAAATACAATATAACTTTAAAATCGTGTAGTACAATTTGTTTTCTCAAAACATAATTTATAATACTTAAAATACTTTAGCATAAAAAAACGCGAAAATCAAGGTATTAGACAAAAATGATCGATCACAATCAAAATGATTTCCTAACATATTTAAAACGCCAAAATTAATCAAGGAATTACGTTTAATTTTAATAAATTACAATATTAAGTAACATATTGATCTGTTCGATAGATTGACATTGAAAATATGTGTATTGATTAGTTATATTTATATATTATAAGTTATTAAACGACCGACGATACTTTAAGAGCGTTAACGTCTTACGGCATTTCGTACAAACTTTCAAGTGATTTTTTTTCGAAATTACTGAACCGATTTTAATGAAACTTCGTACGCATAAGCAGGATACATAAGTCTAAAAACTTGACAAAGAAAGTATCGAAATGTCTTTTAAACAAAAAGATAATTGAAAATTTGTTTCTATGGAAAATCTAAAATCGGTCTAATTTAGCTATAACACTATTTTTCGAAAATTCTCTCTGTCAAGGTTAGACTTATGTATCCTGCTTATGCGTACGAAGTTTCATTAAAATCGATTCAGTCATTTCGAAAAAAAAATCACTTGAAAGTTTGTATGAAATGCCGTAAGACGTTAACGGTCTTATAGTTCCACGAAGTTCACTGACGGTCGACCACTTTTCAACCTTATTACTAAGATCATAAGGGTGAAAAGTGGCAGACCGTCAGTTAAGTAAGTTGGATCCCGAGAGCAGCGAAGGATTCTAGATAAGAGCAGAATCCTGAGCGGAGCGAGGGATATAAGGACCGCGACGATTTTTTTTTTTCACGAGTTTCGTACTGTACTGTTTACCATTGACTGCGAGAAAATAAACAGTAGTATAGTTTTTATGTTTAATACTATATGTAAATAAGAGAATAAAGGATTAAAAATATTAACATCAGAAAAAATATTGTTAAATTAGAACAGTTTTCGAAATTCAGGGTCATATTCCTGTCAGCAAGTTATATTTATTTTTTATAAATCGTGCTTGTTCCAAATTCAAAATGTTTTTATTCACTCAGTGACTAAAAAAGATTTTTATTCACTGTTATCGATGAATCAAATATGTGCCCGCCCGTTTTTGAGTGACAATGGTACAAAGCCTTTATCTCACAGCAATGAATGAGGAGCTCGTGGCTAAATAATAACAGCCGCTCGGGTCGATCTTTAGGTTAAGCCGTGCTTGCCTAGGTTGGTCTGTAGATGGGTGACCGCTCATTACATACAGAGTTTTCTCCGTGCCTCGGAAAGTACGTTAAGCCGTTGGTCCCAGCTGTCATTTGTAGATCTTTGACAGTCGTTAGGTAGTTAGTAACCCAAAAAGTCTGACAACCAGTCTTAGCAAGGGGTATCGTATTACCCAGTACTAACTGGGTTGTGGAGTTCAGATAGGCAGTCGCTCCATGTAAAATACTGGTATTCAGCTGCATCCGATTAGACTGGAGGCCGACCCCAATATAGTTGGGAAAACATATTCATTTGTTATCATTGTTTATTTTCTTTAAAAACGAAGCCAGAACGCTCTTGTTTTCAAATAAGTGTTAATTTAAAATACTTGTAAATAAACAGGCTTTAGTGACATGCAAGGACAAATTCCTACGAAGGACATCTGCGACAAATGGACATCCGTTAATTCATATGGAAATATCGATACACTAATTTACATTTTTTTAAATAAAATATTCATTAGTATATATAAAATGAATGCTAAATATGATTGCACTGTCGAAAGCACGTTAAGCCGTTGGACCCGGCTCTAATTCGTAGATTTTTGACAGTCGTTACAGGTCAGTCAGTGGCCCGAAAGTCTGGACTGGTTGTCAGACTTTCTTATTAGGCTTTTCCCAACTATGTTGGGGTCGGCTTCCAGTGATCTGTCTAACCGAACTGAATACCAGTATTTTATATGAAGCGACTGCCTGTCTGACCTCCACAACCCAGTCACTACTAAGTAATACCCCTTCATAACTGATTGTCAGACTTTCGGGCCACTGACTACCTGTAACGACTGTCAAAGGTCTACAAATGACAGCCGGGACCAACGGCTTAACGTGCTTTGCGAGGAACGTCTTGTCCCGTATATCGCTAGTAAATATTTGAATGTCTTTGAATACAACTTACCGTGGCAAAGATTATAAAATGACACTTGAGATCGCGAGCTTTCAAGAGCATTTGCTTTAGCCTAAAACCACTGACAGTAACGTCAAAACCAATATGGCGACACGTTAATCAAATAACAAATAAACCAATAATTTTGATTGAACAATAAACGAAAATATTTAACAAAATGATGCAAGATATAATAGAAATATAAGAAGGAAAAATCGTGCCAAGGTGCTTGGGTACGTGGTCAATTATATTATTTTTTTATAAAGTCTGATAATGTACATAAAATGATATAGTTTCTACACTTGTACTAGTGACCTGACACGGGTTTGTGGTGATGCAATAAAAATACAATTAAAATTATCACCGCTAATTCAAAACGGTGAAGAAAAACATCGTGAGGAAACCGACATCTCTGAGAAACAAAAAATCGAAGATATACTACAAAGACTAGCTTTGTATAAAACTAGGTGTTACCCACGACCTTCTTCCGCGTGAAATGTAAGCCTATAACCTTCCTCGATAAATAGGCTATCCAACACTAAAAGAATTTTTCAAATCGAACCAGTAGTTTCTGAGATTAACCCGTTCAACCAAACAAACAAACTCTTCAGTTTTTTAATATTATGTAAGGTCTAACTATTCATAAACGAAATATTTTCAGAGAATCATCTAACGGCTATAACGAAGCCATTTTAAGGGATTTTCTTTTTATCTGAATATATTAATTTTTTTATAAAAAATAAATAATTTATTGTTTCAATTATTTTTTCATTTATTTGCGTTCTACAAGTTAAAAATGACTTAGAGCTAAGAGCCGTTGTAGACCCCGTCCGTAATTTAAAATTACTTGACCCACAAAATAAATACTGGCTCCATATTTTTAAACATCCATTACGCTAGTTTACTACGTCGTATTTACCTACTGTCATTGTTAGAATATGGGAGTAAAGGTTTTATGCAAAAAGTCTCAAAAAATTTTTAGAATTACAATAATTTCGTATAAAAAAAAACACTCAGATATTTTTATTTTTTTTCGTTGCTATGGCGACTTTACGACTTATAGAAGTTACTCTTAAAATATTTCTGACTACTTGTAACGACTGTCAAAGATCTACAAATGACAGCCGGGACCAACGGCTTCACGTGTTTTGCGAGGCACGATGGAAACTCGGTATGGACCCATCCACAGACCAACGTAGGCAAAGATCGATCCGAGCGGCTGTTCTCATTTATCCACGAGCTCGTCCCACACAAAAAAAAAACGACAACATTAAAACTGTAGCTGGTTCCCGGAAAAATCAATGTTTGCATACAGAAGCATGTCCTTGATACAGTATTAGTATTCCGACGACGGACCGCGGCGAACCAAATGCTGTCAGTGCTATCATAAATCTGGCTACTAATATAATTCTGGACGTAAGGCTCATGTCTGGGAAAATACTGGTTTTATATCCTCATTCCTTGTTTGTTTTCTTCGTTTTGAAGTAGATACTGATGTTTTTTAATACGCTTTTATTTGCTTCATTCTGTAAACTATGTAATAAAATCTTAAAAGTTAAAGGAGATTGCTCATATTTATATGAGAATTGATCAAAATGCTGCCCAGGAACGGGAGTACCTACGCTGGGTTCCTGGCATTTTACGTAATATATTTAGAATCTACCCTAATTTATTTTGATGATATTATTTTTATACATGGTTTTATTTTGACGTACTAAGTTGGGTAATCTCCTTTGACCCACTTCCCAGTTTCCGATTGAGCTCAAATGTTGCATTCATGTTTAATTTGGATGACAAGTAAATGATAGAGTGACGATTGACAGAGGAGAATGGAAGAAAAAAACTTGTTGTGTCGACCCCAAGACGTCAGACGTCACGGCGTCATTTACTCCTTTCTCTTTCATATCATTCCTCACACAATCCATCCATCTTTTCTTCGACCTTCCTCTCCTTCTACATCCATCAACATTCATGTCCTTAATAATCCTAATCTTAACTAATATTAAAAATGCGAAAGTAAGTTTGTTTGTTTGTTTCTTACCTTTTCACGCCTAAACCACGGAACCGATCATCCTGAAATTTTGAATATACGTTGTCAAGTGTACAAAAACAGACATAGGGTACATTTCATCCCGAAAAACAGTACTGTTCCTGAGAAAAACTACAAAAACGTTCTTATGATAATAGATGGCGCCACGTGTATTTCGAATTATATTATTACGAGTAGAGTACAACCCTAATTGGTTGCCAAATTCTAAATTAACGCATGCGAAACCGCGGGCGTAAGCTAGTGTAAGTATAAATTGTGTTATGAAAGTTAAAATGACGACTTTGTTTACCTCGTCTTTTGAGATAAGCAAGAATTCATCGTTTATACCTTTTGTTTTATTTCTTCACTTATTATCTTTGAAACCGGATCGCGAATGTAAATGTAATGAATAAACTCGTCGTTTATTGTTATGCGTCCATTTGTGTGTGAGTTTCTCGGAAACGGCTGAGCTGTGTTTTGTTTTGGTTGATGTAGAAGTTCTTTCTTTTTTTTAAATTTGTGTTATGGAACAGAAGAGTACGGAAGAGCGGTGGTGCCTCAGTGGTAAAAAACGGCCCAGAATTATCTAGAAGACAGAAAAGAAGAGAGAACTTCTCACGAGTCTTAAGAGATTCCTAGAGTAGATTGGTGGGGTGCCCCACCCTAGGAATCAACCTCGTTCTTCGTTTAAAAATACAACTCATCATCTGCCTAGCCCTTTCCCAACTATGAGTCGGCTTCCATTCTGTAGCTGAATATCAGTATTTTACATGGAGCGACTGTCTATCTGACCTCCACAACCTAGTTAGTACTGGGTACCCTTTGATAAGACTGGTTGTCAGACTTTCGGGCCAATTAACGACTGTCAAAGATCTACAAATGGCAGCCGGAACCAACGGCTTAACGTGGCTTTTGAGGCACGGAGGAAACTCGGTATATAATGTTGGTCACCCATCCACAGACCAACCTAGGCAAGCGTGGCTTATTCTGAAGATTGATCAGAGCGGCTGTTATTAAAAACTCAACACTCAACTCTCTGTCTCTCTCTTATTATTTAGCCACGAGCTCCTCCAAAAAAAACTGCATGCAAAAAACTATACGTTATACTGTTTGTTTGTCGTAAAAGGGGCTCGTCGAACATCAAAGATTTGCTCAAAACTCAATCAATCCTGTGATATTTGTCCACACCAAAATCCTAATCCTAACTAACATTATACAATGCGAAAGTAAGTATGTCTGTTTGTTACCTTTTCACGCCTAAACCACTGAACCGATCATTCTGAAATTTTGCATATACGTTGCCAGGTGTACAGAAACGGACATAGGGTACCTTTCATCCCGAAAAACAGTACTGTTCCCGAGAAAAACAACAAAAACGTTCTTATGATAATAGATGGCGCCACCTCTCTTTCGAATCATGAATTTGAACATTGAATTATATTATTATAAGCAGAGTACAACCCGAATTGATCCTCAAATTCTAAATTAACGCGAGCGAAGCCGCATGCAAAATCTAGTAAATAATAAAATCTATTGTATAACTTGAAATAACACTTTCGTAGTACTGTAATAGTTTCGTTATAAAAACCTGATTTATGTATAACAATAAACTCGTTTCCAATTGCTTGTATGCATAATAGAGTTTTTTTCACTGGCAATTATTTTCACAATTAAGTTTTGTGACAAAATTGCAGCTAGTATGTTTGCGAAATAAAAGGTGTAAACGGACCCTTTACGAAGCCGTCAACCAAGCATTTTGTACATCAAAATAATTAATTCTATGCAAAAACTATTGCTGGGAAACGGCTTTTTTTAGGGGGTAAAAATCACGGTTTACGGTAGGACTCAATGTAACGCACTCGAAACATTGTGCTGATGGATGCATTGAATAGTAATAGTACGGGGGTCGTGGAGATATTTAAAGTAAAGTTATAACATTAAAAACTTATTTAAAAAAAAAACTTGATGTTGGAACTTTAACCCCCAATATCTCCGTAACTAGGAGGTTCCCAGGTATGATCTAGACCAAAAAAAATGATCGCAAAGACGGGGAGAACAAATGCCTTTCGGCTTCGTTTATAGTATTCTTACACCCATTTTTAAAATGTAATCTATTTATAACAGGAAGAGTTTTGTGCATATTACGCTAAGGGGTCTAAAATGGCCGCTTGAGCAGAATCAATAGGTTAATTACATTACAATCCGTAATGGTCACAAATTGACTATTCATAATATTAAACTGCGTCTGTGTCCATTTTAAGAATTTTAACGTTATTCTTATTATCATCCTATTGTGAATCTGCTAAAGGAGAAGCTCGTGACTGATTAATAGCAGCCACTCCAGTCCATCTTTAGGTTAAGCCGTGAATACCCAGGTTGATCCGTGGATAGGTGAACACCCATTACACACCGAGTTTCCCCCGTTCCTCGGAAAGTACGATAAGCCGTTGGTCCCGGCTGTCATTTATAGATCTTTGACAGTCGTTACAGGTAGTCAGTGACCCGAAAGTCTGACAACCAGTCTTACCAAGGGTTATCGTATTACCCAGTACTAACTGGGTTGTGGAGGTCAGATAGGCAGTCGCTCCATGTAAAATACTGATACTCAGCAGCAGCAGCAGACTGGAAGCGACATCAACATACTTGGGAAAAGGCTAGGAAGATGATGATGAGTCTGCTAAAGTGGCGATTTTAGGCCCCCAGGTCTTTATTTATTAGAACAAGCTTTAGCCAGCGGCTTCGCTCGAGTTATGGTCCGGAAATTATGTCACGGAAAAGTCCTGTTTCTTTTTAAATAAAGGGTGTAACTATACCCTTAACGAAGCCGAAAGGCACTTGTTCTCCCCGTCATTGCGATCATTGTTTTGTTCTAGACCATACCTGGGAACCTTCTAGTTACGGAGATATTGGGGGTCAAAGTTCCAATTTTTTCACAAGTTTTTAATGTTTTACTTTACTTTAAATACTTCCTTGACCCATCGCACTTGTCAATGCATCCATCAGCACAATGTTTTGAGTGCGTTACATTGACTCCTACCGTAAAACGTAATTTTTCACCTCAAAAAAAAACTGGTTTCGCAGCAATATTCTTTGCGAAGAGGTACTAGGAAGTTTGATGTACAGAATGCTTGGTTGACGGCTTCGTGAAGGGTCCGTTTACACCTTGGATAAATTCATTAGTCAATTCCATTAGTGTAAGGATTTTGGATTGGGCCGAGTAGAACCGAAAAGAACCAACTTGCAAACTTTACTTTAAAATGCAGTTTTGTGGCGTATCTCTTCATCTAGAGAACTCTGTACTTATCTCATTTTTACCAGAAGATGTCCTGATCTATTTTAAGCAAACAACACAATATTATATAAATATGCAAACGATAATCAATAAATCTTATAATAATTGATGGTACAGTGTTGCCATCAATAATAATATTTACGTTAATTTTCCTGCTAAAGGTAAACCCTAGGTATTCGAGTCACGATTATGTTTAATTTAACACTTTATGTTAAATGCAGAAGATGAAACATTCAGGTATTGTTTTTAATACCAGCAATCTTCTATATTTACTACTAGCTGTTGCTTGAAATTATTATAAAAATATTACATCCCAATCTGAATCTATGGATTTTGTTTTTAATTTTTTTGCACGGACTCGTAATTCTTTTTCTAAAATAAAATTAGCCTAAGTTACTCCTTATAACAACAGCTATCTGCCAGTAAAAACCCATCAAAAAGGGGTCAGCCGTTTCGGAGATTAACCAGAACAAAGACAGACAAGAATTCAGTAAAAAAGCTGTTATTTTGAAATTACAAACAGACACTTTTATTTTATTTATTTGTATAGATGTATAGACTAGGTATGTAATGGATGGTCACCTATCCATAGGCTGACCTTGGCAAGCGCTGCTTAACCTTAAAGAACGACCCTCTGCGGCTGTTATTATTTAGCCATGAGCTTCTCCCCATTCTTTGACCCACAAATTGCAAAAAAACGTTGGAAGTCGTATTTCGCGAGTTTCCTTGGCGCATCCCCTTCTACATCCTGGTGGTCTACCATGAGGTCTCAAAGCAGGAGTAATTCCAGTGTGGGAAAGAGATGGACCGATATATCTCTGTCTCTTTCCCACACTGGAATTATTCCTGCTCTAAGACTTCATGTTCTACGTTACAGATACAGTATGTTGTCATAAGTTATGATAAGGAAAAAGTTTTTAAATACATCCATCAATTTTTTTTTTGTAGGAAAAAAATGTACTTCACAGCGGCCAGTTTTTTATCAAAGTAATAAATATTCTATCCGCAAACTAGAACTACGTCAATATATTGTTTCAATACAACCACAAAATAAACGATGCCTTTAAAATTTATTAACAGATGTACGTCATAAGTAATAGAAATACGTGTCCGGAATAAGAAATTTATGTATCACTGTTAATATACTAATCAGCCCATAATTTAACATCACAGATTCACGCCTGCAATCTACGAAGGATTAGGCAGAGGTACCTGATAGTACACCCATATTTCGCCAGTTATGTTTAAGTTCCATGTTATAGGGGGCGAGCTAATTACCATCAACAGGGCACAAATCCCGACTCCGTGATTGCTGCTAAGAAATTCCTGATGGAAAACCCAATAACACTTTATGATGAGTTGATTTGCCATCTTTATTTTAATACTAGCTGTTTTGAATCGGTATTTGTTAATAATTTCAAGGGTTTTAATTTTTTGCACGCTACCCTAATTATTTTTCTAAAATAAAAATATCCTTAGTTAGAACTTATAACATCAGCTATCTGCCAGTAAAAGTCCCGTCAAAATCGGTCGTGCCGTTTCGGAGATTAACCGGAACAAACAGACAGATAGAAAAAATGTGTTTTTGTTATAAGTGCTGTATATGTATATTTTCATACACATTCAGTAAAAAGCTGTTATTTTGATATTATAAACAGACACTTTCATTTTATTTATTTGTTTAGATATATTTTGTTCATACACAAACTCAAGCCTTTGTCCCATGGTATGGTATTCCATGGATAACATACTGCTTCCACTTTCTTTACGTTTATCTATCTACGTTCGTTCATTCGTAATTATTACGTAAAGAAATAATCACTTTATTTATCGAGATTTCATTTATTAATACCTCTGCTTAATACATCGTAATTTATTTTTAACATCTACTTTATTTCCAAATCATATACCACGGTCCACTAAAGGTACAATAACAAAAAATAACGACAATAATAAAAAAAATCAAGTTGTCAGTTGCGAGAGAAAGTTCACATTGCCCAATAATGCCCTATGGTTATAAAACGTATTGCCTTTAACTTATATTATGTAAGAATCTTACAATATCTTAAAGTTCTCACTATATTATTTATCGTAAAAAAAATATGCCAAAAAAAACAAGTTTTGATTGTCATATTTACCCGACTGCCAAGGAATGGTTATGTTAATCGCGCGTATCTTGTATGTTTCTTTGTTTCTTTGTAAATTTCTTTATATGTTCCAAATGGCTGGATGGATTTCGACGATTAAGGTATCATAAGATTCGTCTCAAAAACCCAAGTGTCCTTAGATAGTTGTTAAAAAAAATAAAATGGCGGATTTTTTAAATTGTACGTCTTTAATTTTTTTTTTCAACCGAACCTTTCGAGTAGGGTATCAAAATGAAGCAAATTAAAAGGAGATTACAAATATATATTAATAGGTACATAATACAATTTGAAGTCGGGTTTTTTGATACTTTTAATGAAATGTTACTTCTTTTTAACTTATCTTTAAACCAAAATATTGTGCAAAAATACAGGGGCCCATATTTTTACATGCACAATATTTTGGATTTAACCGAAGTTTACTTTAAAGCAAGACCGCCTTATTATGTAACGACCTTACATTATTTTAGGCTTCTCATTATAATTATTTATCAAACAAAAATATATCAAAAAACAAGTTTTGAATATTATTTTTAACTTATCTTTAAATACAACCTGTATATTTGCATGCACAATGTTTTGGTTTTAAGCATACTTTGAGGTAAGTCCAGGGCTACGGGACTGTTCGAAAGAGATACCGCGGCCCTGGAACACAAAGGGCAAAGAAGGAACATGGATGGGTTTTAGTCAATACAAGTCTGACACTCCCTTCCGCTCCGCTCAGAGTTCGGGGGGGGGGGGTCGTCTTTTGAAGACTTCCTATCCTAAAAAAAAATTTAAAACAAAGGTTTGTCATCAAAAATTATAGTCGTTTCCCAACATTTACTTTTAGTCAGTTTCATGTCCAGAATGAGGGCTATCTGATGAGCTACATTCTAGGCTTCATGAATGGTCCGCAGACACCTTGTATAAAATCTTGTCAATTCTCGCCAACCAATAGCTGTCACTTATCCACCAATGACTCCGTACAGTACTCCGGTCAACCAACACAACATTTATGCAATGTTTACCACCAAATCATTGGTAATCTGTTACGGGAACTAGGTTGCTTTAACCAACCGGCCACTGGTGTAACCTTTGGTTGTTGCTTAAGATCTTTCATCATTGAGTCAACTTTAACTGAGGACCTGAAGATGCGTTGCTATGGAGAATAGGAATGAAATTTATTAGATTTTAAACTATCATGGTCACTAACATTTTTATCGTTTATTTATTTTCTTACATACTATTTATATTTTAAAATATTTCTTAAAAAAAACATTTAAAAATATAAAAAATTGTAGCCCACCGGTATCGGGAACAGGGTCCAAGCTACCGGCGGTCAGGGATCCAGAGAGAGCAACCTTCTAACAATACGAGCCGTGTCTAGGAGTACCGCTTTCTGAATCAAGCCCTTGATCCAGCTGCCTAACGAGAGCCTCCTCAGGTATAGGTCGAGGCTCTTGCTCACTAACATTATTATTAACACTAGAAACGGGTTCAAACAACACAAACGGAAACTCAAAGAAAACAGTAAACATGGTAAATATCCCGTTTCTAGTGTTAATAATATTATGAAATTTATTGATACGACTGTCTCGGTCGAGTGGTCGCAAGCGCGACTACTGAGCATGAGGTTCTTGGTTCGATTCCCAGGTCGGGCTAAGTGTTATTGGGTTTTACTATCAGGATTTTCTCAGTCACTGAGGCTCGCTATTACATGGGACTTAAACATAACTGGCGAATGGGTGTACTATTAGGAACAGGTCTGCCTAACCCTTCGGGGATTGTTTTCTTTTATATTAGACTTAAAAATTTGAAGAAAAGTGGCATCAACAATCTCGTACCGAACCCGGCCGCGTGGTGGCTTATAGCCTACAGTCTTTCAATGAGACGAGGCCTGTGTCTCCGCAGTGGGCACGTTGCAGTTAATATACACGGTGGAAGGGACACCCGATGCTAAAACGGTTACCACTTATTCAGTACATCATTCTGAGCCCACCCACATAGAAAATTTTCGTCGATTATTAAAAAAAAAACAGCTGTTTCCTACAAAACTGTGATACCTACACGGTCAAAGTATACAGGGTGTAAATAGTGCCTTGACGAAGCCTAAAGGCACTTGTTCTCTCCGTCATTGCGATATTTTTTTTGTTCTAGACCATACCTGGGAACCTTCTAGTTACGGAGATATTGGGGGTCAAAGTTCCAACTTTTTCACAAGTTTTTTTTTTTTAATACCTGTTTTTATTGTAAGATTTTTAAACTTTTAAACACCTCCACAACCCCCGTACTATTCAAGCCATCCATCAGCACAATGTTTTGAGTGCGTTACAGTGAGTCCTACCGTAAAACGTGAGTTTTCACCCCCAAAAAAAAAAGACGTTTCCCAGCAATAATTTTTGCGTAAAGTTACTTAGTATGATATTTTTAAGGTTATAACTTTACTTTACACACCTCCACGACCCCAGTACTATTCAAAGCATCCATCAGCACAATGTTTTGAGTGGGTTACATTGAGTTTTACTGTAAAACGTGATTTTTGACCCCAAAAAAGAAAGTCGTTTCCCAGCAATAATTTTTGCGTAAAGTTACTTAGTTTGATGTACAGAATGCTTGGTTAACGACTTCGTGAAGGATCAGTTTACACCCTGTATGGAACAGCAGATTTTTTTTTAAATTGCCTATGAAAAATATTATGTCGGTGTCCCTTTCACCTAGTCATCATCATCATCTGCCTAGCCTTTTCCCAAGTATATTGAGGTCGGCTTCCAGTCTAACCGGATGCAGCTGAATACTAGTATTTTCCCTTCCACCTAGTATTACTGCATTTACTGCTAATGCTACATCAGAATCTAAACCTACATTCTTTGTTTATTTACATGTAAATAATCAAAGCCTATATTCAACAAGTCTTCGTGGAAATAAACATCTATTTAAACGACGACAATTCGTATGCGTATTTTATAATTGCTTGCATCGTTGAAATCAGCATAACCAGTCCAGTTCATGCTGTGTCCTACTAACATTATTTGTAAGAGAAGAGTAAATAAACTTCTATTTGTTTATCTACGTAATATCACGCCTGTAACCCCCCAAGGGTTAGGCAGAGGCATATCCACTGGGTGTAACGCAAACAGCACAATATAGGGTGACGGTAATTAGTGACCGTTACTTAAACACGTGATTGTACTCATGATAACAAACAACTTTCTCAAAGAGATTTTTTTTTCTATACTCGTTCACTTTTACATACGGGTATTGCCGACCCTAATATAGTTGGGAAAAGTCTAGGCAGATGATGACTCGTTCACTTTTATCAGAATAACACAACAGCCGTATGAAATTCGCGCGCGGGCGCGCCTGTGCTCTGCCTACCCTCTGTTGCATGGTACGATAGGATAGTAATGAGTCGTAACGTCGTCACGCGGCTAACAGCTGATAGGTCACAGGCGCCCGCGCGCGAATTTCGCGCGAGAAATTCCTGTTGCAGGAAAAACTCAGTAACACTTTCCCCGACCCGAGAATCGCACCCAAGACCTCATGCTCAGCAGTCGCGCTTGTGACCACTAGACCAAACGAGGCAGTCTATTATGCAGTAGTATTCAAAAAACGAAAGAATCATCATATAACGACATTAATTGTCTTAGTTGTTTTTTTAACTAATTGGTTAAGTTAATTGGGTAACGGGTTACGATGTTTTTAGACAAAACTATAGGAGAAAGGTGAGATCATATTAAACGTTGGATTGCTTTAATCAACCTTCTATGAGGTGTTATGGTAGATGATTCGATTAGTTTTAGGTGTTACTTTGATTGTTAATGAGTTGAACAATTATACAACATTATTTTTAGTATATGCGAAACCTGAATATAGTTTGTTCAGAATAAGTAACTGAATCGATTCCAATCATTTTTAAACCATGTTAGATTTTGTCCCAAAACTATTTAAAAAAAGTTACAAGTTGGACACCGAGCGACACTAAGTACCTATCGCAATCATTTAGGTACGTACTGCCAAATAATTATTATCAATGAGCCCAAGACGACGCTAGAGGCGCGCGTGCGGCGGCGCCGCGTGGTGACCACGTTTTTTTGCGGACAACAGAACAAGCTTATAACTTTGTGATATTTCATGATACAGTTTTGTAATTTTGTACATAGATTCTTTACATAAAAATACTCGATACGTGTTTCAGGTTTCGCATATACTAAAACTAATGTTGTATAGCCCGCCTAAATTCTTAATACAAAAAGCATATTATTCCATCAATGAATAGCTAGAAGACAAATGAAAACTGTTCTTATTTTATATCTTTAATACTTTTATTCCCTGATTTATTAGCTTTAGTTCATAAGATTGTTATTAGCCTTGTATTGTTTAAAATTTGTTTTTGTTTAATTTTTAATAAAAAAAAAATATTATTACGTTATTTTTTAATATTTACTTAAGTTTCAGTAAAAAATTTTACTGCACTAATTAATGTGTAAACATAACCTATTTGTACGCCTTGCAAGGCAGCACATAGTAAGACATAACTTTTTTTATAACACCATGAGCTTACTTTTACCTATGTGTCACAAATGACCATATTTGAATTTGAATTTGTTGGTGTAGTGGTCGCCAGCAGTAATTTAAAAAAGGAGGTTTTGTATGTGGCCAGCGCCTTATTTTTCTTCATGAATGTACATTGTACATCGATTTCTCTGTGATTACTCGTTCGATTTATGCGATTCTTTTTTGTTTTGGACCATACCTGGAAACGTTCTTAATCCAAAAGTTTTTTTTTTTAATACTAGTTTCTGATGTTATAAGTTTACTTTAAATAGCTCCACGATCCCGTTACTATTCAATGCATCCATCAGCACAATGTTTTGAGTGCGTTACATTGAGTTCTACCGTAAAACTAGATTTTTGATCTCAAAATAAAAAAGTCCGTTTCCCAGCAATAATTTTTGCGTAGAGTTACTTAGTTTGATGTACAGAATGCTTGGTTGACGGCTTCGTGAAGGGTCCGTTTACACATAGTATAATATTCTTACCTTAAACAATCTATTATAAATACCACTGACCTATAATCAAAGGAAATCGCCTGATAATGCTTACATCCTACTGATTACACTATTAATTATTCATCTAGTTAACTGCGAGTATTTAATGTGAAATCGAATACAATTGATCTTTTGCGTAACTCATTGTCTACCTAGCCTTTTCCCAACACAAGCACGCTAAGCCGTTGGTCCCGGCTGTCAATTGTAGATCTTTGACAGTCGTTACAGGTAGTCATAGGCCCGATAGGCTGACAACCAGTCTTACCAAGAGGTATCGTATTACCCAGTACTAACTGGATTGTAGAGGCCAGATAGGCAGTCGCTCCATGTAAAATACTAGTGTTCAGCTGCATCCGGATAGACTGGAAGCCGACTCCAACATAGTTGGGAAAAGGCTAGGCAGATTATGACTAAATACTGGGCACGCCTATTGCCATAAATCGGGCACGAATTACTCACTGAAAAAAAAAAAACTGGTGGAAAACCAAACCCGACTTCGGGCTCTTACTGAAAAAATTATCCTGGTGGAAAAACCCTATAACACTTCGCCCGACCTGGGAATCGAACCCACGACCTCATACTCAGCAGTAACGCTTTGCAACCACCTTAAACTTGCAACTAGAATCACAGAAACGCTACCACAATCACATTTTTATGACATTGTATGAATGACCTTAACGACTGTCACGCAACTGGTTGCTATTACGTAATAGGTGCAGTTACTACACCTGCTCGAGTGTAGTGGCTAGCAGTGGCGAAGGGTCAGTTTTTGTAAGAGGTGAGCCGGAGTACATATTTTAATGTATATATAATGCTTTGAAAAATGGCACAGTCAGTATTCTACAGGGTGTAAACAGACCCTTTACGAAGCCGTCAACCAAGCATTATTTACATCAAACTAAATATTTTTACATACAAAAATTTTTTTTTGGTGTGAAAAATCACGTTTTACGGTAGGATTCGATGGAACGCACTCAAAGCATTGTGCTGATGGATGGATTGAATAGTACGGTGGTCGTGGAGGTGTTTAAAGTAAAAATCTTGCATTAAAAACAGGTATTTAAAAAAAAAACTTGTGAAAAAGTTGGAACTTTGACCCCCAAATATCTCCGTAACTAGAAGGTTCCCCAGGTATGGTCTAGAACAAAAAAAAAATCGCAAAGACGGGGAGAACAAATGCCTTTCAACTACGTTAAGGGTTTATTTACACCCTTTATAATCCTTTGAAAAATGGCACAGTCAGTATTCTATAGACTATAAAATAATGAATGTGCCATTTTTCAAACGACATCCGGTAGGAATCGAGTTGTATGGTACCTTCGCCACTGATGGACAAGAAGATTTATAGTAACTTGCTTAATTAGACGTGAGATTTAGACGCGAGATTTAGACGATTCTTCTCTCATATCGTTGCTCTAGTGATGGCAAGCGCGCTGGGGTGATTATGGAGAATGCAATCGTGTCCCCGCACCCCAGTCAGAAGCGACGAGGAAGAACAGCGTGTGGTTTTAGTCAGTAGGAGCCTGACAGACCCCTCCACCGGCTCCACGGCGGAGGACATCCATTGAGGATTTCCAAACATATTATAGTCGTATGCACGACTACTAGACCAACGAGTGTGCATGAGGTCCTGGTGTCGGTTTCCAGCACGAGTAGCATGACCACCGGGCTTTGTCGACGGAAGAATCGACAAAATGACAGATTTCTTTTGTCAGTTCTTCCGTCGACAAAACCAGCTCCTACAGTGGTCATGCTACGCGTGCAGGTAGGATAAAGTGTTATTGAGTTTTTCCATCACTTATTTCTCAGTAGCAGTTGTGACCGGTTGATGGCAATAGGCTCGCCCTCTATTACATGAGACAACATAATTGGCGAAATGTGGGTGTTCTATTAGGTACACCTCTGCCTTACTCTTCGGGGATTACAGGCGTGATGTTATATTACGATATGTATGTAACAGCTCCAAGTGACTTTGTTGTTGATTTATACAACATTAGTTTTAGTATATGCGAAACCTGATACACGTGTCTAGTATTTTTATGTAAAGAATCTATGTACAAAATTTCAAAACTGTATCATGAAAAATCACAAAGTTATAAGCTTGTTCTGTGACCTAGTTTTCCGCACAAAAACGCGGTCACCGCGCAGCGCGCCCCCCGCTTCGTCTTGAGATCATTGATAATAATAATTTGGCAGTAGGTACCTAAATTATTGCGATAGGTACTCAAAGTCGCTCGGTATCCAACTTTTAACTTTTTTTTTGGGAAAAAATATAACATGGTTTAAAAAATATCAGAATCGATTCAGTTACTTATTCTGAACAAACTATATTCAGGTTTCGCATTTAATAAAAAATAATGTTGTACATTTCATTACAGATAAATTAGCGACTAACTTCAAGTAATAAACAAAAGTTCAAGGCTTGATTTTTAATGGGGCATATATTATCGTTTATGTATTCCATCACTGACTTGTCAAAATAAATTGCGAGTGAATTTTAAACAG